>LR991028.1:7772175-8452552 GCA_905163495.3 Cosmia trapezina
GATTCAATTTGTAAACAATTTGTAAAAATATAGAAAAAAATCCTAGGTTAATATTTTAGGAGCTATGAGACTAAAACCCCGTGGCCGCGCCATCGAAACGGTGACAAAAACGTGATAGCCGATATGTCGCTGAAAAAGCATCGCAGACGTCTGAAGTTTTTTGTAAAACCTAGATTGGGAGTCAACTTTTACAAATTGTTACAAAATGTTGGCATAGTTTTTTTTTTAACGCCATGGCCGCGCGGTTGAAACGAACACCAGAAAGTGAGTGATCTCAGTTTTTCTGTTCAAGTTCACCATCTTAGAACTTTGATACTAGAAATTACTTTGGCGTTTCCTGGATATCTTTTGACTACGCTATGCATATTTCCATGCTAAAATTCTATTAATTTCGCAACAAACGTCAATGATCATACTGACATTAAGGCAAGTGCATACGCTTGTAAATCACTCTAAGCAAAAATAGACGTGCTGTAATGTAGACAGGGCTTAAGTGCTGATGTTTTACGTAACCATATCAACGATCGCGGTTGCGGTTACCAATGATTCAATGAAACATGAGAAGTCGCAACATAATGAATAGTGCACTAATTAGATACGTCGTATTGACAAATATTCTATGGAAATATTTCTAAGCCTGGCTAGAGTATCGATTACCTATTTACCCGCAAGGCATCGTCTGATTTGATGTAGGTAGGACCTACCTATTTTTTTGGACTACTGTTTACTTTCTTGGTCGTTCGGAAGCAAATATTTTTTTTTACAGTGTTCCTATTGTAGTATTTTCGTTTGCCATTTTCCTTTTCATAATATCCTTAGCTAGAAAGGTTTTCAAGAGCAACAGAATTTGCTTTCCCATCGTGGCACAAAGTAGATAAGTAGTAACTCATTCTACTATACAAGGTGTAATATAGGTCATTGTACTCATCATTACGAACAACTTTTATTTTGGACCAACCAGAAACCAGAAAAAATCAGCTGTTACCTACATTTTGACGAGTTATGCGAACATAATTAATATAGGGAACAGCTGTTGTAAGGGTTCCGTACCGGTACCTCAAAAGGAAAAAACGGAACCCTTATAGGATCACTTCGTTGTCCGTCTACCTGTCTGTCAGTCTGTCAAGACTCTTTTTATGTGAACGCATGGAGGTATCAATTAGAAATTAATATCAAATATGTAGGTCTATGTTCCCTTGGAGCTCTAAAAAATTCAAGCTTCTATATTAACGCAGTATAAGAATACGGACATTTATGCGACATATTTTGATAATCGCAAGTAAATCAAAACTAATAGGGTACTTCTCGTTGACCTAGAGTCATGTAAGGCATGAAGCAAGGTCTCACAGCATAATAAGTAAAGGAAAAAGATCGAAAATTGTTCAATTGTAATTTTATCCCATATAAAAATATTCTTTTGGAATTTCTAATTAGTCAACGTTAAGTTAAGTTTGTTTTTGGGATAAATTATTTTCCACTAAGGAAACCCTTCATTGTGTGTGGTCCGACACGAACTTAGCCGGTTTTTTTTTAACAATGCCCTTAAGTGGTTGTGCGTTATTTAATTTACACCTACCTATGTGATTTACACATTTTTGTTTTTTTTTATGTGTTTACCTAGGACATGAAATAAGCTTGGATGATTTATCGTGCTGGGATGTCGAATAAACATCCCAGTACGATAAATCATCCAAGACGATTAGTAGTAATTTATGCCTATCTAAACACACAAAACGAAATATTAAGAAAATATATTATTAGTGTTATCCACAAGTCAATAAGTCAGTCCAATTGAATCGAATATTTAATTAAATGATGACGAGTTGTGGACCAAAACGTATATTTTAAAAGCATAACATCGTATCTCAAACTGATATTAAATTAATTACTGACTCTCGATAGAACAAGTTTATCTGACTAATTCTACGATATAAATAAACTTTTAAATATCAAAGAAATAAAAACGTCTGTTAAGAGTTATAATTAAATTAATCAAGAGACGTTTTAATACTGGTCTTGAATTATCTTTATTTCTCAATTTGCATAGAATATATGTTTTTTTAAAAATAATTGTTGTTGTGTCAGAATATAGATGGCCTTCAGTGTATGTCATATTATGTTAGTTAGGAAATGATTACCTACTTTTTGCTGAGATTTCTGTCAGTTCATATACCCTGAGGGGACTATTCCATCGAACTATAAATATAGATCTGTGTAATTTAGCTGCTTTACATTATTTAGAATTAGGTATATGTATTTCGATATATTTTATTTAACCTCATACCTAAAAAAAAAAAAATTTTTTAATAGGAACGAAAAATAGACCTCAAGATCTGTGTATAGATCAAGATATATTATATCGAGTATAGATCTGTGTAATGTAGTTGCTTTACTATTTTCAATTAGGTACTTAGAGGTAGATATTGTATTATCTAACCGCATACCTACTTACACAAAATTAACACAATTAATAGGAACCAAAATAGACCTCAAGGTCACCAAACTTTAGCATACTTTTTATTTTCAAAGGAAAACAGTTTTCTTCAATATTATTTTATTATTTTCTTGTCATGTTCACGCCAAGAGCCTTGCTTCATATGATCGGGAACCTTCAATATTGTATAGTTCAGTTGACCCTTTCAAGTATTTTTAACCGACTTCCAAAAGGAGGAGGTTCTCAATTCGTCGGAATATTTTTTTTTTTTTTTTTTATTTTTTTTTTTTATGTATGTTCCCCGATTACTCGAAAATGGCTAGACCGATTTGGATTTTTCTTTTTTTGTTCGAAAGGGTATACTTCCCAAGTGGTCCCATGATCATCAAATCAGGATCTGATGATGGGATCCCATGGAAATCGAGGGAAACCCTCAAATTTTATGGGCACACCTATATCGATTTCGGTATTTTTTAACCGACTTCTAAAAAAGGAGGAGGTTCTCAATTTTCAAAATCCAGTTCTGATGATGGTATCCTGGAGAAATCGAAGGAACTCTTCAAATATTATAGGCACACCTATAGCGATTTGGGTATTTTTTATAGTAGCTTGTGCATTTGCTCTCGGAAAGCACCACTTGGTGAAGTGGAACTGATGATGAAGACCACAGATGGCTACCGGAACTACTCAATGATAAATATTTCACGGGTTGCGATTCGATTACTTTAATATGGTTGCTAAGCAATTTCCGCTCGTCAAACAATGCGTGTGGTGAGTGGTTGTTGAGGAGTTCTCCTGGTTCTTACCAGCAGAACTCCTCAACAATTAACGTCCCAGCATCGGGAAAAGCAATATTTTGTAACATGTGATGAGCAATTGACATTAGACTATTGTAACTTATACAAATTATAAACAGACCCACTAAAAAGCGAGAAATAAAAACTTTTTAACAAAAAAAAAAACCGACTTCCAAAAATCACTACAAAGTGAAAAATAACTTTGATTTCGGAAGTCGGTGGCAAAAAAAAAAGAAAGTAAATAAAAAACGAAAGACACCGACTTCCGAAATCAAAGTTATTTTTCACTTTGTAGTGATTTTTGGAAGTCGGTTTTTTTTTTGTTAAAAAGTTTTTTTTGAACTACCGATGTCTACTGTGGTTACTTTCTTTGATAGTACTAACTTTAGTTGATAGTACCTACATATAGAATTTTATATACATACTAATAACGGTACAGAACTTAAAGTCCCTTGTGAAAGAAAACCGCTACAGTAAAAGCTGTGGGGCAGATTTAATAACAGCGTAGTGCCAGTGGTGTCCCAACGTTCCTAATCTCATTACAACTTTCCCAGATGCTGGCGCTTAGTACTCACCTACTCTACTAGCCTGCGGGAGACAGACATATTTTATAGAGAAAATAGAGAGCGCTTCATAAAAGGTGAATGTGAAAGGCTATAAAATTAAAGCTAGTATTACTTTATGGTGGAAGGAGGGGTTACTTTTTTGAACAGCACATTATTTCTTAGCTTGGTAAAATAAAAAAGTTACCCTTATTTAAAACAATATGAGTAAGAGAAAGACAGAAGATGGACGCATTCGAAATGTGATGCTCGAGGTGGATGCTCCGAATACCATGGACAGCCAAACGAACAGATCGCATGCTTAGTGAAATACTGACGTAACTCTAAAAGACGATTTTTGGGAAATCGCAAAAGAAAATCTTGCTAAGAGGACTTATCCTATTTGTTGATGCATAAAAATAAAACTGATTTATTCATCATATTAATGTTGCTTGTATTATGAACGTCTATAATTAACTACTGATGAGATCTGAATAATAAAAAAAACCTGTAATAACTTCTATCTATTTTTTCTGACCTATCTACTAATGGGTCAATGTTCCATTAAGCATGCGAAATGTGTCCGTCCTTTCCCAACTCGATGTCAAGACCAGATTGTCTACAATTTTCTTACTGCGTATTTTTAACTTTTTCGGCCACATATTGCGAATGGGAGATAGCAGCCTTGAAAAGCTGGTTATTCTTGGCAATGCCGAAGGAAAGAGAGCACGAGGCCGGTCGCCAACACGATACTCCGACCAAGTAAAAGAAGCTACGTCCTCAAGCGAATTTCAGCAGGTGGTGATGGCAACTGTGTGACTGACACTGGCATGGCCACAATCAGGGATTTTAATTTTGATAACACAAAAAATGTTCGAAATTTGCCACCAAATATCAAATTCTGATATTTGGCGGCTTTCGACTAATTACCGACAATTTTTTTGTGTTTTCAAAATTAAAACCCTGATGGTGGCCATGCCAGTGTCAGTCACACATGGCAACTTTGGGTCGGAGTAGATGGTGGCAGATGGGGTCCAGTGATCACGATCCCCAGTAATAAGGGACCGATTGAAGAAGACGAATTTAAAACAAAAGACTAACAGACCGATTATATTGACAGGAGGCAAGTTTTCTGACGACCATAATTCAATTAAGTAAATAATTATAGTTATTATTATTATTTGGAGTATCAAGTAATCGAATAACCCGACTTGTACCTCTTATAAACAACAATAACGCATGTAATATTCTTACCAAAATAACATAACTAACGATACTTTTATTTCTGGTCTGATTTCCTACAGATTTATGATCAGTCAAATGCACAGTACACGCCAATTAATATTGATATCAAAACATCAAAGCCGGTAACAGTTAACGTCTGCGATGATCGATGTGAGGCCGGCGCAATATAACAAAACCGAATTAAAGCTTAATGCTCAATTTATTCGATATCAAACTGCGAGAATATCTCGCAATCGATTAAAAACTCTCACATACACATTCGTGTTCCAACGAAACTTTAACATCGATATTATCTGTTTTCAAAAAAGGAATACGCGCAATGGATGGAGTTTAAATTCAAAATTTTGATTGGATTTCGTAGTAGATGTTCGGATTCCGGGAGTCATTTCGGATATTCGATGAATCGATCGATTTGTGTGGGTGGCTGCGATATCGGTTTAATAGGAACGTCCTATCTAATCAATTAATGGGGTAAGATTGATGACTGCACGCTAACAATGAGGTGACTAGTTTTATTTTTGTCCCAACTTTCGTCTATTAGGCGGAGATAAAAGTTTTTATTCAGACGGAGTTTTTATCTGAATTTATAGTTTGTTGAGCGGCGATAGTTGAAAGCTCAAGATGTAATTGATGAATAACCAATAGGGTTAAAATTACTATAGATATCTGTGATATACAGCTATAAGTCACTAGAAAGAAATTCTTCTTCCACCTGTAATTTTCCAACTCCCTGACAAAAGAACGTCTCCTGCAAATAGTGAAATATTCACAATAAAAGCAGGAGTAAAACGGGCTGAACATTTGCAACTGTCACCTCAAGTGACTGTTATTAGATGAAGAAATGGCACTGACAAAGAAAAGTGAATTCCAAAGCACCTATGAACATAGACATAATAAAGAGATACGCCTAACTGAAGTCAAACACGTACTAAGGTCGACAACAATTTTCGCATACTGAGCATTGTTGGAAATTGAAAGGCTTACCGCGTCATATGAATACAACAAGAACACAAATAATAATGCACCTTATGCTAAAGGGGTAGAATTATGTTTTGTATAAACGCAGCAATTTGAGCGAAGAACGCGACACGCAGGAAGAATCTTAATAATGTATAACACAGGAATATGTTCAAATGCGTTTGTCCCATCTTAACACTACGATCGCTGCGGGGACTGTTTTTTGTTGTAAGATAAGTAAGTATAACTTTTTTGTTGTGAATTATTTTATTTTATTGTGTTTGGGTGGCTTACAGCTAACAATACAAGAATAATAGTTAGGTTATTCACGACAAGCCATTTGCAAGCCTCCACAGTAATTAGCAATAAAATATTGTAATTGATTAACTATTCACAATATAACTAAGTATAGCATTAAATTAACTATAATATTAAGTACCTGCATAGGCATAAATGCATGCGGAACCACTATTAGGATACATTAGAAACAATACAGTTTTTAGATGAAAATAGTACTGATGGACGATAAGCTGCTTACAAAAAAATCGGTTGAGGGGTGTTCGTTCTTTACATTTGGTTAAATTCTTTGACTGAGCGAATCATATAGGAATTACTGCGGTAAATTGTTTACGTTACCACAGTCAAATAACTAAACAATTAATTCAAATGATTCAACATTCTTTCCAATTGCATTAGTTACATAACCAATCAAAGTGACGTAATGATTCACAAACTTTAATTGAGCCACTAGGTACAACTTACGGAACATAATCTAACTAATTAATGCTTATCGAACACTCCCATAAAATCAAATTGCCGTAATGGACATCTATCATTAAAATCCATTCGATAAATAACCACTAGAACCGGCGTTTCACGTTCTTACTTAACACACAATAAGATATCCCACTTTATCATATCACTGGTTGTCATCCAGAATCTCTACGAACATTGAGAGTTTGAGAGCACAGAGATATGAAACGCTTTAAATTGACTCGATTTTGTAATATTGTAGCAGCGCTACTAAAACTAGGAGAAACCCGCATTTTTACCTTTTGGAAAATTTTCTACTTATTTGGAATGTTTATTTTAAAGATTTTGTTTTATTACTCGATTTTATGACACTTTACATGCGGTTTCATGACATTGTTCCGCTGGGAAGCGAGAGGAACGGTCAGCAACAATTACTACAACTACAATACTGTGAAAATAGATTACAACCAAATCTGCAAAGATGTCAAACGAAGGGCCTACCTACTTCGAAAGAGGTACAAAACCGCATCTACGACAAAATTAATCCTGATTAAATCTGCGCAGTTGCAGGGTTGAGTGTCAGGACTTAATCCAAGCAGCATGGCTTGTCTGCCTTTATTGGTCGTCGTAAGCGCAGCATTTTAATTTAACCACTATAATATATGTGGTGCCATTAAATAAAATGAAGCTAGACGGAGTGCTTTATGAATGGAACGCTTCTCGCTGTGATTATATTAATGTTATTCACATATTGTCTGTGTTTACAATGTTTTAAAATATTACTGTTTTTTTGTGGAATGTTAATTTTTGAGAAGGAGTATTGGTGTGATGACTGTATGAGGTTTAGTAGTTAACTTTTCTCATTTATCTGTATTGTCTTTGTTTATAGGGCTATTGTTTTGTTAAAGTCACACAGTAGGTTCATTAGAAGGTCTTAATCAACCTTACATAATAATATGTCTCCAAACATCATCTTCTTCGTAGCACTCTTGTCAGAGCGATCATGGTTTTCATGTAATTTGTTGTCCAGGGGCCGACATGATTTGCCTCACGATTTCTCGCCATCTACTCCGATTTTTTTAGTGCACTCATACAAGAGATCGCCCACTATGGTTTTAATTTGGTCAATCCATCTCATGGGTGAGCGTCCGCGTGGTCTAGTATCCTCCACTCTACCCTGCCTTCAAAACCAAGAGAAAAACTATAGTACTCTTAAAGATTGACGAAACCACAAGAATATTACATGATAACACTAAATTCTAAACACATCCTCAGTCCTCAGCCGCATAATGTTACTCATTCCAGTTAATACATTATCAAGACCACCGGTAAAAGCCGATCAAGTATTAAAGAAATTTAATCGGAGGCTAAGGCTTGCATGCTTGCGCCGCACGCATCGCCATTTTATGGTGGTATTATTTTATAGTGTCCGCCTCGCTGACACTTTATATATAGAACTTGGGACTTATGATAGCAGAATTAATTGTCTGGGGAATTTTCAGTTCATGCTACATTGCGGCCGGGTTTGTTAAAATCTGCACCTCTTTTTAGCGAGATTTTCCTTTGTTCTTTTAAATTTTAGGATCCTTTTGTTTAGTGGGTATTCTTTATGGTATTAGTGAAATTTTTAAGGATAAACTAGCTGACTTGACAAACGTTGTCCTGTCTTAGCTATGAATATTTTAATGTAAACGCGCGAAGTTCCCGAATGTGCAAGCTGAGAACATTTTGAATTATGTAGGAAAACTTGATTTGTAAGGATAATTATTATTAGGTTCTAAATAGTCAGGCTTATGGTATCAATGGTGAGTTATAATTATGTACCTTAGGCATGGAACATTGATGAATTATAAAACCGTCCTGAAACAACTTTAGTGGTGCTTTCACCATTAGCCGTAACCTACCTAACATGCCTATGTTCAGAAGTTTCACTTGAAACGAAACTACTATATGAGATAGGAAGGTACGCGGAAATTAAAGGGGGCAGAGTCACTTACTACCTATTTTATTAGACACAATTACCTGTTGGAAACGTGAATGAACATGCGCAGATATGAAGAAGCATTTGGAGTCATCATCAATCAGCCGAAAAAGTCACTCAAGTATCGCCACAATAACCAGTCCAGTAGTGCTATTCTGTAAATATCTCAACGTGAAAACTTAGGTGAAGTGATCTTAAAGTGAGCTGTCAATAGTGTCAATCCCTAGCATCGGGTGGAATGACAGCTCACTTCACGCTCACTCCACTTAAGTTATCACGGTGAGATGTTTACAGAATAGCATTGCTGTAGCTTCGCATTCAGCGTATTCCCGCGACCTTCACTAACTTTTCGGTCTACTTTTTCGGCTGTCGATGCCGCGCTCTGATAAGCGGTTGCCAACTCGCCACTGTATAACTTTTCGACACCATCGATCATCGTTCTGCTAGCATTAAGGCGAGAATACAAAAAATGCCTGTAACTTGCACAAAAGTATGCAATCTTGCATGCCGTGTGCCAGAACAACTTCTGATTGGTGACTGTCACAATAGCATGCCAGCTACTTGCATAGTTTTGTGCAAGCTACAGGCATGTGTATACTCGCCTTAATGCTAGCAGAACGATGATCGATGGTGTCGAAAAGTTATACAGTGGCGAGTTGACACTAACCTGCAAATTGCAAAAAACGTAAGAAAATTTTAATTTCGCGGGCTACCTTAGCGCATAAAGGCATATTAGGGAAACTTCTTTTGTTTCTCTTCCATGTGTATAATGACTGCAGCCTTGTCCCACTCGGTATCGGCAATTACGTCTACAGCGCGGAACACTTGGGCTAATCTATTGTCGTGCGCGAGATTGTGTCCCGAGACTGCGATCAAACAGTTACCGTGCACTTTGATGGCTAATAAAACGAAATTAACTTCAGTAAGATTGGATCTTGGTCTGAGAAAGTGTTATCTAGCTTTTGGTCCTGGTAGGTATGGCTGCTGAGCAAGATGGCCGTTTTGGGTGGATGAGATGCATATATTCCCCCACTTTTTCTTTATTATTTGTGTTTTTTTTTTCAAATTTTCACACACTCTTCGCAGTAAATCGGGATGTGTTTCGGCAATTAGGCCTTCGCGTCAGTCGCAGCGGCTACATGCCCGAAATCATATTCAAACATTAATGTCATAAAATGATTCTTCACCCTCATATTCAAAATTCATTTATTTATGTTACACGTCTGTGTTTGGGTCACAGGAATTTTATGTGTTTCAACTTAATTGGTATGTTAGATTCGGAGCAAATTGGCTGTGACAGACGGACAGACAGTCAGACACACGAGTGATCCTATAAGGGTTCCGTTTTTTTTCCTTTTGATGTCCGAAACCCTAAAAATTGCTTGTTTAATTCTGGCGATGGTCATTATGACAGCATTGCCATCCCAAGAAAAACCCTACAGCAGCATACTTTTAAAATCTTACAGCTACAAGTATAACCACCTTAATTAATGTTAAACTTTAATATTTTTGACTCGCTCCAATAACTCCAGTTATAAGTTATGAGACTAACGACATTGGTTATAAATAAATTGTAGCAGCAACAAATCATGTTAATTTACTGTAACTAATAACTATTATTCACTGCACCTTTAACGTCCCGCGTAATATATTAACAACCTGGTTTCTGATCAATAAAATAATACGTTAATTATAATAATATAAATAACATAATACCTTAAAGAAGGTAGTACTGAGAAAATTAATTTCAGCAGTAGTTATCTGAAAGTGCTCTATAAAACGAACTAGCTCGGATGCACGAGGCAAACAATAAGCTTAAGGCGACGATAAACGACTTTTAATTATTATAAACTAAAGGTCACGTCTTAACGATTATTGTTAATGATTTTGAAAATATATAGAGCTCTTTCTTAATAACTTAATAAGTAAATATTTTAGATTATGTTTATATTACATAGTGACATTAATTTGTAAAGTTATGTCTAACGCGGATAAAAAACTGAGAATCACGAAAAAACTATCAAGCGCATTTTTATGAAACCTTCACCATTTTAAAGATGATTAAATTATTCATAGTATTTAAAGCATATTGTATTATATTTCTAGATTGTTTTACAAATGTTTACCAATTAAAAATAGGCTAGTTTTGGGTACAAAGGAGTATATTTTTTAGTATACCTTTTGTTTTATTTATAAAAAATTAATAATGCGTCTAATTTGGGACAGCTCTCCTTGATGGGCGAGTCCTGTTACTGGGTGGACGTACGACGCGTTGCGTGAGCTCAGCATGAAATACGCAAGCTATACCGCCCCAACCACTCAAGGTCGTTGGCATATATCTGCGTCTTAATAAGTATTGTTGGCGTATACAATATCTAACCGGACAGAACAGTGCACATTATACTCTTCCTCCATATAGGCACGTTCTATAATAACACAACACCACGCCTGTAATCCCTGAAGAGTTAGGCAGAGGTGTACCTTTAGTACATCCACATTTCGCCAGAGTCCAATTTAGGGCGAGTATGTTTTGCCATTAACGGGGCATGAATCCAGACTCCAGGCTGCTACTTTGTTATTCCTGTTATTCCTGGAAAAATCCAATAACCCTTGGTCCGACCTGGAAATCGAACTCAGACCCTCATGCTATTCAGCAAGATGTACCGGTGCAGAATGCGCAGAATTGCCGCACTTGGAGCCAATTTCAATGCACCAAATGCACGTGATGGGCTATATAAATGATCCATCTTTTCAAAATATTATGGGGTGTTGGAAATAGTGTCTTTTGTAACTGTTGACGTTTAAAAAGGGCAAATATTCAGCTTAGTTTTAAATAAAATGTGCTTGATTTACACTAAGTAACTTTAAATAGATATAGACATAGGTACCTAATAAGACATCTCTAAACATACTTAGTCACATAGTTACAACTGTTACAAGTGTCCGATAAGTAACAGCTGCAGTAATAATATTGACTAAGTAATGCTCTATGATCAGTGCGGGCTTCCTTGTAATTATGTCAATGTTTACAGTTACATACGTGATTTAAACATTGCGTGATAATATGTATGTAAAGTCTTCAATAAGAATGATAATACTTCTACTATATTTATTTAAATTAAAGTGTTACAGCTCTTTATTAAAGACGGCAAAGAATTACTTTGTTGCAAAATTTACCAACTCCATTTTACCACTTTGATGTAACAGTCTCTTAGTGATGACTTTTGACTATAGCAGTGATGAGCCTGTGGTAAAGAGCAGTGGTGGCTCAGTGGCAAAGAGCAGTGGCGGCTCAGTGGTAAAGTGCAGTGGTGGCCCAGTGGTAAAGAGCAGTGGTGGCCCAGTGGTAAAGAGCAGTGATGGCCCAGTGGTAAAGAGCAGTGGTGGCCCAGTGGTAAAGAACAGTGGTAAAGAACAGTGGTGGCCCAGTGGTGGCCCAGTGGTAAAGAGCAGTGGTGGCCCAGTGGTAAAGAACAGTGGCGGCCCAGTGGTAAAGAACAGTGGTGGCCCAGTGGTAAAGAACAGTGGTGGCCCACTGGTAAAGAACAGTGGTGGCTCAGTGGTAAAGAACAGTGGTGGCTCAGTGGTAAAGAGCAGTGGTGGCCCAGTGGTAAAGAGCAGTGGTGGAGCAGTGGTAAAGAGCAGTGGTGGCCCAGTGGTAAAGAGCAGTGGTGGCCCAGTGGTAAAGAACAGTGGTGGCCCAGTGGTAAAGAACAGTGGTGGCCCAGTGGTAAAGAACAGTGGTGGCCCAGTGGTAAAGAACAGTGGTGGCTCAGTGGTAAAGAACAGTGGTGGCTCAGTGGTAAAGAGCAGTGGTGGCCCAGTGGTAAAGAGCAGTGGTGGAGCAGTGGTAAAGAGCAGTGGTGGCCCAGTGGTAAAGAGCAGTGGTGGCCCAGTGGTAAAGAACAGTGGTGGCCCAGTGGTAAAGAACAGTGGTGGCCCAGTGCTAAAGAACAGTGGTGGCTCAGTGGTGGCCCAGTGGTAAAGACATGTGACATCTACCAACCCGCACTGGGCCCGCGTGGTAGATTACAGCCAACTCCCTCTCTCAGAGAGGAGACCTGTGTCCCAGCAGTTTAAACATTATAGGCCGATTATATTAAGTAAACTACATGCAACTAAGTAGATATTCATGTAATACGTAAAACGTAACGAATAAGCAAGTTCAAGTGGCAATGGGCTGGCCATATTAGCCGTAGAACCGATGACCGCTAGAATAGTCGTGAGAACAGTCGTGTTCTTGAGTGGAGACCGCGAATCAGCAAACGTAAGGTACGACGCCCTCAGGCTAGGTGGAGTGACGGTCTTCGGAGGGCAGCTGGATGAGAGTTGCCGAGAATCGAGCTGAATGACATCAGCAGTGGACTGCAGAAGCCTGATGATGATGATGATGCTGAACGTAACGCAGTACTTGGGTATTAATCACATGGCAAACCATAAAGTAAAATTGAAAGAAAACTTTGGTTTTAAGATCGCGGTGTGGTCTTTGGTCAGATTTCGTACACCTTAATTATATTTAAAAAGCTTGTAAACAGTTTCATAACCGTAATTTAAAAATATGGCAGTCGTAAACGTAATTATGGAGCCGACTGCCAATAAAAAGGAGACACAAATATTTTTCCAACAGCAGCTTTATGAACATTATATTGCCACCACATAAAACAAAATTATATTTATAATCGATGGTTGAACCATTAATTAAAACAATAAAGGTTTTATTATGAATTTAAAATATTTAATTATCGAAGGCTCCTTTGGTTTTTGGTTTTTGGTTATGAATTTAGCAGTAGGTAACTGTTAACTGTTCCCGTTTTCATAGCCGACAACTGTCATTTATTCAAGAAAAGGCACTGAAGGCACTGAGTTGCTTACTCAAAGCAACCCCGTTTTAGTGCCTAACTAATACGACACTTTTATGAATGCAACTTCTCTTCGTCATTTCAACAATCTTACTTTTTCCACACCTGCTCCTAGCCTATTTATTCTACTGCTAATGAGACTGCTAAGCAACTTAGTACCTAACAGACACTGACTACAAAAAAACAGCCTATAAATAAGCCTCTTAAAAACGCTTAGCTTTATAAACGCTTTTTACTTTATACAACGTGTAACGTTAAATGCGCAAAACCTCTTAAGGGGTCATTGTACTCATCATTATGAACAACTTTTACTATGGGACCAAACCTGAAATCGCGAAAAAAAATCAGCTGCTCCCTACATTTTGACGAGTTTGGTGTAGATAAATGTAGGTAGGTAGTGAACAACTGATTTTTTTTTCGCGATTTCAGATTTCTAAAAGTCCCTTAGTGAAAATATTCATGGGTAGAACACCCTGGGAAAATTTGTCCATCTATTTCAATGGGAATCGCGAAAAAAAAAATCAGCTGTTCAGTACTGGGTTGGTATCAGAATGACTGGATCGCAAATTGACCACGACTCCTCAAAATGTACTGAACAGCTGATTTTTTTTTCGCGATTTCCGGTTTGGTCCAATAGTAAAAGTTGTTCATAATGATGAGTACAATGACCCCTTAAGAGGTTTTGCGCATTTAACGTTACACGTTGTATAAGCAGACAGCGAACTGATATATTTCAAGTCCTAAATAATTTCCGACAATATTCGGTAAAATGTCACCGTGTAAAGGGGTGTCAAGTCAAAATTAACCCAACGAATGTAACTTTCCTTCATCATTACTTACCTTCTCGCATTTTCTAACTTACTAACAGACCCTCACTGCCCTGACTGCCAAAAAAATCAGCCATAAATAAGACAGTTTATAAACGCTTTTCACTTTATATACGCATATACCGAACTGAAATTTCAAATCCTAAATCAATTCCACCAAAATTCCGTAATATGTCACCATGGAAAGGGGTGTAAGTCAAAATTGGCAATTTATCCGAACCAGCGGCGAATGTTCGGCTCGTCCGAACTAGATAATGTCCGCTCTAGCTGAAATAACTCCCATAAATTGAGTTTACCAACTATCGTCCCTTGTCCGTTATACTATCCTACTTTTCTGTTTTATTATAGTACTAGTGACCCAGCCCTGCTTCGCACGGTTTTTACGACTTGACAAAACATGAAATGAAGGTTTCTATATTATGTTTAAGTTACTTAAATATTAATGTATTATACATAAAAAACTTCCGGAATAAATTCTTTAAATGATAGTGAAAACCGCATCAAAATCCGTTGCACAGTTTAGAAGAACAACGCGGCCACACAGATAGACACGAAAAGCGACTTTATTTTATAAAAACCGGTCAAGAGCGAGTCAGACTCGCGCACCGAGGATTCCGTACCATCATTTATATGTAATTTTTGTTTCATGATTTCTGAAACACTGTGCTATTTAGAGACATCATTTTATTTTTCCTGTAATCTATACATAAACTTCTATCACATAGAATAATTTCATAATTTTCTTTAAGCAAACTTCGGAGAAAAGGGGGGGAACGGTATTTTTTTTTAAATTTTTCATCAAAAGTCGAAAAAAATTATTGAGAATGTGCAAAGAGCGCTCTTCCATATGATACCCCACATGCCCTGGTAACCCCACTTCGAATTTTTAAGACCCCCTTTCAGTCCCTGTTGCAAAGAAAATATATGTATTTTTGTTTCTTTCTTATTTGCAAAATAGTCGGGAAAACGTCATTCCTTTCAAGTTGATAGCATTAGTAGTTCTTGAGATATCCAGTTGTGACAGACAGACAGACAGACTGAGTGACACCATAAGGGTTCCTTTTTTACCCCGTTGGTACGGAACCCTAATTATGTATTTATAGAAGATTCTTAAGGTCTGGGAGTGTTCCGAACTTTTCTGTTAGCTGTTACTCTGAAGGATCGAATTTAGGTGGATGTGTGTGCTCTTGTTACAAATAAAATTAGTAACATAAGGATTAATAACAATGTGTTAACTATCGCCTTTCACAAAGTTAAGCTTAAGTTGCAGGAGTGAAAGCAATATAGGCTGATTAATATTACTTATATTTAATTTGTGGAAGCTTCTATACGGCAGATGTAAGCGATATTGTTCATAACTTACCTTTAATATAGATATTAGACTGTAAGCTTTCCGAAGAATAAATATATAGGTAAATAAAATAAATATGTAAGTAACAGGTATGTTATGACCGCAGCAATCGACCCGTGCGGCTGTTACCACAGTTAGGTGTTAGTTGTTTATTTAGTTGTTAGTGTGTGTGTTAGTCACAGGCCCCTAAAAATCTCACAAAATGAGTTCCCCCAATTAAAATGACGCATTTTAAAGAAAATACTTACCCGTTCCAAAATGAACCATCACCCCGGCACCGTATAGTGTAGACACAAGTACTGTCCGATGTTAAAATAATGAATGTGATTATTTCACATTTTTCCATAAAAACCCTTACCCATACCTAACTGTAGGCATTCAGAAATACTGCAATATTACAGGTTTGACTTTCGTCGAGTCCTGTTGATAGGCCTTTGGCTGTCAACAGGACTCGTCGTTGTATGTACACACAGCAGCAGGTCAAGTTACTTTTTTCATTCAATTTTGAACTTAACCATCAATATTTTTAGGTTTAAATACATTTGGAGAAATTTGAGTTTGGTATAAACTGATGTGCTGTTGCCTGTACATATAGAAGATCTTGCCTCGACTTTTCAAAGCATAATCTTGTATACATACGTAACTAAATATCTATATAGTCCTCCGTGATACCGCACATCGGAGAGATCTCTTTATTCCCGTGATGAGGTGGCAAATTGGAGATATGTTCGATATCTGAAGATAACAAGCCAACGATAACAAGGCTGCGTATCTTACCGCATGAATCCAACGATTTTCTTTTATTTTTCCCCTGAACACGGTTGGTATAAAAAGATTGTTTTACAAAGTCTTGAAGGCACAAATAAGAAAGAATAATATCTGTGCCTGAAGGTAACAAGAATGACCCATGTTCATATCAATTTATAAGGCTGGGTTGCACCATAATAGTAGTTAAAGTAAAGGTATAATAGTTATTTATGCAACCGACGTATAATAAAGGGTATTAAAACACGAATGTGGGATTATCACACGAGGCGAAGCCGAGTGGGATAATAGTATCACATGAGTGTTTTAATACCTAATTATGTACAGTTGCATACAAGACTTTATCTACATCCATGTTATGAATCCTCTATAAAAGGTTCTGCAACAGTTTTTTGCAATACTAATACTCGTATCAAACATGGCGGCCGGCGTCATAGTATACGACGTGAATTCGAATAAGTTCTTTTTTTAAATTACGGCGCTGTTGTAGTGAAATGCGCGTGCATTACAATGTTCTTTTTTTGAAAACGAGTTGCAACATTATAACACCCGTTTGGATGATATTATGGTTACTATGACACTGGCTGTTTTAATGTTGGCAATAAGCTAACTGTGTCAGGAACTTTTATAGAGGATTTATAGCATTGGTGTAGATAAATAAATTAAAAGGTAAAATATCAAATTTGACAATAACTGTAACGGGTAAAACTGTGTACGATTTATACATCAGCATAGTTAAAGTTATCAGGGTAGGTACGCGTTTCACTGCAGTAGTGACAGATATTTAACATTAACGATAACTTTATAACGATGACGTCAGCAACATATTGTCAAATGGAGCAACCCATTTGTTGTCTAACAGGTTCTTTAACTGAAGGTGCGATGTTTGTTATTGTTAAAGTAAGATGGTGCAACCCTCCCTAAATGTATTCTAGGACACAGTTCTTTGAATCGGCTATTATCATCAGACCTCATTAACAGACCTCAGACCTCATGTATAAAATACTGGTATTCAGTTGCATCTGGTTACACTGGAAGCCGACCCCAACATCGAGCATTGGAAAAAGGCAAGGCGGATGTATGTGATGTGGGTTTAAAGTGCTGAATAAATAAGGTATAAGAAAATACAACCCTTTGCTTATCAATGTCCATTATATAACTTTCCTTTGACGTATGGTAATACCAGCCCTACTTGTAAACAAACTGTCAGCTACTCGAAATTCAAACTGAACCTCCATCAACAAAGATATTTGGAGCTCAAATTAAAGTAGGTCGGATCTCATTAAGCCCTTTTGAGGACAAAGATTAACCCTAGCTGGAAATCACTAACATAAACATCGTTTAACGGCTGGAGTCTGGACCCACGCCTTTGAGAATGTTTAGCTCGATACTTAATGGAGGAAAATTAATTGGTAAGACCTAAATAGGGATTGGGTTTGGGATTATTAAATTGAAGTTTCACTTTAGTGAAGTGAGAATTTGGCTGAACTATAATCTTTCCAATCATTTATTTTACTTCAGCGTCCATGAAGTATTGCATTTTTCGTCTATGGTTGCCTGTCAATAAAGAGGAAACTTTATTGCGTACTTATGTCAAAAGTAAAATAAATGGTTGGAAAGAGTATAGGATCATAATAGTATATATATCCCTTATATTTATTTATCTACACCCATGCTATAAATTCTCTATAAAAGTTTCTGAAACAGTTAGCTTATTGCCAACATTAAAACAGCCAGTGTCATAGGACTCGGCTTCGCCTCGTGTGATAAACCCACATTCGTGTTTTAATACCCCTTATTATACGTCAGTTGCATAAATAACTATTATACTATTATGATCTTACCACAAAAACTTAGACACCAACACGTATCGTAGATCTCTATGGAGAAGTACGGGCAAGAAACTCCAAAGATAGAAGAAATAACAGGTTTTTTAGGCTGCATTAACAGAATTTTTATTTGAACTTGTTTTGACAGCCCTTTAAAGATAGTTTTGTTTTTGTATAGGGTTTCAATTTTAAACCCTTTAAAAAGTTTTGAAAATAATGCACGGTTTTATGGGTCGGCTATAGGAAATCGTGTTATGGGTTTTGGATAATTTTATATAGAAAACTTAAACTCTTGAGCTAGCCAAACATTTTTTTCGTGGCTACTAATTTAAGTTTTCTATATAAACTTATCACAATCCCATAACACGATTTCCTATAGCCGACTCTTAAACTTTAAAAACGTGAATTATTTTCAAAAGTTTTCTCGTTTTATATAATGTTCGGATGTAAAGTTAAGTAAACATAATACCTATACATACCTACACCACTCAAGAGAGATGGCCAATTTATGCGTTCCTCAATTGGGACTAACTAGTCATTTAAATATTTCCTAATGGCTTAGATAATTACAGACTTGGTAACATATATGGCTGTTTAAACTCTTTTTGTACAAATACCTGATTACTCCGGATTGATCAATTGATGACGACAGTTTGACTATGATTAATGGGGTTGCCCAAGTATAGATTAAGACTTCGCAATTATAAATATATACTAGCTTCTGTCGCGACTTCGTCTGCGTGAAATTTCTTGTACCCCAACTCACCGCGTTGCATCACATAACCCGCCCACGCTATTACCTATATACCTTCGTTTTCGCTTAGCGTTCTTTCTGATTTTTTTCTTTTTGCTCGGCTCCTAAGGGTCGCAGTAAATAGCCTATTTAACCTTCCTCAAGTATTGGGCTATCAAATTCAAAAATATTTTTTCACAAATTTGAAAAAAAAATATTATAGACTTGTAGTTCTAGAGATTAGCTCGTTCAAACAAACAAATTCTTCAGCTTTATTGTATTTGTTTAAACTACGCAAAAAGCGTTCATAATGTTTAATTATTATAGCTGCATGCAGAGTTTTTAGCTTATCTACAGATACTGCAGACCTAACCGTACTCTTGTCTAACCGTGCCGCTAATAGTCGACTTCCGAAACATAATATACCCTTTACACACATCGGAGGGGTATCCAGAGTGAATGCGCCCGCATACGTCATCTGTGGGAACACGCTACACGCAACACGTGTTCAGATGATCGTATCCCTCGTGTGAACAACGTGCAGACAGTAATGCAGGTCGTTGTTTAGATGCGGGGGTAAGGAACTCTTCTTATTGCTTTATGATATCCTGGTACTTTCGGTCAGCTTAGCTTTTGAGTGAGAAGTGATTGATGTGAAGGAGTTTGAGGAAGTTCTTCTATCATTTATGTGACCCTGGTATTTTGGATGGGTTAAGAATTGGTTTGAGAAAGGATACTTTTGAAATCATCTTAAATAGAACCGTCAATCAATTGAATTTTAAACTATTTGCTTAAACATTTTTCGAAAATTAAACCATTTTCTCTGGAATTTTGCCTATATTCAGCTGGTTATTTCAAAGTCAATTTAGCATTAATTTTAACATTAATCTTTGTAAGATTGTTTGTAATACCTTCAACGCATTTACAGTGACATCGTTCAGGATACCTATTACCCAGCGGTAAAGTTAGATTGTTCTTCGAAAAATCGTTACTTCTGCTGGTCAATCATTGGGGTTTAAACGAGTTTCGAATATTTCTCTGCAATTCCTAGACGCATAAAATCGGATTCAAGTTACAAATAGGTACTTACTGTTGCAAGTGCTACTCAAAACAACTTCTCTGGTTCTTAATAATAGGATTTATTTTCCTTGTAATTTAAATGAAAGGCTAGATAAAAATAGCCGACAGCAGCTGTGGGCAGAATTTTTAAAGTTTTAGAAACTTAAATTAGAATATAAACCAAGAACTTTCTTTAAAAATGTTCCCTTTTCTACCGTACCAAAATGGTAAAAAGGAACCCTTATAGTGTGACTCAGTCTGTCTGTCTGTCTGTCTGACTGTCACAGCTGGATATCTCAAGAACGACTAATGCTATCACCTTGATATTTGGATCAGTTTTAGATTACGTTTACCCAACTATTTTACAAATAAGATAGAAATAAAAATATGTATGTTTTTTTTTACAATAGGGCTTGAAAGGGTGTCTTAAAAAATCGCAGTGGGGCTACTAGGGCCTGTGGAGTATCATATTATGAAAGAACGCTGTTTGCAGATTCTCAAACATTTTTATTCTTTTTTTTAGGCCACATAGTTTTCGACTTTTGATGAAAAATGTTATATATTGTTCCCTTATCTCCGAAGTTTGCATAGAGAAAAATCTGAAATAAAATTATTCTATGTGATAGAAGTTTATAATATAGATTACGGGAAAAATAAAACGATAAATAAATAAATAAATAAATAAATAAATATCCTTGGACATTTCACACAACGCCATCTAGTCCCAAGCTAAGCAACCTAATGCTTGTGTTATGGTAATGAGATGGCTGATAAACTAATTATATACATTTTTTTTTGTAAATACATACATATTATAGATAGAAAAACACCCAGACTCGGAACAAATACTTGTCAACGATGTCTCTAAATAGCACAGTTTTTCAGAAATCATCAACAAAAATAACAAATAAATGATGGTACGGAACCCTCGGTGCGCGAGTCCGACTCGCTCTTGACCGGTTTTTCTTTGTGCATTATATTACAGCCTATTTTCTCCATCAATTTAAGGTACCTCAATCTTCAGTCGTTTCTTCAAACAACATACGAGTACTTCATCGCTATATTTTGAAGCTAGGTCTTCAATAAACACGGTATCATTATCATATTCTATACTAAAATAGTAGGTAGACTAGACAGGGTACTTACCGGGGCACGTGTTTGCTTCCTAGTACCGAAGCGCGAAGTCGTTACGATAAATAGCGACTGATAAATGCCGGTACTCTGCACCGCGACGCAGAAATAAAGTTGGTAAATGATGTCGAAAGCTTGCATATCTAAATCTTTTTATCGAAAACGGAGATCTTAATTGTTTTTAAGTTTTTTTTCGTGGTTAAGACGACAAAAAAGTTGTTAGGGAGCTTGTAAGCTTCTGTGGGTGTTTGTCGTCTTTATTAATGGCATAAGGTTCCATGTGCATCTAGAATAAATGCTCTGTTTCCGTGAAAGTTGGAGAAAGGGCGGGATAAATAAGAGCATTGTCTCATCCAGAAATATTGCGCATGTGAATAAGACGCTGGTCTTATTCACATGCGCAATATTTCCAAAAGACTATTAAGGTTGGCTCTTTAAACCACTTGGATTTACTAGTCAATTTAGGAGATTTTATCAGCATTTTCCTAATTGTTGTACATCAAAATCAAGAATCAGCACTTTTCGAACGTCAAAATTACATATTAAGATAGTCCCCCAAAACGCCCGCCCTTCACCATTTCCTAGTGCTTTGCATCGACTGTGATTGTTGCGATTCCAGTTATACTACAATTGATTTTCATGAACGAAAGATTAACATCTTACGGCAGTCCACTGCTGGACATCAGCATCATTACTTCAGACCACTACTCAGAGGCTTGAATTGTTCGTCAAGGAACTCTACCCGCATCAACTCATAAGCTTAGAGTTTGCCAACTTGCACAAAGTATTAATAAACTAAAAGACTAATGTTAAAACACGAACATGTCTAAATTCTGTAATCATTTACCCAAAATCTTAATTACTTTGCGGTACCATTTTAACCAGGTGAATTGATGTGGTGTAACAGAGTTAGATAAATTGTAGTGATTATAGCCTCCTTTTTGGAAACTTACCAAGTGATATAAAATGTTCTTCTTATTTTTATGGCCATAACATTGGAGTTGGAAGTTCGCAATAGCAAGGTTTATTTGATTAATTACGATAGTTATTTGATACAAATCTATGTTGATGTGTACCAGGCGTACAGAGTTTTTTTTCACCCAATCTCTTGCCTCCCTAGAAAACCACTGCAAATTATCACTTGGCTCGGGAAACATTACCCCGTATTTCATTTAACCATAAAAGAAGATGATTTTGCTCATACATTGATGAATGCTGATGTTAAATGCTATTCACTTTTTGCATTATCCATATACCTATGGAAGGAATGGCTACTTAGGTATTCCCGGAAAATAGTAATGACATCATTAAACTCCGCTTAATTAGGACTTCCTTCACGATCAGTTAGGAAAGGAGGGGTTTTTAAGTGATAAGTTGCCATTAATTAAGACCCCGCGGATCAGATAATACTTAAAACTAAAAAGTGACATAGATTTCTTACATCCGATGATACGGAGGGGTAAGTGGGATGTAAGAAATCTATGACAGTATTTGACAGTTAAAAAGAGTCCTTTGGCATACTTCCTCCCAGAAAGAAGGCCACTCTTTTTCTATTAAAACTCGGTACTTACGCTAGTCCAAGTCCACTCTTATTCTATTAACTCCTCAAGTGTCGAATGCACCCCATGTGTGCATAAGGAAAACCCTGTACATAATAGGTATATAAGCTTATATTACATATATATAAACGTAAAAAATCATCAACCGATGGAAAACATAATTATCATCATCAGTAGTTGTGAACCTATGGGGTTCGCAACTAATCCCCAACTCTCTCACTCGCAGGCGTTCTGGGTCTAAAATTAGCCATACTCAGACATCTGAGGGATTAAAAACACTACGCCAGCTCCAAGTTACCACCGATGTAAAAAAAATGTCCAGAAGGCTACTAAAGTCAGATTCCAAAACAAAATCAATACCTCTGTCTCATCTAGGCTGAACAATTCCACATGCAACGCAGAACCGGCCCATTACGAAGGGATAGCGTGACGGCCACGACTTTTCTGGATTTGACTTGTAGCAGCGCCGATCAGCCGATTAGCTGAGCTCAACCGTTTGTTACCGACATGAATACTGGAACTACTACTTTATTTGCGGATTGAAGATATGCCACTGAAACTTTATTGTTTGCAGACAATGTTTAGTGGATGGAACGGTTGGAGGGCTTATCAGTGTTTTGTGTGGCTGTAAGTCTAAGTGGTATTCAATGGTGGTACATAGTTAGGACAACTACGTAGGGTAATTCATCAAACTCATCATCTGCCTAGCCTTTTCCCAACTACTTATGTTGAATACCAGTATTTTACATGGAGCGACTGCCTATCTGATCTCCACAACCCCGTAACTGGGTAATACGATACCTCTTGGTAAAACTGGTTGTCAGATTTTTGGGCTTCTGACGACCCGTAACGACAGTCAAAGATCCCCAAATGACAGCCGGGACCAACGGCTTAACGTGCTTTCCGAGGCACGGAGGGGTATTGGTATGTAAAGATGGTCACCTATCCACGGACCAACCGCGGCAAGCGTAGCTTAACCTGATCGATCGACCCGTGCGGCTGTTATTACGTAGCCACGAGCCCTTCAGGTAATTCATTAAACTGTTATGCAGTTATTGGAATCCACAGTTGTATTGCAGGGCTGATTTTTTTTTTTTTTGTGGATGGGAAATCATCAAATGACTTCTCCCGCTCTGGGTGGAGTGGAAGGCCGTGTCAGACTTTTACTGACTAAAACCCACCCGTGTGTGCCAAGGCCACGGTATGTCTTTCGAACAATCCGCGACTCCGGCGGCATATAGTTACAATGCAACAGTAGCAAAGCTTACCTGGGTCGACTCGTCCACATCTCTCTATGGCAAGACACGCAGCAAACAAAAAGGGGCGATTGTATACAAATTATTCATCTTCCAAACGTACTAAAACATTTAACAAACGATGCACACATTAATAACTCGTTTGAGTTTCCTTAATGCTTCCCGGAGCTTGATAAAAACATTACGACGGACGGGAGGGAGTAATGCACAATTGCACAAACAAACGAAAGCGGAGCGCAGATGGCGCTGCGAACGATCGCGAGCATTTTAATTTTGTTCCGCTCCTACAAGCACGTAGGGACATGTAACTGGCTCCGTTTTACATGCTCTCTTTTATTTATGTGTCAGTTTTGTCGTTTGTACGACGTACTGGTTTTATTACACTTTTAATTCTGATCTGGGAATCAATTTTACTGCGTCTCGGGTTTGGTAATTTTATTTGGGAACTGTGCCAAACAGTTGGAATACATCTTGTGTGCTCTGTGCGGATTTAGCTTGTCTATGGTGTTTATCTTTTGTGTTCAGTCAGTTGCAATATTTTTAACATAGGAATCCAGATAATTGGACCGCCTCCTTCCGGACTCCTTCCACCTGCTTTCGTTTTTCACTACAGCTATTTCATCGTAGTTACCCAATTATGCGGTTTTTTTTTATTTCAACCACATTCATATTTTTTGGATTATGGTTAACTACTGAAAAAATTTAAAGCCAGACTAAAACTCATTTTTTCAAAGTAAACAAAAACAAACAACTTAGTCTACTTTAGACTGATATTGATAAATGAATGTTGTAGGTACTTCGTTACTTTGCTTGGACATTTAGACAGCAACGATAAAAAATATTCTTTGGTCCAATTGGCTTTACAACAATTAATCTTGGGCTAACTCATTCGCGTATTAGACGAGCCAGACGACACATAGCAAATGATTTATCTATGGGGCCTTGACCTTGAAGTTTTTTGTAAACATATACATTAGGTATTATTGTAACGCAGATTTTTACCATTCAAAATATTTAATGATCTACAATACTCAATACTCAATCATTTATTGCATTCCACAATGTTTATGCTTAGGTGGTAAGTAGACATTTGTAGTAACAATCGTGGACCCTGTCGGGCACAGCAAAAGAAAAGTTAGAGAGAAGAGGACCAATACAAAGGAGGAGGATCTATACAAAGTTTATCATAAAGGTGTGGTCTTTAAGGGTGTGGTACAGACAATCAAAATTAACCACTTTCTCCATAGGACCAACATCGTAATCGAGAACAAAATTTCAGCTTTCCCATTCAAAGCTTCAAATCCTACTCGACCCAAATGTATAAAAAATTTAAAAAAAAATAAAAAGTCTAGGTCGGCTGATATTGTTTTCTCGATCACGATGTTGGTCCCATAGAGAAAGATGTTTAGTTTGATGGTATGTACACTATTCGCGACGATAGGTCTTTGTGCAGTAAATGAAAGCTGTAGCGGACTGTATTACACGTATAATGATGGATAACAACGGTGTCGACTAGAGGCAAACAAGCAAAATGATAATGAACGCTAATAACACATAGATGGAGTTAGTTTAAATAATTTGAGTTACGCAGATGACATGGTGTTGCTGAGCCCATCTATCTGTGGAATGAGAAAGTTGCTTTCTATATGTGAGGGGTATGCAGAGCAGTATGGGCTAAAGTAGAATCCTAAGAAAAGTGAGCTGTTGGTGTTTAGAGGTAGAAGTAAAAGTCCATCGTATATCCCTCCGGTAACGCTGTGCGGTTCACTTTTGCAGAGAGTAACCCAGTTTAAATATCTGGGCCACATTGTTACCGAAGACCTAAAAGACGACTCAGATATGGAGAGGGAGCGCAGGGCATTGGCTGTGAGGGGAAATATGGTGGCTCGAAGGTTTGCTGGTTGCTCAGTACCGGTAAAAATTACACTATTCAAGGCTTACTGCCAAACATTTTACACCAGCAGCCTTTGGGCTAATCATACCCAAAAAGCAAACAATGCCCTGCGAGTACAATATAATAATACCTTTAGGGTGCTGTTGAGGCTTCCACCCTATTTTAGTGCGTCAGGTATGTTCGGCGATGCTCACACTGACGACTATTTTGCAATAATGCGTAAAAAGGTGGCGTCGATGACACGCAGAGTGGGAGGAAGCACCAACGGTATCCTGAGGATGTTTGCTGAAAGGCTGGATGGGCCTACCATGGATAGGTTTATCAAGCTTCATGTATTACATGGGGCTTGATGAAACTATCTGTGGTGTGGTGTGTTCTAATTATCAACTTTTTTTTTGTGTTCTAAGTAGGTATAGGTATACTAACATAGGTTTTAAGTAATTTAGACACTAACACAATGTGGGCCTATGTAGCCTGTAAATAAAAGTTTTTTTTTTTTTTTTTTTTTTTTTTTTTTTTTTTAATAAGACGCGTAAGCGCAGCCGTGCGTGGAGGCGTGCAACAGTTGACTTGTGAGACGCGCGGACCCGCGCTGTAGCCGCTCGCCCGGCTGCCTCGCCGCTGACCCGCACCCCTCGTTCACTGCCGCCAGCGCGCGGCGATGTTAAGAGGTTTCTGATACACCCTGTATTATGATTTATGGGAAGCTATAAAAACTGGACTTACATAATAATACGGTAAATACTTGAAGATCATGCAAATATAAGACGTATATGAGTCGCACCAAGAAAATCACGTGGGACAGACAGACATTTGACCATGATACCAAACGGATATTAGAATGCATACCCGCAATAAGCCTAAAAAAATAATACGTTTGCTACCCAACATGTTGTCAATAGCGATAAATTACAATTAATTGAGACAATTAATCAGTAACACAAATGTCATAACGAGTTACACAAACAATAATAGTGGTCAAGATTAGTGCCCGGTTTGGGTGAAATGTGAATGTTCTATCAGCTCTGCCTACATCTTAAGGAAATACAGGCGTGATGTTATGTATGGCAGGATACGATCAAAGAATTGTGACATTCTTCTAACATTTTGCATGGAAATGTACCAAACAGGGTACAGGGCAGGGCAGACATCCCGCCCAGAGGAACACCTTTAGCTACAATCAAAGTCGAGAGTGGAAGAAAAACAGCGTTAAAATTCATACTTGGGTAAGCAACGCGTAGCTGACCTAAGTTGAACAGTCAAAACGTATAAGTTTTCTTCTGAAGCTGACTGAAAACTTACATTACTAAGCGATCCAACCTTTTTTTTAAGGAAAAGGTACTCAGATCACAATGAGTTATGTTTTTTCAGGAACATTATCTCCTACCAGATTTTAGTTAAACCTCTGTGCCTCTTTTTCAATCTGTCACATAGCTTATAATAAAAATTATTGCAGTACATACATTTATGTACCAACATGTTTACACTATTTGTCGTAAGTGTTCAAAAATCTAGTCAGACAAAAAATAAAAGTCAATTAACCTAAACCAAAGTCAGCTTCTGCCCTCGTCTATACCACAATTTACGCAACACCGTGTACTTTACAAATATCAGCAAAGTACGAAGGTTCGTTGTCCGATACTGGCTCACTCGGCTTGTTGGCTGTATTCTTATCAGTTAGCATAGATCGACGGGAACGCGGAAACTCTTGCTTCGTTATCGACTTGACAGAATTGCAACTTGGAATATTGATTGTATTAGGTTTCTCCAATCTTGTTAGTTGTACTTGAACAGGGGAGTTTACTGTGGCTGTGACTGTACTAGTTTTGTGCGAATGGATGAATGGAATTTCAGGAACTTTTTAGGGTTCCATAACTCAAAAGTAAAAAACGGAACCCTTACAGGATCACTTCGTTGTCCATCGGTCTATCTGTCAGTCTGTCAAGACCATTTTTCTTGACTTGATACCTCCACGCGTTCCTGAGAAAAAGCTCAGGAACGCGTGGAGGTATCAAGTTGAACTTAATATTTTAATATCAAATACATAGGTCTATTGTCCCTTGGAGCCCTAAAAATCAAGCTTCTAAGTCAACGAGATGAAAAATTTCATAAAGATAAGCAAATTATGTAATTACAAATACACCATTTGGTTCATACAACTACCAAAACTATTAAACAGAGTTATTTGAATTTTAATAATAGTTACAACTGTAGCCAAAAACATCCAATATGCGAATCCCGCACTTATTGTTTTCGAGGTATACAAAAAGCTCTACTTAGGTATTATAATCTAGGTCATAGGCTTCGAAAAAAATATGCCCTATTTTTTTGTTAACCGTCCCGATTATTACCACATGTGTACTTGAAACATGTCGCCAAGAACCAAATAGGTCAAGTACACAAAGTCCTAAATCTAGAACACAATAGCGTTCAACAAAATATTTACTTTTGACACGATAAGTACAAGCCTTAACAACCGTTATTTTTGATAAACACCTATCAACATGATATCGTAAAATACTAGTTTTTCGCCCACACATGTATGGTCAGACGATCAAGTGTCAAATTAAACTAAATACCCAGAAAACGACCGTTTATAAGGCACCGTCCACACGTGACGAAAAGTCGCGCGATCTAGTACAATCTATGTTAGAGAAAAATAAACTACCTATTTGTATTTTATTTGTATCTCTAATTTTATTAACTTCTCCCCACGACTTCATCCGTGAAATTTATTGTTGTGACATAAAATATATCTTATTGGCGACCCGCCCCATGCTTCGCGCGGTTTTTTACGGTTTCACAAAACATAGATATTGCTTGATTTATTATGTAAGTTTAATATTAATGTATTAAACATATAAACCTTCCGGAATAAATTCTTTGTATTATGGTGAAAACCGCTTTAAAATCCGCAGTTTAGAAGAACAACGCGGCCACACAGACAGACACGAAAAGCGACTTTAATTTATAATAAACAAGCGACCCGGCCCTGCTTCGTACGGTTTTTACGACTTGACTTGTATTCAGCTGCAACCAGATAGACTGGAAGCCGACCCCAACATAGTTGGGAAAAGGCTAGGCACATTGAGATTTTTGAAGTACCTACTTGCTGTAATAGTACATTATGATATAAGTGCGGTAAGTTGAAAATTACAGCCGAGGCGATATTGCTTGCCCGAGCCGTAGGCGAGGGCTACAAGAAAGGAGAGGCTGTAATTATCAAAGCGCACGTATGTCATACGCGCGTTTTATAACATATTTGCGAGGAAATAAATAAAACTCGGACTTTCTTAAACGAATAAATCTTTAAAAACACACTTTCTGAAAATGAATTTGCATCTTTGCTTGTTTTCCATAAGATGAAATTTTGATACGCTTGTATTGTATCTATCGGTCGATTTTTCGGGCAAGAGGCGGGCGGGCCCTTTTTCACTGCCTCTGAGACTTCTGGCGGTGTCGAATTAATAAATTCATCATTACGTGACGACATTTTCATATAAAAGCAATACAGCGAAAAGAAAAAGCGCGCGGAATAATTTTCACTTGTTCACTTTTTTTTTTAAGGCAAAGCTAAGGCACAAAAGCTGCCAGTATTACTAATAAAGTAAATTAATATTTTTTGTTTTTGTTACAGATAAATGGTTGTAATTTGTTGTCA
Source organism: Cosmia trapezina (assembly GCA_905163495.3). Classification (NCBI taxonomy): domain Eukaryota; kingdom Metazoa; phylum Arthropoda; class Insecta; order Lepidoptera; family Noctuidae; genus Cosmia; species Cosmia trapezina. The sequence goes on from LR991028.1 coordinate 7,801,809, forward strand.
AAATTAATTAAACTAAAGAATCTAATGTTTATTTTTTTATATTATATCTCCCAAAGTTAATTTTATTCATAAAATGTTGACCACTTTTCTGACATAAAAACTCTTTGCTAAGATTTAAAAAGTACCGTTCGTTTTAGACGGAGAATCTTGATAAACCATACGTTTTACCTTATTAAAAAGAAACTCGTGCGTTTTACATTACAATAACGCACAAGTACGTAATGACATACATTACGATATTGAAATTGGTGAAATAAGAGACCTTTACGAGCAAATGTGTTATTAAATCTTTTACTGGTAGGGTATGTTGTTTACTCGTACATAAAAGAAGGTATTTTTCAGAAAGTATCAAAACTATTTTTGTACATCCACCCTTAACAGATGTCACGTAAGGCCGCAATACTGTTAAAGGTGCGATGGTACCTACATGTAGCTATGTGATAAGTTACGGGAACCTACTAAGACCTACAAGCCTAACGGTACCTACGACCCTAAGCCCTATAAGCCCTACAGCCCTAACCTACCATATACCTAATATGTGATAAATAAATATATAAATAAATTCAGGATGTCTGCACCATGCGACCTAAGGTAACAGACGGATAGTAGACAGGGATCCAGGGTGCGGGAAGGGTACACTCACTGCCAGTCCCGCAGACTCACGAGACTGATCAGAGATGGCTAAAGGTGTCTTGGCCACAGTGAGGGGTAATGAGACAAGAATATAAAATTCTAATCTGATTTATTTGCATAAAGATTCCGCTTATATACTACTTTTACCTAACACACACTATTGCACAAAATCTTTGTGTTTCATGCGTGTTAGATGCAACGAAATCACTTATTTTTATCTGGGCCGCGTGCTGAGTCAATGTCCAAAGGTAGCATTGAACAATTTTAATAATTTATGTTTTTAGGGTTCCGTACCTCAAAAGGAAAAAAACGGAACCCTTATAGGATCACTTCGTTGTCCGTCTGTCTGTCTGTCTGTCTGTCAAGACCCTTTTTCTCAGGAACGTGTGGAGGTATCAAGTTGAAATGAATATCAAATACGTAAGTTTGTGGTCCCTTGGAGTTCTAAAAAAATCAAGCTTTTAAGTCAACGCAATAAAAAAATATGGCCATTTATGCGACATATTTTGATGCTCGCAAGTAAATCAAAACCTATAGGGTACTTGCCGTTGACCTAGAATCATGAAATTTGGGAAAAAGCAAGGTCTTACAGCACAAGTAATGGGAAAAGTCCGAAAATTGGTAATTTATAATTTTATCACAAAAAAAAAATATTTTTAAGTATGTCATCTGTCAAGGCCTTTTTTCTCAGGAACGCGTGGAGGTATCAAGTTGAAATTAATATCAAATACGTAAATCTATGGTCTCTTAGATTTCTAAAAAAATCAAACTTTTACATCAGCGCAATAAAAAATACAGCCATTTATGCAACATATTATGATACTCGCAAGTAAATCAAAACCTATAGGGTAACCTCTGCCCAACCTTTCGAGGAAACCAGGCGTGATGTTATGTTTAAGAATAGCTTTTTGCGAATACAAACTTAAATATGCGGTTGGAGAATTGTCCGTGATACGTCACGGACAATTCTCCAACCGCATATCATGGGAGCATGTTTTTCAACTCAATGTTAAGTTTGTCATTGGGATAAATTCTTTTCAACAACGGAACCCTTCATAGTGCGTGGTCCGACACGCACTTGGCCGGTTTTTTTTATCAAGGTTTCGCAGTTTACGAGACAAATAATCCAGCTTTTTCTAGAAACGCTGTCGTGCGAGACAATAATAGACCAGTATGAACGCACCTTAAACGATCTGAACAAATCCATATAGACGTCGCGACAACGCCATTATAAATATATTTATAGATCATAAATTAGTATTAAATTTCCGGATTATGACTCGATGAGATTTGATATCACACATTTACATTTTAATATCACCAATATCGGAATAACACCTATTTAATAGGCCGCTCATTCACAGGATTAAAATGAAAGTATGGAGGAGTCGAAAGGTAGATATGGAGATCTAATAAACTCTATGATCAATGGGCATAATAACTTAATTCTTTTAAAGCGTGAACATTTCGTTAAAATGCGACAACATTTTATATTCCATCCAATATCCTGTTTCAACTATATTTTGTAAATTATGTGAATATTGAGCTAATGATCTCGTAAAGTTGGATTTCGATTTGAAGTGATTTGCTCTTGAGGAGCGGAGTGCGAAGAAATCGTTGAAAAGTCATTTTGCATGAACACGCGGAATACAAATCAGGAGGTCTGGGCGAAGCCATAAATACGTCTGAAATATGACTTATTTGAATTTATCCGCTATTTATTTTAGAGTGGATAAAATATCTTCAAGATACTTACCTCGTTAAAAAGCTGAATTAAACGGAAGCGTTCCTCTAATGATGCTTGAATAAGAATACAGCTGTCAGCTTCACCGACTCATTCAAATCTTCGTCATTGATAACAAGCATACAAATCTAAAATTACAATTTGATTATTTCATCATTTGAAATGAGGCAGTCATCTAAATATTATATTAAGTATACAAAAACTCATTAAAACGAGAAAAAAACCGATGAAACGTAATGCTTTGTGAAGCTAGAATTTTCACTCGAGTTGGTATCGAGATAAAATTACCGATTTCATCGTCATCAATCAATTCTGGCTGGTACACGCTGACGCGACAATTTGTTAGCTCTGCCTATAGATGTCGGTTAATGACTTACCCGTCGTTTATTTATTCATACACCAAATTCTGTGTCTGGAACGATTAAATGGCTATCATGTTTGAGTATCTCATACATAATGTAAGTATGTATAGGTAGTACGGTCAGCAACAGAAGTCGGTTAACACTGCTACTTTTTGACATCATCTAAATTAACACAAAATGATACGATAACCTGTTTTTAGCATTTCATTTATTAGATAAGAGTTAATTTTCTTTAAAATTTACATCTGGTTCGATTTTAATTAAGTATTTTTCTCAATAATTAAGATTTAGAAAACACAAGTGTTAATCTACATTTGTTGCTGACTGTACAAGGTAGCTAGACAAACAAACAAACAAACTTGGCAAGAAGCAAACGATGTCAAAACGATTTTAAGTTTTAGTCCTATTTCCATTTTTCTGATTTTCACTAGTTTTAACTGTAATTGCAGAATTTTCAGATGTGATCCAATTTTCTTATTTTATACTCGTGGCATGTACGAGGTAAACAATTTTAAAATGAACTAGTACAAAATATATTTCACAAAAAGCAAAAAAAGGACATATTGCAGTATTTTCTCATTTCGTAACACAGCTCTAAACAAATTGAACCATCACCATGTAATGCGCCGGCGTCGGTCTGCGTTACGCCATGTCCTATTTCATACGTCTTAACTAATCAAGCGTATCCAATTCAGCCCATCAGCTCAATTACTCTTAAAACGGATTGCTCATGGCCGAAATACGACGCGAAAATTTTTAATTACACCCATCAGGAACCGGGTGCTGCGTCCGTTGTTCTTATTAATCGGTTTTGTCATCGAATGACAAGCGGTATGCATTTTTAATACACGAAATATCGCAATTATGGCTGTTGCTGGGCAGACCACCGGCGAGGTAATTGTGTATAATGCCCACGAAACTGCATTGAGGTCAAGTTGTCCCTTTTTGGGTAGACAGTGACGTTTTTACTTCACTTTGTATTTATTATTAAGACTTCAAAGGATGAGTTGGTTGTGAACTCAGTTGACTTGTGTCTACCTACAGCCTACCTCTTTAGAGCTCTTTAGGTCTGTTTCACCACCTACGATTAAGTTCCTATTAACTGACTTTGCAGATCATTTCATACTCGTACAAATTCTGTTCCATTTTTGAATTTATTCGGTGAGTATTACTTACTAGTAATATTATTTATTTCGGTGAGTATTATTCGGTGGAATATATTGAGTATTGAGTAGTGGCTATTCGGACATCGTGACTACAACATTTGCATTAGGCCTATAGGCCATACTTAATCTTTTATGTAATTTTGTATTTTTTGGTCAAACTCAAACAACCACAGCAAAGTTTAGATAAGTACTCTTAAAAACCTGTTTAATAAGAGATTGAAACTTTTCATAAAATCATAACACCTCATTCTGACAATGGAAACTTAGTCTTCAGTGCGTGTTTGAACTACTTTTTATTGAATGGTATGTCAACCACGCACTAATAAAATAATCACATTCTTGAGTCACTATACCATCCCACAATGACATCAGGGAGTTGATTAATTAATAAAAACCTTGCACAATGTCCAGACACTACAGATATGGTTTTTATTACTAAGAATTACACTCGGCAAACACAATCAGACGTAGTCATTCAATCAGCCTTTAAGGAAACTCAGAATCTATAAAAGAAGGGGCAATATATTCTCATTAATGTCAAAATGCCGGCCACTTTTTAGTCGCCTTATCAAAATCGCCAGCGATTAATCTAATTAAGGCATTCTTCTGAACGCAACCATAGATTCCGATACCTACTCAAACATTTTTAAGATATTTCAACTCCCCATCCTGGCTAAGTGGACTGTGAACGGAATTTTAATTAAAGATACATTCAAATCAATTTACATTATTACTTTATAAAGGATCAATGCGGTTTTATTCGCCTATATTTAAAACAGAGGAAATATTGGTAGGTACAGCTGTAGGTACTACCAATATTTCCTCTGATTGCGCATTTTACATTGTGCATTGTCTCTTTTTCTATTTTTCCCGTAAAATATTACGCTCGTTATTTTTATGTGGATTTGAAAATAAATAATGCATGTTTACGACCACTGCGCTGAACGACACACAACGGTTTTTGTTTTTATTGGGGTGAGCTTTTTGGTAACACTTGTACGTCAGTTATAAGCCAGCATCTTTAATCGAAGAAAACTAAGCTTACATAATATTCAACTGTCTAGTGACCAGCAACGAACAATAAAAACTATGAGAAGTTTGAAAAAGATAGTGATAATGATTTAAAAAATGTAGTCCTGTATTCCTGTTACATCTATGATGATCACTCTTGACTCTGTGCATAACTCAAACTAAATGAGACAGCTACCATTAACCATCTCTAACGTCAACATCTGAAGAAAAACAACTCTAGATCAACGATAAAATAATGTAGACATTCTAAGACACCTCTAGCTACAGTTACGATATTATCTAAACCCAGATGTAGTACCGACCTCGCATCTCACAAACTCGTACTAATAAATATAATTTTTTGCAACCCCCTAGAATTCCGATGAACTATTTAAAATTCTGTCAGCCATTCTATATTCTGATCTTCACTGGTCTGCCTTGCTATATAAGGCGTTATGTGATCAAGTTGGGTCGAGTAGCGTATAAAGCCGATCGTCCACGAGTTCCACGACGTCAAAAGTCACACGTTACAAACTCAAACTTTTTTCTATCGAAAAAAAATCAAGTAATCATGTTTCCGTTTTAGTACAGCAGTAGACTATACAGTCAAATACGAGTAACACATATGAAAAATTCAAATGATTTAACTATATGCCTACATTTGGTTTCATAGGAATTTTAAAAACACAAAATTTATCTGTATCCCTTAAGCATCCCTTATGCTTAGTTTAGAAAATATTTCTGCGGAAGCGCAGCTACTGACAACAGACCAAACCCATTCCTGGTTTCGCCCAATTAGAGATAATAATTATGCATTTGTATTGAGTACCGGGCGTGTAAAAAAAATAACAACAAACTTTAGCAACAAATCAAATCAAAAACAAACGTGCATCAAATTGGTTAAAACGCATGCATCGAGCGAGCGAGTCGTGAGCCGTGCTACAGGCGATTATCGCCTTAAAAGTGAGCATGCGGAAGTTTGGCTGACAGTACGGACCACCAAAATACCAGTGCTGAAACATTCTGTCTAGGTACCAATATTGGTGATTTGAGTTTGGAACAAGTTACTTTTTAGTAGCGTTGTGAACGGTGGGCCTAAGGAAACCAGTGGTACCGGTTACAAACTGCGAACCAGATACATTATCTATCTGAGAAATGGTTGGTGACGACAAAAAGAGGATCGATAGTGGCCTAGACACATTGCGGGTAAGCAGTGAATAGGTAAACTGCAGTAACGGTATCGATTTTGTTCGACCTTGCTCCAGTTTCGACGTAATTGTTAAGTTAGTCCATTATACAGGGTGGCCGGAACATTGACGTCCAAAAATAAAATTTCGGTCCCTCGTATCGTGGGGTATTCGAATCACCCCCATGTATGTTCCGCGACTTTTCATAGTTTTCGAGTTATGAATTTTTTTCTGAATGTTTGAAAATTTTCGACCTGACCAACCTAAAAAAATTCTAAAAAAAAAAGTAGAGGGTTTTATCGAGTTTCTTTTTTTGCAACTGAATTTTCATAAGTAGTACTTTTATGCATAAAATAATCAGCTTCGTAACTGTGATGAAAGTTATGAAAATGTTGATCTAAAGTGAAAAATTTACGTTCGGTAAATTATGACTCAAATTTTCAACTTTAAATTAAAAATCTTAACAGGTGACTTCATAATTCCTAAGTAGGCTTCAAGAATGCGCCAGACTCTCAGCTTTCATAATCATAAAAAAAATGAAGTACTTAATAGGGCTACTTTGTTTAAAATCGGCCTTCAAAGACAGCGAGGTGGAAAAATTCTTAAAATTACCCATCTGAGTAATTATTTTTTTTTGGCTATTTTCTCGTTCCTAAGGTTAATTAATGATAAGAATACTGAAAACTAACCACATTATATTCAATATTCATAATTACCACACGTTGGCTACTGAAAATCCACTCGAAGTGAGAGCTTCGACATTTCAACATCGCTTCAGCGTTAACTTGTGGTCTGGTATCCTCAATGGCGAACTAATTGGTCCGTTTGAACTGCCGTCCAGACTTGATGGAGAAACATACAAAAACTTTTTGGAAAATGAACTTCCATTGTTGCTGGCAGATGTGAATCTCGAACTCAGACGAACCATGGTGTTGCAAAATGACGGCGCCCCGTGTCACTATGCAACCCAGGTCCGAAATTACTTAGATGAAACATACCCCAACAGATGGATCGGACGCAGCGGACCAATTAGGTGGCCTCCACGCTCACCTGATCTCAACCCCATCGATTTCTTTATTTGGGGCTATTACAAGGAAATAGCATACGCCCGAGACTGTTCAAGTGAACAAGAGCTGAGGCAGTTGATTGCAGAAGCTGAACGTGTTGTGAGAGAGAACAGAGACGCTTTTAGACGATTGCCAGACAATTTCTTACGTAGGTGTAGAATGTGTATTGCTGCTGGTGGTAGCCACTTTGAAAACCTTTTGTAAATGTTAAAAATAAATTAAGTACTTTTTTCACATTATCATCTGTGTTTTATTCAAAACCACTTTTTACGTAAAACTTTTCTTACCCAACTCTGAAACTATTTGTTGGTTAGTTTTCAGTATTCTTATCATTAATTAACCTTAGGAACGAGAAAATAGCCAAAAAAAAATAATTACTCAGATGGGTAATTTTAAGAATTTTTCCACCTCGCTGTCTTTGAAGGCCGATTTTAAACAAAGTAGCCCTATTAAGTACTTCATTTTTTTTACGATTATGAAAGCTGAGAGTCTGGCGCATTCTTGAAGCCTACTTAGGAATTATGAAGTCACCTGTTAAGATTTTTAATTTAAAGTTGAAAATTTGAGTCATAATTTACCGAACGTAAATTTTTCACTTTAGATCAACATTTTCATAACTTTCATCACAGTTACGAAGCTGATTATTTTATGCATAAAAGTACTACTTATGAAAATTCAGTTGCAAAAAAAGAAACTCGATAAAACCCTCTACTTTTTTTTTAGAATTTTTTTAGGTTGGTCAGGTCGAAAATTTTCAAACATTCAGAAAAAAATTCATAACTCGAAAACTATGAAAAGTCGCGGAACATACATGGGGGTGATTCGAATACCCCACGATACGAGGGACCGAAATTTTATTTTTGGACGTCAATGTTCCGGCCACCCTGTATAGTTAAAAGTTCACGTAAGACTTAGCATAGCTTTTACGTAGGCTAAAATGGGGAAAATTCTAATCATGTAATTGGTGTCAACGTGGCGGTGACGTCGTTAAAAGATGCCTATCCATAGATAAATGTCACCCGTCTCTCCACAATACCTTTGCCTACGCAAGGATGCATATCCGGTACGGCTCTAATAATCCTTCCATATACCAAGAGCTCGTCTTCTTTATTATAGCGTCCCCCGGTCCACTCCTTGAAATGTCTCTGTAGCCCCATGAAACATGAGGCTCCACGGGCTAGTGCGAATCTTTGGGTTCTTTCGAGTAATCAAGTCTGGTGTCCACGCTAGGGTCGGTGCATTTCATTAATTTATAGACTCGTAGAACCCATCTTATTTTGACTATGAGGACCTAAGGACCAACTTCAGACAAGTTACCTATACATTCAGGCTCTATAGTATTGGACAAGTCTTATTGAGCATGGTAGTAATATTGTTTTCAAAGGATCGTGTTGTTAATTTAAAGATAGATATTTTGTATAGTGCTTCAAGTTCGGATAATAATATAATCGAAGCAAAAATAGAGCAAGACTTTTTCTTGAGGAAAATAAGACGCCTTACGAGACGACAGCCTATTTATAGAAGAATCCAGTTTCATGACTTTTTATTAAATTCGTCTTGTTGGATAAACTATTTTCGTAACGTGTAACAAAATATTAAACTTACCTGAAAAACTGAGACCGATTCAATCTTATTCAGTTACAAGAGCTTTTTGACACAAAAGATTTTTTGCTTAGTGGAAAAAATATACTGGATTACTTAGGTACAGCACCTTAATTTCGTAACGCACTATCAAACGGAATATGAATTGTTTTGAAGCAAATTGCTATTCCAAAAATTTGTCTGCTCAACAACTTAAACAACGCAATTTATTAATGTTGTTGAACTGTAAAAATGAAACCGATTCCGATCGATAGTGTGTAACGCAATTAGGATGCCGGTCTAATAGCAGGCAGATTAGGTATGTGGAATCATATTCTATTTCATGTGATCAATCTGTGTATGTGTGTGAGTATGTCGTCGCTAATCTAAGTGACGTAACTGATTCGAAGAAAATCAAATAATTAAATAAATAAATAAATAAATAAATATGCTTGGACATTTCACACAACGCCATCTAGTTCCAAGCTAAGCAACCTAATGCTTGTGTTATGGTAACGAGATGGCTGATAAACTACATTTTTTTTGTAAATACATACATATTATAGATAGAAAAACACCCAGACTCGGAACAAATACTTGTAGGTCGTACAAATATTTGTTCCGTGCGGGAATCGAACCCGCGACATGCTGCGCAGCAGTCAATCGCTCAACCACTGCGCCAACCGTGTCGTCAATTGTACAGGGCATGTATTTTTATTTTTTGTAAACTGTAGACATAATCTGTCTTGATTTTTACACTATCATGGGGACCGGCATAGGTACAGATACGCCGATTAAACAGATCGATTCGACTTGGAAAATGTACCAAATTACTATAGTTAGATCGGCTATCGGCTTAGTTAAATTAGCGACCAAGTGTGAGGTTGTATGTAAGATTTATTGTTTGTGATTTTGTGGGACGAAGGCGTTAGTTATTACACCTACCACATACCTACATAAGGTGCCTATGTGTATTTTCAAATAATAAAAATAAACTTTACAGTTTAGTAAGTAGGTACATACCTAAACTAGACTCAGCTACAACTTTTGTGCATATCATGCCTAACAGCAAACTGGTCCAGACCTGCTTGGATTTAAATATACCACACCTTGTACGTAGTACAGTCCATCACTTCCCTGTCACTTCTAATACCGGGGCCACAGTATACGGGATGTGCCGTTGATTATCGCGTTGAAGGGCGATAACCGTACGTGTAGCCACCACTTACGGCGATAATTTGACCGAATCTTGACTGAATTTAACTACCGCGATGTTTAAAGCGTTTATGGGCATGTGGCCTTGGCATAACAGGGAATCATTCAAATGCAAAACATAACATAACCCACAGAACAGATCCAACATCAGGAAAAATAGGTTCTCAGTTAAGCCTGTTTGTATGTTTGCGATTTTCACGTACCTAGGTACTTACCTATCATATTCTACGCCTACAATCAAGTACGATTTTTTTTGCATTGGGTTCAGTTTCGTTTTTGGCTCGAAGTTAATTATTCTTCGCTAGATGATTAATTACTTTTATGTTATAATCACTATACAATTATTCAGGAAACAATGATACGGGAAGTGTCGCACTTGTCTGTCGTGACAGAAATCGCACGACCACCAACAATTACTTACAATCGTGACAATAGTGCGTACGAATACCAATAAACTAAGTACTTAGTATTTTATAAATAAACTCATTTAACATCCATTCATATTTGTAAGCGCGTTTTTCCTCAAAGGGTAAGCAGAATTTTAAGCAAGTAATATCAATGACGAATGTGACATGTTATTAGAATTTATTACATACCTACATTGCATTACAATACATTTACATTACATACACACTAACCTAACCTACACATTACATTTACATTTGTTTTTGTTCCAAATAAAAAACTTCTACTTAACTTTTTTTATAGGTACGCACGGCTACAGATCAAGCTATACATTTCCAGTATAAGCTGATCTCGCATTGTATAGAATTTCCTTACAATGAGAGGTCAGTGTAAACTGGAAATATATAGCTTGATGTGTAGCCGTGTGTACATTCATGATATAATAATATATTATTAAGTGTATGTAATCATAAGTTAAGGTACACTTAAACTCCGCTACTACATTATATTAAAACTCTACAGTCTTAATGTAATAATCAAGCAGCGAAAACCACTATATTTCCAGCCCAATATAGCCATAATGACGTCACAAATAATTGACCAAGGTACTCCAAGAAATGACTCAGATGGAACCTCAATGATAAAAGCCAATTAAAACTATCTTTAAGTATAAGTGCTCAACATATGGATGTAAAACCACATAAAAGCTATGTTGTAGCTATCTTAAAACAGTATTGAACGAACTTAATATAGATATGAACAAACATCTGGATGAACTCCCGATGAAGACGTCAAACGCAGTGCTCTTCCCACGATCATTGAATACGTCTTTCCGAAGCCCTTTTAGCTTCAATTTAGTAGATAAGTAAATAGTATAGTTATTTTAGAAACTAGGTTAATAGTTGAACGACATTAAGTCACGACATTGATGTAATTGCTATTCGCTACTACAATTTGTTGGGTCTGACCATGATATTGTTTGTGTAACTTTGGAATGTAGGTAAGGTTTGACTTGGTTTGGAAATTGTGCGGTTACGGTTACAGTATACCTTTGGAAGTGTGTAAGAATTCTTGTTAGACTGTAGAATGGTAGGAAATAATTTTGGGAAATATTTCAAATGTTTTTGGGAAGTACACTTGCCTATAAACATAGCACAGTTGATATAATATTTCTACCTTATTGAAATTCATCATCTTGCAATTTTTTTGGGCAGATATACAATCAGACTAATATTATAAAGGCGAAAGTTTGTGAGTGAGTGTGTTTGTATGTTTGTTACTTCTTCACGCTCAAACGGCTGGACCTATTTGGATGAAATTTGGTATGTAGATAGCTTATACCCTGGATTAACACAAGGCTATTTTTATCCCGGTATACGCGTTTGAAAACGCCGGGCGCAGCTAGTTAAAGTATAAAGTATTTATTCTTGTTTAATTCTTCTGGTCAAATGCAAAAAAATAACCAATGGCGTACCCAATGCAAAACACGTGTCCTGAAATCCTAAAATAGAATTGCGTACAAACACATTCTCATAAGAACCAAGACGAAACCAACCCGAAGCGAAAAGATAACCCAAATCTGATGACATCAACCGAACATCTGTCCTGAAAGCTTTTGTTGATATCCCTTTATACCACCAAGGACAAACTTACGTACACAAAGGCACACGTGTCTCTTTGTTTGTATTACTGAGCTCAACATTACATTGAAGACCACGCCCGTACGCCGTACACTCCCCAAACGCCTTATCTTGGGTTAACCATGACCAGTTAAACGAACACCTAATCCTTCGTACTTCTCATTACTGATTGACCTATTGAAAGGTCAGTAGAGGTCAATTTAGAATGGACTGAATAGAATTATTCCGTTGACACGCTAATGCCACGGTATCTGTGACGGATCTGACTCGGGACTCAATCTAGAGACCATTCTGCTTAAAATGTTTGAGACAGTTGATGTGCATGCGATTTCGGGTTATTTAATTTGAGTGTCAATCATTGCACCTATAATTTTATTGCATCAACATCCTTTCTAATTCTATGTTATCTTGCGCCGTTTGATTGAAATTAATGAACAACTTTTCTGTCTTGTTGTTGCAGACTAAACGAGATTCGACTTTTGATGTGTGATAATAAATAGGTTCTATGTGTAAGCATTTGCTATGAATCATTATTGTTCATAAAAATATATTGTGTTCCAGTCTTGTCCATATGTGTAGGATTCAAAAGCAATTTTCTCGATGGTATTGATAAATTTTAGTAGTCTAACGAAAATACCGACCGATATAAATTATCGCACTACTAACGTGACTGGAGAAACATTATCTTATCTACGAGTATACTCCTCCTAGACTTGTGAGAGCTTCTCTACAAAACCTTGTCTCATGCTATTACGATAATTTTCTCGCATTTCACGGGTCACAGAGCTTCACCTACTCGTTTATCGGTTTCTCCACAATTGTGTGTAGACTGTAGAACAATGATGAGACGAGAGACTACTGTGAGCAGTATAGGACATTCCGTGACAAATCGTCGGAACGAAGGTGGTTCCTGCCATTGTTTATCGCTACTACCGTGAACTCAGGTTTACCCGACCCCGTAGTATGATGGGTTGCAGGTTCCCACGGTACATCACATGTAAGTGCGAGCATATTGTTCATTCAAGCTGAATCTTTTGTTATGGTCGTGGGCAACGTGCTCTATTTTGTTTTAACACACTCTAGTCAGGGAGGTGCAGCGATCTGTTTAGAAACCTGGGAACGAGCTAGATGAAAATTTTCAATAGAATATTTTATATGGTAGTGATATGACAGACCTACCTACTGTTCTGTCACTTTATAACATTGAAGATACGTAATAGTTTCGCAGCAGAATATAATAAGGAACAAGTGTCGTGTCCTTTTTATAGCATAATCAGCCTATAATGTTCCCGCTGCTGGAACACAGGCCTCCTCGCTTTAAGAGGGAGTGAGCCATACCACGCGGCCACGAACCGTGCGGGCCAAGTGCAGGTTCGTAGATGTCACAAGTATTCGAATTTTTGGTTCTAGTACATGCCGGTCTCACGGTGTTTTCATTCACTGTTTTGAGAGCAGTGGTGATGAAATTATACACAAAGTAAGGCGCCTGCCTGGGTACGAACCAGTACGAACCAACGATCTACAACTCGTAACTCGGGGCCGTTATCACTGGGCCGCCAATGCTCGCCCTTTTTCTACAATTTAGTAATTCGGAGCAAAACGACCGTTTATAGTCATTTTATTCTCGACACGTCAACACTCATACAAAAAGGTACAAGGGAATAGCAGAATCCCCTAAGTAGAGCGACAAATTTAGCCTTTTCATTGTGTCATTATATTTAAATGCAGCGGGGTGCCGCCACATTTTACAAAAAAATAAAATCACCTGTCGTATTAGCGTCAAGGGAAAATGCTTCACAATTTCAAAACCTCAGAGGGTACTTTTGCGTGGCGAGATTAAAAGACCATTTTAAGTTCCGTTTAAATAGAGAGATAATTTTTGAGGTGAATGTTGTGACATAAATTTGGATCCTGACAGTATGAAGATAAAGAATATAATGGCGTGCGAGACGTTTGGCTGGACAAAAGAGTAAGTAGTTGGATTAGGGCCTGGTGAAACATTGTGTCCGCTCCGTTTTGTTTGTATTGTCCTCGAGTATTACTTTGAAAGGAGCTGAAATCCGGAAGCCACTCCTTTACGTGCACTAGTTTCTCATTGCTTTAGATTAGAGTTTAATAGGTGTTAACTATTTCTATAAGGAGGGTGTTAAAACACGGACTAGTTATTTAAAAGAACATATATTACTTCGGAAATCGTCGAATCTACAGGAAGAGGCACCCTGGTGCATGCTGTTTGCCGATGACATTGTTCTTGTCGGTGAAGATGTACCTGAGATTCGGAGCAGATTGGAGAAATGGCAACAGAAGCTGGAGAATGTTGGCTTGAAAATCAGCAGAACCAAAACCGAATACATGTTCTGCGATTTTGGCGGTATCTCCAGTGCTGGAGCCATAGCGCTTGATGGCGCGCTTCTCCCAGTCTGCTCCGACTTTCGGTATCTCGGTTCACTCGTCCAAAGCGATGGCGAAGTAGATCGGACGGTTAAGCACAGAATTAACACTGGATGGATGAAATGGCGGCAGGTCACGGGAACAATCTGCGACTCCCGCATTCCCCTTAAACTTAAGGGGAAGATATATAAAACAATGGTTAGACCTGCTGTCTTGTATGGATCAGAATGTTGGGCCACAAAAGGGATGAATGAAAAGCAACTGCATGCAACTGAGATGAGAATGGTAAGAGGAATGTGTGGTGTTACACGAATGGATAGAATAAGAAATGAGTACATAAGAGGAAGTTTGAAAGTGGCACCGGTGACTGAAAAGTTGTGCGGAAATCGGTTGTCATGGTATGGGCATGTGATGCGGAGGAATGAGGAAAATGTGGTGAGGAAAGTTTTGAGTATGAATGTCGATGGCTATAAGAGTAGGGAACCAAAGAAACGATGGATGGACTGTGTGAAAGATGACATGGCTAGAAAGGGTGTGACTACCGAGATGACGACTAATAGAGAAGTATGGAAAAAAAGGACATGTTGCGCCGACCCCAAATAAATTGGGATAAGGGCAGGAGAATGATGATGATTACTTCGGAAATCACACTACACAAAAATCAAACGCGTTACGTGGCTACAGAAACAACAGTGCGTCAAAATGACAAGTCCCTTTGTTCCAAATAGAATTCTAAGTCAATGGTTCCAAAACTTCACGGCCATTCCCCCGAGTAGCTTCACTCGGTGTTGCCACTGCCATCCCTCGAAGTAGCTTCACTCGGTGTTGCCAACACGGCCCTCCTGCGACGTGCATGTCCTCAGGCACGCCTTTCACCTTCAGTCTTAGGTACTTAATGAAACACGCATCTGAAAGTACACCCTAGATGTTAATGTGTTATTAAATATAAAACAAAAATGCTTCGGCCAATCATGATTCAAAATTTCAATAGAATTCCAGTTGCAGGGTTTAAAACATCGTTTCTTCCTTTAGGCTAGGAACTCTCACTCTGTAACTGGTAATCCCATTTATGAATCAACCATAGCTCTTCTATTCAAAATCATAGTACAGAGTTCAAAGCAAAGCCCTTTTAGGCTTAGGAGGCTTTGTGAATTATTCTGCACTAAGATACTTCCAATTCCAATGGGGAGGAAAACTTTTTATCACGCTAGGTGGCACATGATCGACTGTCCTTTTTTTCATTGATTTGACATAACGAACGATTGTCAAATTGTATGGATTTGTTTGTAAAACAATCTCAGAAGAACGACTAAAGCATAGAAGTAGTGTTAAAATAGCAACTGAACTCAATATATTTGTTTCATTTTGACTTATGGAGCCGCTATAATGTTAAAGAAGGACACGTATACAGAAGACGTTTCGAAATTTTGTAGGTTGTCATTCATTTTATTCCGACTAGTGATGTACCCACTAAATTTCAACGTCGATAGAATTTACAATAACATTCTTTCTTACACTGCCAAGAATAATAACCGTAGGTACACACGGCTACACATCAAGTTATACATTTCCAGTTTACACTGACCGCTCATTGTAAGGAAATCCTATACAATGCGAGATCAGCTTATACTGGAAATGTATAGCTTGATCTGTAGCCGTGTGTACCAAAAATTTTGAAGTAACTAAGCATACTTATGATCCCAATACTTAATATATTCGTTCAAAATGAAACAATACTTTAAGTATGAACTAAATAGTTCGTCATCATCATCACCAAAGTCTTCCTTGGTTCCCGACAGCTCTTCATGTATTAAATCTGACCCGGCTAAACCCGAATGTATTTAATTGCCATAATAACTGATGAGTTTATTGAAAAGAAGTGGGAGACATTCGGTTTTGCAAATGTTTTTAGCAACTTACTTTCTCATATTTATTTGAATTTTAGATTACATCATAGTCTACTCAACAAAGTCTAGGGAACAAGGGTATTCAAAGTACCTAATAATTTTTATTTTAACACATTATTTTAAATCAGTAGAAGCGTAATTTAATAGAGATTTGAATTATTTGATTAAATAAAATGATTGTTAGTGAAAAAATAAAATTTATTATGAAAATTCAAAATGGTACCAAAACAACAAAAACTTTTCGTACATAAAAAAATAAATAACGACCAGATAATATTTTAAATAAAAAAATAAAATGCCTAGCAACTTTAATAATCTGTTACGCGAATTCCAGCCCACACCATAATACGGATGAACTTCCTGAGGATTCTGGAGTCGGCTCTGGCGACCAGGAACTCGCCAAAAGCGCAGTCTTCTTGAATCGGGATGGAATCCAATTATTTCTGAATTTGTTATTGTCATCTGTGTCAAGGATTCCTAAAACGAACAGTTCTCAATATTTATGTAAGATTTTTTATCATCATTTTTATTTAGGTAAATAGTTTTATTTGTATGTCTTACCTGACTGATGATTTCACGAGATGTCAATATCATTGGCGATTCATATAATCTGTACCGATGTACTAGGTCCTGTTTCAACTTCCATTGCTACGGGATCCTACAATTACGAATTTTTTATTAAAAATAAATAAATCAATTTGCACACGATTATATTTCCGACTGGGATAATTATTAATTAGAAGAATAATATCGCATCAATGATATTTTTAATATAATATCAGTATCGCATATATCAAGTGAACATATTTCTGAAATGTTATACCTGTCTTCATGTTAGATTGCTGTTGATGGTGAGCGGTTCTTTTAATTTGCAGTACTGCGCTATGTCCTTCTTCGCAGACTTCCATAAGTATTTCCTGTAATGTAATAAATCAAGTTTTAATTTGAACGGGATACTATTTATTGCCAATAAAATACCTTAATTATATCATAATACTGGATGAATTTTTTATCATGCACCAAATCGAAATGGGAGATTGTACTCATCATTATGAACAACTTTTACTATGGGAACAAACCTGAAATCGCGAAAAAAAAATCAGCTGTTCAGTACATTTACCTACATCAAACTCGTCAAAATGTACTGAACAGCTGATTTTTTTTCGCGATTTCAGGTTTGGTCCCATAGTAAAAGTTGTTCATAATGATGAGTAAAATCTCCCATTTCAATTTGGTGCATGATAAAAAATTCACCCTGTATATCAGACCATTTCATCTGTTCTATCCATAACAAATAATGTAGGAACAGCATGTTCTCTAAGTGACGACTTAAAGAACGTGCTACATCCATTTCATAGGTTCATTACCAAATGAATACAAAGTAAAATGCTTGGAGCATATTATGTGGCTGAGTCCAATTTCGTCTACCAATACAATTTATCCATTTTTTTTTCACATCGTCTAGGAAATCTGTAAAAGAAAAGTATCGACAACATTATTTACGTCACTATGGCTGATCAAGATAACCCCAAAACAATTTCCGAATATTCGCTAATAACTTCTATTGGAATAAATATTATGACTGGTTTCAGCTATATAGTGACACAGCAATATTTGTTATGTATTTATATTCGTTTATCAGATCATATGCAACAAGAAATTGAGCAAAAACTTACCGATGGAAGGTCAATATTTATTGTTCATTTTATTTTCGCTATGAATGGGACTGGCAGCCCCCAACCACACAAGAAATTGCTCCACAGCGTCCACACACTCACTGTTTGTAGTTAAACAAAGAATTCATGCAATCTAACAGTAGAAATATTATTAAAACATCGTAAAACCATGGAAGATTACGACAAACACGTAAACAATGAACACGCGAATAAGTCAGCTAGTTCAATGAACGAACTGTCAGACATTGAAACAAAGTACTATCAAATTTGGCCGCGTCATACTTTAACTTTTTTAACCAAATGACAATTGATCTTGTGACCATGCCAAGAAAGTAAAACAAAGAGTAAAACATTCATCTCTTTCCCACATCCTATAACGTACCTTTATCGTACCTAATAATAGAACGGGAATAAAGGTAGTTACAGAATTCTGTTTTTAGCCTTCCTTCTATGCTTTAGTCGTTCTTCTGAGAAAACAATGTACAGTCGTTCAGAGCGCCATCTACAAACAGCTTTGCGTGTGGCTCCCCATTGCACTGGACCCCAAAACAGAGTTGTCTTTAGGCTTAGACAACCTCTTTGCTCCTGTGATTTTAGCTCACTCCCTTAATCCAAGATGGAGCCTGGTCCAGTTCACTCCCTTAGGCAGTAACTGTTTCAGCTCACCACCTCGATTCTGGCGAGTGCCTGTATCATTTTTTTTTTTTTTTTTTTTTTTGTCCAGTTTCTATTGAATGTATCTAATCAACCTCTTTGCTCCTGTGTTTTTAGCTCACTCCCTTAATCCAAGGTGGAGCCTGGTCCAGTTCACTCCTTTAGTCTTAGGCAGTAACTGCTTCAGCTCACCACCTCGATTCTGGCGAGTGCCTATTAACACTTTTTTTAGGGTTCCGTACCTCAAAAGAAAAAAACGGAACCCTTATAGGATCACTCGTGTGTCTGTCTGTCTGTCTGTCTGTCTGTCCGTCCGTCTGTCCGTCTGTCACAGCCAATTTGCTCCGAATCTAATGGACCGATTAAGTTAAAATTTGGTACACATATGGATTTCTGTAACCCAAACACGTACAGCTAAAGTAAATATATGAATTTTGAATATGAGAGTCACTTTTAGGGGGAAAATAAGAAAATTAAAAAAAAAAGTTTTGTAAACTGTACCGTGTGACATATCAAATAAAAGGGCTTACTATAAGGGTCTCAAATATATTTTTTTTATAATTTTAAAATAATTTTTTTAAAAGTTATTTAAGAAAATAGACGAAAAGTGACCATTCCCCCCCCTTATCTCCGAAACTACTGAGCCTAAAATTTTGAAAAAAATATAGAAAATAGTTCTATACCTGTAGATTACAGGAAAACCTATAAGAAGTCTGTGGTCTTAAAATAACATGGTAAATCTATATATATAAAAAAATCAAAGTCCTGACTGAGTCACTGACTAATATATCAACGCACAGCCCAAACCAATGGACCTACAGACTTGAAATTTTGCACATAGATACCTTATATAGTGTAAACATCCACTAAGGATGGATTTTTGGAAATTCCATCCCTAAGGGGGTAAAATAGGGGATGAAGGTTTGTATGAAAAATCCTATCCCTTGAGTTAATAGACTTGAAACTTAGCATGAATATTCATCTAATGTATAAAATTAATCATTTTTGTTTTCCTAAACTACCCCCTTTTTTGTGGATGGGAAATCATCAATTGACTTCTACCCCTCTGGGTGGAGCGGAAGGGCGTGTCATACTTTTACTGACTAAAACCCAACCGTGTTCCTTCAGTTGCCTATGGCAGGGCCACGGTATCTTTTTCGAACAATCCGCGACACGCACGAATATTTATCTAAGTAAATTATAAAGTTTATCATTTTGAGTTTTCCTAAACTACCCCCTAAAGAGGGATTGGGGGTGTCAAAGTTTGTATGCAGGAATTTTAACACGCGGTCCGATTAACTCAAAACTCAGTTTTTATACTTGAGACCAAAAATGAAGACTAACGTGTATCAGGGTTTTCCAAAAATCTACCCCTAAGGGGTGGAAAGTTAATTTTATAGCGGAGGATTTTAT
Source organism: Cosmia trapezina (assembly GCA_905163495.3). NCBI lineage: Eukaryota > Metazoa > Arthropoda > Insecta > Lepidoptera > Noctuidae > Cosmia > Cosmia trapezina. The sequence goes on from LR991028.1 coordinate 7,821,861, forward strand.
TGTGGGCTTGATTAACTCTAAAATTGGTGTAAATAATGTTTGAGTCAAGTTATGGAAACATACCAGACGATTTTTGAAATTCTTTATCTGTGTTCGTGAAAACAGAGATACCTACAGTTTATATGAAAAATCTTATTAATTTGGTTAATGAACTTGAAACTTAGCACAAATACTTGCATAGGTAAGTAATAATGTTTGTCATTATTAGTTTTTCAAAACTACGCCTCAAATGAGGTTTAGGGATGTTAAAGTTTGTAGGTATAGAAAAAAAAAAAATCTAGCATGTGGGGTGTCATCGTCTAGAACTCATTGAGTACAAACACATTTTTTTTATCTTCTAAAATTTAGAAATAGAGGGCCGCAAAAGTTGTACATTTTAGACCATTTTTGTACGAGCTCTAGCGCAACAATTCAACAAATTAGGAATTTGAAACTTCTTTATACCATGTAGGTACCATAAATACAACAATACTGAAAACAACAATACTGAAAACGGCGATCCATAAGGTATTTTGTTTAAACATGGGTGATTTTCTGCAACTGCAAAAAATAACCTTGTAATTCACAGTATCATTATAAAATAAGTAAAAAGTTATCTTTGCGATTGTTAAACATATAATATGGTACGGAACCCTTCGTGCGCGAGTCCGACTCGCACTTGACCGGTTTTTTTTTTTACGTTGCCAACACGCCTTTTTTTTCTAATGGTGCATCATTCAATGCACCAGTTATCAATATTAATCAAAGGTTTACTGCTCTCAGCAGCGGCCATCCCATTATATGATCTATTACTTCTTTCACTGTCCCGCATGTCTTTCACTTCATATCTATCTTTATCCAGGCATTTCGTTATTTGGAAAGGACCTTTAGAAGTAGGCAGTTTTTTTTTTCCTTCGTCCGTCTCTAAAGTCTGCCTAATTACTACTATTCCAATTTGAATTGAGAGCTGCCAATCCGCTTCAGTTATAGACATGACAATCTCTGCTTCAGATTTTTTTTTTCAAATCTTAACGGGTTTCTACTTCATGCATCTACATGTTGCGTACGAGTGCCCTCTCTATGAGCGATATCGAAAGAGAACTCTTGCGTAGAAAGCACCCACTGCGAAATTCGGGGAATTATGTCTTTTTTTTTTTTTGTTAACGCAAAGCGTACCGCACTGCATTCTGTCACTATACGGAAATTAGCCCATAACAGATAGTGCCTAAACTTTTCCAAAGACTCCACGATATAGCCAGCAATTCAGGCTCAAAAGAGTGGTACTCATCTGCGGTAGTTTGACGGCTATGTAGGAGACTCATATTATAATTACACAAGTAATACAAACACTAATACACACTGGCTCGTTAGTAGGTACTGTGCCTTCATAATAACTCAAACAGTGATGTGTAGTGTGTGGAAAGTGTATGACCACCAAGAGGACTATCTTTCATCCACACAGTAAATCTACCCTCACACACACCACCGACATAATCAAAGCTATAATAATGAATAGGTTTTTCACCATTATCAGTAATCTGCATCAAAACGCCTGCAATTCCGTCTCTGCTTGCGACAGTGTATCTATTATGCTCTGCTTGGCAGTATCAAATAATGTCAAAATATGGTATGGGTAAATATGGTAATGGTAAAATCAAATAAAAGTGTAAAAAATTTAAATAGTATCAACCTGGTGCATCAAAATATTCAAGGTTTTTTGAACAAAGATTTAGAAGTAGAATTATTCCTGAATTGTAACGATATAGACATTCTTTGTTTGACAGAACATTGGCTTAAAAGCCACCAGTTCATGTTCAATTTTAGTAAATGCTATACACGGTGGCTCATTAATTTTAGTAAATAAACAGCTTAAATTTAAAGATCGTAAGGATATTGTGAGCCTATCTGTTGAGCGGACAATTGAATTAGCCTGTATAGAATTGGAGCAGTTCATTATATTAAGTGTGTACAGGCCTCCATCAGGATTGTATGATTGTTTTGAGAAGGTTATGGATGAAGTTTTGCACAAAATCTATAATTCTAACAAGTCTATCATCACTTGTGGTGATTTTAATGTTAATTTGTTAGAAAATTCTGGGTCAAGTACTAAAATTATAAGTTTGTTTCAGTCATACAATCTTGCTAACCAATTTTTAGAGCCCACTAGAATAACTCCCACTAGTGCCACATGCCTAGATAACATTTATACAAATATTACACCAACCCACAAAGAAATTATTAATTTATTAGACTCAGATCATTGCGGACAATTGATTACCATTCCAAATCTAATAAAAAAAAATACTAAAAAGGATATCACTGTTAATCCAAAAACAGCTGATCGTTTGGAATCATTTAAAACTAAACTTTTGAGTAAATTACCACTTTTGTCAACTAATGATGACCCTAATGAACAATATAATGATTTTTTTAATATGTATTGCACACAATTTGATAACACTTTCATTCCAAAGGCATTCTCGGTTAATAATAACACTTGCTTCAGTGACTGGGCCACCATTGGTATACATAAAAGTAGAAAACGACTTTATGAGTTGTATGATGAACGGACTTGTATTAACACTGCTGAATTTAATTTATATGTTAAGAACTATTCTAAATTATTTAAAAAAGTTTGTTGTATGGCCAAGTCACGTTACTTGAGTACAAAAATAAAAAATAGTAGTAATGTAATAAAAATGACATGGAATATCATTAATAGCGAAACAGGAAGGTCAAGCAACCGAAGTAGTGACTACAGCCTTGCTATTGATGACAACATAATTAAATCAGATTCCCAAGTCGCCGCGGCCTTTGAAAAGTTCTTCGCTGAGATTCCCGTATCAACTACTAAATCTCTAAGGTCATCACCCACTGCTGCAGAGTCTTTACTTAAAGAAAACGTTTCAGTTTGTGATTCTGAGTTTAATTTCCAATATGTTACCTGTAGAGACATAATTAAAACCTTTCACACATTAAATATTAAAAAGACTGCTGATCTATGGGGTAATTCTGTGGACGTTGCTAAATCAATTATAAACATTGTAGCACCTACTTTAGCAGTTATTTTTAACAATTGTATTGACCGTGGTGAGTTTCCTGATCTTATGAAATACAGGGTGTTTGGTGCATCGTTTGCCAAATTGAATTGGCCGAAAGAAGAGGTCATTTGCTATCGCTTCAGGCTCAAGTACTCATTTTTGGCCACACCGGTTTTTTTATTACAACTTTCTAATTTTTATTTTGAAAAAATCCAAAACTCAGCATTAAAGCTTAAATTAAAAAAAAAGTTTTAAGTGTAGTCGTCAAATTTCATTTTTATTTACATATGTACTGTTGTATGGCTCTATCAAATTTAAAATTACTTGCCAGTTACATCTAGTTTTTTTTTAATAAATCACAAAGTTTTTGGAAAAATAAAAAATGAACTTAAAACTCAACTTTAAATAGCTATAAAAAAAAAACTAAAAGCGATCGGGATCTTAGAATTATTTTAAAAAGTTCTCTAGTCTATCCCCTTTCCAACGGTATGCAATGTGTTTAAAAAATGTTTCAGTAAGTTCACTAATACGCTAAGTTTGTGTATCGGGACGCACCATCAAACTATTGCATATTCGGGATAAATAAGTGTTTTCGCGTAAACAATACATACGAAGCAGGTAAAGCCTGCTATCTCCCTCCTACACAGTAGAATTCATTATCTGTCTCTTTTTGTTATTGGGTTGGCCGCAAATTGGTTAAGTTTGTTAGTCGTTATTTGACTGTCTCTGAAAACTAACCCCTTGTTGTTGTTGTGTTATTTTCTGTTACTGTTATTTTCTGTTACTGTTAATTTCTGTTACTGTTATCTTTTCATTGAGTTTTGTGGGTGTTTGTGTTAACTTTCGTGATTTTTTTTGTGTTACAATATGGCTACATTCTCTAATGAAGAATACGCTGATATTTTGATGGCTTATGGAAGAGCCGATGGTGTTGCTCGCGAAGCACAAAGAATTTATCAGGAACGCTTTCCCAATAGACGATTGCCTTCCCGCCATACTTTCCAGAACACTTATCGACGCTTACGTGAGACTGGTAATTTGACTGCTAGTGAACCAAGAGGGATTGTAGTGCGTCATAATGTTGACGTAGATGAACAGATTCTGGCACTGTTTGAAGAAGATCCCACTAGAAGCATAAGAAATGTAGCTGCATTACTGGGAATTTCGATCTGGAAAGTATGGCGAGTACTTCGCCAAAATAACAAACATGCTTTCCATTACACTCCGGTGCAAGGTACGTAATTTTTAAATTAATAGACTCACAACCGTAGGCGCTAACGTAGATTGCGAACCCTTTCTAGCTTTACCGCGTACCCGACGCAGCAGCAGGTAGCGGCTTTGACGTCACTCTGCCAGATGTCATAAACCTTCAGCGGTCAGGCCATTGTCTTTTACATTGTACTGCCCGTACTTTTTACAAACAATAAAAAAAAATCTTGCGAGAAAGTAATGCATTCTTACGCGTATTTTATTTGTTGTAGGTCTCGAGAATCAAGACTTTGATAACCGTGTCCAGTTTTGTCGTTTTTTACTGCATTCAGACGTGGATAATCCGGTCTTTTTAAAAAGAATTCTGTGGACGGATGAGTCCAAATTTACTAAAGAGGGAATCCTCAATTTACATAACTTACACCACTGGACAGCAAAAGATCAAAACCCACGCGTAAAACGACAAAGGTCATTCCAGAGACGATTTAGTGTGAACGTTTGGGCAGGAGTCATTGCAAATCATGTAATTGGACCACACTACTTACCTGACAACCTGAACGGGGATAATTACTTAGAATTTCTGCAAACAGAGTTGCCCTTATTATTAGCTGATTTGCCAATTTTCAGTGAAGACAGGTCTTTTGTTTTCCAACATGACGGTTGTCCCGCTCATTGGAGAATAACCGTCAGGGAGTACTTGAATGATGCATTCCCGGACTCATGGATTGGGAGGGATGGCCCTATTCCTTGGCCTCCACGTTCTCCAGACTTAACTCCGTTGGATTTTTACGTCTGGGGACGGGCCAAAGAACTCGTCTACGCCACGGAAGTTGAGACAAGAGATGATTTAGTCCAACGCATTGAGGCGGCTTTCATGACGATCAAAGCAGAAATGCGTTTACGCACCACTACAGTTGAGATAAGACGAAGATGTCGCGCGTGCATACGCAATAGTGGTAGACAGTTTGAACAAGACTTGTAAGATTAGTATGTAATTAAATTACTTATTAATAAATGATTATTTTTGTAATAATGTATTTTTTTTTCAATTTCGAGGAAAGTTCCCTATGTAAGAACGAGATAAGAGACTACGTAAGACGTGAGATAACAGTATCTATCTACTAATAGCATGTAATTTATGCGAAAACTAGTGTTTTAAACGTAATATCCAATATCAGCCTGATGTGTCTCGACTACACATTTAGCTAATTATTAAAGATATTAAAAGAGTTTTTTAACACATTACATACCGTTGGAAAGGGGACAGACTAGAGAACTTTTTAAAATAATTCGAAGATCCTGATCGCTTTAATTTTTTTTTTTATAGCTATTTAAAGTTGAGTTTTAAGTTCATTTTTTATTTTTCCAAAAACTTTGTGATTTATTAAAAAAAAACTAGATGTTACTTGCAAGTAATTTTAAATTTGATAGAGCCATACAACAGTACATATGTAAATAAAAATGAAATTTGAAGACTACACTTAAAACTTTTTTTTTAATTTAAGCTTTAATGCTGAGTTTTGGATTTTTTCAAAATAAAAATTAGAAAGTTGTAATAAAAAAACCGGTGTGGCCAAAAATGAGTACTTGAGCCTGAAGCGATAGCAAATGACCTCTTCTTTCGGCCAATTCAATTTGGCAAACGATGCACCAAACACCCTGTATAGTAAAATAATACCGTTGTTTAAATCGGGTAGTACATCTGACCCTACTAATTATAGACCTATTTCAGTGCTACCTACTTTTAGTAAAATTTTTGAAAAAGTTATTTTAGATCAACTGCAAAGATTTTTTAATAAACATAAATTATTACATAACAAACAGTTTGGTTTTACAAGGGGTCGTTCGACTACTGATGCCGGTGTTGAACTTTTAGGTCATGTTTATAATGCATGGGAGGATAAATGCGATGTTTTGGGCATTTTTTGTGATTTGTCCAAGGCATTCGACTGCGTTCTTCATGAAACATTAATCAGGAAACTGCATCACTACGGAATCCGGAATGCCTCTCTGGATCTTCTCACTTCTTACTTAAGTGATAGGATTCAAAGAGTTGATGTTAACGGGAAAAGATCACCCGGATCCGTAGTAACAATGGGGGTCCCCCAAGGCTCAATTCTTGGCCCGTTTTTGTTTCTTATTTATATTAATGACTTGCCTTACCTCATAAAGGATAATCATGATATAGTGTTGTTTGCAGATGACACTTCACTTTTATTTAAACTCAAACGTCAGCAGCTGGTTACTGACAATGTAAATAGCGCCCTCGCAAAAGTAGTTAACTGGTTTAATGTTAATAACCTACTTCTTAACGAGAAAAAAACTAAGTGTATTAAGTTCACTATACCTCATGTTAGACAAGTAAAAACTAGTGTTCTCATAAAGGGTGAAGAGTTGATTCCCGAAGATACCACAGTGTTCTTGGGCATAACTTTGGATGCCAAACTTCAATGGGGCCCCCATATAGATAAATTGTCGAAAAAGCTTAGCGCTGCAGCATACGCCGTTAGGAAAATTCGTGATTTAACTTGTTTAGAGACAGCCCGTTTAGTTTACTTTAGTTATTTTCATAGTGTGATGTCGTACGGTATTCTGTTGTGGGGAAATGCCGCCGATATTCAGACAATTTTTGTTTTACAAAAAAGGGCTATTCGTTCAATTTACAAATTAAGTCCCAGACACTCCCTCAGAGATAAATTTAAAGAAATTAATATAATGACTGTGCCTTCTCAGTATATCTATGAAAATCTTTTGTATGCTCATAAAAATATCAATTTGTTTAAAAAATACAGTGACGTCCATAATGTGAATACTAGAAACAAACACAAATTTGTTGTTCCTACAACCAGGCTGAAGAAAATAAGTGGTTCGTTTAGTTGCCAATGTATACGTTTTTATAATAAACTACCTAGCCACATTCAAGAACTAAGCCTTAATAAATTCAAAAATTGTATAAAGCGGAAACTTTGTCAGAAAGCCTTTTATACTGTCAAAGACTATATTGAGGACAAAAAGGCTTGGGTTTGAGCTGCTCCAATAAATTTACACTATTAATGTTGATTTAAATACCTTTTTACATATTCTATACAATGACATGAATATTTTGTTTGTTATACTATTTTTAATTATTGTGAATGTGAAGACTACGTGGATCATTGTTTTTTATTTATTTTATCCTTTTCTCAGTTTTAGTTATAGTCTGACAGTTTGAGTAATTTATGCGGCCTACCCAAATGTCTTTTCTTTGGTATTGTTCGTCGAATCGTTAAGCTCCTTAAGTTTTGAGTTGAGCTGCACGATTACTGACAAATGCGTGCACTGACTGGACAGGTCCACTCAATCTGTGTGGTTCTTTCATCAAAAGACCATTTCTGACTGCAATCTACATGGTCTTCACATGATCTGACCAAGATTATGTCTGGACTTTAAAAGAGACTGTGACCTCTGAGTTTGTTTCGGAGTTTCTTCTCAGAGTAGTCAGATAGGAAACGTCGAACTCATCTAGTTTAAAAAAAAATATGTTTGACGTGTAAAAGTGTTTGTACAAACCTACTTACAGAAAATAAATCATTTATCATTTATCATTTATCAATAACATCTGAACTTAATGTCTCTTTTAATACCGTGAAGCCGTGATCTTGTTCAGAATACCAAAACCAAGGGCTTTTTTCATTAATTTGGAAGGTGGACTAGAAATGCACAGTTTTTGATAAACTTGCAAAAATAACTGATGAGACCAAGAAACTGGCGGAGCTGGTGGATTGTTTTTGGAACCGGGAATTCCTTAACTGCTCTAACTTTACTCTCGCATAGCTCCCTCGAGAGTTCACTCTACAGTCCAGGAACTCTATTTCTGACTAAGAATTGGCACTTCTTTAGGTTAAGCGTAAGGCCATTTTTGTTTAAAGATTGCCAATACCTTTTCAAGAAGATGAAGATTTTCTTCAGCCGTCTCACTAATTATCAAAACGTCCTCTAAATAAAGAACTATCTTACCAAACCTCAAGTTGCCCATCATTTGTTGTATTGTCCATCATTTGTTGAAAACATGATGGTGCATTGGCTAGACCAAATGGGAGTCGCAAAAATTCATAATCCGTCCTCGGTTATAAACGCTGTCTTGTAAACAGACTCCTCTGCCATTTTAATTTGATATTAGCTACTTTTAAGATCCAAAATTGTAGTCATCTATCAAGTCTTCGATGCGTGGTACTTATCGGATATTTATCTTTCGTTGTAGTTTTATTCAACGCGCGGTAATCAATGCACAATCGTTTCTCACCGTTCTTTTTATTTACAAGCAGAGCTGGACTCGCATACTCGGATTTACTTTCTCTAAGAGTTCGTTTATCACGCTTTTTACAATTTGCCTGTCCGAATGTGACGTCCTGTATGGTCTACATTTCACAGTTTTTTTTTTTTTCATTTCATTTCATTTATTTATTTATTTTATCGTGCAAATTTATGACCTTTTTCATTCATTTCGACACCTTCTACTTTCCCTAGTTGTTTTATGTTCGCAGCTATGCATTGCTGATATTTACCGAATAGATTAACCAACTCATCGCGGTGAGAATCTGTATCAAATATTTCACCAGCAGAAATCTTCAAAATGTTTTACGTCGCGAATTAATTAAATCAGAACGTTCTGTCACGTTGCGTCCTATCAGACCGTCAGATCCCGATAGTTCATTTAAGTATGTAAGTACATCTCGATCTCATCTATATTCACGGAATTTATTTGTATGCTTACCTTCACCATCTCCGTTACGATTTTTAAATTGTCTTTACAAAATCTCTGCAGTGTTATAGGGGTATTCAACATAATTCTTTGGAGATTACGTTGTTCTGCCAAATTAGATGTTATTATAGAACAGGCTCTAATCTCCGTCTCTATGAATGCTTCATGAACAAAACCGTTAATACCTATTTTCTTACAGAACTTGTCTTTCACATAGAAACTTTATTTTGTTTCCTGGTTAGTTGTTTGTTCGGGCTTGTCACTTTGAATTCTTTTTGTGAAAACATAAGTTTCCGAATGGCCTTTCTTACCACAAAATTCCCATTTTACCGAACATTGAAATCGTTTGTCCTGCCGCAATTATAACACTCTATGTGTTTACGTTGACTTGGGGTTTGATTAGTCACGTTTAATCCGCTTGTCGTTGTTGCCGTTGATATTTGAGACACAGAACTTTGATCTTGATAAGGAACCTTTACATTTTCTCGAATGTTGTTATGAATAGGCGTTTGTTTAACGTTTGCTTTGTAAACACGGCTGTGCAAAAATACAGCTAAACTATCGCATGATTTAAAGTATTTTAAAGTTACTAGCCTCAACAGATGCTCGACATTACGTCATTCTCAGTAAAATTTAAGCACAGACTATCAATTTTCGCTTTTTGTTCAAAAAGGAATTAATTTGATAAGTTTCCGGTCGACGATTTTCCTAAGTAGGTCAAACATATTTCTCTTTACTCTAAATGTATTAGAAAGATTTGCCTTCCACAGCCAAGTTGTCCACATGTGATCATTAGGCAATAAAGACTCGTACCAGATTTTAGCAGAGCCTATGAGCTTATTTAGTGCTTCATAGCGTATCATACTATCCGTCCATGAAAATGTCGATACGCATACGATTCTATCACGTTTATCCAAGAAGTAATATTATCCGATTCTATCACGTTTATCCAAGAAGTAATATAATATTATCGTTCAAGGGGTGAAAATCCGGTATCATGTTATACAAAATTGTACTCACAGTTCCGGTATCTTTTGTCTTAGATACCTTTATCCTTTTGCTGGGTGTCAGCGGCGGTGTTCTTGAGCCGCTTCTGTTAGAACTCGTACTGCTACATATGCTACTGCTGGCACTCGTACTGCTCCTCCTAGATGATTTACGAGCGCGCTTTGCCCTGTGTTTACGCTTACTTAAGCGTCGTTTTCCCATTATTTTAGTTGTACTTTACTTTTGTGGCGCGAGAGGAACTATGCACACTTCTGATGTTAACTATTTCTATAAGGAGGGTGTTAAAACACGGACTAGTTATTTAAAAGAACATATATTACTTCGGAAATCACACTACACAAAAATCAAACGCGTTACGTGGCTACAGAAACAACAGTGCGTCAAAATGACAAGTCCCTTTGTTCCAAACTTCCAAATAGAATTCTAAGTCAATGGTTCCAAAACTTCACGGCCATTCCCCGAGTAGCTTCACTCGGTGTTGCCACTGCCATCCCTCGAAGTAGCTTCACTCGGTGTTGCCAACATAGGTAAATAAATTAATAAATTGTTTATTCATCAGAACAGTAGCACTGTAGTAATTAAAGGGTAATTTACAGGGTTAACAAAGTAGTGTACTAAAACTACAACTGAAATGGCGGTGAGGTGCTGCATACCCAGCTAGGTCATATAATAACCTGAATAAGGAAGTACAGTGCCAGTCCCCATTAGGTATTATAATTAAATTGTACACAGTATGTGGCATAACATTAGTCTTCTACGACAATTTTATTATTATTGGTGACATAGTGTAACAAAAGGAAAAATTACATAATAAAAAGATAAAAACATTTGCTAAAAGATAAGTGAGTGTGATTGTGTGGGCATGTTAGCATAAGTAAATTAGGGTGTGTGCATGTGTGGGGGGTGTGTGTGTGTGTGAGTGAGTTCAATCCGTAGGACTTCTGTGATGTTATGGAGATTGAATTGGGAGTTAGAGATCGCGTAAATTCCCTGTATATCTATCACCTAGGTAATTATTGGAAAACTTATAAAAAAAAAAATATTTAGACAAGAACTACATAACTAGGTACGTACGGTCAGCAACAGAAGTCGTTTAACACTGCTACTTTTTGACATCATCTAAATTAACACAAAATGATTTGATAAACTGCTTTTTTTCGTTTAACTGTTAAGAGTTAATGTTCTTAAAATTTTAAGTAGGTACTTCTGTTCCAATTTGAATTAAAAATTTCGCTTAGTAATTAAGATTAAAAACCTGCAAGTGTTAATCGACTTTTGTTGCTGACTGTACCTACGTCGATGTAAAGTGACTACATACCTTTTTTTTTTTTTGAGGATGGGAAATCATCAAATAACTTCTCCCGCTCTGGGTGGAGCGGAAGGGCGTGTCAGACTTTTACTGACTAAAACCCACCCGTGTTCCTTCAGTTGCCTATGCCAGGGCCACGGTATCTTTTTTAGACTACCCGCGACCCCAGCGGCACCGGCCCTATTGGATCCCATCTTTTGCTGACATCTCTTTGAGGCACGCGTGGAACACAACGCGCCGTCGACTCGGGCCCGCCGGTCGATTCTGTAAAAATCTCACCGTGAAAACTTAGATGAAGTGAGTTTGTTTTTACTAGGAATTGACACTATTGACAGCTCACTCCACGCTCACTTCACCTAAGTTTTCACGGTGAGATGGTTACAGAATCGCACTGCTGGTCCTTACCGGACGGCGAGCTACCCGCTACTCACCGTCCGCAAGCCCGCTCCTACGGTGGCCGGAAATCGCCTCGCGATTCCCGCCGCCCAGGGCGTCTCCTGCGGCGACTGAGGGCGTGAGGCTGCCTCTCCCTCACGCGTTCCGCCTACTCCTTCGCGAGCATTACTGCTTCGCAGAAGGAGGTGACGGCCTCCCATGCGCTCTCGCTCCGCACCATGGCCTGGACCAGAGACGCTCGCTCGCTCGGGCTCGGACGCGAGAGATCGCCGCCGCCGATCGCCTCCGTGAGAACACGGCGGCGGTGCTCTGCCCAAGCCGGGCAGACCTCCACTGTATGCTCCACCGTGTCCTCCGGGCGATCCACACAATGGTGACAACCGGTGACTACATACCTAAGATGATATTAACTATGCAAAGGAGTTCATTATTTCGTAGATAAATTGCAGTTTTTTCCTGGTCATTTTTTATTTTAAAAGACAGCTCCAGTTTCGCGACGTTACCTACTATAAAAAAACATGCTCTCGTGGGACATTTACCAATCAGACACGGTAATTACGACCGGTCACGTTTTCAATATAAACTGTCATTAAGGTGGTAAATTAAATTATGTGGCCATTCACACATTCAAAACAAAATAAACTAAATAATTATCTGGAATATAGTATTTTAACTTTTAATATGACACATTACAACTGTTTAATGTTTAGTTAATTTTAATGGTCTTGATCGTCGCCTTATACCGACGCATAGTTTCATGTCAATGTGTGCTGGAATGTCAACGGAACCCCATAGGTTCATAAGTACTGTAAAGTTCGCGATCGCGATTGGATGATGATATTTTACGTTTATTATTATGTATTTTACTAGCTGCGCCCCGCAGTTTCACCCGCGTAGACCGAGAAAAAAGTAGCCTATGTGTTAATCCAGGGATGATCCAGGGTATAAGCTATCTACATACCGAATTTTATACAAATTGGTCCATCCGTTTGAGCGTGAGGAAGTAACAAACATACAACACACACACACACACACTTACAAACTTTCGCCTTTATAATATTTGTGTGAAGTGTGATTACTATGATGTGATAGTGTGAGATCTGTGGACTTCGAAAGCTTCTTCTTAAGGTGAAAGCGCCAGGGTATCCCGCGAAATTCAAAATTTCTTACGTTTTTTGCAATTTGTAGGTCAGTGTGAACTTGTATGTTGATTAAAATATGATTCGCGGCCGTAGCTAATATGGCTTTACAGAATTATGATCATTAGAATCAGCAATACAGCTCCATAAGTTAGCATTTACCTCAAACCTCATGATTTCATGAAATCGCTAGATTTGAGGTAAATGCTAACTTATGAAGTTGTAATTGCTGATTCTAATGATTATAATTCTGTAAAGCCATATTAGCTACGGCCGCGAATCATATTTTAATCAACATACAAGCTCACACTGACCTACAAATTGCAAAAAACGTAAGAAATTTTGAATTTCGCGGGCTACCGTGGCGCATCAACCTTAAGATCCAATGGTGTATCGTCCGACGCTCAAGTCTGTTGTGAATGTCTTGAATTTTCTATAAATCCTGGAATATGAATTGTGGAGTCTTCCCATTGTAGGAATATTATTTTCATGAATAAAACATTTGATCTAAATAATATTGAAATCTATACTTACTAATATTATACAGAGGTTTAGAGTTTGTATGTAGGGAGTAATCTTCTGTACCGATTCCGAAAATTCTTTCACTAATGGGAAGCTACAGTAGGTATTGCCGAGTGTCATACTTAGGATACAAAAGGTGTAATTTAAATAACGCACAACCTCTTAATCGGTCACTGTATTCATCATTATGAACAACTTTTACTATGGGATCAACACTGAAATCGCGAAAAAAAATCACTCTACGTTCTGAGGAGTTGCATAACGTAGAGAACAACTGATTTTTTTTCGCGTGTTCGGGTTTGGTCCCAAAATAAAAGTTGTTCATAATGATGAGTACAATGACTCCTTAAGAAGTTGAGCATTATTTAAGTTACACCTTGTATTTTATGTTAAAAAAAGAAATTTCACGCGGGCAGAAGCTACTAAATTAATGATCACAAGTCACAACATTTTTGCTCATTAGCGCCTGATCGATAAGTCAATGCAAACTTTAAATTACGGCACTTAACTTCACAAAGTCCACAAACTACTCTCCCCCTCCTCCTCTCCTACTCTCTCTACTCTCACTATACTCTGAAAAGATATACATAATAATTTTTGGCATGTTTCTTAATCTCCTTTGATAAGAAAATAATGATTGATTGAGCACGTCAACGGGTGTTGATACTACAATTAACGATGTGACCAATATTATGTACAACAATTATTTGACTTGAAAGAATTTCTTGCCCGTTCTTCTCCGTAGGAACCTACTACACTTTGGATAGGCCAAAGCGCTTCATCTTTCTGACTGACCGACCCCTTAACAATTCAAAAGTGCCTGTAATTGATTTAATTGATGAAATAAATGCTTTGAGTTTGAGTTTGAATCGAAATCTTGGGCATTGCTAGTATTTAAATTTAAAAAAAAAACAAACAAGTTAACATTAAGTATAACCGTCGAGTTTTGAAGCAGATCTGCGATAGAACGCAGGTGTGCTTAAACCCGACTGGCACAAACGGGTTACCATATCAAGTGCCTACTGGTCGCGCAGACTACCACTTGCTCCTATTTTATAGCAACTTAGTACTACATTGTGTTTATTTAAATCGAGAGCTTGATGCCATCGCCACACCCAGTCCTTTGATTCATACTATTTGAATTTCTGGATGCTGTTAGAACTTCTACTATTCAGTAAAAAACAACAAAGAAAATCAAAGTCTAGACTCTAGAGGATACTTAGGTAGGTACTTATGTAATAAGAATATAACTGATTTAATATAATAAAAAATAATAAAATCGTTTATTTATAAAAGGGGCACATTTACAGATAAAGTAATTTAATTTATAGATACTGATAAAAATTCAAAATTGTTTACAATATTCGGACCGTTTATTTAAAATTAATACTCACATGGCTTTTACTATAGTTCGGTTTTGTCTTTTTGTTCCAAAATTTACATATATCATACGTTGTTGTCAACTTTGGAAACACATAGAGATTCTTCAAAATTTAGACAACATCATAAAAACTACTTTGTCATCTATTTTGAATATAAATTTAGAAGAGCGGGCGTGGTTACAGGCTTCACTCCCTGTGAGATTGGGGGGTCTAGGCGTCCGGTCCATTTCTGGTGTAGCCCTTCCTGCATTCCTGTCCTCCATACATAGCACTCAAAATTTATCAAAAAAAGTTCTTGCGGCATCTTTGGACAGTTTCGAAATAACTTATTTTAACGAGGCCAGGAATGCATGGTTGTTAGCCTGCCCAAACACCGAGTTCCCAAAAATTCTTACATCACAGAGGCTATGGGACGGGCCGCTCTGCGAACAAGTACGGAAGCAACTCCTACACACGTGCTTGAACTCCGCAGATCGTGCCCGCCTCTTAGCCGTTGCCCAATGGGAATCGGGTTTGTGGCTCCAGGCTCTTCCGTCACTGAATACTGGCACCTTAATGGACACGTCGACTTTCCGTCTCGCAGCGTCGCTTCGCTTGGGAGCATCGTGTTGTGCTCCACACCGCTGCCAGTGTGGCACTGCTGTCGACCGCCTCGGTCACCACGGCTTGTCTTGTACAAGCAGTGCTGGACGAATTCCCCGCCATGCTAGCCTTAATGATATCATCCGTCGGGCTTTTACCACCGCGAACTGTGCGGCTATTTTAGAACCTCGTGGTCTCTCACGTGACGACGGTAAAAGACCTGACGGAATGACCCTTATTCCGTGGAAGATGGGGCGGCCTTTAGTGTGGGACGCTACTTGTGTAGACACTCTTGCGCCGTCACATCTTCCTGGAACACAAAATAGGACTGGTGCGGCGGCGGAATCAGCGGAGAACCTCAAAAGGCGCAAATATAGTTCCCTTGATAGTGGATACATGTTTGAGCCTTTTGGGGTAGAGACGCTGGGTCCGTGGGGACCGGGAGCACATCAAATGTTCAAAGATCTTTCGGCACGTTTGGTCGAAGCTACACGTGACCAAAATGCTGGCCTGTATTTTGCACAAAGATTAAGCATTGCCATCCAGCGTGGCAATGCTGCCAGCATTTTGGGTACGTTGGCAACGTACCCAAAATGCTGGCAGCATTGGCACTGGTAGCGGTTTCATAGATTTATAATAAGTAATTTATAAGTTTAGTTTTAGTTTTTTTTTTTGTATATTCTGTAAAGAAAATTAACTGATATCTAATAAATGTTCGCATAATTAGTTGATTCATAAAAAAATAGATACTTAGTTTTCATTTTAATCTATTGTATACATGTGCCTAAGATGAATGGGCCTAAGAATGTAAAAAGTCTTTCTACAAAGACATCATGTTTTGAGGTTGCATTTGATATTAATACTATATCA
Organism: Cosmia trapezina; assembly: GCA_905163495.3. Taxonomy (NCBI): domain Eukaryota; kingdom Metazoa; phylum Arthropoda; class Insecta; order Lepidoptera; family Noctuidae; genus Cosmia; species Cosmia trapezina. Next base: position 7,838,039 of record LR991028.1, read on the forward strand.
TTCCGTCTCTTGTCAGCATTGTAGGTAAACATAGTGTACAGTTTTAATATTAAGTACCTAATAATAAGAAAAGCTGGCGAATGTAGTTAGGTACTGTTGGGTTGTCTCTCACCAATGTGCAGTCAATGAAAAGGAATTGATAAGCAAATTGACACCCTCCGTTAATTTGCCGTGTTATAACCATTTCATATAACTGTCAAAAATGACAGTTGTGATTTTAATATATGAACAATTTGAGTTGGTTGGTAGTCTGCTTAACAATGAATTTCCCCTACTTTATGAAATAAAAGCTCTGCCAAAGAACAAACTATTCACATTGACATCTGTAATTCGGCAACTCCTTTGATTAAACAAAAAGTAATCTGACATCTTTCCTGTAGACTAATTAAACGACACAGTAACGTGTACAAAAGATTCTAACTACCGCTTGGATTAATCAGAGTTTCTCAAACACCTTCAAGTAGATCGCTAATTATAGTGCATTTTTGATCGAAAGCCATTTCTAACGCAAAAACTTAATTCCCTAGTTAATGACAGTTAATTGCACACGCGACGAACTATTGGACGGCGGCGGCGCTCGTGAGACGCCGCGGTTTTTACCTTTGATTGCGATTTCTTAAAACCGCTGTAGCTGTTACATTTAATTGTCACCGCACCGTTTGAGGTTACAGAACTTACAGATTACACATTGATCATTTGAAAGCTGCGCGATTGATGTTAATGATGATTGGTGAAGTTTCAGCCGTGTTCCTGCTTTATCCCATGTTGCTCGGGGTCGGCGCAATACGTTTTCTCTTTCCATTCTCCCTTATCAACCGACACGCTATCATTCACTCCCTTCTCATACAATCCATACATCTTTTCTTTTCTATCTGTCTTTCTATTATTATACATAGGTATTAATAATGAATGCTAAAAAACCGGTCAAGAGCGAGTCGGACTCGCGCACCGAGAGTTCCGTTCCGATTTCTAAAAAAGTATGCTACTTAGAGACATCATTTTATTTTTCCTGTAATCTTTAACTTCTATCACATAGAATAATTTCAGATTTTTCGCTTTGCAAACTTCGGAGATAAGGGGGGGGAACGGTATTTTTTTTTACATTTTATATCAAAAGTCGAAAACTATGCGACCTAAAAAAAATAAAAAATAGTTTGAGAATGTGCAAACAGCGTTCTTTCATATGATACCCCACATGTCCTAGTAGCCCTACTTTAAATTATTAAGACCCCCTTTCAGTCCCAGTTGCAAAAAATATATAATTATTTTTATTTCTTTCTTATTTGCAAAATAGCCCAACTATTTTGCAAATAAGAAAGACATAAAAATAAACGTCATCTAAAACTATTCTAAATTTCAAGTTGATAGCATTAGTAGTTCTTGAGATATCCAGCTGTGACAGACAGACAGACAGACAGACTGAGTCACACCATAAGGGTTCCTTTTTTACCATTTTGGTACGGAACCCTAAAATTAACTTGTTAGTACTTATTTACAGTCTGGCCGCCTGACAGCTGTCAGGAACGCATTCTCTCGACTACCTACTGAAGTTGAAAAATCTGCTGATGAGTATTTCAGATAGTAGAGAACATCAGTATAACTAAGAACGTTTCATAGAAGAACCTTTGTTATGTTAAGATGCATCATAGATCATAGGAGATCTTTGAAATGAACTGTAGACTATATTAGGCAGAGCATGTAAGTAGTCTTTTAGACTTTATCTATGTTGTAGGTACTCGTATTACCACATTTACTGATGGAACGGATGGCGCCAAACACGTAGCCAAATTCTGGGCCGATTCCATTTAGACTACAATCGACATGCTAAGAAGAAGACCATCATCATTCTTCTGTCCTATTCCAATTTACTTGGGGTCAGCGCAACATGTCTCTTTCTTCCATATACTTCTCTGTTAGTCGTCATCGCGGTAGTCACCCCCTTTCTAACCGTATCATCTTTCACTCAATCCATCCATCGTTACTTTAGTATCCCCCTCCTCTTATTGCCATCGACATTAGAAGACCCCATTTACACTTTGTTACAAAGCAATTTTAACGAACACAGACCACTTATAAAAAGTAATTATAACTATATTTTGAACCACACATATCACAGACCTCGACCAGTCCGAGTGACTTATCACAACAATCAATTTGCTTTCTTAAACCTGTCCATTTGTTTAATGGCTCGGCTATAGACAGTGCACCGGCTAAATGTTATCAGCCATTGTCAATCTCTTCGCGTGTTTCTAAAGTAGCCGTCCATAGCCGCCTTACTTGGCTATAAAGTTCACCATCCACTGCTAAGGCCTGCCAACGACGCCCTAAGCCGAAGTTCGTACCCTACACGGAGCGCCCTTAGCGAGTGGTCGCTTTTTAAGTTTTATGGCTGAAGACTGGTTGTGGCTAAGTAAATAACCGCCGCACATGATCAGGTTAAGCTACGCTTGTCACGGTTGGTCTATGAATGGGGGACCCTCTTTACATACCAAGACCCCTCCTTGCCTCAGAAAGCACGCTAAGCCGTTGGTCTCGGCTGTCATTCGTGGATCTTTGACAGTCGTTACGGGTCGTCAGAAGCCCGAAAGTCTGACAAGCATTCTTACCAAGGGGTATCGTATGACCCTGTAACTGGGTTGTGGAGCACAGGTAGGCAGTCGCTCCATGTAAAATACTGGTATTCAGCTGCATTCAGTTTGACTGGAAGCCGACCGCAACGTAGTTGGTAAAAGGCTAGGCAGATGATGATGTCCTGGCTGGAGGCCTTAATTTATTGAGGCACCCACATGAAAGTCCGGTTAAGCAGCCAACAACAACAAAAAAAAACGTGGTTACTATGCCAGCCAAATAAGAATAGTACTGTCAAGACGCCATTTTGTTCCGCAATACTCGCGAACTTCATTACCAAAGCGTACTAATTTGACAGCTATCGTGTATTTGACAGCTATCGGCAGTACTAATTTGACAGCTATCGTTTGAAGTTGGTAGCAAGCGCGATCCTATTTTTAGTTGTTTCGTATAGTAGGTAGGTACGTAGGATGTGCACGGAGAGTTTTGCCACGTTAGCTGTGTGGTCCATTTGTTTACCACATGCCAGCGATCGCAGCGTGGACGTGGATCGCAGACATCGCAGTACTCGCAGTGGACCATCCCACCTACATCTTCATACAAAGCGAGGCTAAGTACAAGAGAAGCTAAGCCGTGGGCTGCTGTGGAGTGGCGCCTTAATAATATGTTCCATTTAAGCACGGAATTTGGACAGAGATGTTGTGATAACAGACTTGACTAATGCATTACGTTTTGATGTGGCATTACTGTATTATTTATTACTCTATTTGTATTTTTAAATATTTTGTTATTTAGCGCACGTAGTATCTGAGATCTTGATAGAATATGCCATGTTAATGGAAACATTAAAAGCTAGTTTATGGAAGTTTAACAAGGAAGATTTATGAATTTAAACGTAGAAGACAGTTCCAGATATCAAAACTTTCGAAGCAACTAAGTAATTACCTTTAATTTATTACAGCTTCTTTGAGCATCAGCTAAATAGCTGGCGGCTTATTATGAAAAATATGCGACCAGAGAACTAGAATCTGATAAAAGTAAAACTTTGTGAGAACCATACGCTGTTAAATTATTTGAAGAGTTGAAAATTTAATCAAGTCTTGCAAACGCCCACACAAAAATCTAATCTGGAAGTGTCAACAGAAAACTTAGATAAACTAAAAGGTGTAAACAATGACATATAAAATCCATATAAACCTCAAAACCGACACCACCAACCAACCCATCCAAACAAAATCAGGTGCATGATTGAACAACTTGAGATAAGGGCTAAGAAAACAGCCGTAAGGGTGGCCTCAGTTAGATGTTATTGACTTGTGCACCAACCAATGAGCTGCGCCCGCGACGGCAGGTGCGCGGGCGCACAGAAGTGAAGCGACGAGAAAAAAAGTTAAGCGGAACGTTTATAAATAGCGCCAACGATGCATGTTACCCTTTGAAGAGCCTGTTTGGAAGAAAAAAATGTATAATAATTAAGACAGAGATTGTTTTAATACAACGAACAGTGTTGTTTTGATAACTCGAAATTTTGTGTGGTACCTATATATTGGGTCGTCTTTTGTTTATGTCTGCAACTACTACAAAAAATACAAGACTTATGGTTATGAGCTCACAAAGTTGCATTTTGACAGTTTAAATATCGTTTAGATATTTAAACTGTCAAAATGCAACATATCAAATTAAATTGGAAAGAACATGTCAAAAAGGTCTGCACTCGACTCGACAAATTTGTGTTTGCTCTTCGAAAACTTAGACGAATAGCCAGTAAAGAAACAGCCCTTAATGCATATCATGGCTATATTTCATCAGTGCTGCGTTATGGCCTCGTGATATGGGGTAATTCAGTAGATGTGAACAGAGCTTTCATGGCACAAAAAAAATGTGTCAGAGCTGTGTATGGAGCAGAATATTTAGAGCCGTGTAAACCATTATTTAAAGCACTGAAAATTCTTCCACTTCCTTGCCTTTACATTTTTGAAATTTGTATGTTTATAAAAAGGTATTCGCACATGTTCCCACTGTATGAACACATTTCGAAAAGAGTTGAAAGCAGAAGCCCAAATAAATTACTTGCACCTAGCCAGAGACTACATTTGTATAGCAGGAATTCCAATTGCATGGCAATCAAAATCTTTAACAATTTACCCGCACGATTCAGAGTGTTGCCCACTAATAAATTTAGAAAAGTAATATTTGCCTGGCTTTTAGACAGTTGTTTCTACTCAGTTAACGAATTTTTAAATTATAAATTTTGACAATACAGTTATATCAGTAGGTACTATGCGTGTGTATATTGACTTTTCTTTATTTATTTTTGTTTTTAAACATTTGACATTATATAATTAGTAAATTTTGATATTTCATTCATAGATACTTAAAATTTAAAAAAAAAAAAAATGCTCGTAAAACTTGACACTGTATAAAAATGTACAAATATAATAATAATGGAATTTAAAAACTAATTTATAGATGTAATAATGGAATTTAATTGAATAGAATAAAATTGAACTTTAATTTTAATATTTCTACACCGGTAACGGTAGTATATGTGAAACTATTTATTAATATTAAGAACTTAATGTACCATGTACTGAGAAATAAATAAATAAATAAATAAATAAATTAGAAGCATGGCGACGCATCACATCGCATCACATTGTGTAGCAATTTGGCATTTGTAATTTACGTTTATTTTGAGTCTTATAATTTATTCATTTTTTGTTTAAAGTATATGGAGAAATTTACAGTTAATGCTGAGCGTTTTTAGTAGTTTTATGGTTTTAAATGGGATTTTTTTATACATATTCTGTACATACATATTTCTGAATTCTGAAACCGCTATGGGCATAGTACACTATAAGTAGTTCAATCCACGAACTTAAAAAAAATCAGTCGCACATTTGATGAAAAATTTGCTTCGGAATGTTGCCTTTACATCAATAGATAAGAAAAAATTGCGAAAACCGAGGCCGCTATGTAATATACAATAACATTCTCCACAACTCAATAAGCCAAAGTTGTCGAAGTCTTTCAGTTTCTCAGAATAAGAACACCAAAGTTGACCATTTATCGCAAAAATCACGGTCACAATGTAATAGCGCCCTTAAATTCAAAGAGTTAAAAGATAATGACAGCAGAACACTTCTACAACCACAACCCATAAACTGAAACGTTCAAGTACGGCATCAAAGGCCATTCAACTAAAGACTAAACCTCGCCTGCCGAAAAATGGGCCGTAACATTGAACCCAATTTTGAAAGGCTAAACCAGGACAACGAGGTGAAATTGCTGTCAGTACTGTTGAAGATCAAACCTGTATTTATTTTTAGACATCGAGGTATAACATTGATGTAACTAATATATCATGTATTTCGATGACACAGCAGAAGGATTCCGTTCCTTTTATACATAACAAGAAGTCAATGAATAAATAACTCTTACCCCTCTTTATTTAGTTATGTTAATTGTTTTATCAGGAGCGGCATCGTCAAAGCATTGTAGGTATGTATCTTCATTCTGAATCAGTTTCAAGCCGAAATCTTCATTCACCGATTCTTTTTGCTTTAGCCATGTTTACATAATGTGTAATGTATGTAGTGGACCAAAAATCGTTCAACCAGTGCACCGTCTTATGCATCTTTAAAATGATAAGAGAAATAGCTGGCCGAAAATAAAACGGCTGACTTTTTAATTCGCAATGTTTTCTGCCAGCTTAGATAATATACATCTAGATCGAGCCACCGCGTGGCCGGTCATGAGACAGCAATATTAACAGTGAAAGTACTTTGTTTGGCAACATTTTTAAATTTTGCCATGCAAAGTACTTTGTTTGGCAACATTTTTAAAGCAAAAATACGGCACGCCGTAAGGGACAGAAGATACGATGCTTTGTCTCAATTTTCCTAATTATTTCGTATATATGTGTCTCACTTCCACACTTCACACTGTAATCATGGCAACGTCTAGATGTATATGTCATTGTCTGCCAGGATGTTTTGGCGCTCTCGGATGACATTGACAAGAGAGTGCTGTTTTTTTATATCTTTATTTGGAAAAAAGGCTTTAATCGCGAAGCGAGCCAGCCTTGTAGTTTTACAAAATAAATAGAAAATAGGTTAACTAAGATCTTAACTTAATTAATTTAATATAACTTAATAGCTAATTTTGATGTAGAATTAGACAAGAACATATTATTACACATGCCAACATCCCATAGGTAACGTAAGTCCCACTTCTGATTCCCAAACTCTCCGTTCTGAGCACACTCCACCAAAGCGTGTAGGTGTGCTCCCTCATATTGCAATTCGGACAGTTTGGGGGGGTATCAACCACCTTCATCAGATTCCAGACGCATGCTGGTTATTAACAATTGCTTATTTATTTGAACTTCGGAGGACCAAGGAATCCTTGGTGGTTCAGACTGAATTGTCCTCTGCACATATTGGTAAACATTTTGTGTAATTTGTTTTGTGAAATGTATTGAAATAGCAACATGGCGGCGTTAGTTCCGATTTATGCCACGCGCCAAAAGAACCTTGTACCGCTATAATTAGATCGATTTTGTTTATTGCAACCAAAGACATATAAATTTTAATAGACAATTACAACAAACATTTAATCTAAAGTGGTACCATTTTTGGCTTACTACAAATAAACATAGCGTATCCTTTCTATAAGATAGACAAAGGGCAATTCGTACCCGTGGCCATACAAGAAAATCCTGTTATGAACAGGTGCCCAGTGTTTATGATCGTCATATTTTATAACTGGCTGTCTGGCTGCGATAAGAGCTGTGGGTTTTAAAAGAAAGGTTCAAGGTTTTATCTATCAAGGTCTGGACTGTGTTGTCACAGATTAAAATAATATAATCTTGATTGTACTAGACTGATATAGCGGCAGGTGTTTTGAAGATATTCTCAAGGAAATATCTCTGAAGCAGTTATTTCAGGTTGCTACCGAAATATTCCAAATTACTTAGTTCAGCGGCATTGTAAAGTAAAAGAGGTCACTATTATCTGAATCTCAAACTTGTCGACCGTTCATAAACTAGCTACTGGTCGTAAAAACATTAAACGTGAAGTTGAAGAAGCATTCCTTGGCCAGTTGCCGGTACATTCACGACGACTGTCAAACGACGATAAAATCTGATTGAAGAAATCGTTGGCATTGGAATTGACCAGCACGACCAGAAGCCTTCCGTAGCTATTTGATTAGTAAGCAATGAGGCAGTAAAATCATTATTTTCATATAACGTTTTAGAATGTTTTCCAACACCAAAATAAACCGCATATTTCAGGAGATCGTAAAAGCAACGCGGCGTGCTATGGGAAACAGTTTAATCCAGAATGCACATAAAATTAAATCAAGTTTTCCAAGTAGAACGTACAGTGCTAGAAAGTCGTAAACCACCGAGTGAAATCGTTATTGTTTATAAACAAGATTCGCGATATCGAGACATTCAATCACTAAGATGTCAATACCATTCCTCCATTCGAATCGACGCCATTGTTGTAATCTTTAATCGATATATCATTCGTGAACTGGCTGCTCTGCAGCTGATATTGTTTTCTAATAGGGCCTATTGTTTTCTCACGGCTGGCATATGTAACCAATCCTCATTGTGTCTGCCTTATTGTTGTTTTCTTGCGTAAGCCCGCTATAAAAAATTGTGCGGTGGTTTTTGTTTGACACTTCGTATCGTATAACTATACGATTATTCGCATTCGATTGTTATAAATTCATGTTACCGAGCGGATACGGAGCGTAATTCACAGCGGTGTCATACCTACTACTTTACAAGTACCACCTACCAAATACAAACAATTTTGTTTGATGATGATTAAAAATGACAAATGACAATATTACGAATACAGAAACTCCAATGATAATAATTCACCGAACGGCTGACACAACTCGTCAGGGCCGGATTTAGGGGAGGGCAACCGGGGCGAAAGCCCCGGGGCCTCCACAAGCAGGGGGCCTCCACAATAGAGACTTCGGAAAAAAAAAATTCTTTCAAATTTCAACTAGTAAACCTAGTAAACATCTTTTCCTTTGATATTTTTTTTTCGCTTTTACCTTTACCTACAGCCTAAAGTACTTTATACATACATGATTATTTGATTATATTAATCTTAAATATTAACAGAAATCATTGATCTATATTTGTTCACTCCAATCAGGCAATCAGTGAAATGTCAAAATCTCAAATGGCCCTGATAAGCACTTCCAATTTACTACCCATCTTGAGGGAGTACCCCAATGGCTCAATGGCTCAGTGGGGTGGTACTTGCCCGCAACCTCGGAGGTTGGGTATTCGATTCCGTGTCCCATTTAAAAAAAAAATATATATATATATATATACGTATAAATTAATTGCAGTATGTGAACAATTGGTGTTCTTCAATTCTTAAACAAAAACAAATCAATTATTATTGACTAATTGGTAATTTTTTTTCATATTTTTTTATGCAGCAAGGTATGCAGTTTGATAGGCAAATAATTATTATTGTGACACAATTAAATGCCATCAATTATTCACGAACTTTACTGCATGCAAATGCAAGAAATCGCAAAAAAATAAATTATTTATTGAAAAACTCGACTGAAAAAAATTGTTCATTTTATTTGGAAAATAATTTAGGGCAAGGGGGCCTCCACTCCTTTGTTGCCCCGAGGCCTCTGGACCCCTAAATCCGGCCCTGCAACTCGTCCTTGTGCCGTCCCAACATCCCAGTTTTAATTTAAACTTTTAATGATAAATTACAACTATAATCAGCAAACTCGAAGGCTTCCCATATAAACTGCAGTTTTAAATAATGTTTGCATCCCACCAATTTCCTGTGACTCAGCCGATAAGCCGGGGTCCACCTCTTTATTATTTTATAGTCCATAAATAACTTGCAAATTGCTTTCTTAATTAGACGCGGGAACCGGTTCGGGAGTCTGTTCAATTTTATTTATTTCAATACCTACTTAAAGAATTTTAACAGGCATCGTAATTCAAAAGGATTTGCATTATCTTTGACTTTAACATTGGCGTTAAGTTTTGGAATTCCGCCGGTGCTAGTTTTATTTGCACAGTTTATGTTATTTAGATAATTCTCTCTCATTGCAACATATTTGCAGAAAGAAAACCATTATATTTGGTGTTAAATTTTTATAATAAACCTAACATTAGGATAAGTTTATTGTTACTAACACCTATGGATATAACAGAATCCGAAATAAATATATTTGATTTGATTTGATGTGTGCAGATCCCAGCAGTAACTTATTGTCCCTTTAGGTGCATGATTCCCATCCCGTGTTCCCATCCAAACAACGAACATTAGGCGGCCGTTTGGAGTTACCTACAGAACATTACTGTTATGGATTTGAAATCATTGTATTCCATGAAGTACAATAACAACATCTAGTCTCCACCACTCCACACCAGACCTCAACCACTTTTCGCGTAGGTTTGGACAACTTAATAGTTTCATACTTTTCGGGCAAGCTCGCCTTTCACCTTCCCAAAGCTAGCCGCCCACGATACAATAAAATTCACACAAAATATCAACAAGTGGGCGTTAATTACATTAATTTAAGGCAACTCGCAGTCAAAATTCCCGTTGTATTTGTTTATTACGATCTGATAGAGTGAACGGTAGCTGTGGGAAGGGGCTTAGTACTCGCGTTTACTGCTGATCTATCAACTGATAGATGAAACTCACTATAAAGAGGGAACACTCAATTTTTAACGTATATGTAATTAAGAGGAGCCTGTGTGGTAACCTGAGAAACTATAAATTTGTTCTGTATTTGATTTTAGTAGTTAAAATTTTGACGTTTCGTGAGATATGCAAAATAGGTTGGGTAATAACGAGACTCGAGGTAACAAGAACTTAGAAAAACTTTTTTGCTCTCACATGGGAAAGCGAGATAAGTCAACTATTTCACTTTGCATTTTACAATTTAGTAATTTAGTCCAACTCTGGCTTGCGTTCGCCTGTTCGCAGAATGGTCGATTCCTACAACATGACTTTTGATCTTAGAGACATTTTTGCAAATTGTGCTCCTATTATTAAGTTCAAGTCTCGGAGCTTTCTTGAATAAGTATTTATTTTATATTTTTCTTTTTTATGCCATGTTAGAAAAAAAAATGTATTTGTAACTCTAGCGATTATTTTCACTGTTTGAATCCTTTAGTAAAGTTCATCTGTGAACAGCATTGTGGGCAATATTGTCTATTAGTTTTGTGTACCTTCTTATTTATGTTTCATGTTGTAGTTGTTAGTTGTTCCTTTTGAATAAAATAAAAAAATAAAACAATATTAGCGGTAGGTATAATAAAGGAATCTTTTTTACGTAACCAGACAACCTATTAACTGCTTAAAGTCCAGAGCTACAAAATTTGCTGAAAACTTCTAATTAAGAATTTCGCTCCATTCAAAATGAGTTTAATAACTAAACTTTATGAAAATAAACGCCTTCGGTAGTAATCGCTTTTAAACAAAAGGCGTGTAATCAAAAAGAGTAATATTACAAATAAGGTGAAAATTCAAGGAAAAGTCGTTACAAAGAAAAATATGCTCGGAGATAAAAGTTAAGGGCAAAGTATTAATGTTACAAGTGTCTACTACTTCATTTTATTTAAAGATTTAAAAATGTTTTTAAACTGAAAAAATGTTATTGTCTAAAGTTTCAAGTATAGTTTTTAGGGTTTTGTACCTCAAACGGAAAAAACGGAACCCTTCTAGGATCACTCATGTGTCTGTCTTTCTGTTTTCTCGATTTTCAATTTCTCCGATTGTAAATTATCAATTTTTTCTGAATCTAATACCCCGATTAAGTTTTTTGGTACACAATTATGCATTTCTGTGACTGAAAATAAAAAATAAAAGTTTTGCAAACTGTACCGTGTGATACATGTAAAAAAATGAAAGGGCGTATGCGCTATGTGTGGCGTGTGTGGGCTATGAGCGTCTCAAATTTATTTTTTTTATAATTTAAAAACAAATTGTTTTAAAGTTAAGAAAATATTTTCGTATAATATTACGTATCTCCGAAACTACTAAGCCTAAAATAAAAAAAAAAATACAGAAAATAGCTATAAACTCACAGATTACAGGAAAACCTATAAGAAGTTTATGGTTAAGTTTATTTTTATTTATTTATTTATTTTTGAGAGATTTACCATGTTATTTTAAAATAACATGGTAAATCTCTCAATATTGGTACAAAAATTTGCAGTTGGAATGTATGGAAAAACATGTTTTTCAACTACAATTTTAAGTTTGTTTTTGGGATAAATTCATCCCAACTACGGAACCCTTCGTTGTGCGTGGTACGACACGCACTTGCTCGGTTTTTAGGGTTCCGTACCTCAAAAGGAAAAAACGGAACCCTTATAGGATCACTTCGTTGTCCGTCTGTCTGTCTGTCTGTCTGTCTGTCTGTCTGTCCGTCTGTCTGTCTGTCAATACCCTATTTCTCAGGAACGCGTGGAGGTATCAAGTTGAAATTAATATCAAATAAGTAAGTCTATGGTCCCTAGAAGTTCTAAAAAAGTCAAGCTTCTAAGTCAACGCAATAAAAAAATACGGCCATTTATGCGACATATTTTGATGCTCGCAAGTAAATCAAAACCTATAGGGTACTTCCCGTGGACCTAGATTCATGAAATTTGGCAACAAGCAAGGTCTCACAGCACAGGTAAAAGAAAAAGTCTGAAAATTGATTGCTCGTAGTTTTATCACATAAAAAAGTAGTTTTTAGTTTTCTTTTTCTGGCAAAATGTGGGTGTACTACAGGTACTCCTCTGCCCAACCCTTCGAGGAAACAAGGCGTAATGTTATGTTTATGAATAGTTTTTTGCGAATACAAACTTAAATATGCAGTTGGAGAATTATCCGTGACGTATAAAGTAGACCATGATTTTCAAATTGTCTTTGGGATAAATTCTTTTCAACTACGGAACCCTTCATTGTGCGTGGTCCGACACGCACTTGGCCGGTTTTTTTTTGCAGTAGGTAGTAAGCTTTTGTCCTTTGACTGCTTGAAAAATTTTCTTTATGAAAGAATCTTATTGGTTATTAGCAGCATGATAAATAACGGTCATGGTGCCTTCGACATTTAATCATTCCAGTCTTTAATTTAATATCACCTGCATCTTAAACCTGAGAAATGGCCCCATCCCATACGCACGTTCGAAATTATTTCCCGTCTTACCGTTTTAATTCCATGAACAATTTATTATGAGTAGCGACCACTTCAATATCCATTCGGGACGGTTCACCTTTTTATTATCGTTGCATCGCTTTTTGCCGAGTATCGCTGGACCTACCGACAATACGCCGCGCGTGACAGCCCGCGGGTGCGCTTTGCGCCTATCTCATCCCAACTACTACAAAAAGAAAAAGAGAAAACATTTATCCAATTAAAACTCTACTCAAACGTCTTAATGTCGCATTTGCTCTGACCCAGTCTAAGGAAACTATAAACGTTATAACGTAAAACCTTTCCGGATTACAAACACAAATTGAACCTTAACACGTTAGGTTTAGACGGCATTTCAGATGATTGGTCGTTTTAAGGATTTGTTGTCTTGTGACGAAATGATCGGGCGCTTGGCTATAATAAAACGACACAATGGAACGGTCAATGTGTCTCGTGCCACTATTTCTGTAGGGGGCCAAGTCAGGCATTTTTTGTAGGTGTGTCGGGGTATTTTTTGAGTTTGTCGAAATCACGTAGCGGCGTGATTCACAATGCAGCGGAATGAGCGCCCAGTGGACGTTTTATAATTCACTAAGATGTCAGTACACTGACCCGTATTCGTACTGAACAGGAGTTATACCATTAAAATAGATGGACAAATTTTCACAGGGTCTACCCATAAATATGAACAACTTTTACTATGGGACCAAACCTGAAATCGCAAAAAAATCAGCTGCTTCCTACATTTTGACGAGTTTGGTGTAAGATAAATATACTGAACAGCTGATTTTTTTTTTCACGATTTCAGACTTAGTCCCTTATTGAAAATATTCATTTGTAGAACACCATGTGTATATTTGTCCATCTATTTCAATGGGACCATAGTATCGTCGCTAATCTAAGTGACGTAACTGATTCGAAGAAAATTTTACAGGGCAAGCTATTTTTCTTTTTTAGGGTTCCGTACCTCAAAAGGAAAAAACGGAACCCTTATAGGATCACTCGTGTGTCTGTCTGTCTGTCCGTCTATTCGTCTGTCACAGCAAATTTGCTCCGAATCTAATGGACGGATTAAGTTGAAAGGGAATTGTCCAATTTCTATAGGACTTTGGCCACTCATAAACAAACAGTTCAGCTAATACTATGTGATTGATTTAATAGCTTATATCAGTAAGAATGAGGATATAAACCTAGTTTTTTATCAAGATGTATGTTTAGATATGTTTTTAACATTTAATTGAAACAGGTTATGTATGAAATAAAACTTGTTTTTTTTTTATAATATTAATTTAATAATCAGATTTGACCCATTAACCTCAATAATGTTGAGATCCTTTGATCACTATCCACCCTTTCGCAATTTAATTAGATATAATAAGCAGCAAGCGCTAATTTATTTTGGCGAATATTTTGCATTTCTGGCAATTCTAAATAGAGTTGTCCAAATTGCTCTGTGCTCAACCCAACTCAATAATGAAGAAGTTCATCTGACATAGTTTCTATATTTTAAAAATCCAGGATTAACTGCCGCTCATTTACAAATGTTGCAAAATCTTGGATTTGTCCTCCATTAAAACTACGAATGGGTGACTGGATATCAGCTAGAACTTCCCAATTATTACTGTATAAATTTAATTAGCAAATCCTACAGTTCTGCGGCACATAGAATTTATGATCTACAAATAACTTCACCCCTAGCCATTTAGGGACAGCTAGCCTTTGGGTCGAATTCAATCAGGATAAAAACAGTATCTTTGAGTGCCTGATGCTCTGGTATACAAAGGCACGTTGATAGTTGTTTCATCCAAATGTCTTTAAGCATCACTAGAACGGACAGAAACTCGATCTACTCGTCAAGAAGGGAAGAATCGGAATCCATTTAAAAAAAACCAAAGTACCTAGTCGCTATAAAACTCACAAAAAGAACACTCACTATGCAAAGAAACCAAAGCGAATGATAATAGTATCCCTAAGTAGTCTGTGGAATGATAACTGTCATTTTGACAAATTGACACAACATTTTTGCTGAGCATTTTTGAAGCATTGTGTTGCCATATAAAAAAAAACAATTATATATCGATTCATTTGAAATCGGTTGAAATGTTATAAGTAGGTACTGCAGCGATATAATGTATCAAACGACAGTTTATAATTTTTCACACCACCTGCTCGAAAATGTCAAATTATATGTCAAGCAACCTTAACCTAAAGTGAGTCATTAGTGGCCGGGGGCACAGCCGGTCAATAATGTTGTACTGGATTTCATTATGACCCGCTGGTCAATAATGTGATTTGAATTTGGAATCTCACATGCTCAGCTAAATTGGCAGTATAGTACTAACAAACACCTTTTGGTGCCAGAAAGAGGAAAGCTATTCTCGAAACCCTTACTACGCGTGGATGATATTCTCGATTTCCTACAAAATCATAACGACTGCTTCTTCATATCGTTGCCATGTTTTCGAAGACATAATATTGTAAGAATAATTAGATAACTACGAACCATTTTTCATTTTTTTTTAATTTTTTTTTTTTAATTTTGGAACGAAGTTCCTTATCGCGCGTTGTGAAAGGGGGCTAGACGGAAAAAAGTCTCACGAAAAGTTGTCACGACACTTTTTGCTATAGGTAGCTATTGTAAGCCGTGCGGCGTGCGCATGTTTCTCTGTCTGTTTCTCTCTCTCTCTCTTATAGAAAGCAAGCCAGATATTTTCATTTCTATTTCGCATTGAACAGTTTGGTGTCGCGATGATGATGATGATGATGGTGATGATGATGACGGTGATGATGATGATGGTGATGATAATGATGATGATGATGGTGATGATGATGATGATGATGATGGTGATGATGATGGTGATGATGGTGATGATGATGATGATGATGATGATGATGATGATGATGATGATGATGATGATGATGATGATGATGATGATGATGATGATGATGATGATAAGTATAAAAATAAAATTTTGTTACAATACCTTCACTAATTAATCGAAAGGAACATGGTGATGATGATGGTGATGATGATGATGATGATGATGATGATGATGATGATGATGATGATGGTGATGGTGATGATGATGATGATGATGATGATGATGATGATGATGATGATGATGATGATGATGATGATGATGATGATGATGATGATGATGATGTTGATAAGTATAAAAATAAAATTTTGTTACAATTCCTTCACTAATTAATCGAAAGGAACTTCGTTCCATCCGGGTGTCCCTTGACACCACTCAAGTTTTTTTTTTTTTAAATTACACATCAACATCTATAAACGTACCAAATAAAAACTTAACTTTATCTTTGCACAACTGGACTAATGTCTCAAATGTTACCATTAACTTCAATTAATATGTAAGTGCATATAACTAACTAGTTCTAAATATGTTATTCTTACTGTTTGTTTATTTAATAAATACTTTGTTTTTCGTACTATGGCTATTATTTTCTCACAGTAGGTGTAAAAAGTAGAGTATCCTCCTCTGGGCTAAAGGTGTCTTTGCCTTGGGCTAGCTTGAATCCCTCGCTGCATTCAGGATTCTTGTATTAACTCCCTCGCTTCGCTCGTGAGTTAAACTCTTAACTACCTCGCTGCGCTCGGGAGTTAAATCCCGAATCCTTCATTGCGCTCGAGATTCAATATGACGCCCGTGACATAAGACACAACTTTAGCCCCTCGGTGCATAATCTACTATTTTATGTCCTAAATCATTTATATCATTTATTGGCATTTTAATTATGTTATTTAATGAAAACTATGTTAAATACAGTGGAGAGATTGCACTGTATTTCAAATCGATTTGAATTTGTTGTTTTATGGAGTTTTGGTTTGACAACACTGAAACCAAATCCAATGCCGGTTCATGTGTAGCATCAAATCAGATACAAAAAAAATATGTTTTTTGCAGTGCTGATTGATACAAAGTTATTTGCATCAGATATGTACTAAAATAGGATTTAATTATTGGTATTTTATTTTTTTGTATACATATGTTCTTGGGATAATTTCATCCCAACTACGGAACCCTTCATTGTGCGTAGTCCGACAAGCACGTGGCCAGTTTTTTTTTTTGTAAACTGTAGATATATCGGTCTCGATTTTTGCATTATCATGGAGACCGTAAGGCATAGGTACGGATAGGCCGATTAGACAGATCGATTCGACTAGGAAAATGTATCAAATTACTATAGTTAGGTCGGCTATCGGCTTAGTCCAAAATGCCAGATACATTAGTTAGATAAATTAGCGACGATATATTCACAACTTCTCTTCATGTTTCAATCGCCTCGTCAGTAAGAGGAAACGTGGGTGCTCTTTTCTCCATACAAAAAGATACAAACGCTCTCGCCTGTTTTCATTCTGGTTAATGACCATAAAGCAATGATTTTTTACAGAAATATAAATATCAGTTAATTGTATGCCCCTATGTTTTCCTTTTTGATGATATATTATTTTTATAGGAACTAGAACCCTCCAAAAATGCTCAAAATTGCCTATTCAGACCGTTGTCAACAGACGCCTAGTGTACCAATTTGACAACTATTAACGAAAAAAGAAAAACATAGGGGCATAGTATATATCCTTCTTATTCAGTTTATGAAATATCTTTTAAATTGGTCCAATATTGGAGGAGGAAATAGGCGAGAGCCAAACCTCAAAATGTGACTTTTTACATAGGCTATTTAGTCGGGATCTGCAGTTGTCCTTATCGCACGAATTCGAGGGCGGAGCGCTCGCAGAGCGACAGCAATACCTTCTTAAAATACCTAACTGGCCACCCGCCTTTCCTCTTAATACTAGACTAATTTAATAGTCTGTTACAGCAGCCTGCAAAAACATGTTTAGTTACAATTATTTTTCTGAACATAATCTGACTTACTAGAACGGAGCTATTCAATATTCACCTTACGAAAGTAACTTCGTTATCTAATTAGAACAATTCCGTTTTATCTAAATAAATATTTTCTGGAAAAATTTCCTCAGCGCCTAAATTAACTCCGTTCCTAATACCTCATCTTGAAAATTTAATATAAGGCAGCATCACGATAAAGCAAGGAGTTTCATTATTAACGATTTAATTAAAATTGTGGTATATTGCTAGGTAGGTACATAGTTATGAGTATCTACATTATAGCCAGCGGTTTCACTAAATGAAACTTGGTAGAAAGGTATATATTCAGAGATGATTGCTTTCAATATTAATAACTAACTATATTTAACTCGAGGTTTTGCTCTATCAACGCCAAGAAGTACCTACACATAACATATTAATAGACTAAGGTGTGTGACGCAATACTTTACCTTCTACTTTGATGTTGTAACCTTTTTAGGGTTCCGTATCTCAAAAGGGAAAAACGGAACCCTTATAGGATCACTTCGTTGTCCATCTGTCGGTCAGACTGTCAAGACCCTTTTTCTCAGAAAAGCTGGGTTCTATGGTGGTGATGTGTGGTCTGTCTATGGCCCCTTGGAGCCCTAAAAAATCAAGCTTCAAAGTCAACGCAATAAAAAAAATACGGCCACATACTTTGATACTCGCAAGTAAATCAAAACCTATGGGTACTTACCGTTGACCTAGAATCATGTTTGGCAAGAAGCAAGGTCTCACAGCACAAGTTATTCAAACTTAAATTTGCAGTTGGAGAATTGACCGTGACGTATATCAATGTATAGAACATGTTTTTCAACTACAGTGTTAAGTTTGTTTTTGAGATAAATTCTTTTCAACTACGGAACCCTTCATTGAACGTGGTCCGACACGCATTTGACCGGTTTTTTTATAAGCTTAACGGCGCAGAATAGCCTTTACCAGACGTGGTAAAGTATTAAGTTGTTCGTGGATGTTGTACGACAACAGCTCCCCTGATATCATCTCTCATCAGAAAACAGCCGCCACGCAACCATCGATGCGACCCTCCCTTATCCTCTCCCATCCTCTCCTCTCCTCTCTCATCCTCTCTTTGGATGCGACGCTCTCCCACAGTTCGCATCACGTAAAAAAACCGCTGCCCAGCGGACAACTGTAACATTGTACATAGATCGTGTCACGTAATAAGAGCGCTGGTCAACCGCACAATCATACCATACCATTTTTACGTGACGTTAACTAATACAACGTATGGTTTTGTGGTTGGCCAGCGCGCTTTTTATGTGACAAGATTTATACAACGCTGTTGTACGGTTGGCCAGCGGTCTTTTTACGTTGCTTGAATCGTAGAGTGACTGGCTCCAGCCAGTGTCACTTTTATCCAACCTTTTCGGTGATTCCAGTAACTTCGTAACCACAGAGCATGTAACTTTTTCGTAACAAAACTAGGCGCCACTATAGTTACTGCACCGTCTAAGGCACCGTCAAAAGACCGTCAAGCTATGTTTTTTCCATTTTTCATATCATTTTTAAAAGATGACGTTTTGCTTTCCTTTTTAGGGTTCCGTACCTCAAAAGGAAAAAACGGAACCCTTATAGGATCACTTCGTTGTCCGTCTGTCTGTCTGTCTGTCAAGACCCTTTTTCTCAGGAACGCGTGGAGGTATCAAGTTGAAATTAATATCAAATACGTAAAACTATGGTCCCTTGGAGCTCTAAAAAAGTCAAGCTTCTAAGTCAACGCAATAAAAAAATACGGCCATTTATGCGACATAATTTTGATGCTCGCAAGTAAATCAAAACCTATAGGGTACTTCCCGTTGACCTAGAATCATAAAATTCGACAAGAAGTAAGTTCTTACAGCACAAGTAATAGAAAAATTCCGACAATTGTTAATTTATAATTTTATTACATAAAATTTTTTTTTTAAGTATGTCATCTGTCAAGGCCCTTTTTCTCAGGAACGTATGGAGCTTCTAAATCAACGCAATAAAAAAATACGGCCATCTAAGCGACATATTTTGATACTCGCAAGTCACAAGTAAATCAAAACCTATAGGGTACTTGCCGTTGACCTAGAATCATGAAAGTTGGTAAGAAGCAAGGTCTTACAGCACAATTAATGGAAAAAGTCCGAAAATTGTTAATTTATAATTTTATCACATAAAAAAATATTTTTAAGTATGTCATCTGTCAAGGCCCTTTTTCTCAGGAACACGTCGAGGTATCAAGTTGAAATTAATATCAAATACGTAAGTCTATAGTCTCTTATATGTATGAAAAAATCAAGCTTCTAAGTCAACGAAATAAAAAATAAGGCCATTTATGCAACATATTTTGATACTCGCAAGTAAATCAAAACCTAGGGTACTTCCCATTGGCCTAGAATCATGAAATTTGGCAAGAAGCAAGGTCTCACAGCACAAATAAAGGAAAAAGTCTGAAAGTTGGTTATTTGTAGTTTTATCGCATAAAAAAAATACTTTTGAGTTTTCTTTTTCTGGCAAAATGTGGGTGTGCTATAGGTACACCTCTGCACAACCATTTGGGAAAACAAGGCGTGATGTTGTGTTTATGAATAGTTTTTTGCGAATACAAACTTAAATATGCAGTGGGAGAACAAGTTTTTCAACTCAATGTTAAGTTTGTCTTTGGGATAAATTCTTTTCAGCTACGGAACCCTTCATTGTGCGTAGTCCGACACGCACTTGGCCGGTTTTTTTGACAATAAATTTTATTAGTGGTTTCTACGACTTGGTGGTTTATCAGCAAAAATACAGTCCACTATATTTTAATATTAGAAAGAAAATTATTGCGTCATTATATCAAATTTCCGAACTGAGAGGAGGTCAGAGGTGTTCATTTATCTTAAATAACGTCCTTCCGATGGTCCTTCATGCTAATTACGAGAACATCAAAAAGCAACCATCTAAAAGAACATTTTTAACGCGCAACTCCGCGCAAAACTTAAGCATAACTCAGAGCTCAGAAAACTTAATTCAATTGCAAATGTTTATCCGAATATCTTGAGCTTTCATCCAAGTTCTGAGTCTTCTGAGTCCCCAGTGAATTGCAGATGAAGGTTTATTATAAAAGGATTTCTCATGGCTGTGCTGGACAGTAGAAACGTTGCAGGGACAGTTTCACTCCCAATCGAGATGAAATTTGCATTTTGCGTGCTGAAGTTGCCGCGGGCCGGCTGATTTAAATAGAGCGTTGATATTGTGTGGTACAAGGGTGGTGAATATTGAATGTAATGTGGAGATTTTTATTGAAATAGTATGTAGTACAATGCGTTTGAACTAAGAATAGGAATGACCTTGCGCCATATTGTGAAGATTTAGCAAAACAACACCTCGTTTACACATTTGCAAAGTCAGTGACATATTTTAACATAAACAAATTCCAAAAACATAACTAAAATGGATAAGGATAACACTACAAAACTTTGCAAGCCGTTTATTTCAAGTTTCAGTTGACAGTTCGAGGTCATTGACGTTCCTATTCTTAGTTGAATCGCACTGTATACATATAAATTCAACACAGCGTAGTCTTGAAAATCATTGCAGCCATGACTTTAAATTATCTTATTTATTAGATATTATATCATTATACAGGTTTTGATGTTGTAAGGGTGGAAATTCTTAATAATTCCTACATTATCTTGCGTTTATTTCCTTACGGTCAAAAACCCGAAAACCCTACAAAAAAAAACCGGTCAATAGCGAGTCGGACTAGCGCACCGAGGGTTCCGTTCCGATTTCTGAAAAAGTGTGCTATTTAGAGACATCGTTTTATTTTTTCTGTAATCTATACATAAACTTCTATCACATAGAATAATTTCAGATTTTTCACTTTGCAAACTTCGGAGATAAGGGGGTACAGTAGTACCAAACTGATAAGGCGCGTCGTGAATCTTCGTTCGCACAGAAAAGAAAGTATGGCCCCGAAGATTGACGAGAATGCTTAAAACTTACAATGAACCTTAGATCACCAAATAAGGTTCATAATACACTGCAGCTGTTAGTTCCGTATCACTCGCAAGTATGGCGGCTGTCAAGCGGCGCGCGCTAACATGGCGGCAGCTACCGACCAATAGCGGTACACACGAAAAAGCATGGAGCGTGCCTATTGGTCAGTAACATTTCCCGCGCTTCGAAAATTCATCTTCTGCGCAGGTACATCGATAAGCCATATTAGTTGGGTATACTGTAACGGTATTTTTTTTTTCATTTTTTATCAAAAGTCGAAAACTATGCGGCCTAAAAAAAAGTTTTTTTTTTTTTGAGAATATGCAAACAGCGCTCTTTCGTATGATACCCCACATGCCCTAGTAGCCCCACTTTGAATTTTTAAGACCCCCTTTCAGTCCTTGTTGCAAAAAAATTATAAATATTTTTATTTCTTTCATAATTGCAAAATAGTTGGGAAAACGTCACATAAAACTGTTCCAAATTTCAAGTTGATAGCATTAGTAGTTCTTGAGATATCCAGCTGTGACGGACAGACTGAGTCACACCATAAGGATTCCTTTTTTACCATTTTTGTACGGAACCCTAAAAACCACAATCGTAACAAATAGGTACCTTTACATGTCTTATCAGTAAATCTGTAAGTAATACAAAATAACTATAATGTCGCAGGAACAGCTCGCAGGAAACCAACCGCGAAGACACTTCTCAATGGGTCATCGATGTCAGACAGATCATTACTTTACTACTTCTCTCTCTTTTTCTCTTCCTAGCTGTTCCACATCTTGCTGAAGTCATTCTTCTTAGTCTTCACAATTTCACCCGTTTTAGAAACCTTAAACTAATTCACCTTAAACGAAATCACCTCTCTAGTCTCCACTCTGGAATCCGTACCCCGAGACCCAAGATACAGACTAACTGTCTAGTTTGGGGCTCACTGGCAAATAATATTATGTAACCTAGCTATAAGTAATATTTTAAGCTACTCATGTCGTCTCAACTTATTTTTAACATGTAAACCTGCTTACTGTATTACCTGGACAATAAACTATTTTCTATTTCTATTTTTCTATTTTCTATTTCTAATTCACCACTAAAATCGCAAACTCTTATAACTTGCACCTCTGATCAGCATATAACAGCTGCTCAACCTACCACTATCGAGTCATGGAACACCTTTCTAATGCTAATAGAAATTCTCGGACGCCAGCATACAATGTGCCTAGATTCAAATAGTTATATGTGCAGAAGTTACAAGTAGTTAGCGCTAACTTCCAATAGAGCTGACCACTAACTATGTTGAACAGATTTCCATATAAAATTAAAGCATGTATTTATCGCGGTAACAAATTAATCTGAATTTGTGATTATAATATAATTAAAGCCGATAGCAAAACTAGTAGGTTGGCAGCTACAGCGAAGGATAATTTTAAGTAGAAAGTAGTTGTTAGCCTTGTTTAAATTTAAAGGTCGTAGTGGACGGAGTCCCAGTGGAGGGAACCTCGCTACGCGGAGCTCATGGGTTTAAAAAAAATACAACGAAGGAGATGTCAGGGTCTGTTCGCTTCACTCGTTCTCTCGAAACCCCCATCGACCATCCCCTTATAACCTACCCTGTCCGAGTCGGGGTGCCAAGTACCAAGCTCGTTTCGCTTGCTCCTGCATCCAAAGTTATTGTATAAAGGAATAGTAAAAGTAAAAAGGAAAAAAAGCTTTTGAAATAAGTATAATTATTACAAGTTATTTTTTTAGTAGCAAATAGTTAGTCGTCCTTTAAGTTGTTAGTCACCTGGAAAATTATTATCCTAAAATTAACTGTGTAGAAAGTAGGTAGCCAATAAGTAGGTGGTATTTTTGTATCACGATGTAAGATAAAAATAATATAATCTTATTTTCGGTAATGTAATCCCAAGGCATAAATAAAATAAGCAGTAGCTTATACAAAACTTCTAACACTCACTTTATGCGCCTGATTTAATTATACATCTATGAGAGATGTCGTTCGAGTTGCACCCTTACATTACTAAGAGTGCGATGTATTCAAACATACTTTTCAAACAGTTCACCGATCAATAATGTCATAATATATCGTGTCTCTATTTATTTAGAAGAAGAACAGGCAAGAACTTTCGAAGAACATGCACACAGCTAAAATCTCAAGGTAATAAACCAGAAACTTGAACCTCTCAACAGACAAACTCATCAAAATTCGCGTCCAATCTTCAAACGCATAAAATTACATGAACCGTCCTCAATTCCCAAATATAGTTAGTTCCACGTACAATGCAATCCCTGCTCTGAATCCACTGCAAATAAATCAACACGGTACGTAGACGAAAATTTGTTCACACATTCGTCATACCGATTTATAGCTGGGAAATGTTGAAGAACGTACCTAAATCATAGGAAAGTATGCCCCGGTTAGTCTAGCTAATGCCAGAAGGAGTTTGAGATGACATTAATAATAATCGTCGGGTTGTTACCCTATTCAATGACTAGCAACCTATACCCTACCAACCTAATATATTTAATTACCCGCTATGCAAACTTCGGGAGTTTTAGTATACTTACGACGTATACGACTGTTTACAGACGAATACACTCAACAGGGCAAAAGACTACTCTAACAGTGCTTTACTTTGCCACAACGGTACTCCGTCGTATGAAGCCAGTCATGTAGCACTCTTTTAATTATAAAACAGCTTGAAACATTCACGACCTTATAAAACAAGATCTAAACAATACCCCACGTAAATAACGAGACTGCATTGCGTCAGGATGAATTTGGCCGAATGGTCTCAAGGCTGGCAACAATAAGTTTTGGACCCTCCTCCACTGTGTGAAGGTAGTGATCACCGCAAGTGTAACGTGGTTGGAGCACCTTGGCGCAGGTTCCTCACGTAGGCGACGAGCAACGAATCCGGAATACGAAATCGCACTTGGCAGTGTTACCAGAGATAATGACTGGCTGTGGTTATGGAGAAAAGATGAGTCGCTCACAGCTTCATGTTTATGAGGTAAGGAGATGATAGATATGAATGCTCTTATCAGAATAGAAATATGTGTGTTTGCTAACAGGAAAAAGATCAAAATATTGAGATTACTGAACTGAAAACCAGATCCAGTGGTCGGCAACCCTAGGCTAGTGCAAATATGTTCCAAAGCTAATTGAACTACTTGTAATCATTTCATTTCTGTATTGGAACTTTGTAACTCCGGCAGAGATTAAAGAAAAACCAGAATAATTCTTTGAATTTATTACTTACAAACTAAATAAAAATTCCACGTGCTTATTGAAATTAATTGCTAAATAAAAATACAGTTTCATTTCGGAGCCATTTTCTCGCCAATTTAGCCAAGTCAGTCAGTGCAGTCAAGGAAATCGGAAGAGTCAAAAAATCTTAGAAGACAACGTAAGTGGGTTCAGTAGCAACGCCGCAGATGTTGTCCCTGGCTGATATGTACATATATCCGCCAATGCCCCACTGTGGGCCCCAAGAGTTCTTCAGGATCCAGAAGGTGTCACCATCGCGTTCGCCGTACCCAACCAAGGTAACCTCGTGGTTCAGATGGAGCTCATTACTGGAATAGCAAATAGTCAATCATTATTAATTTTATGTTTTCACACTATGAGAATGTTTAGGCTAGAAAGTAAGATGTTTTTCTTTAGGTACGATATTTAGGAACGATAGATGATTATTATAATAGTAGCTGTTGCCCCTAACTTTTGTATTGATTTTTTAATACAAAAATCCAGGTTGCAAAGTAGCCTATATAGTTATAATTATATCCTTCTCCAGGACCCAGGTTAACTCATTAAGATCGGTTCAGTGGTTTAGTTTGAAAATGTACAAGACAGACAGTGTTAGAGTTACTTTCGCATTTATATATTGATTATCTCTGGGAACTGTAAAAATATCCAGCGTAAAATACCCCTGATTTGCTCAAAAATTCTTGAAAGACTTACCATTCAGTATCGTAGAAGATACCAGATGAGTATTGAGAGAAAGACCTTGTGACATGGACGGACACGGACAAGGGACCGTGGTTGACTAGTGCGACCTAGGAAGAGAATTAATTTACGGTTAAATCAAAATTATACGACTACCTGGGCTAGACTAAATATATTCTAGGCACACCAATGTAATAAATGTGTCTAAAATCATGCTTACCTTCAAAGCTCCAATGCTCAGTGGCGTAACGTCGGTGTATCCGCGAATCGGGAAAATCTTCGTCATGTTTTTAATGTTACATTCGCCATTCTATAAAAAGAAATACCAATTATATTTTCGTTAACACATTATTTGAAACACACTGGCTAATTTAATATTGTTGATTGACTTCATACTATTAGAGTTTCATTAATAAGATGTGTTCTGCCTCATCTCTACAGAATGTACCTTGTTAGTATATGGACCGTATTCTGCTTCAGTCGGCAAGCCGTATTCCATCATCCACTCGTAGGCCGCGTTGTCAGTGCCACCATCACAGCCTCCGGCACCGAATCTGTGAGCATTTAATTAGTTCAAATATAACGAGGATAAAAGCACAGCAACTAAGGGCTGGTTTCTTAATCCGTAGTTAACTCAACCAATGGTTAAACATAGTAACTAATGGTTGAATTTTGGCTAAATCTGAAGGCTACACATGAATGAGTTAACTCATTAATTTTTTAAAATAGTAACTAATGGAATTTTGGCAAACATATTTAGCCAAAATTCAACCATTAGTTACTATGTTTAAACATTGATTGAGATAACTATGGATCAAGAAACCAGCCCTTAGTGTTACATTTGACAGTACGTTTTTACTGCAACAAAGTGAATTCAGCTTTTGCTAATGTATTGCGTGGCTCTTCGATATTTATATTTCCAAAAAAGTTGTCAGTGTCAAATTAAATACGAATTTCATAAAATAAAAAAATGTTCTCTTTACATACAAATACAACACACATCGTTTAATGCAAACAGCAATGACAAATTTACACCAAGTTAAAGAAAATAGAACAACGAAATATGAAATGACGAAAACACAAAGTTTTACCACAGATGCAAAATTAAAGTGTGGAAATCCAAGAGCCTGATGAGAAGACATGAAGCAAATAACCAAAAAGTAATTAATTGTACTATTCCGGGTGACTTACAAAGATATTCAGTTTCAGTTTCAGTTCAGTTTTAATTATAATGAAATCTGGAATACTTACGCCCACGCGCAGTCCACAATAGCTTGGTTGCTGAGAGCCATCAGCTTGCCACCGTTGATCCTCGCAAGCGCTCCTTCCACTGCGCCAGTTGTTCCGAAGGTCCAGCAAGAACCACAGTCCTCTTGATCTGTTGGGAAAAGATTCAATATATTTATTTATACTGATCCATTATAAGTCAAGTTTCATTTTTCTTCAAGATACTTATGTCACTTACTTTTAACGTTAGAAACAAGACCCAAAAGCCTCGTGTCATATTCTTTCGGTATTTCACTTGAGATATCACCTAACTTTTCTTCATCGTAAGGGAAGGGGATCGTTCCTACTTTTCCTTCTGGGCGCCTCATCAGACCCATGTACCTTTTCATTTCTTCGGGAGTCTTGTCAGCGAATTTGTTGATAGCTAGTTTGTAACCCTTGTTCTGACGGTTGGTCTGGATTACTTCCCTAAAAAGGTGTAAGAGTTAAAGTATCAAGTACCTATAACTTCAAAAATGAATGTCAAATTAATATTAAATTACCTCATACTCCTCTTGAAGATACTCTTTCTCATTGCATGCTCATTGGAATCCGAGTACTTTAGATTGTAGGTCTTTTTGAATCTGAAAATAATAACATCAAGTCATTCTGGTTTCTAAGTATAGACGGCAGTAGCTCAAGCCACCAACCAGTAACTGATAAATTTTCCCAATCAACCTTGAACCTAATGCTTTAGCGATAAAGATGAAAATCTATTTAATAAATTTGACAGATTGTAGTAGCTTGATGTGTTGTCGTATGTACCATCAGCAGTATTTTTAGGTTGTTAAAATTTTGAGAAAATAAAATTCACATACGATTTGAAAACATGGTCAACATGTTCATCATTTTCAGCATCAACAAACAACAAATGCTTGGTTACACCTTCACTATCTTCAGTGTGAGTAATAGGTTCAGTTGAACAACCATCTGTGAAGAAACAAAGTATCTATGTAATATTCTTTACATGATGTAAAATACTAACAAAAAAACAACACAGTAAACAACAACACTTACAGTCTTCAACATCGAAGACACTACGGAATGAGAAGTCTTTGTCGTAATCGTAGAAGTCCCAAATTTCGTGTTTTTCCTTCGATCCTAACCAAGCGTTGAACTCCAATACTTCGTATCTGAAATTGGTTCATAATTATTATTATTCATCTAATAAGAGGCCTAATTCAGTATCCTTTCAGTAACGACGATATTATTTTAAAGATTAACAAAGCAGGCGAGATCGAGGTCAAGAGCAAGCCCACCAGGCAATAAGAAAAAGAATTTAACTTAATTCTTCAGAAATGGGGGATCATGCATAATGGTTAAATCTTGTCATAAAAAAATAATAACAGAGGCCAAAACCTTGAGTATTAGTAACATATTCGAGTGTAGTGGCATTGAACTAATTCATCATAAAATTATTATATTGTGCGTTTATCGACCACCTAAAAGTAGACATGACCAAATCGAGTAATTTTTTTCCAGACTATTGGATTTTTTAAGCAAAATAAGCTTTACAAACAAAAAATTGATAGTATGTGGCGACTTTAACATAAACAGGGTAAAAAGTAATAAATTATCTCAATAATTTGAACATTTATTAGCTAGTTACAATTTGAATTTAATTATAAGTCAACCGACTAGATTCAGTAGCATGACGCATTGATACTCTAGCCCATAATATTATAGGAGCAAAATCTACAGTTATGGAACTTTCACTTTCTAATCATACAGCACAAATTGTTGACACGTCCCGTGAAGAAAAGCTACACTATAACACACGGGTTTAAATCTAAACGAGATTGCTGTGAGTATAATATTTCTAAATTTATAAGTTGCATTAAGAGCCTTATGATCCTGAAATATCTTACAATACTTTTTATGATCTATTCAATTTATTTTATGATTTATGTTTTCCTATAATAAGAGTTACAATAACAATTGCTGAAAGGCCTAAATGGCTAAGTAAAGAATAAAACGTCATTTACTTTGGAAGTATCGACTGTCATCAAATCCAAAAGAAAAATCAAACTTTAAAGAATACGCGGCAAGAGTAAGAACTATTATTAAAATGACTCAAAAATCTCAAAACAACTATTATATTAATTCAGCTACTAATAACAAAAATAAAGCAATAGGTATGGAAAACTATAAATGACAGCAAGACAGTAACACCTAAAGAAGAAATAAACCAAATAAAAGTTAAAGACAAATTAGTAACCAAACCGACAGACATAGCTCAAGCTTTTAACAACTACTTTATTGATGATATAAAACCAACACCTCTTAAAACACTGACATATAATAATCCAAATTCTATTTTCATGAACCCAACTAATCCACAAGATGTTGACCAAATAAATACCAACAGTACAAGTTACGATGACATAAATGTAAAAATAATCAAAAAAGTATCGCATCTCGTTGCTACTCAGCCACATAATAAACCTGTCCCTTGAAAATGGGGTGTTTTCTTCAAAATTGAAATTAACACTCGTAACTCCCGTATTCAAAAAAGAAGACAGATAAGAGGATGAAATTTTACAGGCCAATTGCATTAATATCAGTAATTGCAAACATTTTTGAAAAGGTAATCTATAATAAGAATAATTTGTACAATTACTTTAAAAATAATAAAATATTTGCAAATGAGCAATATGAGTTTCGTAAGGGTAGATCAACAAGTACCGCTCTATTAAAAATTTTTAAAACAAGTAATGACAGGTCTTGATAAAAAACAACAAATAACTGCGGTCTACATGAACATGACAAAGGCATTCGATCATGTACTGTAAACCATCAAATAATTCTTAATAAATTTGAAAAATATGGGATAAGAGGTGTTGCATTAAATCTTTTAAAATCATATTTAGCAAACAGATTAACAGAAATAACTAGAATAACAAACGGCACAAATTATGAACAAAAATTTAAGTAGAATTCCAGACTTATTCAACACGGAGTGCCCCAGGGAAGTATACTGGGACCACTTTGTTCATAATTTACATACATGATTTACACAAATCCATTAAACAGGAACTAATACTGTTTGCAGATGATAGCTTAGCAATTTTCATTAAGGGCCAACAAGATAATTATGAAACAAATGTTAATAAATCTCTTAAATATATCATAAACTGGTTAACTGTAAACAAACTGAAAATTAATATAGAAAAAACAAGCTACATGACTTTTAATAATAAAAACGCAAAATCAACAAAAAATCACATTATCTATAAAAACGAAACATTAAAAGAAGTTAAAAACACAAAATTTCTAGGCATTCACATTGACTCTAGGCTGAACTGGAAATTGCAAGTCGATGATGTCTGCAAAACATTGCATCAATCCTCTTATGCACTTTACAGGCTACAAAAAGTTGTACGAGAAAGTGCATTACTAAGCGCTTACCATGCTTATGTGGGTTTTATACTCAAATATGGTGTTCTTTTTTGGGGTAATTCTCCCAACAATTTTTTTGGGCTTTAAACCCATATTCCCTATATGCGTTTAAAGCCCAAAAAAAATGTATTAGAAGTATATGTGGACTTAGACAAACTGATATATGTAGAGCAGTGTTTACTAGGCTGAAAATCTTAACTCTCCCGTCAATATATATTTATGAGGCTGCGCGGTGATGATAAAACGCGATATTAGCGATTATAAAACATTAAGTAGTGCACGACTTAAAAATGAATTGAGTGTTATTAAATGTAGGACAGTTAAATTTAAAAATATTTGGGTTATGGGTAAAAATTTATAACAGACTATCAAATTGTATAAAAATCATTGTAAACTGAATCTTTTTAAAAGTAAACTCAAAGAATTCTTAATAAGTAAAGCACTCGATCAATGACTTTTTAAATGATAAAAATATATGTAAGTATGTAATATGTATTATTATATATGTAAATATAAAATTAAATTTGACTATGTGTATTTTTGACACATTAATTAATTGTAATATATTTTGGCATGTGTGATAATATTAATTAAATAATGTATTTTGACATATAATGTGATAATAATGATAAAATAGGTTTAAATGATTAGTAGATATTGTACGCCCTATGGGTATATTACAGCGATTGATATTTATAATGGTAAGAACTGCTTTTCAACCTGTAGCAAACAATACATGAATTTGATTTTATTCTTTTATGCCACTTTTGACTCTACTTCTTCCGCAAACAACGAAACTTATTTAAAGGAATCTGATCTAAATAAAATGGGAGTTTCGTATATGGACTATCTCCTTACCTGACAGGAACCCAGGCTTGGTCGTTTGCATTGTAAGTAGCCCAAATAGTACTTTTTGTGTCAGTACTCTCATCTTTATTGTCGAAAATGAACTTGATACAATCTTTGTCGTTGATCGTTTCTTCATCTGTGTGACGGAAAGATATTATTGAAGTATTTACTACAAACAAATATTTTGCTTTTATAGAGTACCAAAGGAATAGAAAATCAAAGATTTTAAAGTTTTGTCGGCTACACAGTGCTATCAGGTTACAAATTTTCTTTGAGAATTGTATGATAATTAAATTATAGATTTACATTTCTCAAGATCTATCACTAGTAGGAATTTCTTTTTATGTGCTTTTGTCTGATCATCTACCAACCGTACTGGGCCCGCGTGTTGGATTACAGCCCGTTCCCTCTCATTGCGAGGAGGCCTGAATCCCAGCAGTGGGAACATTATAGGCTGATTATGAAGTGCTTTTCTGATTGTTTTGTTTCTTACCTTCGGCCTCAAAATCATCGACATCTGGTAGAATAGTTTCAGGGCTCGGTCTGCGCCACCTGCGCCCTTCCATGCTGTTACACACTGTTATTACATCTTGGTCTAGTGACGCCTCAGGATGGATCTGTTGTAAGAAATGGGTATTAGTTGCTTAAAATTTTGATAGATGATAAACTTAACATCATCATCATCATCATCATAACACTAGACCAACGAGGCAGTCATAAATATAAACTTATGCTAAAACATGGAAACAAAAGGTTTCCATTAACTAACCACTAACCTCAAACTTAACGCCGTACCGGAATTGCTTATCTCTAACATCCACAAAAGACTTCACGTAACCATTGTTGTAATCTATTCTCGATTGCTTGGAGGTTTTCCTAAAAAGAAAACGAAACTCAACCCATTGCTAGAATTGCATTTGATAAAGCATATTACACTCACTTGGATTTACAGAGACTAAGTAATATAATTATCTACATACTTAATAAAAATTACATAGAAAATCACTGGAATTTCACCCAAACTTTATCTATAGAAATTTCAGTCAGACAAAAATAGAAAATCAAATTTCAAAAATGTATATTCTCACCAGACTGCATAGTTTTCAATGACATTGTCAGTTAGCGACATTCTTGTTGCCTTTAACTTGTATTGACTCGGCCATTTCAGGGCTTTGGCATCATACTTGACCTCAGCAGCTTTTGCATCAGCTTTCTTTACACCTTTGTTCACTCCTTTGAGCTCAGCTTTTGCCCTTTTCACTAAAAGTTTACAAAATACAATAATTTAGTACTTTTACCTCTATCAGCTTTTATGTTAACCACATTATTCTGCTATCGTGACAGCAGCAGCAGGCCCCTCCACCAACTGTTGGTAGAGGAGCCCTATGCATTTGAACATCACCAGAATCAGAGCAAAAAAGTGATTTATAGAAAGTACATAGATGAGGGTTGATGAAATTACCCACAAAGCTTTTTTACAAAAAAATACAACCGACTTCCAGAAACAACACTACATAGTGAAAAATAACTTTAATTTCGGAAGTCGGTGTCTGGTTAAATGCATTTTTGTTTTTTGCCACCGACTTCCGAAATTTAAGTTATTTTTAACGGTTGGAAGTCGGTTATATTTTTTTAAAAAAAAAAAAAAACAATTTTCGTTGTGGTACCTACCCCATACAAATTCTAATTTAGAGGCATGAGGAACAGGGTTTAAAGTTCACTCATCCTCCATTGATGGCTAATACCATTGCCGGCAAAATAAATTAGAACATCATCCACATAAAAAGTGGCGAAAAAATACGAATTATTGACGCTAACTCAAAAACTACTCAACCAATGTTAATAAATTTTATATGGGACTTTGAGGTATGCTCTCGAATAGAATTTTTTTTTTTCAAATCGATCAAACAAAAAAAAACGTGTCGACTTGAGATCCTCCTCCTTTTTTTTCCGTCGGTTAAAAATCTCTCTGAACATTTTCAGCTAAAAGCCCCGTGCACAAATAATAACAATTAGAGATACATAAATAGGTATAGGAAAATCACTTACCACTTAAACCCTGTGTGACCACCACCAGCCCAAAAAGTAACCAGACAAATTTAGCCATCGTGAAGCCCAGAACCACGATCCCAGAGCCCCATATACCCAATGTAACAAAATATGTAGTGCTGCAGCCTTTTATGTATTCATATTGTGCTAATTAATAGGACACATTATTAGTGGTTGATTTGATAATGAAAGTAAATAATAGTGTAGATCTGATAACAGTAATCTGACTAAATTGTTTTAAAAAATAGTGATTTTTCTCGTGACTTTTTTCGGGTGGTCTTCGTGAATTTGGCATACATTAATTGCAAACATGTTTTGTTTTGTGCGTGTACAGACCCCCTAATTATCAGAACTTTTCTTTATTTGAGTCAATAAGGAAAGATGTCCTAGCGAAACTTGCATCCATTAACAAAGCCGCAATTATTTATGGTGATTTTTAATATTAATATTCTGGAAAAATAATTCAAATAGCAGTGGTTATTAAAGCCTTTTTAAATCGTACAACTTAACTAATATTTTTACAGAACCGACTAGAGTAACTCCAATTCTACTACTTATTATTTTGTTTTGTGCGTGTACAGACCCCCTAATTATCAGAACTTTTCTTTATTTGAGTCAATAAGGAAATATGTCCTAGCGAAACTTGCATACATTAACAAAGCCGCAATTATTTATGGTGATTTTTAATATTAATATTCTGGAAAAATAATTCAAATAGCAGTGGTTATTAAAGCTGTAGGCAACTGTGTAAATAAAATGTTAGTTTTAAGTTATAACGCGCGATTTGAAATTGTAGCTTCGCGCCACTGTATAATATTGCCTTGTACCTACGCATGCGCAGAGCCGTGCTCAGTTCGCGCGCTCTCCAACCGATGCGTGGGGACGCCACGATACGCGCCGCGCGCCGCCGCGTCAGTTTTTTAGTGCCCGTCCAACACCACCGCGAGCGGACGTATGTCAAATCGTTCGGGCGTTCCCGCCAAAATCGGTTTAGTGAAGTCTTAGTCCTTAGTTTTATTGTATCTCAGTGATTTGTTTTCTATGTGCAAGTTTTATGTGAAAAGAAAGTACCTAATATACTCTTTACGCCGGTAACTGTGTTTGTTTTGTGTTGGAATCCCGCCCTACATCGACAAAAGCCTTTTTAAATCGTACAACTTAACTAATATTTTTACAGAACCGACTAGAGTAACTCCAATTCTACTACTTATTGTTTGGTTTTGTGCGTGTACAGACCCCCTAATTATCAGAATTTTTACTTTATTTGAGTCAATAAGGAAAGATGTCCTATATAGCGAAACTTGCATCCATTAACAAAGCCACAATTATTTATGGTGATTTTTAATATGAATATTCTGGAAAATAATTCAAATAGCAGTGGTTATTAAAGCCTTTTTAAATCGTACAACTTAACTAATAGTTTTACACAACCGACTAGAGTAACTCCAAATTCTACTACTTATATCGATAATGTTTTCTGCAATTGTGATTATTCAGTTATAGAGCCATCGTAAATTATTTGCCGTCTGATCATAGTGGACAAACAATAACGAGTCCCAAAGAAGATATTTTGACGCATTTCGGGTGTACGCAAAATCAGTTTTTGTCCTCAAAAACTACAATTTTGACAGCCTAAGCTGCCACAGCTTATTTTAATTTAGTTAGTTTTAGTTGATATCTTTTTCTTACTGACGCTTTTAACGTGCACGTCTTTCTACATTGTTCTCAGATGTATTTTTCAACATGAATGGTGTAACCAATATTTTGTAGAGTTTCATACCCGTTCTTCTCCATAGGAACCTACTACGCTTTGGAATGAGCTTCATCTATATGCCGTATCGACCCCTCGACAGTTCAAAAGTGCCTGTAATTGGTTTATCTATCTATATATATATATATATATATATATATATATATATATATATATATATATAAACACCCTTTCCCACACTTAGTTGATCCAGCAGTGAGCCAATGCATTATTGACTCCACCTTTAGAGCAGAATAACTTGACTCCGGTTTAATATTTTTCAAGCGGAGTGGCAACGTCGCCTTCTACTTGGCGATGTTGCCAAATATATTTGCAGAAATATATTTATACTCGACATTTTTTTTACTCTAGCATCTAAACAAAAGTGGATCCGTAACGGTAAATTTTTTTATACTCAACAATACTTTTTGGCTCCGAATTATATCTGAAGACCAATACTTTTTGGCTCCATATACAGTGAATTTCAGATACTTCAACATTCATTTTTTTGATTTACACACTCCTTGCATAAAAATGATAATAATTTTCTACCTACATAAGTTGATCCACTCGATATTCTGTACGCAATGTTTCATACATTGTTAGATCCACCTCTACTAAGAGGTGCGGCACCACGCACAGCATACTATGTGGTTCCATTTTATACTCTCCTTGCGGAAATGCATACATACGTTGATCCAGTCGATTTTATATTCTCATTGCTTCATACGTTATTAGATCCACCTCGAATATGAGGTTATAAGTACTATGTGGTTCCGTTTTATACTATCCTTGCAGAAATGCATACAAACGTTGATCCACTCGATTTTATATTCTCATTGCTTCATACATTGTTAGATCCACCTCGAACATGAGGTTATAAATAC
This sequence comes from Cosmia trapezina, assembly GCA_905163495.3. NCBI lineage: Eukaryota > Metazoa > Arthropoda > Insecta > Lepidoptera > Noctuidae > Cosmia > Cosmia trapezina. The sequence goes on from LR991028.1 coordinate 7,873,820, forward strand.
TATGTGGTTCCGTTTTAAACTCTCCTCGCAGAAATGCATACATACGTTGATCCACTCGATTAATTATATTCGCATTGCTTCATACATTGTCAGATCCACCTCGATTGGTTATAAGTACTATGTGGTTCCGTATTATACTCTCCTTGAAGAAATGCATACGCACCTACGTTGATCTAGTACATTTTATATTCGTAATGCTTCGTACATTGTAAGATCCACCTCGAGTATGGTGGCGGATCCAACAATGTATGAAGTAATGCGAATATAAAATCGAGTGGATCAACCTAAGTATGCATTACTGCAAGGAGTTTTTTCAGTTCTCTACGTTTAGCTCTGGGCGGCCGAAGTGTCTGTGCGAAAACGCCGCTACGTCAGTCCGACTCCAGGACCGTACCTCCAAACCTATCCTTCTGCAGCGAGGGGACAGGGAGACGTTATCTCTCCGAAACTGTTCGTCGCTGCACTGGAGGATGCTTTCAAGGTTCTGGACTGGAAAGGGCTAGACATCAACATCAATGGCGAGTACGTCAGTCAACTTCGGTTTACCGACGATATAGTAGGCATGACTGAGACTACGGAGGACTTTGGTACAATGCTCGATAACCTCAGTAGAGGTTTCGAAAGAGTGGGTCTTAAAATGAACATGGATAAGACATGGATGGATGGTCACGTCAAATGCCCATGTAGCACCCACTCTCATGAAGATCGGAGACACTACACTCGAAGTTGTGGACGAGTATGTTGCTTAGGACAAACTGTCCAGTTAGGTAGGTCCAATTTCGAGAAAGCGGTCAATCGTCGAATACGTCTCGGCTGGGCAGCGTTCGGGAAGACATAGTCCAAAGAATTGCCGAACTTAAGTGGCAGTGGGCAGGGCATATTGCTTGCAGTTCTGGAGAGGCGGCCGCGTACCGGAAGACGTAACGTTGGAAGGCCTCCCACAAGGTGGACCGATGACCTTGTAAAGATCGCAAGAAGGAATCCGCTGGATGCGGGAACCACAGTACCGGTCGAAGTGGCGGTGCTTGGGAGAGGCCTATGTCCAGCAGTTGATGTCTTTCAACTGAAATGATGATGATGAGGTATAGAAGATAATAGAGAAGCTTTTGTGCGCTTTTGTGACCTGATTCATCATGTCATTTCTGTCATGCAGGGTTTCTTCAATGACTCAGTGCTATACAAAAATCAACTTTAACGTGTAAAGGCGCTCGTCCCTCTCACCCCACCTCTAACCCCTCCCTATGTCCCCTCTCTGCCCACCTCTCATCAACCCCTTCCCCTCCCTATCTCACCCCTCCCTCTACCCTCTCACACCACCCACATCTCCCTCTCACTCTCACCCCCTCACGCATCCCCTTTCCCCGAACCTCCCCCTACGCCTTTCACCAATGCTTCCCCTCCCTTTCCTCCTCACTCTTCTCCCTGCATCTCCCCCCCCTTTTACTACTGCCTTCCGTCCCTTTTCCTTCAAAACATCCCTCCTCCACATCCTCCCCTTCATTAATCTATCCCTCCCACCACTCCTCACCCCTCCCCTCTCCTCCTCACACACACCTTGCTCACAACCATCTCCCGTTCCCCCGTCCTCTTACCTCTCACCAGTACTCACCACACCTTAACCCCCTCTCCCCCTCCCTGTATCCTCCTCCCCTCTGGCCCCCTTCACTTCCTTATCTCTCTTTTAATACCCCTTCCCCAGACGCATCCCCTTTCCCCAACCTCCCCTTCTGCCTTTCACAGTGGTGCCTCCTATCCCTCTCCCCCTCAACATGCCCCTCGATCTGTCCTTTTACTACTGCGTTCCCACCCTCTCCCCGTCAACATCCTCCCCCTCATTACTTTATTCCTCTCACAACTCCTCCCCCTATCCCCCTTACCACCCCCTCCACCCCTCACCCCCCCTTCCTCACCACCCTCTCCCGTTCCCCCCTCACCAGTACTCACCAAACCCTCCGAAAACGAAAACGCGGAACCATGTTCGCGTCTGAAGTTAATGTCGCGATAGCGGCGGCACGCTGTATAATGCAAGAATTAATTTGTTTGAATACCATCCATGTTCTATCTATCTATAGTAGCCAATGACAAAGCCCGTGAAAAATGCTGTGCTCTGATTGGCTCATTTGAATCGGATCAACTAGTGCTCAAATGCAAAAAAGGTGGATTTGTATAAAAATGTCTTAATTATTATTATTACTCGCGTTAACACTTGTGGCTCCAATCAGAGCCACTTACGTATGGTTTGACTGGTATTGGATCAACAAATACCACCCGGATCAACAAGTGAAAACGGATCAACAAATTACTACCTATATGGCACGATGGAGCCACAATGTGCCCATGGGTATATCTATATATATTTATTTATTTATTTATTTATTAAAACTTTATGCACAAGTAAAAAAAAACCGTACAAAGGCGGACTTAATGCCTGAGGCATTTTCTACCAGTCAACCTTAGGGTGATGCAGAGAGAAAACATGGTAGGTGCAACATAAATATATATATATATATATCTATATTATATATATAAACAAAAGAGAAGTCATGACTGACTGACAGATTCATCAACGCCCAGCCCAAACCCTTGTACCTAGAAAGCTGAAATTTTGCACAGAGGTTCCCTTTTTAATGTAGACAAGGAATAAGGAAGGATTCCTCCCGTGGGATATTTTCCGATTTCCACGCGGGCGAAGCCGCGGGCAAAATCAAGTAATAACATAAACATACCTACCTAAAAGTAATAATTAATTTGATAAATCCAATTTCAGTTAATGATCTCATTAGAATAGATTTCATGATATCAACGAAATATCGGATTATACCTACAGGGTGTTAGGCTGACGGTTGAAATAAAAGGCTAGGCGGTTGACCAAACGGCTAATTAAATTAGTTAGCTGCGACATATCTATCACATAATTCATTTATCTGTCATTTCTTCAGTTTTAATTATTTTTACCGTCACATAATTTAAGGTTGTAAAACATTTCAAAAGAGTGACGGTGGAGTTTCTTGCCCATTTTTCTCCATAAGAAACTACCTTTTGGAATGGGCGACTAGAATCAATTCTATTTTTTTGTAAATTCTGTTTGTAATGTTTGACTTTGACCCAGTAGCACATTACCGTCCGCGTAGCTGAGGTTATTGACGCAAACGTTGACAATCCAACATCGATAAAGATTGAAAAGCTGGGGCGAGCAACCCAGACACGTCGTCTTGCGCCCAGGTGCTGGTTTGGTCCCCGGGGTGGTCACGCACGGCGTGCAATGTAAAACACATGCACCGGTGGGCAGTACTCCCCAGAGGGGGTTCTGGTGACGGACAGCTGCGGCGGGTTCACGGATGAGTGCTAACGCGTGCCCGTGTTCCCGCCATAAGCGGCAGAGGCACCGTAGAGTTTTAGTGGTTTGAAGTCCCACATAACTGCACTTTCTCCCCGTGGTAGTGCAGTATGCGCGAGCAAGAGTGAATTATTCCACTTTACATGATTCACTTGATTACCATACCAATACTGGAAAACGCGTAAAAAAAATTAATATCAGCTGGTGGGCATGATTCCCGAACTTTTCCTAAAATGTCATAGGAGATGAGGTCGAAAGCTTTAGAGAGGTCGAGGAAACACGCGTACACAGGCGTGCTTCCAGTATAATATTGGACAGTCTGATATTACATGGGTAATTAAATATACTAGGTTGGTAGGGTATAGGTTGCTAGTCATTGAATAGGGTACAAACCCGACGATTATTATTATTGTCATCTCAAACTCCTCCAAGTTATAGTGCACTAACCGAGGCATACTTTCCTATGATTTACGTTCTCCAACATTTCTCAGCTATGACGAATGTGTATGTGTGTGTGTGTGTATGACGAATGTGTGAACAAATTTTCGTCTACGTACCGTGTTAATTTATTTGCACTGGATTCAGAGCAGGGATTGCATTGTACGTGGAACTAACTATATTTGGGAATTGAGGACGGTTCATGTAATTTTATGCGTTTGAAGATTGGACGCGAATTTTGATGAGTTTGTTTGTTGAGAGGACCAGGTTTCTTGTTTATTACCTTGTGATTTTAACTGTGTACATGTTCTTCGAAAGTTCTTGCCTGTTCTTCATTTACCTATATAGAGACACAATCTACTATGACATTATGACGACACGGTTGGCGCAGTGGTTGAGCGATTGACTGCTGCGCAGCATGTCGCGGGTTCGATTCCCGCATGGAACAAATATTTGTACGACCTACAAGTATTTATTCCGAGTCTGGGTGTTTTTCTATCTATAATATGTATGTATTTACAAAAAAAAATGTATATAACTAGTTTATCAGCCATCTCGTTACCATAACACAAGCATTAGGTTGCTTAGCTTGGGACTAGATGGCGTTGTGTAAAATGTCCAAGGATATACATATATGTATATATATTATTGATGGATGAATTGGTTGGAAACTGTGTTTTGGTTTCATATTACCCATCAATGGAATTATGAATACCTAACTCATAGTGTCTGTTCCGCCTACGATTAAGTTGATTGCGCTGTTTAGCCCGCGCAATTCATTTTTTTTTTGTTTTATTTGCAATTTGCAGGTTCGTGTTAGGTTGTATCTTGATCAAAGTATGATACGCGGAAATAAAACATATGTATTTATATAATTTTAGCCATTCGTCAAACGAACGAAATCTAACGAATCTGCACGAAATCTAACTTAGATCTATTGATGATTTTTATGGCTAAAATTATATAAATACATATGTTTTATTTCCGCGTATCATACTTTGATCAAGATACAACCTGACACGGACCTGCAAATTGCAAAAACCCAAAAAAAAATTGAATTTCGCGGGCTACCACTGCGCATCATCCTTAAGTTCCTATTAACTTACTGGGCATATAATTTCATACAAAATCTGTTCCATTTTTGAATTTATTCGGGAAGTAGTGGCTACTCAGACATCGTGAAATAGGCCCTTAGTCTAACAACAAAGATCAGTGCTGGTCTAGTGGTAACGGCCCCGACTTCGAACCCAGGCAGGCGCTTTACTTTGTGTAAATAATTTCACCACCATTGCTTTCTTAACGGTGAAGGAAAACATAGTGAGGAAACCGGCGTGTCTCGTAGAACCAAAAATTCGAAGACATGTGACATCTACCAATCCGCACTGGGCCCACGTGTTAGGTTAGAGCCCACTCCCTCTCACAGAGAGTAGGCCTGTGTCATAGCAGTGCGATCATTATAGGCTGATTATGCTATAATATATATGCATAATCTAAGATCCGAAGTAAGATCGACGTTTCCCATCTGCTTACCGGGTGAAAATTATTGTTTATCAAATATAAGATGTTTACTATTATCCTAGTCTATTACAGGGTTGTCAGGTATATACAGGTGAGTCAAGTTAGGACCAGAAAACGTACTACTTAAGTGCTACTTAAGTCCTGTAATCATTTCATTTCTGTGTTGGAACTTTGTAACTCCTGCAGAGGTTAAAGAAAAACAATAATAATTCTTTGAATTTATTAGTTACAAACTAAATAAAAATTCCACGTGCTTATTGAAATTAATTCCTAATAAAATGTACAGTTTCTTATCGGAGCCATTTTCTCGCCAATTTAGCCAAGTCAGTCAGTGCAGTCTAAGAAGTCGGAAGAGTCAAAAAATCTTAGAAGACAACGTAAGTGGGTTCAGTAGCAACGCCACAGATGTTGTCCCTGGCTGATATGTACATATACCCGCCAATGCCCCACTGTGGGCCCCACGAGTTCTTCAGGATCCAGAAGGTGTCACCATCGCGTTCGCCGTACCCAACCAAGGTAACCTCATGGTTAAGAGAGAGCTGATTACTGGAATAGCAAATAATCAATCATTATAATTATCTTTTCACATTTAGTAACATGTTTTTCTTTATATAGATTTATATTGTATAGATTATTATTATAATACTAGGCCCATGCCAATAATATTGCCCATGACTTTTGTATTTAATCTTTTTTTTTATAAAAATAATAATAGTCCTCTAGACCGAATTTCGGCAATGCAAGGCGACCAATCTCCGCGAAGACCAGCCTTCGGACCAAGACAAGTGTATGCGCAGACACAGGTGCAAGGTGAAGAGAGAGCTCTTCCCTCACTCTCATAGTCCGATGGGACGGCAATCCCACCGGAGAGAGATCAGGCGCAGGGCCAACGGCTTAGCGTGCTTTCCGAGGCACGGGGGTATCACACCGCCAACTTCCAAACTCCGGGCTGTTACTATGAAGTTCCTCATGGAAAAACCAATAACACCTATACATACATCCTTCTCCTTGTCCTTCTCCAGAGCCTAGGGTACCTATCTGTAAAATTTCATTAAGACCGGTTCAAGTGGTTTAAGCTTGAAAATGTAAAAGAAAGAGTTACTTTCGCTTATATAATATTACTAGCTGTGCCCTGCGGTTTCACCCGCGTAGACCGAGATAAAAAGTAGCTTATGTGTTAATCCAGGGAATAACCTATCTACATACCAAATTTCATCGAAATGAATCCAGGCGTTTGAGCGTGAAGAAGTGACAAACATACACACACACTCACAAACTTTCGCCTTTATAATATTAGTGTGATGTGATAGTATGGATTGTCTCTGGGGCATGTAAAAATATCCAGCGTAAAATACCCCTGATCTGCTCAAAAATTCTTGAAAGACTTACCATTCAGTATCGTAGAAGATACCAGATGAGTATTGCATGAAAGAATCGGTGACATGGACTGACACGGACAAGGGACCGTGGTTGACTAGTGCGACCTAGGAAGAGAATTTTCTGTTAAATCAAAATTATAAGATTATCTAGGGCTAGACTTAATATATTCTAGACACAACAATGTAATAATTGTGTCTAAAATAATGCTTACCTTCAAAGCTCCAATGCTCAGTGGTGTAACATCGGTGTATCCGCGAATCGGGAAAATCTTCGTCATGTTTTTAATGTTACATTCGCCATTCTATAGAAAGAAATACCAATTATATTTTCGTTATCACATTAAGTATTTAAATCACACAGCGGCAGGTGGATTTAATATTATTGATTAATGACTTAAGACTATTAGAGCTTCATTAATAAGATGTGTTCTGCCTCATCTCTGCAGAATGTACCTTGTTAGTGTATGGACCATATTCTGCTTCAGTCGGCAAGCCGTACTGCATCATCCACTCGTAGGCCGCGTTGTCAGTGCCACCATCACAGCCCCAGGCACCGAATCTGTATATTGTGAGCATTTTGTTAGTTCAAAGACAGCGATGATAAGAGCACAGCATAAGTGTTAGATTTGACAGAACGTTTTTAGTAGAGCAAAGTGGATTCAGTTTTTGCTAATGCTCTTCGATACTATATTTCCAAAAAAAGTCGTATGATATGATGGCAATTTTTGTAAGATTAAATACGAACTTCATGAAATGCAAAATGTTATTTTTAATACAACTACAATACACATCGTAAATAACAAGCAATGGTAGATTGACACCAAGATACAGAAAATAGAACAACGAAATATTATGAAGACAACACAAAGTTTTACCACGGATGGAACACAACATGTAAAATTAAAGCATGGAAATCCAAGAGCCTGATGAAGACATGAAGCAAATAACCAAATAGGCAGTAATCCAATGCTGTATCCTGATATACAGGATCCTTCCCAATTTATCTACAGATGCTGCCATGTTATAAAATCTTAATACTAGCCTATAATTATTTGTATTATTCTGGGTGACATAAAAAGATTAGAATATTATAATTAAAACTGAACATTTATATCTGAAATGCTTACGCCCAAGCGCAGTCCACAATGGCTTGGTTATAGTTAAAACGGAACATATAACTGAAATGCTTACGCCCACGCGCAGTCCACAATGGCTTGGTTGCTGAGAGCCATCAGCTTGCCACCGTTGATCCTCGCAAGCGCTCCTTCCACTGCGCCAGTCGTTCCGAAGGTCCAGCAGGAACCACAGTCCTCTTGATCTATTAGTAAAAGATTCAGTAGGAATATTTATTTGTACTGTTACATTTTATGTCGAATTTTATTGTCCCGTATTTTAACTAGGTACATATGTTATGTCACTTACTTTTAACGTTAGAAACAAGACCCAAAAGCCTCGTGTCATATTCTTTCGGTATTTCGCTAGAGATATCACCTAACTTTTCATCATCGTAAGGGAAGGGGATCGTTCCAACTTTTCCTTCTGGGCGCCTCATCAGACCCATGTACCTTTTCATTTCTTCGGGAGTCTTGTCAGCGAATTTGTTGATAGCTAGTTTGTAACCCTTGTTCTGACGGTTGTTCTGGATTATTTGCCTTAAAAGGTGTAAGAGTTAAAGTATCAAGTACCAAGTATCAAGTTCAAAAATTAATGTCGATTATTAAATTACCTCATACTCCTCTTGAAGATACTCTTTCTCATTGCATGCTCATTGGAATCCGAGTACTTAAGGTTGTAGGTCTTTTTGAATCTGAAAATAATAACATCAAGTCATTCTGGATTCTAAGTACCATCAGCAGTCTTTTTAAATCGTTACAATTTTGAGAAAATAAAATTCACATACGATTTGAAAACATGGTCGACATGTTTATCATTGTCAGTATCAACGAATAACAAATGCTTGGTTACACCTTCACTGTGTTTAGTGTGAGTATTAGGTCCAGTTGAACAACCATCTGTGAAGAAACAAAGTCTGTATGTGATATTCTTTACATCATGATGTAAAATACTAACAAACAACAACACAACAAACAATATACAACAATACTTACAATCTTTAACATCAAAGACTTTACGGAATGAGAAGTCTTTGTCGTAATCGTAGAAGTCCCAAATTTCGTGTTTGTCCTTCGATCCCAACCAAGAGTTAAACTGCAATACTTCGTATCTGCAATTAGTTCATAATTATTATTAATCAAATAAGACGTCTAATGCTTTCGGTAACGAGGATATTATTTTAATGATCAACAAATCAGACGAAGTCGAGGTCAAGAGCAAGCCCACTAGGCAATAAGAAAAAATAATTTATAATCCTAAACCTTTTACTCAGAAATCCAAACATCCTTCTTCCGTAAAGAACGAAACTTAATTAAAGGGATCTGATCTAAAAAAAATGGTGGTTACATTTTAGGACTATCTCCTTACCTGACAGGAACCCAGGCTCGGTCGTTTTCATCGTAAGTAGCCCAAATAGTACTTTCTGTGTCAGTACTCTCATCTTTATTGTCGAAAATGAACTTGGTACAATCTTTGTCGTTGATCGTTTCTTCAACTGTGTGACGGAAAGATATTATTGATATATCTATATACAAAAAAATATTTGCCTTTTAAAGAGTACTAAAAACAAAGATTTTAAAGCGTTGTCGGCTACACAGAACCCTCAGATGGAGGCTACACCATCTATTTGAGGTCAATTTTATTGAATACTACGGTCACATTGACGATAAACTGATCGTGTAAAGCTTCATTAAACGATGCAAGTTTCTTGCCTGTGGAATATACTAGGTAATAGGGAATAAAATATCTGAGCATGTGATTCAAATAAGGGTCAAATATTTTTTTAATAAACTCTATTACTTCAAAATTATGACTCTATCACTATTTTTTATTATAATTTCTTGTTGAGCTAGAAATTAATTTTAAAAAGTGCAAAAAAATGGGAATTTCAAATATTTGAAAAGCGACGCCATTTGATCAAAGCGTATGTGACGTAAAAAACAATAAAATAAATGTCAATGTGTTTTGTATGAGTATTAGCGATGCAGTCAGTTTTGTTGTCAAAGACAACAAAACACACCAAGCGCGCCAAAATGGAGTGCGTTTAAGGTGCCCGTGTCAGTTGGCTATTATTAACTTTTTTTAAGTGCTTGCAGTTGCTTTTTTGGTGTTGAATATTTTTTTACTATTGGCGATTTAAACTATCGAATAAAAATGGTTAAAAAAAACACATAAATGCAAGAGAATGATGATGATTCCCTATTGAAGCAACAAATTACTTGCATCGGCTAAGCACAGTTTAGATTAGACGGTGGTGGCGGTGGTGGTGTTATAGAGTTGGTTCAACTTAATGGTAAAATTGCAGGCAATTAAATCGCAGTGTGTAAATCAGACTTTATGAGTAGATTGAGAAAATTAATTAACCAGATTGATGGTTCAATACCTATTCAATGATTTTTGTAAATCTTAAACCGCCACAAATATTTCTCTTCTATCGTTTCTAGGTAGATATTTTTTTTAACCACCTTACAATTTTTCTTTGAGAATTGTATGTTAGTTAATTATAGATTTACATTTCTCAACATCTATACGAATTTCTTTTTAACAAGTGTCTTTTTCTGAGTGTTTTGTTTCTTACCTTCAGCCTCAAAACCATCGACATCAGGCAGAATAGTTTCAGGTGTACATGTATCATATCTGTCCCCTTCCATGCTGTTACACACTGTTATTACATCTTGGTCTAGTGACGCTTCAGGATGGATCTGTTGTAAGAAATGGGTATTAGTTGCTTACAATTTTGATAGATGACATCATAATTCATAACATAAAGGTTGGCTAGAGGTGTATAGTCGGTGTACGCCCACATTTCGCTGGTTCTGTTTAGGTCACGTGCGAGCAAACTTAATGCCATCAACCGGGCAGAAATCCAGATTCGACTACTGAGAAAATTTGTAATGGAAAAACCCAACAACACTTTGCCCAACCCGGGAATCGAACGCAGGACCTCTCCGCAGTCGCGCTTGCGACTACTACGAGGCAGTCATAAGTACAGGGTGGGCAAATAACTTTATTTTTAAAATTTTATTCTTTGAAATATAAAAATTATTAAGTTTTTTTTTATATATATATTACATAGGGTCGGCAATTAAGTATGGAAAATAATGTCAGACAAATGTCCACCTCTAGAAGCAACAGCAGCATGGCAGAAGTGAACCCATTTTCATTCCGTTTTTCATGACATTTTCACACATTTCCTGCGTTATCTGTGATTGGCCTGTTAGCATAGACACGTCCCTTTAGAAAAAAGTCAGGAGCTGTTAATACGGGGATATTGAGGGCCAATCACTGACCTCTATTGTACAAGTGTACAATAGAGGTCAGTGGGGCCAATCAATATCACCGTTTCTCTTAATTCCTCGTTGTTGAGACGTCACCTAGCAGACAATGTGGGTTCTTCGGCACTTTGACGAACAATTTAAATATTCTGCTGCGTAAGAGCCCTTCTGACACGACGAGGAACTGCTTTATCTGTTACAATGCCATGTTGCTCAAATTTATTCACTAAACGACCTATTGTTAGCCGTGAAGGTAAGTGATTTCTACCAAAAATTGGTCACAATTTTCGTTGGAGTTTCCGCAATACATGATTGGGTTGAGCAGAATGTTTTAATAATTGAAACACGTTCAGTTATAAAACGCTCCATAACAAATTTGCCGTATCTACACAAAATAACTGTCATGAAACAACTGTCATAAAAAAAAAGTATAAACTTATGATAAAACATGGAAATCTTTTACCGACCTGAAACTTGACGCCATACTCGAATTTTTTGCTCTTAGCATTCACAAAAGACTTCACGTAACCATTGTTGTAATCTATTCTCGATTGCTTGGAGGTTTTCCTAAAAAGAAAATGCAACTTTCAATAAATTTATCACCAAAGTGCACACTCTCTGAGATTAACACAGAAAGTGGCACTGGAATTTTACCTGCCTATCGTAATTTTTCAGTCAAACAAGAAAAGAAAATTAAATAAAAAATCAACTCACCAGACAGCATAGTTTTCAATGACATTGTCAGTTAGCGACATTCTTGTTGCCCTTAACTTGTATTGACTCGGCCATTTCAGGGCTTTGGCATCATACTTGACGTCAGCAGCTTTGGCATCAGCTTTGTTCACGCCTTTGCCCACTTTTTTGAGCTCAGCTTTTGCCTTTTTCACTAAAAGTTTACAAAATACAATAATTACTTAGTCCTTTTACCTCTATCAGCTTTTATGTTAACCACATTTTTCTTGTATCGTGATAGCAAATGCAGTGCTCCTCCACCAACTGTTGGTAGAGGAGCCCTGAGCATTTGAACAACACCATAATCAAAACACACTACAGAAAGTAGATGAGGGTTGATAATATTACCACAAACCTCTCTAAATTTTCACATAGGAGCCCCGTGCACAAATGATATAACAATTAGAGATACATAAATAGGTACAGGAATAATTACTTACCACTTAAACCCTGTGTGACCACCACCAGCCCGAAAAGTAACCAGACAAATTTAGCCATCGTGAAGCCCAGAACCACAGATCCCAGAGCCCCATATACCCTATGTAACAAAATATGTTGTGCTCCAGCCTTTTATATATTCAGATTGTGCTAATTACTAGGACTCATTAGTGTTTCATTTGATAATGAAAGTAAATAATAGTATAGATTTGATTAAAGTAATTTGATTAAATTATTAAAATAAATAAACCAGCCAAGTGCGTGTCGGACCACGCACAATGAAGGGTTCGGTAGTTGGTATGTTTTTTTTTTGTGGCAATTCGCGATCAGTTGTGTACTTTTAGCGGATGAGTTGGAGTTAGCATTGGTGGTAAGAGCATGACTCCAGCGAGCGAGCCATCTACTCCGTATTCATGCTTAGGTCCACCACACACAGGTGTGGGTGGACTACACGATATCTTTCCTTTTAAGGCGAAAGCGCCAGGGTAGCCCGCGAAATTCAAAATTTCTTACGTTTTTTGCAATTTGTAGGTCAGTGTGAGCTTGTATGTTGATTAAAATATGATTCGCGGCCGTAGCTTATATGGCTTTACAGAATTATAATCATTAGAATCAGATTCATATGATTGGCATGTCCTAGTAGCCCCATTTCAAATTTTTAAGACCCTCTTTCAGTCCTGTTGCAAAAAAATAAATTAATGTATTTATATATAAATATTTTTATTTCTTTCTTATTTGCAAAATGGTTGGCAAACGTCATATAAAACTGCTCCAAATTTCAAGTTGATAGCATTAGTATTTCTTGAGATATTCAGCTCTGACAGACAGACAGACAGACTGAGTCGCACCATAAGTGTTCCTTTTTACCATTTTGGTACGGAACCCTAAAAACAAAGGTATATTTAAATATAGTTAAACAATACAGGAAGTCCTGTGCGAGGCTTTATGGCTCCTATCTCAGTAACAACACCAAAAATGTTTGAACCGAAAAATCCTTTCGCAGAATTGAGAATGCCTTTTGCTAGTCGTATCCATGTATTTATAACCTTTAGAAAGGGATATAATAACATAAACCTACCTAAAAATAATAATGAATTTGATAAATCTAATTTCGTTTAATGATCTCATTAGAATAGTTTTCATAATATCAACGAAATGTCAGATTATATTTTAATTAAACTACGACAGATATTTAAAATTGTACCTACATAATTATCATACACTAATATTTACCCGCGGCTTCGCCCGCGTAGAGGTCGAAAATTATCCCACGGGAACGTAAGTACTACCTGCATAAAAGTATCATATTATATGTTACTCCAGTTTACAAACTGTCTGTGTGCCAAACTTCATTCAAATCCGCTCAGCTGTTTTTGCGTGATTGAGTAACAAACATTATTATAATATTACAGCGGACCTTACAAACGTACTCCTGCCCGAACAGCGCCACCTACCGGGTCCTTAGACACACACAAAATTTCATCATAATCGGTCCAGCCATTTAGGAGGAGTCCAGTGACATACAGACGTACAGAAGAATTACATATTCTAAAGAAAGGACAGTAGGAAGTAGGATACCACAACAGATTGGCAGAAATAGAGATTTTGCCGAAAGCTGTGTTCTCTTCTCATGTCTGCAAATAAAATACATAGATATAAAAACCTTATAATTATGTTATTACCGGATATATGTCCAGCAGTGGACTTAATGGTTATGTGGGTTTTTTTTATACACCCCACCACATTCACTAAGAAATAAATACCCTTAGGGCGAGCGCGCATTGCGGTGCGTTTTTCTACCGCATAATCTGTGAAGTATGTAATGTCTTTGAAGTGCGCGCACTGCGGTCATGCGTTTTGTTATTGTAGGAAACGCACCGCAGTGCGCGCTCGCTCTTATTCACGGTAATAAATAAACCAGAAGGTCTCACCAGTATTGCGATCCTGACACACGAACACAGTTCGAATCCTCTCGGTTCAAGTACACTCCGCGACATAAAAACTGACCCATTACGAAATTTAATCATACGCGTTTTTTGTCAGAAAATTTTCGCTCATCCCGTAACCCAATCACGAATCACGTCAGATTGTTTTCTCACGATGAGCACTGGACAACAGTTCTTGTTCTTCTAGTTACCGTGTTGGTACAACTGGTTCAAGTATTTGTACGTGAGGTAACGGACTGGCGAGCCTTTTGGCGCGAAGGAGAATGCAGTTGGAATCTGGATAGAGTAAAGTGTACCTTTAGGAAATCAACAAAGTTCGCGTAAGGTGATGGGTTTTGGGATGATTTGTAATCGACCCTAACAGAATACCAGCGACGTGGTATTTATTTTTGAAATATCGCAGCATTATGCTGACTTAAGAGCCTTTTTCTTTTCTTATTTTTCCTTTATTTTGTTTTTTTTTTCGCTCGTGGCTAAGTAATAACAGCCTGTCGGGTTAAGCTACGCTTACCGGGGTTGGTCCGTGGATGGGTGGCATCTTTACAAACCGAGATTCCTCCGTGCCTCGGAAAGCAAGTTAAGCCGTTCGTCCCGGCTGTCATTCGTGGATCTTTGACGTCTTGGTCGTCAACTCGTCAGTAGCCCGAAAATCTGACAGCCAGTCTTACCAAGGGAGAGGTATCGTATTACCCAGTTACTGGGCCGTGGAGGTCAGATAGGTAGTTGCTCCATGTAAAATACTGCTATTCAGCTGCATCTGGTTAGACTGGAAGCCGACCCCAGCATAGTTGGGAAAAGGCTACGCAGATTGTTCTTTTTTTAATATGACACTATATAATATTTTTTCATTATTTCTTAAACTACTCCTTATTGTTAAGGCGTCGCGATAGTACGTCTTCGGGAGGCACGATGGAGTGCAAAAAAAATCATACCGTTTCCCGTAAGTATTTACCTCCCAAAATAATAATATTATTTCATTCAGTTTACATTCGTATTTCATCATAACATAACATAACATAGCATAACATAACATAACATCACACCTGTAATCCCCTAAGGGTTAGGCAGAGGTCCACCTATAGTACTTCCACATTTCTCCAGTTATGTTTAAGTCCCCCTGTACAAACAGTGAAAAGTACATTTCCACTTTAAAGTACTTCTGTAGGTACCTAATAAGACTACAGTTTGATCTTTTGACATACAGACAACTAATCGATAAACCGTCAAAAGAAATTCTCAATTCTTTATTAATTGCGTTCCATGATGTTATAATAACAGTTGGTGAGCTTAAAAATAATGTCACAATTATGGACCCTGTCGGGCACAGCATAGTAGCAGAGAGGAGGAAGAAAGAAAGTCAACTTTTAATAGGTATTAATAGTTGATCTGATAGAATTTTATTGCTCCCTTATCTGATCCAAAGCAATGCATCTGAATGTATCTTACATAGAAAGTAGGAGCAGCTACATTTTAACAGTTAATATCTTACTTTCACCGGTGATAGCGGTCAGTTGAGTTCGCACTTGCAGTCTATACAGGTAAGTTATTAGACTGGTGTGCGAAAACACACTTTTCCCCGTTATACGTGCTAAGAAATCAGGTAAGATATTCTAAAGCGATTTTCTCTTGTATGGATGCAGTTGGTATGCAAGTTTTTATCCGTTAGGCCAAAAGAAGGGTAATTAAAGCTTTTGACTTCCATTACCTACTATGTACCATTACTTAATTTTTTTTACACAAGAATTATCAAAAGAAGTAAAAAATCTACACTTACCATAGAATACATAATTGCACTTACTTAGATTTTCTTAATTTGATGTCACAGAGAAAATCCGCATAGTAATGTTCTAACAGAAAAAAATAATATAAACACTTTTGTTAGACTTGAAAAGCGTATCAACAACCTCACATTCAGCAACGGCACTTGCGAGCAATTGTTTTTAATTTTCATAAGAAGTCTTTTATGCTTCATCTTTCCAGGGTCGCAAGATTGCTCATTATATAAAGAGCATAGACTACATCTTAATATAATGGAGGCTTACTTACTATAGGCTCTTAATACAATGCAGGAAATTTTACCACGATTAATAAATCGGTTCGGGGACGGTAAACGAGGCACAATAGAAGTTTTATTGTTATGACGTTTATAGACGTCAAAAGTGTGAAGTGATACAATGTAGGTTGTGAAGACGAAGAATTATTGTATGTTAGACGGGGGTGTGTTGGAAAGTTATTAATGACTAAGTATACATTTCTCCCAAAAAAAAACACTTCACAAGCGATTTTTACAAGGGCGGGTGAATATTTTTACCGGACTTGTCTTAAATTATCCTTAAATTGTTAACATGCAACCAGTACCTACTCAAGTTTATAATACTCTTTGTGTTGACTGTAGTTTTCAAATGGCAGCCCCATTTAGTAGGTAACTGTGTTACATAATGCACAACGTAATAAAATATGACCATTTCAATATAACTCCAATCAAATTTCACGCTTACCACATCCGGTACATTAATAACATAAAATTTAATGAACTTGTCAAAATTAAATTGATATTAGAGCCTCAAGTAACTCGGCCAGTTCATGATAAAACTTTCTGAGATTTTTATCTAGACCAATCATGCGCATGTGCATGGTCAAACTTGAAATTAAAAAGAGTATTGTTACACTTAGCCCCCGGGCAATGTTGCCTCCATATATTTTTCTGTCTGCTCGAGCTTTTGACTTTAATTGCTCCCTAAGGCTTAAGTTCTAAGGTTCTATGACATTCGGTATGTCTGTTGATATTGGACCATTATCATAATTACGGGGGCAATGTCTATAATTTAATCTCTTTACTTATTAAATGTTTTGTGAGCATTTGAGTGCGTTTTGTTAGAGGCGATATGCAGAAGAGAGTGGCTGGATATGGTTTCGTCATGGGCGAGCTTTTCATACTGATCGTACTGACCTTAGCGGTTGTCTCTACTTGAAAGTTCTGATTCTTCATCGTCATTTCAGGTCTATAAATATATGACCCCTACATTTTAATTTCATACAAAAAAATATTATGTACTTAATGTGTTTATTATAAATCCTACTAATTATTATAAACTCGAGTTTGTGAGGATGGATGTATGTTTGTTACTCTTTCACGCAAAAACTACTGAACAAATTTTAATTAAATTTGGCACACAGATAGTTTATAGCCCGAATTA
This sequence comes from Cosmia trapezina, assembly GCA_905163495.3. Taxonomy (NCBI): domain Eukaryota; kingdom Metazoa; phylum Arthropoda; class Insecta; order Lepidoptera; family Noctuidae; genus Cosmia; species Cosmia trapezina. The sequence goes on from LR991028.1 coordinate 7,891,193, forward strand.
TCACGTAGGATACTTTTCACTTCGATATTCTAACGAGTTTGAGACTAACGCGGGCGAAACCGCGGGGTACTGCTAGTATAATATAATAGAAATGGAAACTTGTAACTGGCCATCTTCCATATAATGTTAACTACTTATACCTAAACCCAAATATTTACATGTCACATTATTATGACTAAGGGCCTATTTCACCACCTACGATTAAGTTCCTATTAACTTAATAGAAACTTAATCGTAGGTGGTGAAACAGGCCCTTAGTGTTATGGATCTGTATCAACACTTATGGCCAATAAATTTATTTGATTTGATTTGAATGATACTGTATACTCGCTGTATGTAAGTTTTCGTGATCTAAGCAACAAAAAAAAGGGAAAAAAAAACAAATAAAATCAACTCATAATCGATTCTTACTCACGGGTGCTCTGTATGTTTGTGATAATCAATACCACAAGATATAAATAAATCTCATTAATATTCACCTGCTATCGTTTCATTACTTTTTGAATAAATAGAAACGTAGCAAGTGCGTATCTGTCACGTAATAGGGTTCCGTATATCAAAAGAAAACCCAAACCAAATTGAATGTGGAGCACCTAAGTATTTGGAATACTTATGTCTAATTAAAGCCTATCCTTTTCCCAACTATGATAGGGTCGGCTTCCAGTCTAACCGAGCTGAACATCAGTATTTTACATAGAGCGACTGCATAACTGACCTCCACAACCCAGTTACTGGGTAACACGATACCCCTTGGTAAATCTGGTTGTCAGACTAGGGCTTCTGACAGTGACTAACCGTAACGACTGTCAAAGATCTACGACCCTTTTCGATGTACGGAGGGGTCTCGATATACAGGGTTATTGGTAAAACACCAGCAACCTCTTAAGGGGTCATTGTACTCATCATTATGAACAACTTTTATTATGGGACCAAAACCTGAAATCGCGAAAAAAAATCAGCTGCTCCCTACATTTTGACGAGTTTGTTATAGATAAATGTACTGAACAGCTGATTTTTTTTCGCGATTTCAGGTTTGGTCCCATAGTAAAAATTGTTCATAATGATGAGTACAATGACCCCTTAAGAGGTTGCTGGTGTTTTACCAATAACCCTGTATAATTGATGGTTACCCATACACGAACCGACCGCGTCAAGTAGCTTAACTTTTGATCGACCCGTGCGGCTGTTATCATTTAGCCACGAGCTCCTCGAGAATATCTATAGTTATACTTAGGTAGATACTTATTAGATTTTAAAAGCAAACCTCCATGAATATTAATATTTCAAGTTACTCTATGGCAATGTCAGACCAACGAATGGACAACGTTGCACACCACTGGGGTACTGTTAAACATATAAGGTACTTATGGAATAACGGGACCCTCTTCTTCTTCTCGGCGCGTTTTGTCACCTCTCTCGCTCACACGGAACCAAATTTTTAAGAATGTTAAATGAAAAGATGCTTTTTTGAAACAAAAGGGACTACAGGGGGGTGTAGGGGGGATTTAAGAGGGAAGGGGAGTTAGGGGGAGGGGGTAAATAATGTTAATTTAATAGTACCTAATTGTTGTAACACATTTTTAGTGTGTTATCTAATAAACTCAGTTCAAAAACTATTATGTGTTTTTGAGATGAGTTAAATAAATGCCACAATAAAAATGTGTTTTTAATAGTTAAGTACCTATTAAATTACCATTATTTATTAGTCCTATAATTGATAAAAAAAATTCAAAAAAGCACCTTTTCATTTAACAATCTTAAAAATTTGGTCCCGTGTGAGCGCGAGAGGTGACAAAACGCGACAGCCCTCTTAAATTTTCATGAACTTAGCCGGTTGATGGCGATAGGCTAGATCAGCTGTTCCCTACATTTTGACGAATTATGCGAACATAAAATGTACTGAACAGCTGATTTTTTTTTCGCGATTTTAGGTTTGGTCCCATAGTAAAAGTTGTTCATAATGATGAGTACAATGACCCCTTAAAAGATTGCCACTGTTTACACTTACACCATGGGTGTAACGCCCCGACATCAATCTTATCGTCGTCGGGCAGTAGCCCACCAGACAACACCCGTCTAGTCAGAGGATCCTCCCTTTGCTATAGAGCATGAGTGAATTTGCCACTCTTTTCCTCCTACCTCTTATACGTTTAGAAAAGCACATGCCGTGGTCAAAATATCACAGCCAGCCAGCAGACAGCGGCTGCACAGTCTCAGAGTCAGACACCACTCCTGATCGTGAACAAGTTTTTTTAATGTATTCAAAACGGGACCCTAAAATCTGAGTAATAAAACCTAACACCTTCAGTTACCCCGCTGCGTTAATTTTCATACATATTTTATTTTCTTTGGAACCGGTATCGGTACCGGTACGTACGGTCCACTATATCTCCACATAGCTCCGCTAATATAGGATATTAATTAGGTATCACATTCGAGAATTTTAATGTCTACGTAATTATGGTACTGATTAAAGGTAAAATAAAAACAGGTAGGCTATGAATAAATTTCTTAAACTCTGGTAAATATTTACAATTCTTATTTGCTTTAGGAAACGAAAATTAGAATACCAAAGTAGTATTTTTAGTTATTTTTTCTCACCATTAGTTGCTAGTTTATTTTAATTTTATTAAAACAGAAGTCTCTAAATCTTGTATTTTTCTTGTTGCTGTCTATAACTCCATTCTTATTTACATTTGTAAAATAAGACGGACTTAATTGAAAAAGACATATCATAATATCACGCTTGTATTCACTGAAGGGATATGTAGAGATGTATCTATAGTATCTACACACTGACCTATAATAAACAAGTACCTACGCGGGACTAAGAAATGAGAGTTGATTTTTGCGCCGATTCAAAGCGCCCCTGCTCGAGCATCTCAGCAACTAAAATTGACACATTGCAAATGGCCGACGACGTGTTGTTTTGGTACGTCTCTGATGTTTTAAGTCTAAATCGTGAAATAAGATTTGTTATGCGAATTTTATGTCTATTAAGCATTTAGTAAAATGCGCTGTCTTAAAGACAGCGGAATAACCTTCCACAATATAATATTAGTTCCTCAACAAATGTCAAAAACAATATAATATTAGTTACATGGACGCTCACGTTGCTATCAGCGCCAAAATGGCGAAAATCAAAATGTCTACATTTTGACATCGACATTATGAAGTCCAGCATACTTGTATATTAGTGGTCAGTGTATCTACATTGTTCTCACATGTATATTTTCAATATGAATGATGTAACCAATATTTTGTAACAATATTTTGATTTAAAAGCGTGTCCGTTGAGTGTCTTGCCCGTTCTTCTCCATATGAACCTACTACGCTTTGGAATGAACTCATAATTCTGCTTAACGACCCCTTGACAATTCAAAGGTGCCTGTATTTTCTTCATCACCCTAATAATATATTATACAGGCGAAACCTTGTGAGTGGGTGTGTTGTATGTTTGTTACTTCTTCACGCTCAAACGGCTGTACCGATTTGGATGAAATTTTGTATGTAGATAGCTTACACCCTGGATTAACACATAAGCTACTTTTTGTCTCGGTCCCGGTTAAAATAAATGCTTTGAGTTTGAGTTTGAGTGCACCCAAATTTCGGCAGTTATGTTCAAGTCCCATGTAACAGGCGGCGAGCCGATTGCCACCAACCGGGCACAAGTCTAGACTCCAGGCTGCTGCTGAATAATTCTGATGGAAAAACCCATAACACTTAAGTAAATGAAACTTCTAAAAACATCACTAAGACAATTTTTTGAAAGATTATTCCTTCCGAGCTTCAGTCCGCTGTGCAGGGCCTGCATGGAGGACGACGAGACAGCAGCTCATGTGCTTCTAAACTGCCCGGTAGTCGCCGCATACAGGGCAAAGTACTTCGGTAACCCAGGTACCCTCCGTGAGGTTGTCAGTAAGATCAAGGCGCTGCTGGCCTTCTTTGAGGAGCTGGGGTGGATCGAATGATCGATTTTCCCACCCATACGCAAAATACGCGCATTCACGTGGAGTTGCGGATACCAGCCCGTATTACCTCCTTCCGAGCTTTAATACATCGCAGTGCAATTTGAATACAATTAGTGAGGGACAAACATATTACCGTTTTATTGATGTTCAAAGTCATGGCAATAAAATGGAGGCGTGCATAAGTGCATAAACATGGGAGTACATAAACAATGCTCCGTATTAACTCGCCGTACCAACTAAACCGTTCCGAACAATTGAACACAGATCGCGGTTAGGAGGAGACCACAGTGCGAGCGGGAGCGGGGTCACTTACGACGCTGTTTCCAAAATTTAAAAATTACTAACATCTACCTATAAATAAAAAGAGAAGTCCTGAGTTCCTGACTAACTGATTGACTGACTCATCAACGCCCAGCCCAAACCCTTGGACCTAGAAAGCTGAAATTTTGCACAGAGGTTCCCTTTACAAAAAGAGAAGTCCTGACTGACTGATTGACTGACTCATCAACGCCCAGCCCGAACCCTTGAACCTAGAAAGCTGCAATTTTGCACAGAGGTTCCCTTTATAATGTAGACAAGAAGTAAGGAAGGAATTCCTGGTAGTACGTTCCCGTGGGATATTATCCAACATCCACGCAGGCGAACGCGGGAAGAGCTACTAAATAATATAACATCACGCTTTGTTCCCCGAAGGGTTGGGCAGAGGTAACCCATATTTCGCCAGTTACGATTAATTCCAATTAGGGGCGATCCTATTGCCATCAACCGGTCACAAATCCAGACTCCGGGCTGCTACTATGATATTCCAAATAGCAAAACCCAATAACACTTTAGCCCATGGAGCGACTGCCTATCTGACCTGCACAACCCAGTGGGATACGATAAGACTGGTTGTCAGGCTTTCGGCTTCTGACGACCCGTAACGACTGACAAAGATCCACGAATGACAGCCGGGACCAACGGCTTAACGCCCCTACCGAGGCACAGAGTGGTCTCGGTAAATGTAAAAATGGTCATCCATCCACGGACCAACCCCGGCAAGCTTAGTTTAAACTGATGGATACTTAGCCACGAAACCCACTTTTTTAGGGTTCCGTACCAAAATGGTAAAAAAGGATGGTGTCACTCAGTCTGTCTGTCTGTCTGTCTGTCTGTCACAGCTGGATATCTCAAGAACTACTAATGCTACCAACTTGAAATTTGGAACAGTTTTAGATGATGTTTACCCAACTAATTTGCAAATAATAAAGAAATAAAAATATTTGTTTTTTTTTGCAACAGTGACTGAAAGGGAAAAAAAAGAAAAAATTAAAAGTGGGCTACTAGGGCATGTGAGGTATCATATGAAAGAGCGCTATTTGCACATATTCTCAAATATTTTTTTCTTTTTTTTAGGCCGCATAGTTTTCGACTTTTGATGAAAAATGTAAAAAAGAAATACCGTTCCCCCCCTTATCTCCGAAGTTTGCAAAGAGAAAAATCTGAAATTATTCTATGTGTCTAAATGTCGATGTAAATGTCGATGTCTCTAAATAGCACACTTTTTCAGAAATCGGAACGGAACCCTCGGTGCGCGAGTCCGACTCGCTCTTGGCCGGTTTTTTTAATTATTGCAGTATGAAAAATATACTTCACTTCTGTGATGTATGTAGTACATATTAAGATATTGTGGGTAGATGATTGTTATTGTTTGTTACAAGATTTATATATGTATGTATGTCTACCTTTAATACCCAGTATCAGTAGACTGTTATTCGAGGATTGTTGGCCAGTCATTATATTGTGTTCGCATGTTGCTACTCGTATATAAAGCTACTGACAGACGTGCTCATTACTAGCACGAAAGCATGCTTTTATTGAGCAAGTGCTCATTAGTAGCACGTGTGAAGAGTAATGAGCATGCTTATTTCTAGTATGTTTTGGAGTAAGAATGCTTATAAGCATGCTTTTTGCGTGTGTCAGTACCTTTATTTACTTCCCGTATCCAGTGGTCCCAACTCAAGAATTGTTCAACTTCGAGCCCACCTTGTATGTCAAAGCAAGATAAAGTGACAGAGGGATTTCTATCAAATTCACCCGATTCGCTCCTTGTACCACCATGCTCGCACCCAAACCCCCACTTGTTAGCCGAAATGCTTGTACCCAGCTATAAAACAAGAAATGTGGTCGCCGCACAGCCAGCGGTCACCGCAATAGCCTTAACATTATAATGATTGCGACCATTTATTTTACAACTATCTTTCAATGGGCAATTTACGAGCCAGCTTATGGGAAAGAAAAAATACAGAAAAACATAAAAAAATACTAAAAAATAAACACACACGTAATCAAATTACCATAATAATGAACATTGTGAACAAATATGCATTTAAATAAACTGTAAACATATTTTTTATGTATCGTAAATATTTACATGCGGCGGTGGTTACGTCACTTTAATTAGATATATAATGGATATCCGATAGACTTTCCAATATCCGAATTAATTAGGCTTGAGTAGAAAGTGTTGGTCGGATATTATATGTACCTATAATATTATCATGATCAATTTGCTCTAGATTGATTGTCGTTGTATTGCCGCGTATGATCATTTTGTCAAAAGTAAGAAACCTGGGTTTGTTTTGGAGATCTATGTCCAACGGCTGAGTGGAGCTCTACCTATTAGAATACAAATGAAACAAAAGATAAAAATAAGATTTTGATCTATTCCAGCCATCATCGCCTTGCGTGCAGGGATGTGACTTAACGGTAAAAAATCGATTTAATTAATAATCGCTTTTTTTTTTGTTCCTAATCGATTATAGAAAAATCTATTTTTTTTTTAATACAATGTACAAGTTACTTAACACTATTTACACTATGTACTAAAGTAAATGACTAGGTAACTAACTAATAAATACAAAAACAAAAGAACACTTTAAACCACTACCACAAACAAGGGACTTGAAATGCAGAAAGTCGTTATTCTTCAACCACAATTTCCTTTAAATAGAAAAGTCTTGTTTGCTCATGCTGAGAAACTAACCGACTGATAATTATGGGGTACATAATTATCAGTCGATTAGTCAATGCAAAGCCTTGAAAACATTTACTGCCAATTTGACCGCTTCGTTGGACCAGTGATCGCAAGCGCCTACTGCTGGACAAGAGCTTCTGGGTCCGATTCCCAGGTCGAGCCAAGTGTTATTGGGTTTTCCATCAGCTTTTCTCATTATCAGCCCGAAGTCTGGATTTGTGCCAAATTGTTGGCATAAATAAATAAAATAAAAAAACCTTCTAAAATTGCAACACAACGTATTTATTTTTTTTTAACTTTGATAAAAAACATGCAACGATTTCATTTAAACAATAATCAACAATTAATTCACATACATTTTAATAATACTTAAGTTAATCAATTCAATTTAAATAATAATTAATAATAATCAATTTACATGCTTTTTAGGGTTCCGTACCTCAAAAGGAAAAAACGGAACCCTTATAGGATCACTCGTGTCTGTCTGTCCGTCTGTCACAGCCCATTTGCTCCGAATCTAATGAACCGATTAAGTTGAAACTTGGTACACATATGTATTTTGGTAACCCAAACACGGACATGTAACGTTAATAAATGAATTTTGAATATAGGGGTCCCTTTTGGGGGGAAAATAAGTACGATTAAAAAAAAAGTTTTGCAAACTGTACCGTGTGATGTGACATATCAAATGAAAGGTCTTACTGTGAGAGTCTCAAATATATTTTGTTTTATAATTTTAAAATAAATTGTTTTGAAGTTATTTAAGAAAATAGACGAAAATTGACCATTCCCCCCCCCCCTTATCTCCGAAACTACTGAGCCTAAAATTTTGAAAAAAATACAGAAAATAGTTCTATACCTATAAATTACAGGAAAACCTATAAGAAGTTTATGGTCTTGTAAATCTATATAATTATATAAAATTCAAAGTCCTGACTGACTCATTGACTGATAATAAGACAAACCACTGGACCTAGAGACATGAAATTTTTAACATATATACCTTATATAGTGTAAACATCCATTAAGGAAGAATTTTTGGAAATTCCATCCCTAAGGGAATAAAATAGGGGATGAAAGTTTGTATGAAAAATCTTATCTCTTGAGTTATCAGACTTGAAACTTAGCACGAATATTCAGAAGTTAATTATAAAATTAATCATTTTTAGTTTTGCTAAACTACCCCCTTTTTTGTGGATGGGAAATCATCAAATGACTTCTCCCGCTCTGGGTGGAGCGGAAGGGCGTGTCATACTTTTACTGACTAAAACCCACCCGTGTTCCTTCAGTTGCCTATGGCAGGGCCACGGTATCTCTTTCGAACATCCCTCGACCCCAGAAGACGGTATTGGTGGGTGTCAAAGTTTTTATAGAGGAATTTTGGAACACGCGGTCCGATTTACTCAAAACTCAGATTTTGTACTTGAGACCAAAAATGAAGACTAACTAACGTGTATCAGGGTTTTCCAAAAATCTACCCCTAAGGGGTGAAAAGGGGTAGTAAATTTTACAGCGGAGGATTTTATTGGGTATTGATTAACTTGAAAATTAATGTAAATAATGTTTGAGACAAGTTATGGAAACATCCCAGACGATTTTTGAAATTCTACCCCTGTGGGCGTGGAAACAGGGATACAGTTTACATGAAAAATCTTATTAATTTGGTTAATGAACTTGAAACTTAGCAGAAATACTTGCTTATGTAAGTAATAAAGTTTGTCATTATTAGTTTTTCAAAACTACCCCTCAAATGGGGTTTAGGGATGTTAAAGTTTGTATCATGCAACAATTTTAAAGCGCAGTCCGATTAACTTGAAACTCAGTAGGTATTTATACTTTTGATGTAAAATAAACAATAATAAGAAAAGTAAAACCCATGAAATCAGACATCCACGCGGTCGAAGCCGCGGGCAGTCTAGATAGTATCTCAATATTGTGCGTACAAACTTACTTAGCCTCTGCTGTCCGTCCGTCCGTCAGTCCGTCTGTCACAGGGCTGTATCTCACGAACCTTAAAGTTAAAATTGAAGGAGGCGGTCCCCGTACAAAACTATTCATTTAAAAAAAAAAAATATCCTGTGTGTGGGGTGTTATTGTCTAGAACTCATCGAGTAGAGTACAAAGATACTTTTATTTTTTTATCTTCTAAAATGAAGAAATAGGGGGCCGTAAAAGTTGTCAATTTTATACCATTTTTATACGAGCTCTATTATAATGTACCTTATACTGTATTTAATCAACAAATACTAAAAACGGCGATAAGGTATTTTTTTAAAATATGGTCGATTTTCTGCAACTGCAAAAAATAACCTTGTAATGTAATTCACAGCATCATTATGAAATACAAAGTTATCTATGCGATTGTTAAACATTATAATATGGTACGGAACCCTTTGTGTGCGAGTCCGTCTCGCACTTGGCCGGTTTTTTTAATACTTACTTGTAATAATAAATAATTTCATGATTAGATAGACATAATATTCTAATTTGCATGGACCCCTCTCAGAGAAAGTCCTCCTCCAAGGTTTTCCATTGATCTCTATTTTTTGCTGTTTGTAACCAGTTCGTTCCTGCTGCGGTCTTCTTTATATCATCCCCCCATCTCATGCAGGGTGTCCCTGCTCGGCGTTTGCCTGGCAGGCCCTTCCATTTATGGTCCACCTGTTATCCACATATCGGGCTACATGGCATTGTTGGCATAAGGGTATACAATAGGTACACCTCTGCCTATCCCTTCGAGGATTACTAGCGTTATGTTATGTTATGTGATGCTGTAACTGTAACCTACCCCATTCATTATGTTACCCTATCAGTCATTATGTTTTATTAAATACAATTATATAGATCGGACTAACTTACCTAGTGACGTCCGATCCTTAATTATGTGAAGTGATCTCGTCCTCATTGTACACATGTAGTTTGTACTTCTCATACCCGCTAATCACATTATTTAAAGATGAAAACCTTCATCATAAAAAAAATATTAAAAAATAAAAATATTTTATCTGTGGTCCGCCCGTTGGCGCGTGCTGTCCTGGCATCTGTCAATCATTCTTTCAAAGCATAAGAACGGGACTTCACGATGACCGATACGGGCATCGTATAGTCCCGGCATAGTGCATACAGCACAACACAACTTTTAGAGGGGGTTTAGATAAGGCAATCCATTACACATAAGTAGGTTGATTATCTGGGAAGGGCTGGGATACAATGAGGACGAGATCACTTCACATAATTAAGGATCGGACGTCACTAGGTAAGTTAGTCCGATCTATATAATTATGCTTCGTGATCTCGTCCTCATTGTACACATGTAGATGTTCAAAGAACAAAGTTGTGTTGGTAATAAGTTCAGCATATTGTTTAATAATTGAACATTGTAACTTAACATGTTATTCTAAGTTTGTTACTTACTCATTCATTATAAATGTATTTCTATTTATGAACCAGTCTTCCAGTTAGCTTAACTTAATTTAAAATTCTCTAAATGTTATTAGTTCCTGGAATTCTTATTCGGTCCTGAATCAACTAGTCTCATTAATAATCTAATATGGCACACATCAATTATCTACTTATAATCAGACATTTAACATTGACATTAAAATGTAACAATCACTGTGTATAGAGCACACAGCTTGTGCAAAAGCTCTAGATTGCACAAGGATTACTAATGGTTGATAATTTTGTGTTCCAACCAGCAGCTTTTCTTATGACTACAATGTTGATACTTCCTTTAGAGGTCTTTTAAGTTGAAGTAGAGGCATGTCTGTTTATGTGAATTTGGAAATATCTATTCCACTACTACTTAAGTTTTGTTTCATCCATCTACTAATGGTTGCAGAAGAGGTGGCATGAAAAGGTTTTCTCATAGTTCTAATTAATTATTTGCAATCTTATCTTATACTCTTAGTAAAATCTAGATAGGGAAAAAAAGGGGCTAGGATACATTCTCTTTAAGAAATTATAATATCAAGTTGAGTTGAGATCTGCCAGGTGAAGAAGTTTTAATTATTTCTGGAATCTTTATCTAAATGTTATCCTCATTATCGAATGTTATCAATACTAATGAGTGACAAGGTTTGAATTCTATGTGCTGTTACAAGAGCTAAATGGATACTTACTAATTTTTTGTTACTTATTCTAAACTAAGGGTTTAGTTATGAAATAAATTAGATAACCCAACGATACTGGGGTCCCAAAGTATTTCATACTTAGGGTTCTTTTGTTTTAATTTAAACATAAGAAACCCAGCCCGGTTCCCCCTCACCCCCCCCCCCCCCCCCACCCCCAAGAAATCTTGACACTACCATATGAGCCATTTTGGGGGCCTAAAACTAGAAATTGTTTACAATTATTATACAGCGCACTCATTAGGGTATTGAGTGAGTCATATGACAATCCTTCAATGAAACTTAGTGGTCAAAAATAATATCACCATGGTGACTAAGCCTAGGAGGGGTGATTTACAGTAGATTCATATTGTTTTCTTGTTTTGTTAAACAAGGAAGCTATCAATTAAAAGGACCAGACTTCCTCTTCTCAGGAAAGCGTCCCTGATAATAATATGGTGGCAATCGGTGTGAGACCGCGCATCTACAGAGCATGTAAGTACCTGGATCAGGGAGCCATGATATGTCATTCTGACACTTAGTAGTGGAGCTGCTTGCAAACAGGGTCAATGCGGGGCTGACACAGTTTAACAACAAATGACTTGTGGGCTATATCACATCACTTCCATTCAATTTTTATGCTAGAATGTCTAGATTTTACATTTGCCATAGAGTTTTCTTTGGACTAATGTAAGATGCATAAACCCATATATTTTGTCTTTCCTGGCACCATTGCTACAATTAAAGGCTAATTAAGCTATTTAGATAAGTAAAACAAGTACCACACATCTAATGATGATATAGGCGGAGCTATGACATTGTGATATCTATTCTAAGTAATTCCTCACAGTACCTATGTGAGTTTGCTTGCAAATGTTTTGAGCCCTACAAACGGTTGAACACTGTTCAAGGTAATTTATATGGAACTTTATCATTAGCAGTCCAGTGATGGCTTTTGATATCATAACATACCAGTCCCCAGCCAGTTTCAAACGCATCAGAGAATATTTCCAGGACAAAGTCAAATTGTTTAATCCTATTGTGATTTGTTGAAATGTGAAAACAACCTTTGCAAATAGATGATTTTGAATTTGATTCTAGTTTTGTTGAACTTGCAAATACCTAAATGATTTTGAATTTTAATTTGAATCTAGTTCTGGCCTTTTTATTCTCATTGTTGTTTTTAAGGCCACCATATTTTACAGTTGGGCATGCAGCAACAAGAATACCTAATAATTACGCAAAATCTATTAATTGCATCTAATTTTTATGGAATAAGGGATAAACTATAAAATCTTTTTCTGAGGAAGTAAAATGGCAAACTGGACTGAATCTAACAAAAATCCTAGATACTGGCAGTACTGTCTGGGTTCTAGAACATTCTTTTCAGTATTAATAATAAATCTTAGATTTTTTAACGCAGTTTGAATAGTAAACACCTTCTAACATTTTACATATTTGAATAGGCAAGACACAGAATATTGTCAAGATATATTGTGACAGAAAGTGACACTAATAACTTCAGTTGACAGCCACCTGGCTCCATGATTTGTAAATACAAATATATAGGTACTGGAGATACCTCTAAGATATTTTCCTATGGGTAATAAATAGTATGCATTTATTATATCCATTTTTGTCGGCAAAGACTATACTGTCCTTAAATCTACCAGTTTAAAATGGTATGTGGGAACATACTTATTGTATTTTTAATCTCCAAGTGCCATTTAATTTTGGGGAAAAATTAAATGGCACTTGGTTTCTATGGCACCTAACTGTAAGAGATAATAATCTCTTAAAAATTAAATATTATTATTATTTATTATTAATAATAATAAAATGATAATAACTATTTTATCATCAGGCAACTAGGCCCATAGATAAAATACATAAAATTATCTAATTTATTAGGAAAATTTGTATGGATATAAGATTGCTTTATTTCTGAATGAAGTTTTTATTCAGAAGTTTCAAAAGGAAACTCAGTGAAAGGTAGTTTATAGTCCTTGATTCACTCATGTATGGTTGGATTAGTAGTAATATTATTCCATACTTCAGAAAAATACTGCAATCTACCATTGTGTATCTGAGCTAGTTTCAGTTCTGTTTCAGTACCGTTTGATGTCATTGAATTTATCTTGAAGCTTATAGCCCGACCAGGTAATCAGATAATCAATATCTGTTTATTCTCTAAGGATAAGGATCTCCGTGTGATGAACTATCATGATAAATGTCACAGTTGTCTAGCTGAGTCAGTTAACGTTTCTATTGATGCACTCCCTTGTGAGACTATTAAACTGTTAAGGACTTTGCCAGTGGATGTAATGGCAACAGCCATTATAATCCGCTGCAGTTGATTCCTCTTTCATTTACTGCTTCTACCACTTAGATTACAGGTGTTTCATACTTCTTTTAAATGTTTTGCTTCTTAATTGCTATCTATAATTGCTCACCGGACCACCATGTTGCCAGACTGCCTTGCTGTTCCATAGATAAGGTAGCTAACTGTACCGCCCCCCTCCTCTCTGAGTAGATTCTCAATACTTGAAGGTAAGACATTACAATGACATGACATTACATGCTTGTGGTATAGATACCATTACATCACAGCCTCCTTCTAGTTGTATTGTAGTAGAATTTAAGTAGTAACATAGCATAATTAAGTTAGATTGTATACAACATCTAGAATTGTAAGTATTTTGGAATTTTTGAAAAACAACTGGAAGTTATCTGGTAAATAAAAGAGTTAAAATTGGCGGCATTGAGTCCGGCTGCGACGGATTCGGTCAAGTGACACATAGCTCCTTGAACGTGTTCGACTGTAGTGTCTTCCACGGAAGCGAGCTTCATACTCATCTACAAAGAACAATTGAAGTTCAGTTCCAGACTGCATAAATCTAAATCCACGGCTAACCTCTCGTGATAGCTCTAGGGACACAGCAGGGACATGTTTTTTAACACTGAACGTATCGTACCACTGGCTAACCTCTCGTGAAAGCTCTTGTGGTGTCGTTCTTCTGCAAGTATACAGCATATTCTCATGGTTAACCTCTCGTGAAAACTCTTAGAGACTCCTGGGTCTAATAAAAGAGACGTGTTTTTAACGCTGAACGTATAGACCATCGACTAACCTCTCGTGAAAGCTCGTATAGTATCGTTCTTTTGTAAGTTTACGGCACAGATATTTTTCTCATGGTTAACCTCTCGTGAAAACTTTTAAGAGACTGCTAGGGATCCAACAGAAGCGTGTATTTAACACTGAACGTATATACCATCGGCTAACCTCTCGTGAAAGCTCGTGTGATGTCGTTCTTTATTAAGTATACGGAACAGTTTAATGTTCTCATAGTTAACTTTTCGTAAAAACTCTTACGAGACTGTTAAGCATCCAGGAGGGACGTGTAACACTGAAAGTATAGGCCATCGGCTCGTGTGTTGTCGTTCTTTCGTAAGTATATGGCACAGTTAATTCTCATGGTTAACCTCTCGTGAAACCTTTAGAGACTGATATGCATATTGCGGCACCCAAGGTAAATAAATTTTAGGAAAATGATTTAAAATAAAGACAAATTGTTAGGTTTATCAAGAAACTTACTCGAGTTTCAAGACGACTCCGTTTTCGCTTTTCCACTCGATTTTCCAGATCTCGCAGACGCTCGTTCAGCTCCTCCATTTCCTTGTCTCGGATTCTTCGATATTTTTCCATTTCGTTAAAATTTTTCTTAACTATTTAACGAAAAACGTGATCAGCGCGCGGCACAAAAAAGTACAATGATTGACAGATGCCAGGACAGCACGCGCCAACGGGCGGACCACAGATAAAATATTTTTATTTTTTAATATTTTTTTTATGATGAAGGTTTTCATCTTTAAATAATGTGATTAGCGGGTATGAGAAGTACAAACTACATGTGTACAATGAGGACGAGATCACGAAGCATAATCAATCCTTAGCGTTCAACGATTAATGACCGGTCTTCATTATATACGAAACTTAGAGTGACACAAACTTTACCCGTATACAGCCCCTTTAACAAATAGCCCTCATCTTTCACCAGCATCATTAGTTAAACATAACCAGTCTATCTAGATCTCCCTCGACCCCTCCAACTGTACAATATTGTGGTAATAAAAGAGCAAAAACTTTAAAGTGAAGAGATCTTAGAAAACTGGCAAAGAATATAAAACGTCCAGTCCACTGCTCATGGTCTTCGAGTTGCAAACTAATGAGGGGGCGTTTCTGCAGTTAATATTCAAAGGATTTTCTTACAATAACTAATCTATCTCTTTCCTTTTAAAAACATTGCAACGACGGGGCCACACCAACGTTAACGTCAATGCCCATCATAGCCATAAACATCGCGGTAATTATTCCGATAGGGAATTACCGCGATAAATTGAGTGGCCACACTTGAACGCTGCCACGTCAATCGGCAATGTGAATGCCGTTGTAAAATTATCGCGATAAGTTGTGGCTATACCTACGGCCTACATCCATCATCGCGATAATCAACGGCTTTTCCCGTTGGTGTATCCCGGACATCGGTGCGCAAGATACTTCGGCCATATATTGCCCGCAAAGGTGCCAACAACATGCAACGTCTAATGATGACAGGGAAGATAGAGGACTAAAGACCTAGAGGCCGAAGCCCAAAACGGTTGTCGGATAAAATATCTGAGCAACTGGAGTTACCTATCAGCTCCGCACTCTCCACCAGGCCTCCGATTGTAACAGATGGAGAAAGACCGTTGACAATTTGAAACGGAGTCACGATTCTCAGCAGAGAGAGAAGACAAAATCATTATTTACCAGATCCCTATTCTGCATGCATAACGCTCAATCTGCTTTCTTTATCATCATCTGCCTAGCCTTTTCCCAACTATGTTGGGGTCGGCTTCCAGTCTAACCGGATGCAGCTGAATACCAGTATTTTACATGGAGCTACTGCCTGTCTGACCTCCACAACCCAGTAACTGGGTAATACGATACCCCTGGGTAAGACTGGTTGTCAGACTTTCGGGCTTCTGACGACCCGTAACGACTGTCAAAGATGCAAGAATGACAGCCGGGACCAACGGCTTAACGTGCTTTCCGAGGCACGGAGGAGTCTTGGTATGTAAAGATGGTCACCCATCACGGACCAACCCCGGTAAGCGTAGCTTAACCTGATGGATCGACCCGTGCGGCTGTTATTACTCAGCCACGAGCTCCTCTCAATCTGCTTTCTTTATCTCCCAAGTTTTTAAGATTGCAATCTGACTTGCAAATCAATTTTATAAGCGGTCACCAACTCGCTCATCAGTTTTCCAAGATTAGGTATGTTGGTGACTCATACTCCTTTCCAAATAACACAACCACTGAGTCAATAAAGTCGACATTTACAATATAGTTTCGTTCCAATAACGCGGATATAATCTCAATATTAGGAATGCATTAGACATTGCAGCGGGCAGAAACAACCAAGTCCGAAGTCCGGAGTCCGACGTGCTCGGGCTACCAACGCAACAAATAACAGTTTATTCATGAAATGCTTCAGTAGTGCCTGAACTACGCATTGTGTATTTCTTTGCGAAGCCGCTTGCTGCTCGGGAAATTGTACAGACTTTCTTCCCAGCCAAAAGTGACGGAGAATATTTTATTGTGAGCGCCGATTTTTTTTCAATTTTTGACCTTACGTTTAAAAAGTGTTCTACATTTATTTTGTTTTTCTTGCCTCTTCTTCAACCTACCCTTAAAACCATGTTATATGTAATACTAGCGACTCATCCCGACTTCGCACGGGTAGCCCGGTTGCTACCAAACTTTTTAGGATCACCCGCTGGGCTAGCCTGAAGATTGCCTGAAAATTTCATCGAAATCGTATTTGTATAACATACAATACACACATCGATTTTTAAGCCTCAAACCGTCGACCTTTGCTTTGTTCACGTTTTGACATCAAAGAGAAATAAATGTTGACTCATTGCATACAACCAGATAGAATGATGGGTGGCAAGTCTCAACAGTTGCAAGTAATTTTACTAGGGTACTGTGGCATGCAGGATATCAAATTTTTGTTATCACAAAAAAGTACACAAATACCTAATAGAATCCTTAGTTCTACAGGGTGTAAGGGACAGCCCTCCGCAAACTAACAGGGTGCATTCAGCTCTTCATTTTGAATCACATTCCACCGAAAATTTTCTCAGGATAATTTGCATTTTTTAAATATTTTTTCAGTTACATTTTCTTTATTTCAATGTAAAATTACATTGTGTGTTCGCAGCACTCCATTTATGTAAAAAAAACAGCAAAAACAAAACTGAAAACAAAAAACCAGCAATGGATGTAGAAATACTCTAACGAACGACGCGTGAAATCAGCTGTTTGCACTTTCTGTCTAGCTACAGAGTTCATCGAACTCACCGCATACCTATTACCTACCCCTTCCAACCAGTAATAGACGCTCCGATTTGTACACAAAAACACAAACAAATCAGGTTGTTTGGATTCCCATAACGTTCCTGAAAAAATTTCATGTACCGGTCATCTTAGTATGATATACTGAATTCACCCTATCAGTTTGCGGAGGGCTGTCCCTTACACCCTGTATAGGTAGGTACCTAAGTATATAATGTTGACTTCTAAAAAGCGTTCATATTCCACAAGCTATTACAACATCTAGCTCTAGCAGCTACTTACCGAATTTCCATTTGAACAAAGCGAAACACCTAACAATACAAAATTGCTGTTCACGCTCCGACGAGTCAATACAAAGTAACAAAGTTATGCGAAGCTTTTAACGTGAAGTGAAGACTAAAGCAATGCATCAAGAGTAGGAGATAATACGTCGGCGAGTCGGCCATTGCCACTAGTATTTCGTATCATCAGATTGCAGGCGCCCAGTCCGCAGATGCTCTAATTCTAGTGACGTCATTCAAGCAACGCGAATAATGGCCGCCTACAGCCAGATTGTTATGCGCCACCAAATGAACAGTGAAATTGGATTAATTGTGGTGGTGTGTTATGTAAGGATTTTGTCGTTTGAGACGGTGGACAGGATGTTACTTACAGCTTCTGCCGCGAATCTTTTCTTTAGTGTAGATAATTGTTAATTACCATTGCCAAGTGCAAAATATTATATGTATTTTATACAGCGCAAACAAAAATAGGGATAAGTAGTTGGACTTTAAAAACACATCGTTACATGCTGTTCCTTTTGATTTCATTAATTATTTACGCCTTACACCCCGATAATTACTATACCACGATGAAATATCAGCGCAAAATGGATTCCCATTTAATACCGCTACGCAAATCACATAAAGTTGTGAAAAAAATACTGGTGAGGTAAGCACTTAGCTGATGAAACGCGGGCCTACAAATATATTTTTGATTTTATTAAAATATTCTTGTATGAAACGACCGGAAATAATCCTATTTCATCTCGCAAAAGAAGTTTATTGGAGAAAGGTTTGGGTCCAATTTATTTGATGACAACCTTTTGAGTGGTGCATTAGAAAAGTAACTTACCTAATGTATGAGTTAATGTGTATAAGCTACTTTATTAACTAACTGAACTTATTATACAGGGTGTAAGTGTAAACCGTAGCAATATTTTAAGGGGTCACTGTACTCATCATTATGAGCAACTTTTACTATGGGACCAAACCCAAAATCGCGAACAAAAAATCAGCTGTTCAGTACATTTACGTTCGCATAATTCGTCACAATGTAGGAAACAGCTGATTTTTTTTCGCGATTTCAGGCTTGGTCCCATTTATAGTAAAAGTTGTTCATAATGATGAGTACAATGACCCCTTAACATATTGCCACTGTTTACACTTACACCCTGTAGAAACAGTCATGAATGCCATTTCATTTTATTTTCCTTCGTTTTTAGCTTCGTCCCCTGCCTAAATTATACAGCATTATGTTATGCATGCGGGCGGGCCAATCCTGCGTGTGGAAGCAAATCCGCAATACACTAAAATAAACACTATATACCCTAATATTTCTCAAGCTAAATACCAGCAGTAGGTAAATTGAATTGAGTGCCGTTCAGCGTTGGGCCCTCCATCAAAATGGTCAAAGCGAGAAATTCATTGTGGTAAGGCGAGTAGAGCCACCAACCAGCGACACCATTGAGAAAAAAATAATAATTAAGTATGGAGATACATACATTTTGAAATTTCCTGTGCTCACATTTTTAGTCAGATGAGGTAGAATTTCTAGGTTATAGCAGTTAACTGCTATAACTTCGAACCTAGGAGGTTTAGTGTTGATTTTTTTGATACAAAAATACTACTACCTCATCTGACTGAAAATGTGAGCTTATGTACCTAATTTTAAAATATTTCATATCTCCAGACTTATTAGATACCTATTTGTTTTCTCAATGGTGGCGTTTGTTGGCAGCTCTACTCGCCCTGTCGATTCTCCTAGTGACTTCAAAAGGCCTGTTAATAGTACTTTCAGTAAACGTCCACTCTGTGTATGCAAAACTGACATTCATTATTAATGTGGTGTTTGTGATACAATGATTTTTTCATAAGTAAAGACACCAAATAATTAGGTACACACTTCTTTCTGGAATATTCTATTTTTACTTGGAAAATGGTTTTTGTGAACCGTAAATGTGTTTTTTCTGAAATAAAATAATTTATTGTTATGGTTATTGCGCGAAGTGCCTAAGTAGGTACTATGATATGAAAGCAAATATCAAAAATCAAATAGTTTAAAAATTACCAAAGATTTGTTGATTTGACTGTGTAAAAACTATACAGTACCTATAAGTGCAACACAGTTGTCAAATTTTAACCAAATTTCCTCTCGCTCTTGACCGGTTATTTTTGTTTTTGCATGCCGTTTATTTGTGCACTTGGCTTGTATTATGGTTTGTGTTAATTGGTTGAACAGTGTAACGATTGTAGATAGGTAGAACAATAAATAAAATAAAATAAAACCATTAGGTAAGTAATTGATTTAATTTAAAAAATCATGCACGGTCATATTAAATCACCAACCAGAGCTGGAATCAGAATCCATCAGCTTTGCCACGCAAGTACGCACGGCTAGGGTTACAGATCAATCTATACATTTCCAGTATAAGCTGATCTCGCATTGTATAGGATTTCCTTACGATGAGAGGTCAGTGTAAACTGCAAATTTATAGCTTGATGTGTAGCCGTGTGTAAGTACGAATTCCATGGAAACGTGAAGGGTCGCAGTATTCCGTGGGAATTGTTTCCCACTCATCTATGTAGCACACCCCTTCGTAAAGGGCGCGTGCCAGTCTTACTTAACAATGACACGTTTATTAGTTTTTGTTTATTTTTTATTATTTTGTTTATGGATTGTGTTACTAGAAGGCAAAAGCTAAGTAGCGTTGCGAGGGAATCGAATTTGGAACAGTTTTTGAATTTGCGTTCGTTTTTGTTTTTTAACCAAGTTCAAAAAAGGAGGTTCTCTTTTCGACCCGTATTGGTATGTATGTTATGTCCGCTATTTTCTCAAAAACTTATGAACCAATTCTGATGATTGATCTACATACTACATTATTCTTATGTACGAAGTTTTATGCATAAATGTACTGTATCTCCTGCATTTCTATGCTCTCTTATTTTATGTACATAATTGTACTTATACCTATTCAACTAAAAATGGAAAACTAAATTTACTTTAAAAAAAGTAAAAACCCATTTTAAAAACCTAAAAACAAAGTTATTTTATTTGTTTTTGGTTTTTGAAGTCGGTTTTTACTTATTTTTAAGTAAATTTTAATTATATAAACTTTCAGATAAACTTTAATAGGAACTAGTTAACCCGTTGCAGACAATATTGAACAGAATGTATTGATTATCTACTCTTAGTTCCTTCCAGTTTACTCTACAGCCCCGGTTTTTTCAGCTCAAGGGCGTTTTTTTCGCTATTCTTCAGTAGACAGATACTTTATAATTATGTACCTGAATCAAAAACCCAAAAGTTTTATTAGACAACCACCTTTAGGACTAAACGAGTTCTATTATTCAGAACTTTAAGATCTTTAAGCTTTAGAAGGTTGGAAGATAAGTTAGTCAATGAACTGAAACGGACCAAAGGGTTTCTAATAGAATTAAACTTCTTCTTTCACGCGATGACCGCTAATCATGTACCTACTAATTACTCAATGAATATATTAATGAAGTTACGTAAAAATGCTTAGTCGTCGGTAGTGTATGGATTCACCGTGCTAAAGTAAAAATGAGTACCTACAAACATTCTGAAATCGCTTGTAATACATATTTGATAGCCGATAACGGCGATAACACGAATTGACGAATTTAATCGCGTAGCCTTCATTGCATCGCGCACATCGCGTAATCAGATTCCGGTTTCATTAAAACAGTTGAATTAATTCGCCGTAGTTCCTCACCAACGGATATGAAAGTTCCTTTGCAAATATCATTTTCTGCCACATTTTTGAGCTCCATGTTTTTAATCTTATCTTTCCTTATTTGTTCCCACTGGGTGATGTCCTATTTCGTTGACCTACTAGCTGGATATTTTTTCCAATTACTGTGTTTGTTTGTGGCAGAGATTGGTACTACGTGTAACCTATACAGTGTGAGTCTTCATAAAGTGCACAAACTTAAGGATATGGTGCAGACCATCAAACTGAACAACTTTTTTCCGGGGACCAACATCGTAATCGTGGAAAAAGAAACAGTCGTCCCACACATTTCGTCAAGTAGCCATTGAAATTTAGTAAGGGACGACTGTTTTTTTTTTCCACGATTACGATGTTGGTACCCGGGGAAACAGTTGTTCAGATTGATGGTCTGCACCACATCCTTAAGTTTTTGCACTTGATGAAGACTCACACTGTATACCTAACTCTATGTTTTTACAAGAAATCATTCAACATTACAGTGGCGGTGTCTGGGGTAGGCCTAAGGCCAGCAGTGGACCGACGGCTTTCGGCTGAAATGATGATGATTAAACATTTCAATAGGTACCTACTTATTTATATTTCTTTCTGTTATATGAAAAATCAATCTGCCTAGCCTTTTCCCTACTACGTTAGGGTCGGCTTCCAGTCTAACTGGATGCAGCTGAATACCATTATTTTACATGGAGCGACTGCCTATCTGACCTCCACAACCCAGTAACTGGTTAATACGATACCCCTTGGTAAGACTGGTTGTCAGACTCGGTCTTCTGACGACCCGTTACGACAGTCAAAGATCTACGAATGACAGCCGGGACCAACGCCTTAACGTGCTTTCCGAGGCACTGAGCACGGCTAGCAATAATTTTAAGTTAAGGCAATGCAGGATGTAGTGTAGGCCACAATATGACAATACGTAGTTAACTTTTCTTATCGTAGACTTTCAAATTGAAAAACCGTTTGTAACCGAACATTAATAAAAACAATAGATGAAACTAAAGAATTTAAAACAATGTTCGCTCGGTACTTATCACGATAAAATATCAATTAATATTTATGTGTTTATCAAATACTAGCTCCTGCCCGCGACTTCGTCCGCGTGAAATTTCTTGTCCCCCAACGACGCATCGCAACGCCTGCCCGCGCTATTACTTCGTTTGCGCTTAAGCAACCTTTCTGACATTTTTTCTTTGTCCTTAGCGTGATGTTAAATAGCCTATATCCTTCCGCATCGCCTGCCCGCGCTATTACTTCGCGCTCGGCTCCTAAGGGCCCTAGCGTGATGTTAAATAGACTATATCCTTCCGCGTCGCCTGCCCGCGCTATTACTTCGCGCTCGGCTCCTAAGGGCCCTAGCGTGATGTTAAATAGCCTATATCCTTCCGCATCGCCTGCCCGCGCTATTACTTCGCGCTCGGCTCCTAAGGGTCCTAGCGTGATGTTAAATAGCCTATATCCTTCCGCATCGCCTGCCCGCGCTATTACTTCGCGCTCGGCTCCTAAGGGCCCTAGCGTGATGTTAAATAGCCTATATCCTTCCGCATCGCCTGCCCGCGCTATTACTTCGCGCTCGGCTCCTAAGGGCCCTAGCGTGATGTTATGTTGTGGCGGCATCTACATCGCCACATGTGAACTACGCATCAATGACATGACGTCACGTAAACCTGCATGGCCCAATTAGAGTTTACCACGCGATTAGCATATATACAACGTCCCGACATCAACCGTCGGGCAGTAGCCCACCAGACACAACACCCGTCTGGTCGGAGGATCCTCCCTCTTCTATGGAGGATGAGTGAACTTTACACCCTGTTCCTCATGCCTCTAAACTGGTGACCCCGAGCATGAACGTCAGCGCAGCCTTCGTGTTACTCCTTCAGCGTGACGTCATCAAGCATCACTTCCTCAAGCTTTCGAGCGGCGAGTCACACAGCCAGCCAGCATCCACGGCTTCAAAGTGTATACTGACCACCAGCATGCAGCGGACGCGCATTCCTGGTCATCACCTTCAGCCTCAACCCAGCGCTGTACACTCCGACTCACTGGAGCATAACGCAGCGCCACCCTGACTCACGGGGTATCACCGCAGACAGTTCCGACTCACCGTGAACTATACGGCACCTGGTTCCGACTCACTGGAACCACAACTGGCACTGGCAAGCATTGCAAGATACACGTCTCAGCCCACTATCGACCTCCGGTCTCCGGAGGGGAGTGATGTGGCGGCATCTACATCGCCACATGTGAACTACGCATCAATGACATGACGTCACGTAAACCTGCATCGCGCAATTAGAGTTTACCACGCGATTAGCATTATACAACGTCCCGACATTAACCGTCGGGCAGTAGCCCACCAGACACAACACCCGTCTGGTCAGAGGATCCTCCTTTTTCTATGGAGGATGAGTGAACTTTATACCCTGTTCCTCATGCCTCTAAAATGTAGGCTATGGCCCTCCTCAAGAACTGGGTTATAAAATGCAAAAAGATTTTTTCGAATCCGACTGGGGTAGTTCCAGAGTTCCAGAGATAGCGCGTTCAAACAAACTAACAAAGAAACAAACTCTTCCGCTGTATTCCACCGACATTATTGAACGAATTAAGAATATCATTCTTAATTCGTTGTTATTGAAATAATAAATCGAGAGGGTCGTCAATCCGCGGAAAATCTCGCAATTCAGAAAAAATACTCATTTGCACAACGCCAACTATGGGTATATTGATAAAACGTCCGCACTAAACATGTTCGCTCAAGAGCGACCGGTATGAATTAAAGTTATTTTGCGTTTTAGTAATTTTATATTATCTCCGAAACTGTATGACCAATTGACATACTGTAAAGGCCAAATCTTATCTCCATGATGTCCTTGTGATCATAAAATAACTTATTTTGATAAGGATTAATGTTTTGTTGTTTAAATAATCATCCAAACGTAAGTATGTCTAAAAAATACTTTTTTAAAGCAATAAAAGATGTATAAAAGATAAAATATAAAAGATAGAAATATGGTGTCGCGGACTTTTTTGTAGAATTATTTAAGACGGACCAGACTGCCATACATTGTTCTCAATTATAAACAACCGTTTAGGCAGCGCATGCAAAAAAGTCTGTTTAAAGAGGTATTTCTTTCCGACTTGTTAGATAAAAATTGTGATAGCTCGGCTAATATGCATGATATAAATATAACTTATAGCCTATAGCACTCAGGAATAATGTAGCTTTCTACTTGTGAAAAAATTTTTAGAATTGGATCATTAGTTCCGGAGATTACCCCCTACATACAAACTTACAAACTTACAAACATACAAACTTACAAACTTACATACAAATTTTACCTCTTTATAATATTAGTATAGATCTCATGGGTATTTTGATATTTATTATAATAATATCGGATTTATTCGAACCCTATTTTACACAATTATTGCTAGTGAGTTCCAAACTAGAAAAATAACTTGAGTATTTTGCTAAGGAATAAGTAGATTTAACCGCTTTTAAACATACAGTTTCTTAAACAAAATGTATTATTAAAAAGTAGCTAAAAAAAAGAAGATTTAAGGAAATTTTATTGAAAATGCAAAAAGCCAACGTCACGTGGTGTTCCCAGGCGGTCACCCATCCAAGTACTGACCACGCCCGATGTTGCTTAACTTCGGTGATCGGACGAGAACCGGTGTATTCAACGTAGTATGGACGTTGGCGAACATAAGATCGAATTTAGCGTTTACTACAAACTTTATGATGTCATTTTATGAAAATTACTAAGCATTTTAGAGCGTTTGAAAGACTATTCGCTTGCGCGGTGTGGGGTTAGTGGTTGATCGAGAGATGTAAATAGAAATAGGTATATTAATTTCCAACAGAACTGACTACATACATTATTAGCATTTCTATAATTAACACTTAACAGTAGGTAAAAGTTCAACAGCCGCACGGGTCGATTCATCAAGTTAAGCTACGCTTGCCGGGGTTGGTCCGTGGATGGGTAACCATCTTTACATACCGAGACTCCTCCGTGTCTCGGGAAGCACGTTAAGCGGTTGGGCCCGGCTGTCATTATTTTGTGGATGTTTGACAGTCGTTACGGGTCGTCAGACGCCCGATAGTCAGACAACCAGACTTACCAAGGGCACAGGGATATCGTATTACCCAGTAACGACCCCAACATAGTTGGGAAAAGGCCAGGCAGATGTAGGTAGGTAAAAGTATTGCCTACATATTTACAAAAATAATTATCAAAATTATAAATTGGGGCGTTTCGCTAACGATTCTGAATAAATTAACTTAAATATGTACAAAAAGTAGTTAAAAAAGTAAATAATGCATTGACAAAATGCAAAAAGCCAACGTCACGTGGTGTTCCCAGGCGGTCACCCATCCAAGTACTGACCACGCCCGATGTTGCTTAACTTCGGTGATCGGACGAGAACCGGTGTATTCAACGTAGTGTGGACGTTGGCGAATACTACGTCGAATTTTACGTTAAGCATCAACTTTGTGACGTCATTATAATAAAAAAAACCTTATAATAAAGACAGCACCATGGCGCGTATGAAAAACGGTTCGCTTGCGCGGAGTGGTGTTAGTTCGAATGAAGATTGTAAATTAATTGGGGCATTTCGCTAACGATTCTGAATAAATTAACCTAAGTATGTACAAAAGTAAATAATGCATTGAAAAATGCAAAAAGCCAACGTCACGTGGTGTTCCCAGGCGGTCACCCATCCAAGTACTGACCACGCCCGATGTTGCTTAACTTCGGTGATCGGACGAGAACCGGTGTATTCAGTTGCATCCGTTTAGACTGCAAAGCCGACCCCAACATAGTTGGGAAAAGGCCAGGCAGATGTAGGTAGGTAAAAGTATTGCCTACATATTTACAAAAATATTTATCAAAATTATAAATTGGGGCATTTCGCTAACGATTCTGAATAAATTAACATAAGTATGTACAAAAAGTAGTTAAAAAGTAAATAATGCATTGAAAAATGTAAAAAGCCAACGTCACGTGGTGTTCCCAGGCGGTCACCCATCCAAGTACTGACCACGCCCGATGTTGCTTAACTTCGGTGATCGGACGAGAACCGGTGTATTCAACGTAGTATGGACGTTGGCGAATGCTAAGTCGAATTTAGCGTTTACTACAAACTATAAGATGTTATTTTATGAAAATGACTAAGCATTTTAGAGCGATTGAAAGACTATTCGCTTGCGCGGTGTGGGGTTAGTGGTCGATCGAGAGATGTAAATAGAAATAGGTATATTAATTTCCAACAGAACTGACTACATACATTATTTTTTTTTTCGGGGGTAGGTGTTGAAAAAGTTAACACACAACTTTGTAAATCTATTTTAATTAAAATTATTATTAAGTATTTTTATTTGCTTTTGAGTTCAATATTTGTTGCATAAACTACTAAATAAGCAGCACTTACATTGGTGAAACATTCCATGTAACTTAAGCACTTAAAACTTTACCACCTGCCAGCTTCTCACTGTCATATTCACTGCAAATTCTACACACTTCATCATGTCATCTCAACTGGATGATATCCAATCGGCCCAGAAGAATCTCGAGGAGTGCTTCCTTAAAAAGATGGGTGAGCTTGAGGCACAGATCCAAAGTGCTGGACCGGCAAAGGACACCGTGGCAAAGATTGCTGAGGAGTTCCGGTCATTTCGTGAGCTTATGTTCGGCATGCTGGGACTTCTTAGGAAGCAGATCATAGAGTGCACTAGGTTGGTTGATGGATTGGAGACAAGATCTCGTCGGAAAGCTCTCATTTTCACGGGGTTTGTTGAAGCGGACAAAGAGGATTGCAAGTCTCTAGTGTTAGATGTCCTGAAAAACAAACTGGCGCTGCCTGATATCACCGCTTCTTCCATCAAAGTGTGTCACAGACTTGGAACAGCTAACAAAGGACCAACAACTAGCAGACCGATATTGGTGAGGTTCTCCAGTGTTGACCTGAAATCCACTGTTTGGAAGGCAAAGTCTGCATTGAAGGGTTCCACGGTCACAGTCAAGGAGTTTTTGACCCGGTCCAGGCAGACGGTTTTCAGCAGGGCGCGCCTGCACTTCGGTATACCAGCATGCTGGACTCAGGACGGGGTTATTGCAATCAGATCCCCCGATGGACAACGGTATAAGATTTGTTCTTTAGAGGAACTCAATCCCTTGTTGGCTAAGTACCCTAAGAAGGCCGGGGAGTCATCTGCTGGTTCCGGAGGCAAGCCTGTTAGTGGAGCGCGTAAAAACTAACTGTTAACAACATTATTGTGTTTGTGGTTCTCCAATTTATCAGTTTTGTTTTTGTTAGTGACGTCAGTTCACATAACCGGCATAGTTGTTGTTCACGTCTACCTGCATACATTTTCTTATTTTCACCTCAAAACTACTTAGATTTCATTGTGTCGGTAATTTATTATTTTTGTGTTAGTAAACTAATGTTGCTCTGTTTCTGTCATTAATTGTCACTGTCACCTGTCAATCTTGAAATGTTTGACGTCCGTTCCACGTTTCTGTTGTTTCGTAAAGTGCGTTCTGTTTTTGCTCTTGTAAATTTGTCATGTATTCTTTTGTTCTTTGATTGTTCATAATATTTTGTGTTTGCTTGTGATACTGTCAGTTTCCTGTTTTGATTGATGTTTTTTTTTCTGGTTATGTATTACTTATATCAATGACATATTATCTAAGACTTATATACTGTACAGGGATCTTTTGGCGCTTGAATAACTTGTAAGATTTGGAAAACAAAACGCGTTAGTTCCGATTTTGGCCACGCGTCAAAGGATCCTTATATATACTGGTGGGTGGTGCACAGATAGTGGTGTTGCACCTAGAGCGAAAGCAATTTTACTTAGTTAAAGTACCTATATATTTAGTAGATATTTATATTTATTTTATTTATATTTATTTTATTTATATTTTATGTTATCTGATGATGATTCTTTTTACTCTGCCATTGATTCCTCTAGCTCATTCGCTAATGCAAGTTTCAGCTCCTTGACTGACACACTTGGTGACTTTGTGCATCGGTGCTTCAGTCAACAAAAAGGTCATTTGTTTAATGTCTGCCATATAAATGCGCAAAGTATCCCAAGTCACCACAGTGATCTGTTGGACACCTTTGCCGACGCCAATGTCCATGCCGTTCTGGTTTCTGAGAGTTGGCTTAAACCTCATCTTCTTTCCACTACCTACTCTCTCCCAGGTTTCACTCTTATCCGCAATGATAGAATTGGTAAGGGAGGGGGTGGTGTAGCTATCTATCTTCGTAGCGATTTTCCTTTCAAAATCATTGCTTCATCTCCTTCACAATACCATGCTACTGCTGAGTACCTCTTTTTAGAGGTCTGCGTCAAAGGTGTCAAGACCCTTCTTGGTGTTGTCTATTGTCCACCCGCCGTTGATTATTTTTCTAATCTCGAACTGGCGCTGGAATCCGTAGGGTCAGAGTATGCACATTGCGTCATCATGGGCGATTTCAACACTGACCTTGCACACCACACTCCTCGATCCCATAAGCTCCTTCACATAATTGATTCGGTTAGTCTCCATGTACTTCCACTGCAACCTACCCATTTTAATATCTCAGGCGATGACACATGGCTCGACTTAATCCTTACATCCACTCCCTCCCTCGTTCCCTCTCATGGTCAGTGTCCCGCTCCTGGATTTTCCCATCATGACCTCATTTTCCTCTCCTATGTCCTAAAACCGCCTAAACCTGTCCCAAAAGTTCTGCACATGCGGTGTTTTGCACGCATGAATGTTGATAAGCTTCGTCAGGATGCTTCAGACCTCAGTTGGGATCTCCTTGCAGCGGCCACAGCTGTTGATGAAAAATTGCGCATTTTTAATCAGACTGTTCTTGGTCTCTACGACAAACACGCTCCTGTTAAGAAGATCAAACTTCGGCGTCCTCCTGCTCCTTGGATGACGACAGGGGTTCGAATGGCGATGAGGCGCAGGGATCGGGCCTTTCGCAAATTTAAAAAGGATCGCAGTGAAGAAAATCGGAGCTTTTTCAAAGCTGCTAGAAATCGGTGTAATCAGATGATACGCAACGCTAAACGCCGCCATATTCTCGAGAACATATCTTCTTCTTCACCTGCTGATATCTGGAAGTTCCTTGGTACTCTTGGTATCGGCAGACCACGTCATGTGGGTTTTCCTAATACAATTGGCCTTGATGATATCAACCGTCACTTCACAACCTCCTGTCATTTGGATTCCCAAATGTTGTCCCAGACGGTTGATTTCATCACTGGCCTAGCTAGTCCCATCATAGAACCATTTCGCTTCTCTCCGGTCTCCTTGGACGAAATTAGAAAGATCATCCTGTCCATAAAATCCAAAGCTGTGGGCTATGACGGCATCAGTCGTAATATGATCCTTTGGATCCTTGATAGCCTTCTCCCTCCCATTGCCCACATCATCAACTTCTCTCTTGATTCCGGACAATTCCCATCCCTGTGGCGTATGGCCTATGTCTGCCCACTCCCTAAATTTCTAATCCCTCCCTACCCTGTCACTATCGACCCATTTCCATTCTACCATTCTTGTCTAAAGTGCTTGAGGCCTGCGTACACAAGCAGTTTGCAGGGTTTGTTCACCGGAACAAACTTGTCAGCTCTTTTCAGTCTGGATTCAGGCCTGGGCACAGTACAGCCTCCGCTCTCCTCAAAGTGACTGGTGACGTTAGAGAAGCGATGGAGGATACCAAGGTTACCGTATTGGTATTAATTGATTTCTCTAACGCCTTTAATGCCGTCAGTCACGATATTCTCCTTTCTATGCTCTCTCATCTTATGGTTTCGTCCGAGGCTTTGGAATGGTTCTCTTCTTATCTTCGGGAACGTCAGCAATCAGTTCGCGTTGATGAGAGCTCGTCGAGTTGGCGTGACTTGGATGCTGGTGTTCCACAAGGCGGTATTCTTTCTCCATTGCTATTTTCCATCTTCATTAATTTTATAACTCACTGTCTTCGGTGTTCGTATCATCTTTATGCTGATGATCTTCAATTGTATGCAGCTGCGCGGGTAGAGGGTTTGTCGGACGCTATAGCGGATGTAAACCGAGACTTAGAGGCTATCAGGAAGTGGTCTGATAGTTTTGGGGTGTCAGTAAACCCCTTAAAGTGTCAGGCCATTGTAATTGGAAGCTCGCGCATGTTGGGTAGGGTGACGCTTAGCTCTCTTCCTCCTCTTACTTTCAATGGTACCGTCATACCCATTACCCCTAGTGTGAAAGATCTCGGTTTACATCTTGACTCGACACTTAGCTGGCAACGTCAGGTCTCCAGTGTTAGTCAAAGGGTGAACGGTACTCTGCGGTCACTGTATCGTCTGAGAAACTTTTTGCCTGCTAAGACGAAAACTATGCTTGTGCAGACTTTGATTTACCCTATCATCGACTATGGTGACGTGTGCTACTTTGACTTGAATGCGGTTTTGCTCAATAAGCTTGACAGACTGCTCAATAATTGTATCCGGTTCATATTCAACCTCAGAAAATATGACCATGTGTCGAGCTATAGATCTGAGCTCAAATGGATGTCCATTCGTCAAAGAAGAAGTTTACGTGCTTTGACCACGCTTTTCTCCCTTCTTAACTCTCCCACTCCTCCTTCTTATCTTGTGTCTCACTTCCAATATCTATGTTCT
The DNA here is from genome assembly GCA_905163495.3 of Cosmia trapezina. Classification (NCBI taxonomy): domain Eukaryota; kingdom Metazoa; phylum Arthropoda; class Insecta; order Lepidoptera; family Noctuidae; genus Cosmia; species Cosmia trapezina. The sequence continues at coordinate 7,922,371 of LR991028.1, forward strand.
TCACACGCTAGGAATCTGCGTTCTTCTAACAATCTTCTTCTACTTTGTCCTTCTCACACTTCTGACTTTGTTCATTCTTCCTTTCATATTCAGTCCATTCTTCTTTGGAATGCGCTTCCTCCTGATATCAGGACGGCCACCAGTCGGTATGCATTTAAGCGAAAATTGCAGAGTTATTTTCTTAACCAATAGTGTAGAGTTATTGCAACATCTCTCTCTCTTGAATTTGTATATAATATGTATTGTATATATATATATATATATATATAATATAGGTATATTTTATAGTAAGTAGGTATGTATGTTTATTATTAGTTTATAACCTATTTATGTATCTGTTTATGTAGTCTATTTATAATTAATTAAGATATATTTTTAGTGTTCTTTCTATTTATGCCTCTCATACTGAGCACCTGCCATAATTCTCTTCACCACCCTTGGTTGACTGGTAGAGAATGCCTAAGGCATTAAGTCCGCCTTTGTACAAATTTAAGTGCGAAAAGTTTAAATAAATAAATAAATAAATTATTAGCATTTCTATAATTAACAGTAGGTAAAAGTATTAGTAAAAGTATAACAGCCGCACGGGTCGATCCATTAGATTAAGCTACGCTTGCCGAGGTCGGTCCATGGATGGGTGACCATCTTGACATACTGAGACTCCTCCGTCATTTGTAGATCTTTGACAGTGGTTACGGGTCGTCAGACGCCCGAAAGTCTGACAACCAGCCTTACCAATGGGCACAGGGGTATCGTATTACCCATAGTAACTGGGTTGTGGAGGTCAGATAGGCAGTCGCTCCATGCAAAATACTGGTATTCAGTTGCATCCGGTTAGACTGCAAAGCCGACCCCAACATAGTTGGGTAAAGGCTAGGCAGATGAGTAGGTAAAAGTATTGCCTACATATTTACAAAAATAATTATCAAAATTATAAATTGGGGCATTTCGCTATCGATTCTGAATAAATTAACCTAAATAAGTGCAAAAAGTAGTTAAAAAAGCAAATAATGCATTGAAAAAATGCAAAAAGCCAACGTCACGTGGTGTTCCCAGGCGGTCACCCATCCAAGTACTGACCACGCCCGATGTTGCTTAACTTCGGTGATCGGACGAGAACCGGTGTATTCAACGTAGTATGGACGTTGGCGAACAATAGGTCGAATTTTACATTAACCATCAACATTGTGACGTCATTTAATAAAAAAAACTTGTTAAAAAAAACAAAAAACCTGCTTCACAAAACAAAACAAAAAATAATGAATTCATAGTTAATTTGAACTTTTTGGAACTTCTTGTTGTTTTTTTTTTAAATTTTCCGATGTTTGTAACATTACATTGGTGACTTGACTAACAGGCAGCCGTGTATTCAGTTTTTAGCGATATAGCTTACCTACTATCGATTTGGTGTACTGTCGATGTAGCGTACCATCGATTTGGGGTACTGTCGATTCATTAACCCGTCGATGGAACGTTGTCGATACAGCGACCGTCGATGTAGTGACTTTCGATATATCATAATGTGATGCGTAATCGGAGGCGGCGTCTCAGAGACACGAACAATCCTCTGGAACTTCCAGAAGAAGATTTTGTTCGTCTCTTTCGGGTGACTCGGGAAGTGGCAGTAATTTTAACAGAAGGGATAGAGGTAGATGTGCGGAGGATACGATACACTGGACTCCCTGTCCATATCGTGGTAAGTACATAAGTACTGGTTTTTTTTACTATAGTTTCCTACCTACTTCATTCGAGATCTAGAGTTTAGAGTTTACCGTGTTTACGGATAGCTCAGACGGTGACAGATTAGTGTATGGTCTATGGGTGACAGACAGATAAGTTTTTTTCTCAAACTTCAAGAAATGTCAACAACAAACTTTTTTTTTGGCAAAGGTAAACAACTAAACACGACTTTAATTTAAGAAGATAGCATATTTTCTGTATTTTTACGAAAACAAACGGAAATTTTGGTAAATACTGATAGCTTCTCTGAATTATACCCATAAATATTGTTTACAATGCCAAAAATGTATGAACAAAAAGGATTTTCTAAATATTTCGGACATTAGTCGTGCCACAGAAACCCCACCTTAAATGGTTTGTCTGTGGACGTCCTCAGTATTGCCATTTGACAAACGATCCTTATCGACTCGAATCGGCCCACGATAAATCTTATCATCGCGTGTTACGTACTTTCAAATTCGATAACAAGATCGATAAAAATGCGAACCTTAGCGATCTCGATGTCTTATCGATGCGAAGTCCGTACTTGCACTGCAGGTTCGGGAATGCCGGGCGGACCGAAAACTATGCACTAACGATAATAATTGGTCGGGAAGTCGGGAAGTCGGGATGCGAGCGATTCTGATCACAATAGCCTAGTTGACCGCCGCGGCCGACAGCTCCACAGATTAATTAAGTGACAATTACAATTTTTACTGAAGCGTACGATTGCTAGGATTGCTAAGAACTTTTACGAGACGTATTTGAATAGCAACAAATGCCCTCTCTGTTTAGATAAGTAGGGGAGGTCAGCTCAAAGCGGCCACCTTAACTTTGAGTTAAAAAAAACCTTTTAAACGATAGACTTTTGAAGAGAATTTTATACTAATAACCAGAGAATTTACAAAATTTTCATAATGTGAAATTGAATTTCGCGCAAATTTAAAAATAAGTACCTATGTAATTTGTAAATTACCTACGAAAACTTGTCAAAAAGCCGCTTTGCCCGAGTGGCCGCCCAAAGCAGCCATGGGGGTAGGGGCAACGTGGCCACCCCAAAAGTACACTAGAAAATATTTGTTTTTTGTTGAAAAATATCGTGCTGAACAAAATAAAAAACCAAAAATATTTTAAAATGTTATTTCTTATTCTGATTTAATATTTTTATAAATTAATCAGCATTCTAAACTTTATTTTAATTACAATCAGTTTTGAGGGTAATTTAACTTACTTACTATATTGATATATTTAGTTTAATAACTTCTAATAAACTATTAGGAACTTATAATTATGCATTATGTATCGAATCATAACAATTTTACAAAGGCAAAGCGGTCATTTGTCCGCTTTTCCCGAGCCGCTTTGCCTTTTTCGGCCATTTTGTTTTAATAATGAACTGCTCTCACATTATTTATTATATTTCAGAGAGAATAGAACACAAAGAAAGCCAAATAGATAAGTAACAATACAAGTTCAATAAAAGCATTGAAATATAAAGAGGTTTGACCGAAGCAGATTGAACGTACCTTGCATTTTTTAACAAAACACGCAAATAAATATGTTTCGTCACTGCAACCACGATTTTGGTCCCACTGCTACCGAATGATTGCACGGTGCGGGGCGGGAGATTGGTTATGCGAACAGAACAGCCACGCTGCGCTATCATTTCAAATAACAGAAAAATGAAGCGTGGCCGCTTTGCCTGCTATGGCCACTTTGAGCTGACCTCCCCTAGGTACTTATACTACAACTTCATTATTTTTGGATAATATCAAAAAGGAATGCGAGAAACTCTTGAAATCATTCAAAATATCATAAATTTATTTATAAGTAGATAGAATTAATAAGTTTCGAAACGGCTAATTCCAGGATAAGGTACTTCTTATGACTTGGTTGACTGGTAGAGAATGGTCCGCCTTTGTACGTTTTTTAGTGCGAAAAGTTTAAATAAATAAATAAGGTCCTTTGCTGCTGTATACTCATACTTCACACATAAATAATTCTCAATCTACCTACCCAATATTTATTCTAGACACTGTTGTTGTATACCTATACCTATTGCGGTAAGTTTCATTAAGGTAGGACATTCACGATTGGTGTTCGTTTCGACCGCGCGGCCATGGCGTTAAAAAAAAAAAAAAACTATACCAACATTTTGTAACAATTTGTAAAAGTTGACTCCCAAAACCTCAAATTTGTCAAAGCTATGGTTAAAAAGTTAGAAGGGTTTGAACGTGGCCGCGCCATCGAAACGCGGAGAACCGCGCGGCCACGGAGATCTCAGAAACTAAGCGTTGCACAGAGCTGAAATTTTGGTAAATAACAGATTCAATTTGTAAACAATTTGTAAAAATATAGAAAAAAATCCTAGGTTAATATTTTAGGAGCTGTGAGACTAAAACCCCGTGGCCGCGCCATCGAAACGGTGACAAAAACGTGATAGCCGATATCTCGCTGAAAAAGCATCGCAGACGTCTAGAGTTTTTTGTAAAACCCAGATTTGAATTTGTCAAAACTTATAAAAATGCAACAAAAAATACTAGGTTAATATTTTAGGAACTGTGAGACTAAAACCCCGTGGCCGCGCCATCGAAACGGTGACAAAAACGTTATCACCGATATCTCGCTGAAAAAGCATTGCAGAGGTCTGAAGTTTTTTGTAAAACCTAGATTTGAATTTGTCAAAACTTGTAAAAATACAACAAAAAACCCTAGGTTTATATTTCAGGACCCGCGCCATAGAAACGGTGAAAAACACGTTATCGCCGATATCTCACTGAAAAAGCATCGCAGAGGTCTGAAATTATTTGTAAAACCTAGATTTGAATTTGTCAAAATTTGTAAAAATATAACAAAAAATCCTAGGTTTATATTTCAGGAGCCGCGCCATTGAAACGGTAAAAAACACGTTATCGCCGATATCTCACTAAATAAGCATCGCAAAGGTCTGAAGTTTTTTGTAAAACCTAGATTTGAATTTGTCAAAATTTGTAAAAATACAACCAAAAATCCTAAGTTTATATTTCAGGAGCTGTAAGACTAGAACCCCATGGCCGCGCCATTCAAACGGTGAAAAATATGTTATCGCCGATATCTCGCTGAAAAAGCATCGCAGAGGTCGGAAGTTTTATGTAAAACCTAGATTTGAATTTGTCAAAACTTGTAAAAATACAACAAAAAATCCTAGGTTTATATTTCAGGAGCTGTAAGACTAAAACCCCGTGGCCGCGCCATCGAAACGGTGACAAAAACGTAATACCCGATATCTCGCTGAAAAAGCATCGCAGACGTTTAGAGTTTTTTGTAAAACCCAGATTTGAATTTGTCAAAACTTACAAAAATGCAACAAAAAATCCTAGGTTTATATTTCAAGAGCTGTAAGACTAGAACCTCATGGCCGCGCCATCGCAACGGTGAGAAATACGTTATCACCGATATCTCGCTGAAAAAGCATCGCAGAGGTCTGAAGTTTTTTGTAAAACCTAGATTTGAATTTGTCAAAACTTGTAAAAATACAACAAAAAATCCTAGGTTTATATTTCAGGACCTGTAAGACTAGAACGTCATAGCCGCGCCATCGAAACGGTGAAAAATACGTTATCACCGATATCTCGCTGAAAAAGCATCGCAGAGGTCTGAAGTTTTTTGTAAAACCCAGGTTTGAATTTGTCAAAACTTGTAAAAATACAACAAAATATCCTACGTTTATATTTCAGGAGCCGCGCCATTGAAACTGTGAAAAACACGTTACCGCCGATATCTCGCTTTTTCAGTGAGATATCGGCGATAACGTGTTTTTTACCGTTTCAATGGCGCCGCTCCTGAAATATAAACCTAGGATTTTTTGTTGTATTTTTACAAGTTTTGACAAATTCAAATCTAGGTTTTACAAGAAACTTCAGACCTCTGCGCTGCTTTTTCAGTGAGATATCGGCGATAACGTGTTTTTTACCGTTTCAATGGCGCCGCTCCTGAAATATAAACCTAGGATTTTTTGTTGTATTTTTACAAGTTTTGACAAATTCAAATCTAGGTTTTACAAAAAACTTCAGACCTCTGCGATGCTTTTTCAGCGAGATATCGGTGATAACGTATTTCTCACCGTTTCGATGGCGCGGCCATGAGGTTCTAGTCTTACAGCTCTTGAAATATAAACCTAGGATTTTTTGTTGCATTTTTGTAAGTTTTGACAAATTCAAATCTGGGTTTTACAAAAAACTCTAGACGTCTGCGATGCTTTTTCAGCGAGATATCGGGTATTACGTTTTTGTCACCGTTTCGATGGCGCGGCCACGGGGTTTTAGTCTTACAGCTCCTGAAATATAAAACTAGGATTTTTTGTTGTATTTTTACAAGTTTTGACAAATTCAAATTTAGGTTTTACAAAAAACTTCAGACCTCTGCGATGCTTTTTCAGCGAGATATCGGCGATAACATATTTTTCACCGTTTGAATGGCGCGGCCATGGGGTTCTAGTCTTACAGCTCCTGAAATATAAACCTAGGATTTTTGGTTGTATTTTTACAAATTTTGACAAATTCAAATCTAAGTTTTACAAAAAACTTCAGACCTCTGCGATGCATTTTCAGTGAGATATCGGCGATAACGTGTTTTTTACCGTTTCAATGGCGCGGCTCCTGAAATATAAACCTAGGATTTTTTGTTATATTTTTACAAATTTTGACAAATTCAAATCTAGGTTTTACAAATAATTTCAGACCTCTGCGATGCTTTTTCAGTGAGATATCGGCGATAACGTGTTTTTCACCGTTTCTATGGCGCGGGTCCTGAAATATAAAACTAGGGTTTTTTGGTGTATTTTTACAAGTTTTGACAAATTCAAATCTAGGTTTTACAAAAAACTTCAGACCTCTGCAATGCTTTTTCAGCGAGATATCGGTGATAACGTTTTTGTCACCGTTTCGATGGCGCGGCCACGGGGTTTTAGTCTCACAGCTCCTAAAATATTAACCTAGTATTTTTTGTTGCATTTTTATAAGTTTTGACAAATTCAAATCTGGGTTTTACAAAAAACTCTAGACGTCTGCGATGCTTTTTCAGCGAGATATCGGCTATCACGTTTTTGTCACCGTTTCGATGGCGCGGCCACGGGGTTTTAGTCTCACAGCTCCTAAAATATTAACCTAGGATTTTTTTCTATATTTTTACAAATTGTTTACAAATTGAATCTGTTATTTACCAAAATTTCAGCTCTGTGCAACGCTTAGTTTCTGAGATCTCCGTGGCCGCGCGGTTCTCCGCGTTTCGATGGCGCGGCCACGTTCAAACCCTTCTAACTTTTTAACCATAGCTTTGACAAATTTGAGGTTTTGGGAGTCAACTTTTACAAATTGTTACAAAATGTTGGTATAGTTTTTTTTTTTTTTAACGCCATGGCCGCGCGGTCGAAACGAACACCACGATTGACGTAAAACCATTAAGTAGTAGGTAAGTACTTACCTATGTCATTGCAATGTAACTCTTACTTATCTGGGTAAAGAATAATTGCTAAGAGTTTTATCAAACTCACGGGAATCATTATAATTCATACTTTATCACAAAGAGATACGAGTTACATTGCAATGACTTCCTAATGGTTTTACGTCATTCGATCGTGCCTGACGTGTCCACACATGTGACGCATCGCCACCTTTATTTGTTTGAGGGGAGCCGGGCAGAGCTGACTAAACACATGTGATAATTACAACCCGCGACGCCTATGGGAAAAGATTCTGTTTATTTTTATTAAAAAAAAACATTATACCTACTTATACGGATATTTAAATGTATTGTTCGAAGATTTAAAACAAAATAAGTAAAATAAAACCGTCCAAAAGACAAAGGTATTTACGCAAAATGATTCCTACTTTTGTACCAAACTGTAAGTACATGCATTTCGAAATCTAGGAACAACTCTCATAAAGCAAGATGCCGCCAGACCTTACTTATTTTCTGAGTAAGGTCTGGCGGCTCTGAGATTTTGGACTATCACTGGCAAACATGTCTGGACATGTCCCTTCAGTCCAATATAAACCAGTACCGGTATTATAAATAAAAAATACATTAGTACTTACAAGGAGGCTTTACTTACCGTGCGTGTTGGGTGTTGCACCTGTTTGACATAAAAAATAAAAAAGGTATGACAGTTCTCGGTTCGAGGCATTCGATAGCACGGTCCTACTCTTAATTGGTCAGGTAAACCGATTATGAGGATGCGTCGGTGTTATAAATATCCACGTGAAAGAATCGATAAATTCAATTTTGGTTTATCTACTTGGCGAGATCATTCATTAATCATCATCATCATCTTCCTGCCTTATTCCATTCTCCCCTGTCAATTTCTCTTTCATATCATTCCTCACACAATCCATCCATCTTTATTTTTTGGCCTTCCTCTCCCTCTCTATCCGTCAACATCACGTATTAAAATTCTCTTTTTCAATATTAATTAAGTTTGAAATCTAAAACCCGATTACTGAAAAATCACGCTCTAAAAAGTATGAAACAAGAAAATATTCTCATCTGAAATTAGGACACGTCGTGTTAGGGCAGATCGAACAGATTACCTACGTGTGACTCCGAATTTTTAATTTGTCTGTCTTTTTCTAATTTCATAAATTCATTAATTTTTTTTTTGTTTTGTGAAGCAGGTTTTTTTGTTTTTTTTAACAAGTTTTTTTTATTAAATGACGTCACAATGTTGATGGTTAACGTAAAATTCGACCTATTATTCGCCAACGTCCATACTACGTTGAATACACCGGTTCTCGTCCGATCACCGAAGTTAAGCAACATCGGGCGTGGTCAGTACTTGGATGGGTGACCGCCTGGGAACACCACGTGACGTTGGATTTTGCATTTTGTAAATGCATTATTTACTTTTTTAACTACTTTTTGTACATATTTAAGTTAATTTATTCAGAATCGTTAGCGAAATGCCCCAATTTATAATTTTGATCATTATTTTTGTAAACATGTAGGCAATACTTTTACCTAGGTACTCATCTGCCTAGCCTTTTCCCACTATGTTGGGGTCGGCTTTGCAGTCTAACCGGATGCAACTGAATACCAGTATTTTGCATGGAGCGACTGCCTATCTGACCTCCACAACCCAGTTACTATGGGTAATACGATACCCCTGTGCCATTGGTAAGGCTGGTTGTCAGACTTTCGGGCGTCTGACGACCCGTAACCACTGTCAAAGATCCACACATTTTTTCAATGCATTAAGTATTTAGTTTTGTACATACTTAGGTTAATTTATTCAGAATCGTTAGCGAAATGCCCCAATTAATTTACAATCTTCATTCGAACTAACACCACTCCCCGCAAGCGAACCGTTTTTCATACGCGCCATGGTGCTGTCTTTTTTATAAGGTTTTTTTTATTATAATGACGTCACAAAGTTGATAGTTAACGTAAAATTCGACTTAATAATCGCCAACGTCCATACTACGTTGAATACACCGGTTCTCGTCCGATCACCGAAGTTAAGCAACATCGGGCGTGGTCAGTACTTGGATGGGTGACCGCCTGGGAACACCACGTGACGTTGGCTTTTTGCATTTTTTAAATGCATTATTTACTTTTTTAACTACTTTTTGTACATATATAAGTTAATTTATTCAGAATCGTTAGCGAAATGCCCCAATTTATAATTTTGATGCCCCAAATTGTATGCCCCAATTTATAATTTTGATAATTATTTTTGTAAATAAACTCCTTTGCAAAAAAAACGGGCACCTTACAGTCATTGGCTTTTCTATGGATAATATTAATATTTTTAGTATGTCATTACATTAGCATAAATGACTAGAAATTTCTTATTATCATTGAAAATATAGTTTTTAACCCTTAAATCCTGGAATCAGTGTTTTAGTCAATGTAAACAGAGAGTCGTGTTAAAATGGAAATTTTTAGCGTATAATTAAATTAAGACTACGAGTATTTTTATGGTATTTTAATAAAAAAAAGACATTAAAAAATAAAAAATAATAACGAGTATGACCTCCCCTTGCAGCGATTACGGCATGTAATCGTCTTGGCATGGTTTCCACCAGGCTTTTGATGGTCTCCTGTGGAATGTGTACCCACTCAGCCGAGATCACACGTTTAAGCTCCCTGATGTTTTGTGGAAGGGGTTGGACAGATCGTACTCGCCTTTTTAGGAGGTCCCAGACGTACTCAATGGGGTTAAGGTCGGGGCTCCGCGCTAGCCAATCCAGACGACGAATACCGACCTCTTGCATATAAGCATCTACGTCGCCAGAACGGTGGTCCCGCGCATTAACGTCCATTTAAATGGCATCTTCACCAATTACAGTCAGTGCGGGCTGTGCATGTTGACAAATTATTCCTGTTATGTACCCTTGCGCATTTAGTGAGCCATTTTCAATGAACACTATCTCGGTACGATAGCTGGAAGTTACGCCCGCCCAAAACATAACGGACCTTCCACCATAAGGGGTGATTTCTTCAAAACACTCGTCAGCATAGCGTTCCCCTGGTCTTCGTAACACTCGCCGACGTCGGTCATTACCATTCAGACAAATTCGAGCCTCATCGGAGAAGAGTACGCTACTCCAGTTACCAGTGTCCAAGATAGACAATTTCTAGTGAACCTCAGTCGAGCAATCCGGTGCTCACGGAGTAACTTGGGGCCCCGCGCTGGTCGTCGACTGCGTATATCAACCGCTAAAAGCCTCCTCCTCACTGTCCATAGGCTAACTTGTGCTCCTCATACCTCTTCAAGGTTTCTTTTGAGGTCTATGTAACTGCATTTGCGGTTTCTCAGCGCCTGAGTCACTAAAAAGCGGTCGTCTCGTGGTCGTGTGCAACGTTTTCTCCCAGAACCTTGCCTTCTTTGAACGGAACCTGTATCTTGGTATCGAGTCCAGGTTCTTTGGATGGTGGAACGACTCATGTTTAACCGCTGTGAGCTGTAACATTGGCTACACCCCTCTCCCAGCAATGCTATAATTTTATTAGCTCTTATTGCTTTTTCTGCCATTACAATCGCCACAAAGATATCTGTTTTAAGTCACAATAAGGCAGGATTATGCGATAAACAAAAATTATTCTAATAAAAATAACGAGAACTTAGTTTTAGTTGCCTGATAACCTTTTAACCGCAAATCTGCGAATAGTAAGTAAAAAGTCATACTCTGAAAAGGGTATTATTATTTTTAAAAACAACAGTTTAGAATTTGAAATTAACTTTTTTTTCATACCCGGACTCTTTATTAAGTGCCAGTAACATAGTTTGGCTATTAAAACCTCTTTAGAACGAAATGATTACCAATAATGCAGAAAAATCCAAACCGCCCGTTTTTTTTGCAAAGGAGTGTAGATAGGCAATACTTTTACCTACTCATCTGCCTAGCCTTTTCCCAACTATGTTGGGGTCGGCTTCCAGTCTAACCGGATGCAACTGAATTTCTGCTGCATATACAGGGTGTTTCTTTTAAGGTGTCAAGCCAGTGCGAGCTGATAGCAGAGTACCATACATATCGTTAACCCCCACTAAAAATATCGATAAAAAGTTATAAGTAACTCGAAAACTACAAAAAATCGTAGAACATACATGGGAGTTAAATCGATAAGTATGGTACTCTGTTATCAGCTCGCACTGGCTTGACACCTTAGTTTGTATATCTACCGAGCGGCCGTAGGTAATTAATTCAAGGTCACTGCCCAGATAAACTACTGTAGCTTTATTATTTTGTGCTGTTATTACTTGTACTATTATGGTATTCTGTGTTATTACTAAGTTGATACCAGACCAGAGAATCGCTCGAGAACCTTAGGGCCTAGACAAGTACCTACAGTCGAATTCAAAACGTTTTTAGGGTTCCGTACCAAAATGGTAAAAAACGAACCCTTATGGTGTGACTCAGTCTGTCTGTCTGTCTGTCTGTCTGTCTGTCACAGCTGGATATCTCAAGAACTACTGATGCTATCAACTTGTAATTTGGAATAGTTTTAGATGATGTTTACCCAACTATTTTGCAAAGGGAAATTATAAGTGCAGCATCAAAAGTTTTCTTTAGGGCCTGCAACCTAACATCTTTTTTTTGTAAGTAAGCAACGAGTTAATAGAACAGCTTCTATATTCATCATCTTCACTATTCCAACAAAATATCAAAAGACCAGCCTCAAATTACCAACGTAAATTAATATGACTCAGCGCTACCAATAAATATATTGACTTCTGAATTAAGGCGCAGATTTCCAGAAAACGATCAAAAACGTGGTTTTTTAAAGCTGTGGATCTCATAAACCGTAAATAATTTTGACATGTAAAAGAAATATGATATTTTCAAATCCTTTTCGCATACAGTGATGGAAGCCAAAACATAATTAAACATATTTTAATGCACCAAAAAAATCTTTAAACATACCTCCTAATAATCTTTAAAAGCTGTTTATCCATTCATTAGCATTTATAATTATAATTAAAAATATACCATGAAATGTCAAATTCCAAACTGCATCCAGTGATGGATTACTTTTTATTAAATAGCTAATTAATTTTATACGATTTTATTTGCACTTTTACGACATAATTCCGGTGCGCGTGAGAATCTTCTATCTCGTGCGTCAAACTAGTCAACGGGGAATTTAGCGGTAAGGTCAGGTGACCGTTTACCGCACTAAATGGTGCGAGTTCAAATCCCATAATATTGTTTTAAAAAATCGTAAAATCCTTTTCACACCACCTGCTCGAAAATGTCAAATTATATGTCAAGCAACCTTAACCTAAAGTGAGTCATTAGTGGCCGGGGGCACAGCCGGTCAATAATGTTGTACTGGATTTCATTATGACCCGCTGGTCAATAATGTGATTTGAATTTGGAATCTTACATGCTCAGCTAAATTGGCAGTATAGTACTAACAAACACCCTTTGGTGCCAGAAAGAGGAAAGCTATTCTCGAAACCCTTACTACGCGTGGATGATATTCTCGATTTCCTACAAAATCATAACGACTGCTTCTTCATATCGTTGCCATGTTTTCGAAGACATAATATTGTAAGAATAATTAGATAACTACGAACCATTTTTCATTTTTTTTTTATTTTTTTTTTTTATTTTTGGAACGAAGTTCCTTATCGCGCGTTGTGAAAGGGGGCTAGACGGAAAAAAGTCTCACGAAAAGTTGTCACGACACTTTTTGCTATAGGTAGCTATTGTAAGCCGTGCGGCGTGCGCATGTTTCTCTTTCTGTCTCTCTCTCTCTCTCTTATAGAAAGCAAGCCAGATATTTTCATTTCTATTTCGCATTGAACAGTGTGGTGTCGCGATGATGATGATGATGATGATGATGATGGTGATGATGATGATGATGGTGATGATGATGATGGTGATGATGATTATAATGATGATGATGGTGGTGGTGATGATGATGATGGTGATGATGATGGTGATGATGATGGTGATGATGATGGTGATGATGATGGTGATGATGATGATGATGATGATGATGATGATGATGATGATGATGAAGATGATTATAATGATGATGATGATGGTGGTGGTGATGATGATGATGATGGTGATGATGATGATGATGATGATAAGTATAAAATTAAAATTTTGTTACAATTCCTTCACTAATTAATCGAAAGGAACTTCGTTCCATCCGGGTGTCCCTTGACACCTCTCAAGTTTTTTTTTTTTAAATTACACATCAACATCTATAAACGTACCAAATAAAAACTTAACTTTATCTTTGCACAACTGGACTAATGTCTCAAATGTTACCATTAACTTCAATTAATATGTAAGTGCATATAACTAACTAGTTCTAAATATTATATTCTTACTGTTTGTTTATTTAATAAATACTTTGTTTTTCGTACTATGGCTATTATTTTCTCACAGTAGGTGTAAAAAGTAGAGTATCCTCCTCTGGGTTAAAGGTGTCTTTGCCTTGGGCTAGCTTGAATCCCTCGCTGCATTCAGGATTCTTGTATTAACTCCCTCGCTTCGCTCGTGAGTTAAACTCTTAACTACCTCGCTGCGCTCGGGAGTTAAATCCCGAATCCTTCATTGCGCTCGAGATTCAATATGACGCCCGTGACATAAGACACAACTTTAGCCCCTCGGTGCATAATCTACTATTTTTTTTTAGTTTTTGCATTTTTTATGTGCATTACATGTCCTATCTAATTGTATGGAGAGTTTCACACCAATATTACTAAACAGATTGATTGGTGGTACAACAAGCTACACTATCATGAAGTCAAGTCAAACTTTTGGTTTTAACTTATAAGTATCTTGTGCAAGCACATTTGTTGTAGGTAATTGATTTAAAACTAAATTGTCGTTAATTTAACAGCAATTAACGACAATTTAGTTTTATTCATAATTTAATTTGGGTAAATAATATGTAGTTTCCGTTTTCTAACTAGATGGCGTTGGCGTCGAGTTAGATCAGAGGAATTTTAGCTATGCCTTCTAAAAAAAGATCAAATCTGTCTCGAAACTCAAGGGTTTCTAAGATGCGCAGGTTAGTTCGATCTCTCGAAACCGACACAGAGCGTGAACAACGGCTAGGTGCTAACCGTGAGCGTAATGTACTAAGTTTGTCCGCAGAAACTAGCACGCAGCGCCAATTACGACTAGAATTTAAACGAGTCCGCACTACTGCTTCTCGATCTCAGGAAAGAGTGGAACAACTAGAAATGCGTTTAGCTATCAACCGGGATCGTCATTCTTTGTCTCGCGCATCCGAAACGGTTGCACAGAGGGATCAGAGGTTGAGTCTTCATAATATCCGCTCTGAGACTGCTCGATCACTTGAGAGCAGTCAGGAGTGTGAGATACGACTTGCGCGTGACCGAGAGCGTCATTTTTTATCTCGCGCTTCCGAAACGGATACAGAGAGAGAGCAGAGATTAAGTCTTCAGCTTTTCCGCACTGAGACTGCTCGGTCGCTCGAGAAAAGTCAGGAGCGCGATACACGCCAAGCAAGCGATGGCGAGCGCCACGCAGTATCTCGCGCTTCGGAGACTTACACGCAGAGAGACTCGCGTTTAAGCTCCCAGCGTATTCGCACTGCCACATCTCGATCACTTGAGAATCCTGAAGAGCATGAGACGCGCCTTAGTGCAGACCGCTCACAGCATGCTCTAGCTCGGTCTTTGGAGACAGACGAGCAGCGCGAGCAACGCAACGCACTTGCTCGGCAAAGATATCACGACATGCGTGTTGAGGTGTCTGTTCATTCCACGCAAGAACGTGAGCGGATTCAGGAAATTCGGGCAAGTCAGTCAGTCAAACAGCGTGTGGCCCAAATTGATCTAGACCGTATACGTCGCGATTTTCGCAATTCATCCTCATGTGATACTGATTCTATGGTTTATGATCCTGAAGAGCAACCGTGATTCAATAAAGAAAGGAGCGCGTTTTATAGGAAAACCCGCTCCTTTCTTTATTGATTACATCGAACACGGAGACATTGGCACCATGTCTGAGGTGTGTGCACACTGTCACGCGCGTAAGTGGAAGGGAGAGACCAAGGGAATAGATAGATAGAATACTCTTTATTATGCACACCATAAAAATTACAGATATAAATGTTGAAATTTAGAAAGGAATGGATCAAGGGAATGTGTTTTGCGTCTGGAAAGGTACGATTAAACTCTATGCAAGAGCTACCGGAGATCTTACGTGTTCTTTTGAATGGCGAGCATCCCAAGTCCAGCCATTTCTTAAGCAATCTTCGAGCCTACAACAGTGCTTTCCAGATGACTTCATTTGGACCTCATCAAGTCACTGAATATGGATTCATGCCGACTTTTAAAATTCAGGGGCAAGTCTACCATCGGATAGGTTATGCTTCCCACCGAAATGCCGAAATTTTTGCAAATATATTTCATTGCAGATTTTGCTGAACAGGCTAATGTCCGATGCCGGCAAATTCCTAATTTAGACTTGAGCCTTATAAGGGCATTACAAAACACTCTGCGCAGTGTCAACCCATACGTTACCGATTTCAAAACCGCTCTGGAATCGGTGCCTGAACACGAGCGCGATAATTTTAAATTAGCTATTAGCGTAGACAAATGACCGACCGCAGTCCATCCAGGACGATATAACACACCAACGTCAAACGAGGTTGACCAGGAATGCGACAAAAGACATTGTTTTACGCACACGTCAGCTCCGTTCCAACGACAACTCTCATCTCCATTATTACCGTGCACTCTTTAGTCAATTTGCAAAATTATTTTTAATTCAGTGTACCCTTGGGATTCACTGCGAAATTACGATTACGGGAAGAAAAGTTTTTTCACAGACACAGACCAACTAAAGTATAAGAGATATAAAAATGGTGCCATAGCAAAAAATATTCCACGTGAAGAGCATTTTCTGCTGTGAGAATAAATTGAAGATCTGGAACACCTGTTGTGGAACTCCAAAGCCCAGCGACACTATAACATATTTAAGAATGACGTCTTCGCAAAAGTGTTTAGTCTGATGGGCATTTCCTGTTGACTTACAAAAATGAAAGATCTGGAACGTCTCGAATCGTCCCGTCCCCGGGAAAACAGCGTGATGCGCGAGACGATTCTCTTCTTTTAGAATTCGACATCAGACGTTTCAGATCTTCGATTTTGACAACCCCGTTGACTCTGGCATAAGCAACAGGATCCGCGTACGAAGTCGAGGGCAGAAGCTAGTAATAGGATAATTTTATGTTCAACTATAGTAGATTCACTCATCAATTATGAAATGAAATGAAATGAAATGAAATTTATTTATTTGCCAGAATATAGGTGCATAATAATATGGTAGAATAATTTCAGTGTCTCTATATTCGACGATGTGTTTGTTTATGTATGCTAACGTATAAAAATATGGGTGACTTTATGAAATTAGAGTATGTTGAAATTATTTTATAGATGCAGTTGATACCCTTATTAGAAGCTGTCAATGCGTAGACATATCACAAATTTAGTTGCTTAATAATTATCTCCATGCTGAGTCATATTAACAGTAGCTTGTTTTACAATATATGGTCGCTTGAAAAGCATTTATTAGACGCAAAAGATGTCGCTGACCTATTAATTTATTAGACAACTAAATATATTTGAAGACGAGAATGACATTTTAAAGAAGCTGCATTAATTAGCACCCTTTTGCAAATAAGAAAGAAATAAAAATGTTTATATTTTTTTTGCAACAAGGACTGAAAGGGGTCTTAAAAATTTAAAGTGGGGTTAATAGGGCATGTGGGGTATCATATTAAAGAACGCTGTGTGCACATTCTCAAACTATTTTTTTTTTTGGCCGCATAGTTTCCGACTTTTGATGAAAAATGTAAAAAAAAATACCGTCCCCCCCCCCCCCCCTTATCTCCTAAGTTTGCAAAGAGAAAAATCTGAAATTATTCTATGTGATAGAAGTTTATGTAAAGATTACAGGAAAAATAAAACGATGTCTGTAAGTAGCACACTTTTTCAGAAATCGGAACGGAACCCTCGGTGTGCGAGTCCGACTCGCTCTTGACCGGTTTTTTTTATTTGTACAACGACTTTCAACGGGATTAACATAAGCTTTTCCGTAGGCCGAGGCCGTATGAGCTTGATGCCTTTGCTTTTCCGACAAAAAAATATTAGTCTAGGAATTTGCCGCGTTTTTGTTTTCTTCAAATATATAAACGTTAAGTTTATTTTAATTGTCATTATTTTTAATAAATGCTTATCTCATATTATCATTGTGTTAATTTTTTCGCAAATGGTACGAAAAGTAGAGTATTTTCCTCGGTGATAAAGCTGTCTTAGTCTTGGGTGAACTTAAATCCCTCGCTACACTCAGAACTCGTCTTAAATACACCGCTTCGCTCGTGATTTAAGTTTTTAACACCCTCGCTACGCTCGGGAGTAAACCTCGCGTCTGCTTTATACCTTGGTTAATAATCTACTATTTCACTTTGTAGTGTTTTTTTGGGAGTCAGTTGTTTTTTTTGTAAAAAGTTTTTATCTATACATACAGGGTGTTTGGCGCATGGACCGACACTATTTTTTGGGGGATTAGGGGGGTCATTTGCTAGGTTTCACCTAAAGACCTCCATGTCCTAAGTGTGACGGTAATTGAGATATGTTTTTTTTTGTTCTTTCTTTGAATTACCCAAAATCTCGCCTTTGAATCGATATATTTTTTTTTTTTATGGTTGCAATAGAACAAAATAAATTTTATAATAGTCTGCAATGTATTTTTATTCTAAATAAATTATTATTTGATGTAATTGATCAGTAGAAAATGACTTACGTGCTTCCAAAGTCTTAAAAATGTTTAAATGTATGAAAAGTTACTACTCTTAAATTCATTTTTTTTTTTAAATAAAGCCATTTTGACCTTATTTTTATCTCAAAAAGTTCTTTAGCTTGTACCCTTTCTAAGGGTATGCTACACGCTATGAAAAACAATTCAAATGTAGTCAAAATACTACACTTGCGTGCAAAAAAATTGGCCCACCCTATGCTCTCTATTTGAGAGACGATAGCTCAAAGATATTAATGTATTTATTTTAATTATTATAAACTGTGTGAAGGTAGGTAAGATAAAGTTTATTTACACATACACATATACTTTGATAAAAGCAATATTCTTGACAAGATCGACTCGATTCTTCTGATGTTCTCATCAATCACTTTTGTTTGAAAAAACTGCGGGACTTTTTTTTGTCAGTGAAGTTGACATAAGCTTAATTTTGTTTTTTACTGTTCGTTTATTGATAATTTGACTTAAATTTTTAACCAACTTGAAAAAAAGGAGGTTTTTCGTTGGATCTGTATGTTTTTAAATTCGCGTTTTTCTCAAAAAGTAATGAATCAGTTTTGATATTTTTTTCACTTACGTAATCTACATACAGTCAGGAAGGTTTTAGTACACAATATATTAGGTTATTGTTAATTAAACTTGTTAAATTTTCTCGTTTCATATCGAAGAGAATCGGGTGGATCGATTTTATTGCACGCAAGTGTAGTTAGAGAGTCAGTTATGGAGTGTTTTAAGAAAAGACTTATTACGGTTACTATATTTTTTTATTTTATTTCGAATAAGAATACATTGTAGACTATAATAAAAATTATTTTGTTCTTTTACAACCATAAACAAAAAAAATATATCGATTCAAAGGCGAGATTTTGGGTAATTCAAAGAAAGAACAAAAAAAAACATATCTCAATTACCGTCACACTTAGGACATGGAGGTCTTTAGGTGAAACCTAGCAAATGACCCCCCCAATCCCCCAAAAAATTGTGTCTGTCCATGCGCCAAACACCCTGTATGTATAGATAAAAACTTTTTTAAAAACTTTTTTTTTTTTTTTTTTTTTTTTTCTTTTTTTTTTTCTATTTACTTAGGACATGGAGGTCTTTAGGTGAAACCTAGCAAATGACCCCCCCAATCCCCCAAAAAATTGTGTCGGTCCATGCGCCAAACACCCTGTATAATAAAATTGTAGAAAAGTGGTGTCTGTACAATGGAAATATATAAAAAAAAAGTAGCAGGGGTTGTTATTATATCGATGCCGAACCCGAGATTGTAGTTAATTTTTTTTTTGTCTGTTTATCTGTTTGTCGGTTTGTCTGTTTGTCTGTGTGTTTGTGCACGCTAATATCAGAAACGGCTTATTCGATTTAGATGCGGTTTTCACTAATATACTGTAATAAGCTTCACTTAACATTTAGTGTTTATTTCATGTCAATCGGTTCATAAATAAAAAAGTTATGTCAAAATCACGGCGAACATTTGTTAAGGTATTCTATCAGAGTACGTACACGCCTCGCGCCGCACATACGGGTATTTGAACCTAAAAGCTGGCCAAAAATATTTTTGTCTCTAAATGGGCCTATAGATGTCAATCATTACGAATATATTGTTATTTTTATTTATGTCGTCACACATCTATCTATATATGTATATAAAATTCAAAGTCCTGACTGACTGATTGATTGACTGACTGATATATCAACGCACAGCCCAAACCGCTGGACCTAGAGACTTATACAGTGTAGGCATCCACTAAGGAAGGATTTTTGGAAATTCCATCCCTAAGGGGGACAAATAGGGGATGAAAGTTTGTATGAAAAATCTTATTCCTGGAGTTAATAGACTTGAAACTTGGCAAATTATAAAGTTTTTTACTGCGGGGCTTGATTAACTCGAAAATTTGTGTAAATAATCTTTCAGTCAAGTTACGGAAGTACCCTAAACGATTTTTTAAAATTCCATCCCTGTGGGTGTGAAAACAGGGAATATAGTTTATATGAAAAATCTTTGATTAAATAACTTGAAACTTGGCACAAATATTTGACTTGGCAAAAACTATTGACGACAAATTTTATTACTTGCTTAGGCAAGTAATAAAGTTTGTCGTTAATAGTTTTTCCCCCGGAGGGAAGGGGAAAGGGAGAAGGGTAGGGGTGGTGAGGAAGGAAAGGGGAAGGGGAGGGGTGATGAGGAATTTGATGAATGTCGTGGCTATCATGAGGAGGAAAAGGGGAAGAGGAGGGTGAGAGGGACGGGAGGGGTGGTGAAGAGGGAAAGGGGAGGATGATGGAGGGAAGGGGAGAGCGATGGGAGGGTGTAGTGAGGGAGGAGGTGTAGTGGGTGTGGAGAAGGAAAGAGGGGGAGGGGAGGAGTTAGTGTAGGTAGAGGGAGAGGGGAAAGCGGTGAAGGGGGTGTGGGACAGGGTGAGGGGGAGGGGGAGGTTAGCGGGAAAGGGATGTGGTGAAGGGTGTGAGAGGGAGAGGGATTGGGAAGCGTGAGGGGGTGAGAGGGAGCAGTGAGGGGTATGATAGGGGAGAGTGAGAGGGGTGAGAGGTGGTTAGAGTGAGAGGAGGAGAGGTAAGAGGGAGAGGGGGGACGAGTGCCCTTACACCTTAAAGTTGCTATTTGTATAGCACTGATTCATTGAAGAAACCCAGCCCGACAGAAATGACCGAAAAATAGAAAGTCGGAAACTCGAAACGGCACAAAAACAGAAGTAAACTCCCGTCGGAGCTGACACACACTTTTTTTGGTTGGTTTGAACGCCCTAATCTCTGGAACAAACAGTCGGACTTAATAATTATTTTTGCATTTGATAAGCCCAATTGTTAACCGCTCCCGCGATTAAGCATATTTAACATCACTCTAGGACCCTTTGGTGTCGGAAGAAGAAAAAATGTCAGAAAGAACGCTAAGCGAAAACGAAGTAATAGCGCGGGCAAGCAATGCGACCCGACATCCACGCGGGCGAAGCCGCGGGCAAAAGCTAGTTTATAAATAAAGACGCAAAACTCGCACAAGGGGTAGATATATGAAATTAAATGAAACGTTTTATTCTGTAAGTAGGGTTTCTATAAACATCGTTATTTTTGCAATTGTTATAGTTTATAGTTCTTTGCTTCACTGTTGGTAAAGATACAAGAATCTTAATTTTTACCAATAACGATCCATAAATTATAGGAATCTTTTACAAGTCAATTTGGTCAATAATACTTAACTAGATGGCACCCGCCTTTCCAAGCTGACTGATTCGTGAGAAGAAATGCCGAAACAAACTCATAAAAATTATATTCTCCATCTACCTAGATTAGCTAAATAAAACATAGATAAGGCTAGTGCACTCATTTCACGTTTCGATTCCCCTCAAGCTGTGGCGTCCATTATGCCGCGGCGCAGAGCATAAGTTTCGCTGCATATTGAATGAGCAAAATCTCGGCTATTATCCATTGCTGAACAAACTTGCATTTCAACACCGAGTGCTTTTAGTTTTAATCTTGGTTGAAATGGAAACAAATAGAATAATGGAGATGGAATTTTTTCATTCAATATTTTTGAAGATCTCAATTTCTATAGTTTACGGGTAGCGTGTTCTTCTTCGATTCAAGTTGATGTCTGAGATACAGATATTTTTATCTAGTTCAGACACAGACTATGCCTTCAGTATAAAATTAAGAAAATTTGATTGTGTCCTGTATATCTGTTCAAATGTAACATATGTTCTGTGTCAAATAAATATATTATTATTATTATAAGTAAAGGCTCTTACAGACAGAGGCGATATCGCGTTGCGACGCGATATTGCGATATTATATCCGTAGAACAACTTCTATGGAATCGCGCGCGACCATACACACAGGAGTGAGGCGATATCGCCTCTTTCTGTAAGAGCATTAAGGCTTTTATTTCGTGCGATTTAATTGCTTCAGTCGTAACACTATAAGGTAGGTACCATAAGTTGAAGTAACAATAAAATTTGCACCGTCTAATGGTTCTGCCCACTTACACCGTGCCAAGACCACGCTAGGAACGTGTCAGGCAAAATATATTATTTGTACTGAAAAGTATGAGACTACGCCCACTAGACCGTTCCGTCACCGACCAACAACGTCGCGTGCCATGCATGGATCGTCAACTGGTCAACAATATTGTCGGCGAGAATACTTTGCCGGTGCCGATGCGCTCCTGCCAGGGCATGCAACGTTGCCAAATCGGGGTGCGCAGGCGTGGCGGCGAAACGATGAGCATACGCGTATGGTGACCGTTATACTAGGTATACGCGTCGCAGATTATTCGCGGTTGATACGTGGATGCTACGGTCACTATAACCGTTACGCACGGGTGTGATACGCGGTTGATACGTTCTAGCGGGCATTATCTAGTCCGTGTTAGTGGGTGATAGTTAGAGATCGGATAATCGGATGCATATTAACCTAAAGTTGAGGTGGGCTAAGTATGGAGTGGGCTTTTGGATTAAAAAATCCCAGAATTCCGGTATCGGCCAATTTTGACTGCTGATTATAGAATCGAATGTATAATTTACTTAAGTTCAGATGTTAGTTAATATGGATTGCACTTAAAAAGAAAAAAAATCCCGGGATTCCGGAACGAAAATTTTTAAGTTCTGATTTTGGAATCGAATGTTTTAGTTAGGTACTTGCGTTCAGGTGTTGCCTAATATGGATTGTACTTTTGTATTAAATAAATCCCGGGATTCACAAATTTATAGTTCTGATTATAGAATCGAATGTATATTTACTTACGTTTAGGTTTTGGCAATGCACTTTTGTGTCGGTCGTCAAAATGTCGCGATTCCGGAATTGATAAATTAAGCATTTTTTGAAAGGGTAACTTTTTTATCACTAAATTTTAATAGGGTGTTCTACTCATGAGCAACTTTCACTATGGGATCAACCCGTAAATCACGAAATATAAGTCAGCTGTTTCATACATTTTGGTCGAGTAGGTATTGAACTTTTGTTTCAAACATCGTAATTTTTTTTTGTGGTTTCAGAGTTGGTCCCATAGTGAAAGCTGCTGAAAATGTAAATCCAAGATGGCGGCTTTAAATATTTTCAAATTTTTCGTCATGGTTTTCGAGGCTGTTACAGCTGATAGTGACATTAAAATGTAAATCCAAGACGATGGCTGCGAAAATGTTCTAATTTTTCGTCATGGGTGTCGCTTTATTGGTTTTCGAGGGTGTTAAAGCTGATAGTGACACTAAAATGTAAATCCAATATGGCGGATGCAAATATTTTTTAATTTTTCGTCATTGGTGTCGTTTTCATGGTTTTCGGGGGTGTTAAAGCTGATAGTAACATTAAAATGTAAATCCAAGATGGCGGCTGCGAACATTTTCTAATTTTCGTCATGGGTGTCGTTTTATTGGTTTTCGAGGGTGTTAAAGCCGATAGTGACACTAAATTGTAAATCCAAGATGGCGTATGCAATTTTTTTTTATTTTTCGTCATGGGTGTCGTTTTCATGGTTTTGGGGGGTACTAAAGCTGATAGTGACACTAAAATGTAAATCCAAGATGGCGGCTGCGAACATTTTATAATTTTTCCTCATGGGTGTCGTTTTCATGATTTTTGAGGGTTTTAAAGCCGATAGTAAAATTAAAATGTAAATCCAAGATGGCGGCTGCAAACATTTTTAAATTTTTCGTCATGGGTGTCGTTTCATGGTTTTCGAGGGTTGTAAAACCGACCGAAATGTTTGCAGCCGCCATCTTGGATATACATTTTAATGTCACTATCAGCTTTAATACCCCCCCCCCCCAACCCATGAAAACGATACCCATGACGAAAAATTAAAAAATGTTCGCATCCGCCATCTTGGATTTACATTTTAGTGTCACTATCGGCTTTAACACCCTCGAAAACCAATAAAACGACACCAATGACGAAAAATTAAAAAATATTCGCATCCGCCATCTTGGATTTACATTTTAGTGTCACTATCAGCTTTAACACCCTCGAAAACCAATAAAACGACACCCATGACGAAAAATTAGAAAATTTTCGCAGCCGCCATCTTGGATTTAAATTATAACGCCACTATCGGCTCTAAAACTCTCAAAAACTATGAAAACGACACCCATGACGAGAAGTTAGAAAATTTAGCAGTCGCTATCTTGGATTTACATTTTAACGCCACTATCGGTTTTACAACCCTCGAAAACCATGAAAACGTCACCCATGATAAAAAAATTAAAATGTTGGCAGCCGCCATCTTGGATTTACATTTTAACATCACTATCGGCTTTAACACCCTCGAAAAGCATGAAAACGACACCCCTGACGAAAAATTTGAAAATTTTGCAGACGCCATCTTGGATTTACATTTTAACATCACTATCGGCTTTAACACCCTCGAAAAGCATAAAAACGACACCCATGACGAAAAATTTGAAAATTTTGCAGCCGCCATCTTGGATTTACATTTTAACATCACTATCGGCTTTAAAACCCTCGAAAACCATGAAAACGACACCAATGACGAAAAATTTGAAAATGTTCGCAGCCGCCATCTTGGATTTACATTTTCACGTCACTATCGGCTTTAACATTCTCGAAACCCATGAAAACAACCCCACCGATATAGTGACGGTACCTTCCAGGGACAACCATTTTAATTCGGCAGCTTTGTATTTCTCGCGGGGATCACTAGTCCAGTAAAAATAGTGTTTGAGATTGCATTAAAGACACTTTAGTAAATTGGTTTTGAAATAATAGTATAGTTATTTACGTATGCATTCGTAGCAATTTTGTGTTCATATGGTCGGAGGAACCTCAGAAATACCTAAAGTTGTGTTTTCACTGTTTAACGTTAAACAAAAAACACACTTTAGGTGAAAAGTAAGATTATCGTCTACAGCCAGCCTAAAATTATAGTACATACTAAATCCCTCGGTTTGGGTACAAAATTCTTAACATTACGAGATTTTTTCTTTCATGGTGTGATAAATGAGACTTAAAAAATCTCACTTTCGGGGATTTTTCTGTTTATACATTCCAAACGTTAGCCTCGAACCTATGTTCAGTTTTCACCTTGGTGACTTCTCAGGAACATAGTTAAAAAGTGTTTTATCATGTTTTGTATATTGTACATAAAAGACACTTGAAATATTTTTTAGGCTGTGCATTAACATTTTCATTCTTCATATGTAAGTGTCATAATCCCCTGATTAAGTGATAAGGATTCTTCGCAAAATGCATAAAACCTAAATTAAAACTCTATGTTTTAGTGAGCTTCGGAAAGACAATTTATTTCATTTCTCGGATAATGTGCCAGTGATTTTACATACAAATTGCCGAAAACAGTACACAAATCAAAAATGCGAAAGGTATAATACCATGCCTACTCTGCAATCTACCCACTCGCGCGACAAGTGCACGAAACTGTACCGGAACGAAAAGCCAGGATTGTCCGACTACACGAAACTGACGTTGTTGTTGTTACGTCAGCAAAGAGAAAAATCTGAAATTATTCTATTGTTAGGATTTTAATAAACTCAGTACACAGTTATACCTATGGGATATAATAAATGCGCTTTACATTCAAGATAAGCGCATTTTTTCTATCAACTACCGGTACTTCTGGTTCGCATCATGTAAGGTAAACGCGGGTGAAGTCGACAGTGACCCAGTAGTCGTCTAATTATCTAAAAACATCAATATCTTTTTCTACTAAACACAATGATGTTAATAGTACTAGATCAGTAGTGTACGGCGCCGAAGCGTTACTACATCGTATATGTCCACAGGCATATCCGAGTTCAGTTGTCAGCTTGACGTCAAGTGAGCAATTGCTTAGCGATAAAAATATCAAAATAGTGAAATGTGCGATTAAAATTTGTATGTCACGGTCTGAAAAGATTACTAAGGCAAGTGGTAATACATTTCACAAGTAACTTTGCTGCATTTTGTTCAGATTATCCAAAAATTTATCAAACATTGTTTTTGCCATCAGTGTTACCAGTAAAAACGATTTTGATTTTGCCCGACTTTTGGGAGTTTAGTGAATGACGAATGTATGTTCCTGTAAGTCTAAATTATGCTTCGTGATCTCGTCCTCATTGTACACATGTAGTTTGTACTTCTCATACCCGCTAATCACATTATTTAAAGATGAAAACCTTCATCATAAAAAAATATTAAAAAATAAAAATATTTTATCTGTGGTCCGCCCGTTGGCGCGTGCTGTCCTGGCATCTGTCAATCATTGTACTTTTTTGTGCCGCGCGCTGATCACGTTTTTCGTTAAAAAGTTAAGAAAAATTTTAACGGAATGGAAAAATATCGAAGAATCCGAGACAAGGAAATGGAGGAGCTGAACGAGCGTCTGCGAGATCTGGAAAATCGAGTGGAAAAGCGAAAACGGAGTCGTCTTGAAACTCGAGTAAGTTTCTTGATAAACCTAACAATTTGTCTTTATTTTAAATCATTTTCCTAAAAATTTATTTACCTTGGGTGCCGCAATATGCATATCAGTCTCTAAAGGTTTCACGAGAGGTTAACCATGAGAATTAACTGTGCCATATACTTACGAAAGAACGACATCACACGAGCCGATGGCCTATACTTTCAGTGTTACAAACACGTCCTTCCTGGATGCTTAACAGTCTCGTAAGAGTTTTTACGAAAAGTTAACTATGAGAACATTAAACTGTTCCGTATACTTAATAAAGAACGACATCACGCGAGCTTTCACGAGAGGTTAGCCGATGGTATATATGTTCAGTGTTAAAAACACGCTTCTGTTGGATCCCTAGCAGTCTCTTAAAAGTTTTCACGAGAGGTTAACCATGAGAAAAATATCTGTGCCGTATACTTACAAAAGAACGATACTATATGAGCTTTCACGAGAGGTTAGTCGATGGTCTATACGTTCAGTGTTAAAAACACGTCTCTGCTATTAGACCCCTAGGAGTCTCTAAGAGTTTTCACGAGAGGTTAACCATGAGAATATGCTGTATACTTGCAGAAGAACGACACCACAAGAGCTTTCACGAGAGGTTAGCCAGTGGTACGATACGTTCAGTGTTAAAAACATGTCCCTGCTGTGTCCCTAGAGCTATCACGAGAGGTTAGCCGTGGATTTAGATTTATGCAGTCTGGAACTGAACTTCAATTGTTCTTTGTAGATGAGTATGAAGCTCGCTTCCGTGGAAGACACTACAGTCGAACACGTTCAAGGAGCTATGTGTCACTTGACCGAATCCGTCGCAGCCGGACTCAATGCCGCCAATTTTAACCCTTTTATTTAGCAGATAACTTCCAGTTGTTTTTCAAAAATTCCAAAATACTTACAATTCTAGATGTTGTATACAATCTAACTTAATTATGCTATGTTAGTACTTAAATTCTACTACAATACAACTAGAAGGAGGCTGTGATTGTAATGGTATTTATACCACAACCATGTAATGTCATGTCATTGTAATGTCTTCCTTCAAGTATTGAGAATCTACTCAGAGAGGAGGGGGGCGGTACAGTTAGCTACCTTATCTATGGAACAGCAAGGCAGCCTGGCCACATGGTGGTCCGGTGAGCAATTATAGATAGCAATTAAGAAGCAAAACATTTAAAAGAAGTATGAAACACCTGTAATCTAAGTGGCAGAAGCAGTAAATGAAAGAGGAATCAACTGCAGCGGATTATAATGGCTGTTGCCATTACATCCACTGGCAAAGTCCTTAACAGTTTAATAGTCTCACAAGGGAGTGCATCAAATAGAAACGTTAACTGACTCAGCTAGACAACTGTGACATTTATCATGATAGTTCATCACACGGAGATCCTTAATGCTAGGAAATGAAAGAATGGATGGAACAAACAGATATTGATTATCTGATAACCTGGTCGGGCTATAAGCTTCAAGATAAATTCAATGACATCAAACGGTACTGAAACAGAACTGAAACTAGCTCAGATACACAATGGTAGATTGCAGTATTTTTCTGAAGTATGGAATAGTATTACTACTAATCCAACCATACATGAGTGAATCAAGGACTTTATACTACCTTTCACTGAGTTTCCTTTTGAAACTTCTGAATAAAAACTTCATTCAGAAATAAAGCAATCTTATATCCATACAAATTTTCCTAATAAATTAGATAATTTTATGTATTTTATCTATGGGCCTAGTTGCCTGATGCTAAAATATTTATTATTATTTTATTATTATTAATAATAAATAATAATAATATTTAATTTTTAAGAGATTATTATCTCTTACAGTTAGGTGCCATAGAAACATGTTCTCCTGTCAATAATGAATTTTTATAATTTTCCCCAAAATGAAATGGCACTTGGAGATTAAAAATCCAATAAGTAACTATGTTCCCACATACCATTTTAAACTGGTAGATTTAAGGACAGTATAGTCTTTGCCGACAAAAATGTATATAATAAATGCATACTATTTATTACCCATAGGAAAATATCTTAGAGGTATCTCCAGTATATATTTGTATTTACAAATCATGGAGCCAGGTGGCTGTCAACTGAAGTTATTAGTGTCACTTTCTGTCACAATATATCTTGACAATATTCTGTGTCTTGCCTATTCAAATATGTAAAATGTTAGAAGGTGTTTACTACTCAAACTGCGTTAAAAAATCTAAGATTTATTATTAATACTGAAAAGAGTGTCCTAGAACCCAGACAGTGCTGCCAGTATCTAGGATTTTTGTTAGATTCAGTCCAGTTTGCCATTTTACTTCCTCAGAAAAAGATTTTATAGTTTATCCCTTATTCCATAAAAATGAGATGCAATTAATAGATTTTGCGTAATTATTAGGTATTCTTGTTGCTGCATGCCCAACTGTAAAATATGGTGGCCTTAAAAACAACAATGAGAATAACAAGGCCAGAACTAGATTCAAATTAAAATTCAAAATCATTTAGGTATTTGCAAGTTCAACAAAACTAGAATCAAATTCAAAATCATCTATTTGCAAAGGTTGTTTCACATTTCAACAAATCACAATAGGATTAAACAATTTGATATTGTCCTGGAAATATTCTCTGATGCGTTTGAAACTGGCTGGGGACTGGTATGTTATGATATCAAAAGCCATGGGCACTGGACTGCTAATGATAAAGTTCCATATAAATTACCTTGAACAGTGTTCAACCGTTTGTAGGGCTCAAAACATTTGCAAGCAAACTCAGATACGTACTGTGAGGAATTACTTAGAATAGATATCACAATGTCATAGCTCCGTCTATATCATCATAAGATGTGTGGTACTTGTTTTACTTATCTAAATAGCTTAATTAGCCTTTAATTGTAGCAATGGTGCCAGGAAAGACAAAATATATGGGTTTATGCATCTTACATTAGTCCAAAGAAAACTCTATGGCAAATGTAAAATCTAGACAACCTAGCATAAAAATTGAATGGAAGTGATGTGATATAGCCCACAAGTCATTTGTTATTAAACTGTGTCAGCCCCGCATTGACCCTGTTTGCAAGCAGCTCCACTACTAAGTGTCAGAATGACATATCATGGCTCCCTGATCCAGGTACTTACATGCTCTGTAGATGCACGGTCTCACACAGATTGGCACCATATTATTATCAGGGACGCTTTCCTGAGAAGAGGAAGTCTGATCCTTTTAATTGATAGCTTCCTTGTTTAACAAAACAAGAAAACAATATGAATCTACTGTAAATCAGCGGATTCTCTTTTGTAGGAATCAAGATATTGACCCCTCCTAGGCTCAGTCACCATGGTGATATTATTTTTGACCACTAAGTTTCATTGAAGGATTGTCATATGACTCACTCAATACCCTAATGAGTGCGCTGTATAATAATTGTAAACAATTTTTCTAGTTTTAGGCCCCCAAAATGGCTCATATGGTAGTGTCAAGATTTCTTGGGGGTGGGGGGGTGGGGTGAGGGGTAACCGGGCTGGGTTTCTTATGTTTAAATTAAGACAAAAGAACCCTAAGTATGAAATACTTTGGGACCCCAGTATCGGTGGGTTATCGAATTTATTTCTTAACTAAACCCTTAGTTTAGAATAAGTAACAAAAAATTAGTAAGTACCCATTTAGCTCTTGTAACAGCACATAGAATTCAAACCTTGTCAGTCATTAGTATTGATAACATTCGATAATGAGGATAACATTTAGATAAAGATTCCAGAAATAATTAAAACTTCTTCACCTGGCAGATCTCAACTCAACTTGATATTATAATTTCTTAAAGATAATGTATCCTAGCACCTTTTTTTTCCCTATCTAGATTTTACTAAGAGTATAAGATAAGATTGTAAATAATTAATTAGAACTATGAGAAAACCTTTTCATGCCACCTCTTCTGCAACCATTAGTAGATGTATGAAACAAAACTTAAGTAGTAGTGGAATAGATATTTCCAAATTCACATAAACAGACATGCCTCTACTTCAACTTAAAAGACCTCTGAAGGAGGTATCAACATTGTGGTCATAAGAAAAGCTGCTGGTTGGAACACAAAATTATACCACCAATATTACCATTAGTAATCCTTGTGCAATCTAGAGCTTTTGCACAAGCTGTGTGCTCTATACACAGTGATTGTTACATTTTAATGTCAATGTTAAATGTCTGATTATAAGTAGATAATTGATGTGTGCCATATTAGATTATTAATGAGACTAGTTGATTCAGGACTGAATAAGAATTCCAGGAACTAATAACATTTAGAGAATTTTAAATTAAGTTAAGCTAACTGGAAGACTGGTTCATAAATAGAAATACATTTATAATGAATGAGTAAGTAACAAACTTAGAATAACATGTTAAGTTACAATGTTCTATTATTAAACAATATGCTGAACTTATTACCAACACAACTTTGTTCTTTGAACATCTACATGTGTACAATGAGGACGAGATCACGAAGCATAATTATATAGATCGGACTAACTTACCTAGTGACGTCCGATCCTTAATTATGTGAAGTGATCTCGTCCTCATTGTATCCCAGCCCTTCCCAGATAATCAACCTACTTATGTGTAATGGATTGCCTTATCTAAACCCCCTCTAAAAGTTGTGTTGTGCTGTATGCACTATGCCGGGACTATACAATGCCCGTATCGGTCATCGTGAAGTCCCGTTCTTATGCTTTGAAAGAATGATTGACAGATGCCAGGACAGCACGCGCCAACGGGCGGACCACAGATAAAATATTTTTATTTTTTAATATTTTTTTATGATGAAGGTTTTCATCTTTAAATAATGTGATTAGCGGGTATGAGAAGTACAAACTACATGTGTACAATGAGGACGAGATCACTTCACATAATTAAGGATCGGACGTCACTAGGTAAGTTAGTCCGATCTATATAATTATTATTGTAGTCTGTTTGGATTAAACATACTGTACAGTACCCAAACACTCACTGAATGGAAAAGTACCCAAACAGTCACTGAATACAAAAGTAACACATGTCACGTGTAAGTATGTCAAAGGTTTTAAACCTAATATATCACTACATCGTCCACCAAAATTAATTTTATTAGCAATAAATAATGACAATAAATAATAATACGTAATGACTAATGACTATGAGTTTATATTTTTAAATGAAAAATAATAGATTGTTTATGATCACATTGTGTTATATAGTAGTGTGCTGTGCGAAAATAAACCGGTTCATTTTCAATTAAAGTAAACTAGCTGCGCCCTGCGGTTTCACTCGCTTAGACCGGGATAAAAGTAGCCTATGTGTTAATCCGGGGTATAAGCTATCTACTTACCAAACATCCAAATCGGTCCAGCCGTTTGAGCGTGAAGAAGTAACAAACATACAAACACACACACTTACAAACTTTCGCCTTTATAATATTAGTGTGATGTGATTACTGTGATTAGTAATCGATTATTAAATCGAATTGTTAAACTACGATCAAATACAAGTCAGTTTATAAATCCAAGATACCTTTCAGAATTTTTAAGATTGACAAACGTATCTAACTCAGTAGTGAAACCCAGAACAGTCATCGTAATTTCTTTTAAATGACGTACTTTTTTAGGGTTCCGTACCTCAAAAGGAAAAACGGAACCCTTATAGTATCACTTCGTTGTCCGTCTGTCTGTCTGACTGTCTGTCAAGACCTTTTTTATCAGGAACGCGTGGAGGTATCAAGTTAAAATGAATATCAAATACGTAAGTCGTCTATGATCCTTTGGAGCTCTAAAAAAATCAAGCTTCTAAGTCTACGCAGTAAAAAAATACGGCCATTTATGCAACATATTTTGATACTCGCAAGTAAATCAAAATCTATAGGGTACTTACCGTTGACCTAGAATCATGAAATTTGGCAAGAAGCAAGGTCTCACAGCACAAGTAAAGGAAAAAGTCCGAAAACCATTATTTTGTCATTTTATCGCATAAACATTTTTTTTGGGATTTCTTGTTTTTCAGCTAAAAATGTTAAGTTTGTTTTTGGATACATTCTTTTCAATTACGGAGACCTTCATTTTGCGTGGCCCACACGCGCTTGGCCGATTTTTATTACTATTAAAATGGATCGAAACAGACAAACTATAGTAATTTACGTTATTTAATTTTCATCGCAACGTATGTACATTCATCATAAACGCGTCAATAGGTGCAGTACTAGACAGAGTGATCTCTTATTTGTTTTCCAGGGTACTTAAAGATCAGAATCACATGGAAATATTCCATATTACAATCTTTCATTATAATTGATTCAATGAAAACCTTCATTAAATTCTTGGGAAATGCTGTTGATCGTTGGCAACTCTGGCCGTTTTTCGGGTAACAATGTCTTGTCTCATTCCAACGTAATTAGTTTGACGGTAGAAGAAGTGAGACAAACATAGATTATTTTGACAGATTGACATATTTATGTATCCGTTTCAAAGCTACGTGTTTAAACTCGTACAAGTCGGTAAGTCGGTACGTTTTTCTGAATTATTTTGTAGGACGCTGCGCCTCTAGTATTATAATACCTCATTGACTAAACATTAAACTTGCCGATTTTATGGCAAACTATTCTTGGTAACATATTGCAACGTCTGAAATATTTTACTTGAAAAGTGTGTCCGACAAAAATTTAATTTTTTTGCAAGTTCAGCTGCTAAATGTGAAGTCGGCACGTAGTTTTGTTTTTCGATTTGTGAAACTTCAGTTGGGTCTACGGTAAGTCTGATTATTTCATGAATTAGTTAAGTTAATTTGCTAACGACAGGAATAACTTGAAATTTGGAACACTTTAATCACAAAAGTATTTTTTTTCGAACGTGACATCTATTGGTACCTAAAAATTCCTACTTGATCCAGATCTCGTCATTTTAAGTACTATTGTAACGATTACTGGGACACGCTTAATAATTGCCTCTAAACCCGCCAAATTCTAGGTATTTTAGTGTTTTATGCCCCAAAATGCGAATAATAACTATTATTGTGACCGCAACATAGTTGTTAACGCTTTTGTACACACAACATTAATTAAATTTTTAGAAAATTATATTTTGCAATAGTAAACTACTTAATACATTTACGGTTTAGTTTAAGTCATAATGAATTTGCTTCCTAAGATAAATTTATGGGTAATAAAGGGTGTGCAAGTTGTTAGAATGATTAGCACCACTGGGCCGAACTGGTCCACTGGATCCGGTGGGTCCTTCACATGCCCTAATCTTGTTGATTCTGGAAAGAAGCCAGTTGATTCCAAAGAGAAAATTATTAAGAACATGTCATGCGTTGAGCCACATTGTTCCAGCGTATATCTTCGGCAAAACCGAAATATAGCAAATAAAATTGTTACCTATGTCGGAGGGCAACCCGGAAGGCACACAAACTGTCGCAAAAGCTTTGGCAAAAACAAAAGCGTCTGGCAAGGAAGCAAGTGAATTCTTAACACGTTTTTACGGTGTCCAGGTAAAATATTATTATATTATAACAGTAGGTCAAGTTACTACAAACTGTAAAATTTTCTCATTCAATTTTGAACTTAACCTTCAACAATTGCTCAGGTGCTGGTAAAACTGCAGGCATACCAGGCCTGGGCTTCGGCCGGTATACGTGATATGTCAGGGAATGCAATATTTTATCCAATTCTCTGACGTTCCACTTGGCAGCGAGCCTCAGCCCTGGTACAACGCGTTTTGTGCACAAGCAGATTTGCAAACAGAGCAGGCATACCAGGCCTGGGCTTCGGCCCGTAATGTCGTAATGAGGTGCGACAGTCAACGTGCTCGCGCAATGTTAAAAGAGCGTTCAATTCTCCCGCCAAGTATTGCGAACGGGTATTACGGAAGGCGCGTTTTGACCATGTTGGACGAATTGAGGCCAAGTTGGCAACCTATACCTTCCTGATAGCAAGGAGTTCTGATCGCTGTCTAAATCGGTCTAGACAAATTTCTGCCATTTGCTGCCTCTTATGCTTAAGTCTGATGGAACACTGGCTCATCCCGCGCAAGAGAGTGCAAACTTATTAGCCTTTATCTTTGCCGAAAATTCACGCCTTGATGCGGCCTCTAACATACCCCACTGTAGTTCCACAATGCCGGAGATGGCAATCTGGTCAAATTCAATGCTCTGAAAATAAAGGCGTGTTTTCACTGCCAAAAGGAGCCAGTTTCAGTTATCTCCTACTTTCCGAGGAGCATCTGTACTAGTTACCGACCACCTAGAGCTTTTGGGAATGGAGTTGACGTCTGATCGGCTCAAAAATATGTTACAATTTAATTAACCTTGCTGTTTTTATTACCTCCTGCTCTGCTACAACCTTTAGTAAATCTTAGCATTCAGTCTTCTACCTACCTTTTGTTTCTTAGACTCTTAACAAACACGTACAGTATGTTCAAGGTCTGAGAGTTCACATTGACACAAAAAATTTAACACGACTGAGTCCTTTTGACGAGTAATAGTACAAATCCGACGGCTATTGGTACAAATCGCCCTTTTTTTTTAACTATCTAAAGTACTAAAATTACCTATTAGTCTCTTTTTGCATGGAACATTTATTCCATTCTGTATCTGAGAAGGACGTTGTTAGCTGCGCTACAGTTTATACTTTTGCAGCTATCATCGTTTTACTTGTGTACCTACTTCTTGTGTTATTGTTCCAAAATATTTTTTTTAAAATTTTGCTGATATTAATATTTTGCCTAGAAGTAGGTACACGCGGCTACACATCAAGCTATACATTTCCAGTTTACACTGACCACTCATTGTTAGGAAATCCTATACAATGCGAGATCAGCATATACTGGAAATGTATAGCTTGATCTGTAGCCGTGCGTACTATTTCATTTTAAAACACCACATCTTTGTTTACTCATGTGGTCTAATTACACGAATCCAAAATAAAATGTATGTAATAGACGCGGCCGCCTGATGCATCGCGACGCCGCCGCCGCCACCAGCCCCCCGCGCGCACCCTCTCGCGAGTGTTTGATTTTCATTTAATTATTAGAAATGCTTTACAGATATTCAGGGGATTTCTTCCAATTTGAGTAGACAAAAATGGTTGGTAGTAAGATTCATAAAAATATCCTGGGTGTCTTTAATGTACAAGGGTTAAATACAAATTTAACTTCACGAAAAAAAAAGTATAATAGTCACCTTGGTGATAATTTACCTAGTTATTTGTAGTAACTATTTAAATACTTTGACAAAATTTCACTCTCTAGGCAATTACTGTTTTGAAGTTATCATTTATTTTATATAAAATAGTCAATATGGTACTAATATGTTGATTTTGACCGGGGATAATTATTTCCATAATTAAAACTTTTGAAAAGGAGCAGTCATGTACAAAATCACCAGTGGTCCATTTTTTGGTCCCACTTAAATTTAATGTTATTGCTATAATTGCTAATAACTCAATGTATATAAAAAAAATATCGGGGATTACTGTCAATTTATGTATTTCAGCTATTTATATATTTAATTCTGAATTATCACCCAAAGAGCATTTATTGCAATCTACTCCATACAAATCGATCTATTTTTACTGGACTACACGTGTAACAAACGGAATATTTATGTGATCCCGATTTCCCGGTATTTCCAAATAAATAAAACCACGTTATTTATGAAGCCGTTTCCATACCATGTATCCGATTAGTTGTGCATTCCCACATTTTCTGGAATCCCGGGATTTATAGTAAGAAAAAAAATGTTAAGAAGCCGCTTCCATACTTTGTTAGCGAAATATTAACTTTAGGTTAATATGCATCCGATTATCCGATCTCTAGATAGTAGTCCGTGTCATATTTCTTTCCGTGCCTGAGCACGGTCATGGTATGGTACGATGTAGTGAGCAGATAACTTTAATAGTGATTAGACGATGCAATAGTCATCAGGTTGCTTCAATTTTATTGTAAGTAAATAGGTATGACAAAAGCACAAGAAACATGCACAAATGGTCCACATGAAGGACGGAAACCAAATCCTCCAACATAGAACATAGAAGGCAAGAAACTTGCATTATTACATTCGTGTAAGTGGGGTGAAAAAAAATACCTATATTTTTTTACGTTTCAATTTCAATCATTGAAACATTTTGTTACCACTACTCATGACAGTTCTATTTTAAATTAAGTCTATCTACAAGTTCTTAGCATTGTAAAGGTGCCACTATTTTGCTGAGCGTTGAATAAAAGAAACTGTAGATAAGCAAAGTCATTCATAAGCGGATTATGGGATCTGCGTAGTGAATGAACACTAGCGCTACAGAACGGATTCGCTGAGAAACGTCCGTGATTTCCCTATTGCCAATTGGATTCATTGTGCTTTCACTGAGTAAATCTAACAGCATTTATATCTATGCCTAACTATGAATGCAGTGCTATCTGTGAATATTGAACGAATAAATGAAATGCACGGGCCCCAGCGTCGTTTGCCAAGACTGGATTACTCGAATGAAGCCAAAGATTCACACTAGCCCCTGGAGCCTGATGCTTCATGGTGCAATAGAGACCTGTGGGCTTAGTGCGAGTTTTTATACTTACTCGATCGCGTTTACGTTAACGTTGACAATTCGTATGGAATAATTGTGTTTCCCATTATAGTCACCAGGCGGCGCTTATTTATTTTCAGTGTGCTTAGTGTGAGTTTTTCTAACTTCACCATCGCGTTAGAGTATACTCAGATTTGTATGGCGCTGGGTCAGCGCCACCTGGTGCCATACGCGAGAACTAAAAATTGTGAGTGTAAGTTTTTTATTTTACTTTGTCGCTGGTGACCATCGATTCCTACTCGAAAGTGAGCACGTAAATTAGCGTGAATAGGTGTTAACGGGAGTGTGAGTTACAATTTTGACAGTTTTGACAGATCGTTTGACAAACGCGTTCACTTTCGAATACGTTTACGTGCTCACTGAAGGATTTGTAGTGAGAGCCTTGTGAGTGTGGTGAATTGTCAAAGTATTTTATATTAAAATTCGTTGTGTGGATCAAAGTTCTATGGCATCACGTTTATATTTTGCTTGCGAGCGTCCCTGGCGCGCCAAGGGTGAAGCCTATGCCTCAGAAGTCGCCGAACAAGGCTGATAATGGTGAGGGTTTCGTGACGGTACACAGGAGGAAGCGCCGATCGCGAAATAATAAGAACCGCTGCGGCAAAGCTCCTGCGGAGGCCGAAATGAGCTTGCGTGCCGCAAAGCTGAACACACCGGTATACATCTCCCGCCTGCACTACACCACTAAGGCGGAGGACATTGTGGAGTACGTGCGCCAGAAGACGAGGTACACGCCTAGCTAGGTTGCAGTTACTGGAGTCGCGCCGCGCGCCCCAAGGCGAACGCCTTGAAGTTGACGTGGTGAAGTGGTGCATGTACCGAACTGTTACCTGCCCCTCGTCATGGAAGAAGACTTTTACCCGCAGGACGTGGTGTTCCGTCGCTTCCGCGGACAAGTTCTACAGGACAGCACTAAGTCAAGCTAGTGCAAAGAGGAGTGCTACTAACATAGTCTTAGTCTATTTTATTAACACAAGTTTTGTTTGTATTCAAATATGTATGTTTATGTTAAGGTGTTTATCTATTGGCCTATGTTGCCTGAAATAAATGGTTCATTTATTTATTTAAGGCAGCATGTTGCACTTTATTATATTCTAAAATAATTTTAATATATATTTACTTAGGACTGGTTTCTCTTTTCTTCTTTGGTCATTGCCATGGCTTAAGTATTATAATTATTTTAGCTTTAAATCATTTTTAATATGATTACTCTATATTAGAAAATCATAAAATTAAATTAGATTTAAAGATTTTATCAATAGGACGATACCATCATCATCATCACTACTTTTTACTGTATATTTAGTTATACATTTATAACTAAATATATAGATATATTTAGCTTGGCACTGGGCGAGGCTTCATGTACTTACACAGTACATGAAGCCTCGCCCTCGCTCGTTGGCTGTGAAAGGGTACTTAAACATCCTAACAATATTGAAACTCAAACTCAAGGTCAAAGCATTTATTTCAAATAAACCAATTACGCACTTTTGTATTATCAAGGGGTTGGTCAGTCAGAAAGATGAAGCTAGTCGCCCATTCCAAAGCGTAGTAGGTTCCTATGGACAAGAACGGGCACAAGAAACTCCACGGACACTCTTTTATATCAAAATATTGGTTACATCATTCATGTTGAAAATAACATGTAAGAACAATGTAGAAAGACGTGCACGTTAAAAGCGTCCGTAATAAAAAGATAAAAACACTAGTCGTGGCAGATAAGAGACAACCAGTCCCAACTGACGGCGCCCGTTCAGGAACATGTCGCATGGATCATCACCATTCAGCTCAACCATTTTGGATGGAACCAACACACACGCCACCACCAGCGAGTGAGCGTGACATTATGACATACTCTCAGCCTTGCTGCAGGCTTGCCAAGGTCTCCAAGCCTGAAAACCAAACAAATTTAGTTTTATTTCTGCAAAGTTCATAGATCATAATTAAGTTCGTTAAACACCAAATACTTGATTTAAAAATTACACTTACAGCTCCATAAATGTCACCATCATAACGAATTGGGACCAACTTGTCCTCATTTTTTTATTAAGTAATTAATAGAATCCATTATTAATTCAAATCACAATAATATTTTAATATTCAAACCTATTCAAACAATACTGACAAACACGAAACATCAAAGTCTTTATAGCCCATAGACTATACACTAATGTTATAACCTACACAATTTTGATAGACAGCCGCTTTCAATAAGAACACTGAATATAAATGTCATTCTATTTGGCCGGTTTATCGATCGACGCGTACGTGACACCAACTTAAGAAAAGTAATGAACGTAATTCACGGTGACCAAACGCGTACTTTATGGTTAGCTTTGATGGTAACTCGCACTCGCTTGCATACGGTTGTCGATAGGTTTGATGTCAACTCGATTTACTCGATGGTGAAGTCATTCGAACAATGTTGTCAAACTCACACTAAGCACACTGTACAAACTGACGTTTACGTTAACGTGATCGAGTAAGTATAAAAACTCGCACTAAGCCCTCTGAAAATGAATAAGCGCCGCCTGGTGACTATAATGGGAAATACAATTATTACATAGGTACGAATTGACATAATGTCAACGTTAACGTAAACGCGATCGAGTAAGTATAAAAAACTCGCACTAATGCCACAGGAGTATACCGGGGGACGCGATAATGGTAGGGAAGACGTGTCTTCAGGATATGGAAGGATTATCAGAGCCGTACCGGATATTCATCCTAGAGTAGGCAATGGAATTGTGGAGAGACGGGTGATATTTATCTATGGATGGGCATCTTTTACCGGCGCCGCCGCCAGGTTGGTTCAGGTCCAGTTTCACTGGTGAATCTTTTGGCGGGGTTAAACTACTTTCTCGACTCTTTTCCTCTTCGTTCCGATAAGTTGTCAGCAGCAGAGTGCAGAATGCGGGCGGGCTCGCTCCTTCTTGTTTCTGTCCAGCACAAACGCAGTACAAGTTCGACCATAGCTCGCCGCTGTTTACCTCAGGTGGACGCGATTGCAGATCACGTGGAAGGCGGACATAGGTGGAAGGCACTTCACCCCCCACGCGCATTGGAGGCGAAGCTGCGATCGAAGTTCTCTCTCTCTCTATTTAGGTTTATTGTAAGTAGGTAAACCCTGCTTAATAGTTTGCTGGTTAGGTTATTGAAGTAGGTACCTAGTCGTAAAAGAAAAAGTCTAGTTTTTGTCCTAGAACTTCATCGTTGCTCCCTAAAAAGGTGTTCGTCTGGATAGCGGTATTAAGTAACGAGTTTGAATATTAGATAGCATAAAATAATTAGAATCTAATTTGTAGTAAAGCACATGCACAACGCAGAGTTCATGACTCGCGTCGGTGCTCGCTGTGCTGTGCGGGCTGTATTCCTACCGAAATGCACAGAGCAACACAAAGTATGAGGTTGTGTTGCCGAACGAATTACAGCAGCTAATAATAAATGCGCGCTCTCTCCTCTCTTGACCTTGATTTCACCTGGTGGAAAGCGACGCAACGAGACTACCTTCCCAGAACATTAGTATTTTATGGAAATCAATTCCCTCAGATGATCCTTCTTTAAATACGTATTGACCATTTTGAGGATTATTTAGCAAAATGCTGATATGTAACTTGCACAATAAAATTATGCATGCAAGTATATCATCTTGTGTACCTATATCATCTTGTTTAGGTACCTTGGAGCAAGACGAAAGAAGAAAATAAAAAGTGCACGTTATAAATTTATTATAAACCATAATGTTTGATCTTGAGGGCAAAAGCACCGCCAACCAACGCTGCCAAGCCAGCAAATGACAAGGTTCTCTTCAGTATCTGCAATAGAAAAAAAACCTTAACTAAAATTGAAGTGCGATGAACTTGGTACCTACCACTTAAGTGGTGGTTTTCTAGCCGAATGCGGGTCTGTTTCACCACCTATGATTAAGTTCCTATTATCTTGGCAGTCATTTCATACAAATTCTGTTCCATTTTTTTATTTATTCGGTAAGTATAGTGGCTATTCGGACATTATGAAATAGGCCCTGTATCATTTATCTCAG
The DNA here is from genome assembly GCA_905163495.3 of Cosmia trapezina. NCBI lineage: Eukaryota > Metazoa > Arthropoda > Insecta > Lepidoptera > Noctuidae > Cosmia > Cosmia trapezina. The sequence goes on from LR991028.1 coordinate 7,963,421, forward strand.
TAAGCATTTTTTTGTGTTTCCACTCTGTAGGTCTGGTACAGACTGACTTTTTAAACTTTGGACGTATCGAAACTTGGACTCTGCCTTCGAAATGAAATCAAAACTTTACTACATTACTGTATTTAGGAGCCCGTGGCTAAGTAATAACAGCCGCACGGGTCGATCCAACAGGTTAAGCTACGCTTGCCGGGGTTGGTCAGTGGATGGGTGACCATCTTTACATACCGGGTCTCCTCCGTGCCTCGACAAGCACGTTAAGCCGTTGGTGCCAGCTGTCATTCGTGGATCTTTGACAGTCGTTCCGGGTCGGCAGAAGCCCGAAAGTGACAACCAGTCTTACCGAGGGATATCGCATTACCCCGTTACTGGGTTGTGGAGGTCAGATAGGCAGTCGCTCCATATAAAATACTGGTATTCAGCTGCTTCTGGTTAGACTGGAAGCCGACCCCAACATAGTTGGGAAAAGGTTACGCAGATTGACTACATTACTGTATTTTCGAAGAAAGAGGACGAAAAAATAAAATTATGAATTTTGCATTGTTAAAATAAAAAAATATCACCTTATCCTGCCATTCACGGTTCTTTATGCATCTACTGTACGGCATAGTGGAGAATGTCACAGAGTTGTACAGAGGCACCCAGAAGTTAGGCAGCAGCCAGAATATGAAGTCATCCATTGCCTTCCGAAGGCGATAGGACGGACGAGTTACGAGGTCCCGCATCTGAAACGATAATAATTACTCAATAATCTTTGTTTTGTATAAAATAAAACTGCTAATGGATGATAGCGGAGGATAGCCTGTTTTCTAGAAGTAATGGTAATGGTTATTAAAGGAGTGAGGAACAGGGTGGAAAGTCCGTCATCCTCTGTAAAAAGGGAGGATCCTCCGACTAGACTGATTGTTGTATCTAGTGGGCTATGGTTGTTGTGTTGTCTATATGCTTATCCCAATCTCGTGGTAAACTTTGCTTACTAAATATAGGATGTTTGTGACGTCAGATGTAGTTCGTATGTGGCGGTGTACAGGTGTGGTTAAATTTAATGATTTGGTACAGACCATCAAACTGAACAGCTTTCTCGATGGGGCCAACATCGTAATTTCTTGATTACGATGTTGGTCACACCTTCCTGATCCAAGCCATGGGACCAACATCGTAATCAAGAAATTACCATGGATAAAGTTTTCCAGTTTGATGGTCTGTACCATACCCTTAAATTTACCACACCTTTCTGATATTTTTTTGTGGTAGATATCGCCACTTGTGAATTGAAGAATTTTAAAACCACTGATCACATTTACGACATCCATTAAATTACTGTTCTTACAAAAACCAGCATTAAAAATGAAATACTTACTCGTAAAATAATAAGTAGAAAACTTTCCTCACCTCAATATAATTATACATGGCCAAATCGCTGACTGCGAAGGTATCCTCCCACCTTTTATCAGAGAACTCATTGAGGATCTCGGCAAGGCTATCGTTGTGCTTTTGGAAGAGCTCGTCCAGCAGAGTGCAGTCTTCAAAACCAGCGTTCATGCCTTGGCCGTAGAACGGCACGACGGCATGTGCTGCATCACCTATCAGCAGGGCCTTATCTTCCACGTGGTAAGGGCGACACTGAGGATAGAAAATTTAAATGCTACACCACTCAAGTCAATTTAATGTCAATGTCAATCGAATGTCAATAATAAAAGTCAAGTGTACACGCGCTCGTGATTTACAACATAAAAAGACTCTTTCAGACTCTTTCTCTTCAACATTATCACAATCAAATCCAGACAGTCGACTTGATTGGTCCGTGGCTGGGTGACCATCTTTACATAACGAGACTCCTCCGTGCCTAGGAAAGCAGGTTAAGCCGTTGGTCCCCGCTGTCATTCGTGGATCTTTGACAGGCGTTACGGGTCGTCAGAATCCTGAAAGTCTGACAATCAGTCTTACCAAAGGGTCTTATTGTATTACTCAGTTACTAGGTTGTGGAGATCAGATAGGCTCCATGTAAAATACTGGTATTCAGCTGCATCCTGTTAGACTGGAAGCCAACCCGAACATAGTTTGGAAAAGGCTAGGCAGATTGATTGACTGACGCAAAAAAGCGCATAATTTTCATTAGTTTGTCGTCACAACATTGGTAAAGAGTTTTCATGATCACCTTTATAGCAACCAAGGGCGACGGTGCTCCAGCAAAGAAGTCTTCAACTAGCTTCTTACTGCCAATCAATGGGATTGAATCCGGGAAGTACTTCTCAAAGAAGGCTAGGAGTCTTTCTTCTGTGTCTAAATTTTTAAATTTGGAGAATGGCATGAATAGCGTTACTGTCCATGAACAATCCTGGTTGGGAAGCGCGATCATCATGAATTCGCCTCTAGGCCAGATGTGAAGGAAGTTGGCTGGCATCTGAAACTGTACAAGAAATACCTTGAAGTCTCTGAAATTAAACACAAAACTGAGGGGCAATTCTCGTATTTTTAACAACGTTCGCAATATCATCTCAAGACTCAATCTGACAGAAATTGTATAGCGTTTACCTTCATTTTTGACATTTTGATTGACGCTGGCATGAGATTGTGAACGTTTTTAGGTACGAGAATTGCCCCTCTGTTCTAAAAAGGAACAGTCAATTTGCCTAAACTAACCGACCATTGTTTCCACAAAAACTAATATAATATTAATAAAAAGCTACAACTATAATTTTCATTGAAATATCGTTTTACCCTAATTTAAACTTACAAACAAAACAAAATGAATTCTATGAAGGGATAATATCTATTTAATTATATTCTGCCACTAAAACGATGATAAATCATTGTAAATACACCGTTGGGATGCCATTTATCATCGAAACTTCAACAGATTTAATTTCCAACTTTCAGTTCGAACAAATAGTACGTATAGTGAATCTGACGTGAACACCATGACGATACGAACAATGGTTTTATTTTGTTTAACATTCAATTTAAGCGTAGTAAAATTAGCCTGTTGTGATGAAAATATTCCGGGTCGACATAACTTTTACACAAATCGAAACTACAACACAGTTAAGTGTATGAATAATATTCTAACGAAATATTTCCCGTGTGGTACTCTCACGACTTTTGTAAATCCCAATGCGAATGTTGATCAACTAATCAAAACTACGAACGGGGCAAATATTTGTCACAGTATCATCGTAAGGTCATTCAACAACCGCGAGTGGTTTATCTGGACAAAAGTTTACGTGATCACGGTGGAAGACTTTTTCGGGCTCTGGTCTGGCTTGGTCGACTTGACAAGGGACGTGTTCTGGAATCCCAGAGCAAAGTTTATTGTCCAAATAAACAAACTAGTGGGTGGAAATGAAGGAATTCAGACAGTTTTCAAGACACTATTGAGATTCAGAATGTATAACGTAGTCCTTTTGCAAAATGTTAAAGATGATTCAGTGATTTACACGTACTATCCGTTCGAGAACCATGGTTGTGGCAAACATTTCGATAAAGTCATAACTCTTGGCACTTGTGAGAGTGCAGAGAATATTACTAATTATTTCCCGAATAAAGCCCCGAATGGAATGAAAAACTGCACTTTCAAAGTAGTAGCAAGCGATGATGTACCAAATTTTATTTCCAAATCGAGCAACTACACAGTGTATGGCAAGTTTGTGTCAGGCTTGGAACAATACGTGCTGGATACTATAGCTGAGCGAGAAGGGTTTTTCTTAGATTACGAGACTTTCGGAGAGGAAGTAACGTATGGAATCGTGCTATCGAATCGTACGGCTACTGGACTTCTTAATTTCATAGCTAAAGATAAAGCAGACATAGCCGCTGGTGGGTACGCACTAATGAAGAATAGAGTAGAATTATTCGATTACCTGTGGGGTTTCAACTACGCCGCCTTCTATTTATACACACCAGCCATACGAAACCAAATCTGGCAGAAAGTATACAGGGAGTTTGGAGTAACAACATGGTTGTTGATAGCTGCCGCCATGCTTTTTGTTATACTAGTTGGTAAGATATTAAAAAAACTACTTGTTGATGAAACTTTCTCGGTCCTGAATCTATGGGGATACTTTTTTGGAAACGCAGGCAGAGGTTTGTCGAGACACAAAAAGTTCAGAATGATAATAATATGGTGGGCTGTGTTTACATTTTGTATCAGCAACTTTTACAATACAGCGCTATTCAGTTTGATCACAGTCCATGTGCACGAGAAACCACATTCGTTAAGCGTGGGAAACTTGAAAACTTTACCATACGCACCATGCATTAGTGATAATTCAAGATTGTTTTTTCAATATGCTTACAATCAAAATTTGCCAGAAGGAAAAGCTATTCACAACTGTGCCTCGACTGATAGCTCTTTACAATATGTTGCAAACACCAAAAAATATTACGCCATCGAGATGGGAGACAGCTACAAACTGAAAGAGTACCAATATTTTGACAATCTTGGTAAACCTTTATTAGATTCCTGGTTATTTTCCAACACTAACGTAATCGTCGTGTATCTTGTTCGTGGTTTCCCTTTTATGGACAAGTTCCAGGATTATGCTCATCGCTTGTATGAAGCTGGTCTTATAATGAATCATTTAAAAACAATCAACCTAAGAAGTTATAGCGTCATTCAGAGACATCCCAAGTCCTTCACCGTGACTACGCTTCTAGATTTGAGAATACACTTTGGCATTCTTTTTGTGGGCTGTTTCTTGTCATTTGTATGCTTTTTGTTGGAAATATGGTACAATTACATAAAAGAGGAAAGAAAATTTAAGAGAATGGTGACGATTAATAAATTCAAACGGCGAACTGATGGCGAGTTGTGGGTGGGCAAAAATGGCAAGTAAAATTCCATTACACATACCTACATTTAGCTTGTCCAATCTGAAATGACGTGTCCCACTACCGCATCTACCGTAGTGTACGTATATAAATTTAAGTAGTGGGGCGCGTCATTTCAGAGTGGACAAGCTTTATACAGCAGTCTGTTTAGCTCCTTAAATTTGTACTTACGCCGCCATTTTCGTCTGCTGGTATGCAAAGTTCTAAGTAGCCGTGTTCGATATATTTCTGGCTGAAGTCGAAGAAGGGGCGCTTCATCATCGCCTTGCGGACTGCTGAGAAGGCGCCATCAGCTCCGATGATCAGGTCAGCGGTGACGTGAACATTTTCGTCTGTATCTGTCCTGTAAGAAAAGATTATAGATAGGTTAGATTTAAATTGTATTTGCGTGGCTTGCTAATAAATTGCATTTGGTGTTTTGTTAGGGGTAAGTTTTAAAAATTAAATCAAGAGTTCGAGACCGTTCTTTATTGCTTTTGTGATGTATCTAAGATGTAAATGTAATTATCAAAGCAATTATTAAAACAATTTTACTAACATGTGTCGTCTGTTTCTATATTTCTTCAATCCAATACCTACTTACAAAAAGTTTAAAGTTTTACCTACTTGTTGAAATGCTTCCACAGCAGTAATCGATTATTGATTAATTTTCCTTAATTAATGTTTTAATATTGAACTGTATATAAGCTTTAATATTGTCTATTCGAACACTTACTTCTGGAATGTTAAGGTTCCCTTCCTTAAGTTGGCTTCGATCAATTTATGATTAAAATACCTCTCGACATTATCATATTGCTCCGATTCTGAAATATTAAATCCAACAATTATACTCAAATAGTTTTATAACTAAAAGGTACAGACAACAGAACATCAGGTTATACCAAACTGTCAAATTTCTCCAAATGGTTTTAAACCTTAAAATGTTGACAGTTAAATTCAAAATCCAATGAGAAAATTTGACAGTATCTAGTAACTTGACCAGCTGCTGTTGCGAATGCCGACAGTTTATGTATCAACTATCAAAGTATGTACAGACAACAAAAGAGATATCCAGGCAGGACACACTAACATATTTGTATGTGTATTGCTTCATGTTGAATTTTATATTATATATTACTTTGTTTTTGCAATAGTCCTACATTGTAACACACTAACACAAAATTGTATATTCTCACGAAATTGAACATGAAGCAATACCAAATATGTTAGTAGGTATGCCTAGATATCTCTTTTGTTGTCTGTACATAATACATGATATATAGCTTGGTATAGCCCATCCTGACGAACTGAGAAAAGTGGCGACAGAAGCTTTTTAAAGTTTAAAGCGTGGGTTTAATATCTGGCTAACGCAAAGTTATCAATTCAAAACATTTGGAAAGATAAATGTTGATGGCTGCTAAATTTCATAAATTGACTAGCAAATCTAGCAACACAAAAAGCTTCCTTGTTGACTTCCATCAACAAATAGCAACCTTGTTGATCAACATTGACAATAATACCACCGCACCGGGAACGGGACGTCAACGAGAAAACTGATGACGGAGCCGAAGTAGCAACAGCACATTTACTATGGCCTATTAATCTCGTTTCTCGTTGTCTTCCCGTTCCCGGTAACCTAACGTCAGTCGTCTACAAAAACCAAATATTTTATGCTGACATTTTACTGACGCATATTTACATTAACATTGAGATTATGTTATGTTTATAAAACCAGAACCAGAACTAAAATAATAATAGATATTATTCTCATATTGAATTATTAATTTGTTCTGCTATCTGGTGCAGCTATCTTGCCATTAAAATATGTCACATCTTTCATAAAAAAAAGCATCATCAATATCTTAATGAAATGAAATTATATAATATACGCATAGACTTATAAAAAAAGATGGACTCCGCGTCGCGCATATCGAAAGTGAAGCACCGTACCGATCTATGTGTGCATGATTTTAGTACCTGCAAAGACGCCGTCGCTCGTGTCACCTAATGGCGGCCGGTCGGCATACTATGATGTAAATGTGTGCGCGAGGCGTGTTTGTACAAACGATCCGGCATACTTACTGTGCTTCACTTTCGATATGCGTGGCGCGGAGTCCATCTTTTTTTATAAGTCTATGAATATACGTAACTACTTTTTCATAGCTACACTAATTATGCCCGTTTTCACCAACCCTAAGTGACACCTGTTTGCCACGGTTTTAATTGTGTGCTACTAATCAACCTATCTACTCTCTTGTTACTATCATTCGGTCTCAGGACACCCTTATTGATCCTGTCTAATCATTTCAGCTATTTTCAATCCTTGTCTCAATCAACAAAATTGCAGTTACAAGCATCTTTCATTATTATCTCTCAAACTATAACTTACCTTGTAAAAGCAGCGCGTTTAAATAATTTCTCCCCACTGAATAAATGCTCTGAAAAAAATTGTAACGTAAAGATAAAATCATTGTTTTCTTTTTCTTTATAAAAACAAAAATTGAGGCTGAACTTACAATCAGACAATATCAGAGGGGCAATTCTCGTACCTAAAAACGTTCACAATCTCATGCCAGCGTCAATCAAAATGTCAAAAATGAAGGTAAACGCTATACAATTTCTGTCAGATTGAGTCTTGAGATGATATTGCGAACGTTGTTAAAAATACGAGAATTGCCCCTCTGTTCAATGAACGTAATTGAGACATTTACCGATAAAACAATAAGTAATGTAGGTACCTATTTGGTATCGTGTTGTTGGCCTCGTAATTTTTTTGCCACTTTCAACAACAATTCCCAATAAAGTGAAACTTCATTATGTTCGAAACTATACCTACAGGCAGTGGCGTAACTACAGGGTGGCAAGTCGGCAAAATGCCACGGGCCCCCAGCTGGAAGGGGCCCCCGGTCAGAGGAGAATCTCAACTCCCAATATTTATTATTACACATTTAGTAAAACACCGATGAATTTGCCACGGGCCTCGAACGGTATAGTTACGCCACTGCCTACAGGGTGGCAGTCCTAGGGACATCGACGTGCAACCTGTTACCATGGATTCAGGACATGATTCCGGACCCTTCTGCGTTGAAATTTCACGACAATTTAAAAAAAAAAATTACTGTTTCATTCATTTTGACCGCATAGTTCTTAGTTTATTACACTTCTGCAAGAAACAGCTATTTTTTTTTAATAACCGATGAAAAATTTCAACTCAGAATGATCCAGACTCATGTAGGGTACTGAATCCATGGTAACAGGTTGAGCGTCGACGTATACAGGATAGACAAATAGACCTTGTCATTTTATGACGCAGGTAGGTGCCTACAAGGCAACAAGTGACGACGCTAGGGTGGTAGGTGGTAGGATTATTAGGGTGGTAGGATTACGAGGTCGAGGTAGAATATACATAAGTGTAATATATAAGTCAATGCATAAGTGACATATATTTTACACGCTCGCGCTCGTTTATTTACTTTAAGTATTGAACATAAAATAAAAGATAAAATAAGATAAAATAGCTCATTAAATTATCAAACAACATAAAGATAAATGCAACAGAAGGTCGTACCTATTGTTTTATTATAGGTTATCTATACCGACTGTTACGGTTAAACACCAAAAGGATTTCAATAATACTTAAGTTTATTATCCTAATCTTTATGTATTGGAAGGTGTGTTTTACGTACTAATATTACGTGAGACGTGTTATTCCACGCAAGGCTAAAAGAATACAGTTACTATGAGCAAGAGCAGGGCTATAGCCACGTTATGTGGTCAGTTTTAGAGGAAATGGCCTGGAGCCGTAATATTAGGCAATTAAAATTGCCCTCAGCTAATTAGTTTGTTCTAATTAATATTAATAACCTACTTCTATCTTTAAGTGACTTTAACAAACCTGCTTGGTATTCGCATCGTATGGTATAACGTAGGTGGATCCATCGGTCCTGTGGATCCGTCTGCCTGTCATGGGAATGCCATGTTCCTTGATCATGTGTGTCTCCAAGCCTACATCTCTTAGGGCTCGTCTCCCACGCACTGATAGCGCCAAGTTTATGGACCTACCCCTGGCTTGAGGGGTTTCTCTGATATCTAGAGGAAAAGGAAGGAAATTAATTGACAGGTTTTAGTGCCACCAGATTAGAGATAAGGTAGTGATGCAGCTGAATACCCCTTGGTAAGACTGGACTGGACTTTTGGTCTTCTGACACCCGTAACAGCCGGAGCCCTATCACAAAATTGCGTTTTGACAGATTAGGTACCTACAGTATTGAATGCATGGCATGGTATTGAATTTTGACTTTATTTTTATTTATATACCTAGATAAGAAAAAAATTGCGAAAAGCGAGGCCGCTATGGACCTATACTAATAAGTATTCTCCACTACTCAAAGTCAAAGTTAGTTAAGTTAGTCAAAGTTGTCGAAGTCTTTCAGTTTCTCAAAATAAGAACGCCAAAGTTTAAAATCACGGTAGAAATGTTATAGGACAGCTACATAACGTGCTTTCCGACTATTTCCGAGGCACGGAGGGATCTCGATATGTAATGGATGATCACGCATCGCCATTCGATCGACCCGTGAAGATTTAAAAACTGAAGTGTTAATCGACTTTTGTCGCCGACTGTACCTAATTAGGCACCTGATTTAGGTTTACCCTGGTAATGCAAAAGACAATAAAATTCGAATATTTGGTACTTCTTGTCTAAGCTAAATTCATAAGATAGCGCCCAGATTGTCATTGATATCAAAGACTAAAGTAAACGAAATCTTCGACCAATCAATAACAAAGTCGTTGAACCTATAAAGGGTGTAAGTGTAAACAGTGGCAATCTTGTAAGGGGTCATTGTACTCATCATTATGAACAACTTTTACTATGGCACCAAACCTGAAATCGCGAAAAAAAAATCTATTCCCTACATTTTGACGAATTATGCGAACATAAATGTACCTACTGTACAGCTGATTTTTTTTTCACGATTTCAGTCCCATAGTAAAATCACATCACAGTAATATTATAAAGGCGAAAGTTTGTGAGTGTGTGTGTGTGTATGTTTGTTACTTCTTCACGCTCAAACGGCTTTACCGATTTGGATGAAATTTGGTATGTAGACAGCTTATACCCTGGATTAACACATAGGCTACTTTTTATCCCGAAAAAATGTAGTGCTCCCGTGGGAAGAGCAAGGAATTCAAATACATATTATGCTACTCTTTCAAACTCAAACGGCTCGACCGATTTCGATGAAATTTGGTGTGAAAGTAGCTGACACTTTGGATTAACACATATACTACTTTATATCCCGAAAAAATGTAGTGTTCCCGTGAGATGAGCAAAGAATTCAAATATATTTGCTTCTCTTTCAAACACAAACGGCTCGACCGACTTTGATGAAATTTGGTGAGAGAGTAGCTAACACCCTGGATTAACACATATGGTACTTTATATCCCGAAAAAATATAGTGTTCCCGTGGGATAAATTTTTATTTATTTTCCACCACAACTTAAAAATAGTACAGTTTAATTGTAACAGTTTCTACATAAGTATTGTAGATTATGGGGTGGACTGGAGCCTAAACTAGGGAAACCCTGTATTTCAGGCCTCCAAGACACTCACCCACGGTATGATCAACAAATTACAATAACTATGTTAAATACAAGTATAAAAATACAGTATGGGTATCGAAACTGGTAGAAGGAAAAAATAAAAGAAAAAAATTTATTAATCTATAATGTTTGTGTGTGCGTGTGTGTGGTGTGTGGGGGTGTGTGTATGAGTGTGTGAGATGTATGTTACTTTACGATAGTTATAAGGGATTCAGTGTCTTGATAGTTAAGTTTCGCAAGATGTTTTTTAATGATGTTTTTGGCTTCATGTGAGTTCCCAAGGAAGGATTAACACATAGTCCACTTTATACGCCGAAAAATGTAGTGTTCCCGAGGGATGAGCAAGGAATTTGAATTCCTTGCTCATCCCTCGGGAGTAAGGAAGTAGCTGACACCTTGGATTAATACATAGCCTACTTTATATCCCAAAAAAATATAGTGTCCCCGTGGGATGAGCAAGGAATTAAAATATATTTGCTACTCTTTCAAACTCAAAAAGCTCGACCAATTGTGATGAAATTTGGCGTGGTAGTAGCTGACTCCTTGAATTAACACATAAGTCACTTTATAGTCTGAAAAATGTAGTGCTCCCGAGGGATGATCAAGGAATTCAAATATATTTGCTACTCTTTCAAACTCAAACGGAAGGACCGATTTTGATGAAATTTGATGTGGAAGTAGCTGACATCCTGGATTAACACATAGGCTACTTTATATACCGAACAAGTGTAGTATTCCCGTGAGATGAGCAATTTTTTTGTGAATACTTTTTTCACCGATTAAATAATACACGTTTTAGTGTATCTCATAAACTCGCGGGTAACACCGCGGGGCGCAGCTAGTTTGTTCATAATGATGAGTACAATGACCCCTTAAAAGATTGCCACTGTTTACACTTACACCCTGTAGATAACAGTGGTTGTCATAGTTCTAACATACAGTAGGTATAAACTATACAGGATCAAATTAAATTAGCTAGGGAAACTCCACAGACGTGATGGGTATCGACATCTAAACACGATAAAATAAAAATGATCAGATGATTATTTTTTTGGGCGTCAACGATCGCTTGGGGTTACTTACCGAGTTGAGGAAATCTGTTTTTTTTTTTTTTTTACCGTGTTTAGAAAACGACACCCATCACGTGACTGAAGTTTACACAAAAAAAAAACTTTTTTTTAAACTGATATTTCAAGTTCAAGGTCTAAATTAGATGCGGTCCATGAGCCCAAAAATAAAACTCATCAAATTTATTTATTTTTATTTAGTCCTGATAAATACTACAGTTACCTAGGTAGGTACCTACATATAATCTTGAAGCAACGTGTAAGTGGCTGGGTCAGACAAATTCAACTTATCAATTCAGAATTCTGCTTACTTATTTGCTTGCACTTTGAGAAATAGATAATATAAAACCAAAGAATAGTAACAACAGACTGATGTCATGCACCTAAAAAAAAAGGCGGACGCCGTCTCCTTTAACAATAACTGAAGCACCCATAGTAAGTCAGTGCGCTAATGTCTACAAGCCAGCACGCACACATTCACACCATAGTAAGTCTACCGGCCGCCATTACGTTACACGAGCGACGGCGTCTTTGCAGGTACTCAAATCACGCACACATAGATCGGTAGGGTGCTTCACTTTTGATATGCGTGGTGCGGAGTCCATCTTTTTTTATAAGTCTATGACTGATGTATGGTCTATAACCAACCTTCGCGGAACTCATACAGGCGAACTCGATGGCCCCTCTTTGCAAGATACAGTGCTTCAAGAGACCCCACCTGTAAAATTTCAAAGAACATGAGTTAATCTCCCATGAGTGAATTTCTATTATGTTACGGACATAAGGGTACCTAGTACTTGTTGACAGACATACACTGCTGCTGTCCTCCCATACCTATTAGCACTGTAAAATTATCTTTAAAAGAGTAACCGGGTAATTCCTGCTAAATATGTTGTAATTTTGATGTTCGGATAAATAATTAATACATCTGTTTCTCGAGGATTTGTTGTACTAACATGAACTTTTCCTTTACGGTGCAACAATATACCTACTGCTGTTATTTTAAATACTTCTTTATGAATTTGAATTTCAAAGTGTCAAAAGAACATTACCGTGGGTGTCCATATCCGAAAAGGAAAAAAAATATTCAAAATAATTCGTATATTTTATGCCCAATTTAACACAATACCATCAAACTAAAATACTTAACCACCCAAATATAACAATGTAACATATTTTAACAATAACTTTAAAATGTGTCCCAAGCAAAAATCAGCATTACCGTGTCATGAGCTGTCGTGAAGTGTCGTGACACGCGGAGGGATTGGAGGGACAAAACTCCTTCGTTCATGAGGATAGAAGAAGCTTAAGAAGGCCTCAAGTATAACCTTCCTGTAGACGTTATAATAATGTCATTATTGTCGTAAAAAATGTAAAACAACTCGTTTTTTTTTTTTCGGAAAATTTGTCGCAATGCATATTTCTTAGGAATCACCCAACCGTGGAGTTTCTTGTCGGCTCTTCTCCATATGGAACGATCAATTGGAACTGTGCACCTAGCCACAGACCTAGCTTCTGACGTTTCATAAGTTATGTGCCCATGTAGTTTTAGGTGAAATTAGTAGATTATTAACCAAGGGGATAGGGCAGTGTCTTCTGTCGCGGGTGACGATTTAAATCGCGAGCGTAACGAAGGACTCGAGGTTTACTCCCGAGCGTAGCGAGGGTGTTAAAAACTTAAATCACGAGCGAAGCGAGGGATTTAAGACGAGTCCTGAGTGTAGCGAGGGATTTAAGTTCACCCAAGACTAAGCCAGCTTTATCACCGAGGAAAATACTCTACTTTTCGTACCATTTGCGAAAAAATTAACACAATAATAATATGAGATAAGCATTTATTAAAAATAATGACAATTAAAATAAACTTAACGTTTATATATTTGAAGAAAACAAAAACGCGGCAAATTCCTAGACTAATATTTTTTTGTCGTAAAAGCAAAGGCATCAAGCTCATACGGCCTCGTCGGTTTTCGTAATTTTATTTAATAATCATAACTGCATAATGCGTATTCCTTTTAAAAAAGATGTATAATGCTTTATATACAAACTCAATGGTGTAAACACAGATGTAGTTCAGTATAAATTTCGGTAAGTATTCCAACTTTTAATCACATTCTCCCCCTAGAGGATGAATGAAATTCAGTACAATTTTCTTTCCCTGTTTTTAACAGATTAAAAATGACTATTGTTATGTTCGCTTTTTGTGGCATAGAATGTCACTTTTTTGAGCAAGTGGTACGAAAAAAATATTTTGATTTCCATTTTTGATTGTGGACCATATTAGTACGTACATACTTAAAGCCAAGCGCCGAATTATGATTAAGTACCTAATGATACAAACAACCAAAAGTCAGATTAAGTATGTCAGGCGCAGGCCAAAGGAATGTTGGAAGAAAATAAGTTGTTGTAGTCCATTAGAGACGGACAAAAAATCTTAAACCTCTGATGAAATTCAAACAAATCAATGGATTTAATTAGGTATTATATTTCTAGAATACCAATTCATTAATCATTTATAAACTCAATAGTGTCACGAAAATCGATTCACAGAATCTTAATTGCATTAATTATTGCACTGGACTAATGATGATGACCTAGTTTTTTGTGGAGAATGATGTTGGATAGCGTGAAAGATGGAATGACATCCAAATAATTGACCACTGATGAGCTTGTAAGGGGATACCTACATCGATAAACGTGTTTTTAAAATTCCTATAAAACCAAATGATAATTAAATCATTTAGATTTTCCATATATGTGTTATTTGACTAAAACCGAAACACCTATTTACTTGCGCGCCGGGGCGCCGGGGCGTAACTCCGCTGCCGCGAGAAATCACGGTACAGCGGACAGAGCTCCGGCGGGATCTCATGGCGGCATGGAGAGCGCGACTGTCGCAACCCAGCGCTGGGCACGCCACAATTGCGGCGATAAGTCCCCTCTTTGAGGAGTGGTTAGAGAGGCGCCACGGCGTCCTCACCTTCCGCCTGATGCAGGTCCTCACCGGACACGGTTGTTTCGGGAGGTTCCTGTTTCGCATAAGGCGGGAGGAAACGCCCGGGTGTTATGGATGTTACCATTGTGTGGATCGCCCGGAGGACACGGTGGAGCATACAGTGGAGGTCTGCCCGGCTTGGGCAGAGCACCGCCGCACTATGGAAAATGGTAGAACAAGCGCATATCAAAAATGCTTTTTACGAATATCATAATTTGGATAATATGGCTATTTTATTAGGTTCTCTAATAGTTAAATTATAATATTCATTAGGATTTTTTCACTTAATACGCGAAATTATTATTTTTTTCATAGATAGAAATACATAGAAGACAGAAGTGCCAAACTCAAGTCTTTGCGTATACATGTTTCAATACCATATTGTGAAAAAATACTTGGTACAGATATGCAGTATTTTACATTTTTAGAAAGGTTATTTTATGCTTTTTGCGATACAGCTTAATGATTTTAAAAGTAAAGAAAAATATTTCAGTAATTACTTAAAAAGTGACATACCTTATTTTTCACTTATATTTTTTTTCGTCGAAGGTTTTCAATGTTACCCACGCTTGCCCAACCGCTACTTTTTGTGTTGACTAGTAGTCTAACTATTCATAAATAGAATGCAAAAAAAATCAGCTGCGGATATTTGCGGTTTTAGAAGATATGAGAAAAAAACTGATAAAAGTCAGTACCCGAAAATTGGTATCTTTTGCGGTTTTATTAATATCCAAGATTTATTGGATCATACTGCTGCTAGAATTTTAAAAATCGATTCTGTTTTCCAAGAACAATATAGAACATTGATCCTTTATTGTAAATGGGGATGTGATGGTTCATCTGGTCAAAGCCAATACAAGCAAATACTTGCAGAAGAGTCGGAAACAATTTCAGATGCCAATTTGTTCATCACTTCATTAGTCCCCATCAGATTAGTTGATGTGCAATCGGGATCCGTTGTTTGGCAAAATCCGGTGCCTTCATCTGTGCGTTTTTGCTATTGAGTTTTGTAAGGAAACTCCAGAAAAAACCAAGGCAGTTGTCGATGATATTAAAAATCAAATTAGGGCTGCACAAGCATCACTTATAAACAAAGACCATCTTTGCAGTAAATGTGAAGCATGAACTATTTCTAACGATGATCGATGGAAAGGTGGCTCAGGTCCTTACAGATACTCCATCTGGTTCCACATGCACGATATGTGGGGCTACTCCACGGCTAATGAATGACCTATCGAAAGTAACTGCCAGACCTGAAAACGAAAACGCTTACCAATACGGATTGTCCACCTTACACGCCTGGATTCGCTGCATGGAAAAGATATTGCATATTTCCTATAATCTTTCGTTTAAGACTTGGGCTGCTTCAACTGAGGAAAATAAGAGATTAAAAAAAGAAAAGAAAGAACTTGTTCAAAAACGTTTCAGGGAGGAGTTGGGATTAATCGTCGACAAACCTTATATTTGTACCTAGCTACATCATTTCCTGAAGCCAGAGTACAGGATGTACGTATTAGTAATATGATTTTAATTTAGTAAATTGTTCTCATATATATATATATTTTTTACTTTGCTTGTTGTAATTAACCATGGTTTAATCTTTTTAGTCATTATAAACTTGTATTCTACTTTAAATAAATTTTTAACTATTTTTTTCCTGATTTTTTCCCATTTCTTTCATTCTATGCAAAAAAACATACATCGATATACAAGAAAACACTATAAACTACACATCATTCGAATCTCCAAACCTTACTGCATATTTGTGCCAAATTTCATCACGATACGACAAAAATTCATGAAGTTACAGGTTTTTGATCCGATACCGACCTATATTTTCCATAGTGCGCCGTGTTCTCACGGAGGCGATCGGCGGCGGCGATCTCTCGCGTCCGAGCCTGGTCCAGGCCATGGTGCGGAGCGAGAGTGCATGGGAGGCCGTCACCTCCTTCTGCGAAGCAGTGATGCTCGCGAAGGAGGAGGCGGAACGCGTGAGGGAGAGGCAGCCTCACGCCCTCAGTCGCCGCAGGAGACGCCCTGGGCGGCGGGAATCGCGGGGCGATTTCCGGCCACCCACCGTAGGCGCGGGCCTGCGGACGGTGAGCAGCGGGTAGCTCGCCGTCCGGTAAGGACCAGGGACCCAATTCCGGGCTCGAGCTAGATATCACGACCATGGAGATCAATCTCTGTTTCAAATCTCCGCATCAATGTCCGGTTCAAATCTCGATACTATCAAAAAACCGTATTCTGGTAGACCATGGAGAAAGATTTACAACGGAGAAAATAATCTCGTCTAAAAGACGTTCCATTTTTATCGATTCACTTTGATTATAATCGATTATGCTACGTTTTTCTTTTTTTAGTATTAATAACGTATGTTTAATTTATTAAATCCAAGCAAACGCATTATAAAAGATAATTTTAGTATATTGTGTTTCTATAACTGGGTTTTTTTAATTACCTACTTAGGTACTGAAAATAGTAATTGCAAAGTAGCGTGATCCGAAACGCATTTCGCATGATTTGTGTAGTATTATATAGTGCTCTGTGACTTGTGTCCTTTTTCTGACGTAGGTAGGTTTTAATTATCAAACTAAATAAAACTATTTTTAATCGCGATAAAGGAGTGGAATAAAATTAGTAGTCATGAACTAAAATTCACACCAACATAACACCTTGACTTCAAGTGCAAAACAGTACTGTATTTTTTTTTTCTTTTGCTTATATCTCGAAAACGGTGTGTCCTATCGCAAAAATTATGAAAATTTGGCCCCCCTTTATGAGACCCATAAACCCCGAAGCCTCTACATGTAGGTACCAAAAAAAAAAACGAATATAAACCTACGAATGTAAATTTTGACAGATGTTCCAACGGAGATTTCATATCTCCATACCTTAGGACCAGCCGTGATATCTCGCTGGTTTGCGATCGAAAAATTTATGAATGGAGATCGTTAGAATAGCATTTTTTCGTTTTCGACGGAGATAAGCAGTTTCTCGACTGTTATTTCGACCATGGAGATAATTTCCATGCCGCCGGAATTGAGGCCCGAGTCGACGGCGCGTTGTTTTCCACGCGCGCCTCAAAGAGATGTCAGCAAGTGACGGGGTCCAATAGGGCCGACGCCGCTGGGGTCGCGGGTTGTCTGAAGGGGTTACCGCGGCCCTGGCATAGGCAACTGAAGGAACACGGGTGGGTTTTAGTCAGTAAAAGTCTGACACGCCCTTCCGCTCCACCCAGAGCGGGAGAAGTTATTTGATGATTTCCCACCCTCAAAAAAAAAAAAAAAAAAAAAAAGGTCACAACGTGCATGGATCTCCTACAAGGTTGACCGATGTCCTGGTAACACTCACCAGAATCAGATCAATGCGAGAAGCACGGGACCGGTCGATGTAGCTACGCTCGGAGTAGGCATAATATGACCAGCTATCGTGTACGCTGGTCTTTCGGCTGAAATGGTGATGTTTATCTAACCTGTGCCATATATTGCTGCGATTGGCAGTTGTTGTCAAGGCAATGCGTTAGCCGGCTGGCTCAGGAACAAGTCATTCACCTAGATAGGTACCTAATCTAAGAAGGTATAGTATTTATTGATGGAACATATTTTGTGTGCGTTACCGCAGCCAGAAAATGTCGAAAATCGTCATTTGAATTTTATAGATAATTAGTGCCTCGGCTTCTGTAATTGTACCATCGATTTTTAAATTTGTACCTCTAATAGTTTTTTAGTTATTTGACAAAAACAGTTCTGGCTGGCGTAACGTTACCGTAGCCAGAAGTTTTGTTTATTAATGGGTATATCGAAATAAATTGTAGCCAAATATTTAGTGCCTCAGACGAGGTAAATGTACCAACTTAATTTGTATTTGTATCTGTTATGGTTGCGAAGATATTCAAGATCCTGCTGCGGTAACGTTTACATGTTTGCTGGATCTCTGAAACGGATAAGCCCCCTTTTATAGTATTTTGCACACGACTTCTTATGAGTTAGCTTGAATTTGTTCCTCATTAATAAAACAAAAAAATTGCACCGTTAAGGAGTTATTTAGGTAAATAGAAATATGCTTTAATCGATCCTAGCACTTCGAATAGAAGCTCTAAAGACTTACTTGCAACGTTATGTTATAGCTTATAACTGCCTTCAAATGTACCTGAAGTTTAATTTATTATCCTGTAAGCAATTAATAAATTATGATGAAATTTAAATTTACTTCGGGACATGATGCGCAGCGGTTTTTTAAACCACCGTTTAACCGAGATTCTTTAGGATTTATGAAATGAAAGTTATATCAATAATTAGTGCTTTTATTCAATTTTATGCCTGTACATTTGCAACGTAATCCACTCAATAATTAACGAGATAATCGAAAAATAGTCACTATGGTGTGTGTGACCGCGGTAACCCGGCCAAGTTTCGATGGTTACAGAAAAGCGGCCGTTTAATACATTATGCTAACCTTCTGAAATTTATAGGATAGTGTGGTATGGTTTGGTACATACGCGTACACAAGTGTTAAATAAAAATATGTTTATTTGAGTATTTTTATTTATAAGTAAAATAATCATTTTAAAAAATGGTTTGTTTAAGATAATAAGGTATATAGGTTCGCAGATCAACCTTTACTCAACATAATAAATTATCATTCAAGGTCAAAATATACAATTCTAAAAATGTCCAACGGTGTCAAAATGTCCAATTCCCAAAATGTCCAGTTCCCAAAATGTCCAACTCCCAAAATGTCCAATCTTTGAGAATGGTGTGACTGACACTGGCATGGCCACCATCAGGGATTTTAATTTTGACAACATGAAAAATTAGTCGCTAATTGTGTGACTGACACTGGTATGACCACCATCAGGGATTTTAATTTTTACAACATGAAAAATTAGTCGCTAATTGTGTGACTGACACTGGCATGACCACCATCAGGGATTTTAATTTTTACAACATGAAAAACTTGTCGCTAATTGTGTGACTGACACTGGCATGACCACCATCAGGGATTTTAATTTTTACAACATGAAAAATTAGTCGCTAATTGTGTGACTGACACTGGCATGACCACCATCAGGGATTTTAATTTTTACAACATGAAAAGCTTGTCGCTAATTGTGTGACTGACACTGGCATGGCCACCATCGGGGATTTTAATTTTGACAACATGAAAAACTTGTCGCTAATTGTGTGACTGACACTGGCATGGCCACCATCAGGTATTTTAATTTTGACAACATGAAAAATTAGTCGCTAATTGTGTGATCAGTGATGATCAGTGAGACATGATGCGCAGCGGTTTTTTAAACCACCGTTTAATCGAGATTCTTTAGGATTTATGAAATGAAAGTTATATCAATAATCAGTACTTTTATTCAATTTTATGCCTGTACATTTGCAACCTTCTGAAAATTACAGTTAATAGTCTTATAATTTTGGTACAGACGCGTACATTATGTTTTGAGTGAAAAATATAACCTTCTAGGTACCTAATAAATAATAATGAACTTTTAAATTCAATAGTTTTATTTACTTATGTAGGTACCTATATAAGCACGTAAGTACAGACTAGTCTTTATGAATCTATACTATAATATTATAAATTCGAAAGTAACTCTTATCTGTCTGTCTGTCTGTTACCTTTTCACGCCTAAACCACTGAACGGATCTTGAAAAAATTTGGCAAGGCTGACATGGCATCCTGGCGAAGGCTACTTTTTGCCTCAAAAATAATCCTACGGGGGGTGACATAAGGGATGAAAGTTTGTATGGGAAACCCAGCATTATTAGTGATACCTAAGTATGAAAATTGAAATTTATGCTTTTGGTAGGAAATAAAATTAGAAAAATAGGGGTTGATTTTAAAATACACAAAAATGCACGGATTTCGTTAGAAATTATTAATTTATTACCTACAAGAAATAACTTTTGAACAAGTGGATACTCGGTCTAAAGTTTTTTTTTTATTAGAACGTGACTGGCATAGTAAATATCTAAACAAAGTCCCCCCCACGCCGCGTCTGTCTGTCTGTTTGAATGAGATAAACTCAAAAACTATTAAACGTGTTTTTATACGGTTTTCACGTTTTCAGCAATGGATTCATTAAGTTTTTGTCTAAATTGGCTGAAATATGACGATGATTGTTGAAGAGTCGTGAAAAATCATGCCGACTGGAAGCTTTAAGGCCACCATACACGGCAACGATATATCGTAAGGATTTGAGTTTGCACAGTTATATCGGACGGCTTTATGTTCTCCACATGTAAGTACGCTGAACGTATACATGTAGAGAGCATAGGGCCGTCCGAACGTACTACGTTCCCATGGAATACTTTCCATCATCCACGCGGGCGAAGCCACGGGCAAAAGCTAGTACTTACAATAAGCCTCTTATCTTACCCGTAGTGAGGTACCTAGGTACATATAAACCCATTTTCAGACTACTGGCGTAAAATTACGTCGTGCAAGCAAAGAATATATGAACTGTCGCTGGTAAAAACCCGTATGAAGAGCGAGCGCGCACTGCGGTGCGTTTCCGGTAGTTCTGCCGCACTGGGCGGGGCCTACAGTAACAAAACGCATGACCGCAGTGCGCGCACTTAAAAGACATATGCGGTAGAAAAACGCTCGCCCTTAGGGCGGGCGCCGTACGAGCGCGCATTGCGGTGCGTTTTTCTACCGCATAATCTGTGAAGTATGGAATGTCTTTGAAGTGCGCGCACTGCGGTCATGCGTTTTGTTACTGTAGGCCCCGCCCAGTGCGGCAGAACTACCGGAAACGCACCGCAGTGCGCGCTCGCTCTTCATACGGGTTTTTACCAGCGACAGTTCATATATTCTTTGCTTGCACGACGTAATTTTACGCCAGTAGTCTGAAAATGGGTTTATATGTACCTAGGTACCTCACTACGGGTAAGATAAGAGGCTTATTGTAAGTACTAGCTTTTGCCCGTGGCTTCGCCCGCGTGGATGATGGAAAGTATTCCATGGGAAGGTAGTACGTTCGGACGGCCCTATGCTCTCTACATGTATACGTTCAGCGTACTTACATGTGGAGAACATAAAGCCGTCCGATATAACTGTGCAAACTCAAATCCTTACGATATATCGTTGCCGTGTATGGTGGCCTTAAAGCTTCCAGTCGGCATGATTTTTCACGACTCTTCAACAATCATCGTCATATTTCAGCCAATTTAGACAAAAACTTAATGAATCCATTGCTGAAAACGTGAAAACCGTATAAAAACACGTTTAATAGTTTTTGAGTTTATCTCATTCAAACAGACAGACAGACGCGGCGTGGGGGACTTTGTTTAGATATTTACTATGCCAGTCACGTTCTAATAAAAAAAAAACTTTAGACCGAGTATCCACTTGTTCAAAAGTTATTTCTTGTAGGTAATAAATTAATAATTTCTAACGAAATCCGTGCATTTTTGTGTATTTTAAAATCAACCCCTATTTTTCTAATTTTATTTCCTACCAAAAGCATAAATTTCAATTTTCATACTTAGGTATCACTAATAATGCTGGGTTTCCCATACAAACTTTCATCCCCTATGTCACCCCCCGTAGGATTATTTTTGAGGCAAAAAGTAGCCTTCGCCAGGATGCCATGTCAGCCTTGCCAAATTTTTTCAAGATCCGTTATGTCCGTTTGCCCCGCACGGCCCCCCAGAATTTGCGTTTTGGGTGTGCACCAATGCAATGTACTCGCCTCTAGGAGTATATATGTACCGGTTTCTTTTTCAATGTACCTCTGTACTTTTGAAGAAATATGCAAAAAAAGGGGGTCGTGCCAGCCAAACGTTTTCAGCTCGGCCCCCGTGTAACTTGAAAAATATATAGCGTTTTAAAAAGTTTCTTAAACTCAAGGAATGTACTCTATTAACACGTTATATGTGCCGCAACAGATATTGTGAATTCGTAATAATAAATAATTTATAGATGTGGATAGGGGGTCGTGCTGGAAAAAACAATTATAAGAAAATATCTAAAAAAGACAAAACACCCTTATCCAAAAACTATTAGAAAATAATTGATGTGCGGCAAGTAACATATGTACCGCTTTGGTTTCTCATACAACCTGCTAAATTTGAAAAATAAACCAATTTTAGTTTATTCAGCACGGCCCTCTATAGTTAGTTGCCTATATCTTTTTAAATATGACATGTTTGTTTACAAAATTCGATTTCCTGAATTACGTATAGGAGTACAATCATTCCAAATAAATTGCGATTCTGCTGTATTAGTACTTTAAACGATAAATTGAATTTAAAATATCATACATTACAACTTATGGGGTGACCATGATTCCATATATTAGGTAGAGTGGGCTGCATCAATTGGGTACCCCTCAACAACATGTGGGTTCAAATCCGTGATAGGCCGAAGTTGGTTTTTGTATTTTCAAAAACATTTTATTATAAATTAATGTATTGTTTTTGTGAATAAATAAGTTTATGCTAGTATTTATTTTTAACTAAATCTGTTTTTATTATTATCTTATTCAATAAAACGTTAAACGTTAATATTTGACATTTACGACAGGGTTGACATTTACGAAGAGTTATTCAACGTCTAAATAGATCAGAGGTTTCAAGACCGTTCGCCGTGCATAAGATTGGAGGTTCAAATCTTAGGCACGAATTGTGTTTTTTATCATACATTATGTATTTTTTTACTTACGAATTCACAATGTCTGTTGCGGCACATTTAACGTGTTAATAGAGTACATTCCTTGAGTTTAAGAAACTTTTAAATACGCTACATATTTTTCAAGTTACACGGGGGCCGAGCTGAAAACGTTTGGCTGGCACGACCCCCTTTTTTTGCATATTTCTTCAAAAGTACAGAGGTACATTGAAAAAGAAACCGGTACATAAACTCCTAGAGGCGAGTACATTGCATTGGTGCACACCCAAAACGCAAATTCTGGGGGGCCGTGCGGGGCAAACGGACATGATCCGTTCAGTGGTTTAGGCGTGAAAAGGTAACAGACAGACAGACAGATAAGAGTTACTTTCGAATTTATAATATTATAGTATAGATACATAAAGACTAGTCTGTACTTACGTGCTTATATAGGTACCTACATAAGTAAATAAAACTATTGAATTTAAAAGTTCATTATTATTTATTAGGTACCTAGAAGGTTATATTTTTCACTCAAAACATAATGTACGCGTCTGTACTAAAATTATAAGACTATTATAATGTAATTTTCAGAAGGTTAGCGTAATGTATTAAAGGTCCGCTTTTCTGTAACCATCTAAACTTGGCCGGGTTACCGTGGTCACACACATCATAGTGACTATTTTTCGATTATCTCGTTAATTATTGAGTGGATTACGTTGCAAATATACAGGCATAAAATTGAATAAAAGCACTGATTATTGATATAACTTTCATTTCATAAATCCTAAAGAATCTCGGTTAAACGGTGGTTTAAAAAACCGCTGCGCATCATGTCCCGAAGTAAATTTAAATTTCATCATAATTTATTAATTGCTTACAGGATAATAAATTAAACTTCAGGTACATTTGAAGGCAGTTATAAGCTATAACATAACGTTGCAAGTAAGTCTTTAGAGCTTCTATTCGAAGTGCTAGGATCGATTAACCCCTCAAGTGTATGGCCCGGACCGCCCCCTGCGCCCCGCGTGATGCGCAAGTTTAGAAAACTTTTTGATTTTTGAGTAGGCCTTCAGAAAAACTGAGAAATCGGCAACTTATAGCCATTATCATGGTATATATTATACCTTCCTAGCTTCGTTATGAGTTTACCTAACTATTTATACTATTCAATAAACAAATAAAACTGACCTCATCTCGCAGTGATGAAATATGTTTTCACTTTTATAATTTTCACTCACATAACCATAAAACTTTATCACAATACATCGAATTCACACACATATTCACCAAAAAATCTTCATTACGATAACACAATAATGTGTAGGCAATGTTTACACATCTATTCCACTTAGAAACAATGTTCAACACTCCAAAAACGAATAAAAACTTTTTGTTTACGCAATGAAAATAAAAATGGCGCGTCACTTTGAAAATCACAGATGAATTTGTAAAAATTACGTTTCGTTAAATTTTAGTAGTGTTCCATTAAAATGTTATTAAAACTGGTCAAGTATGAATCGATTAATCGAATGATACAGCCAAATTGTGTTGAAAGTGAAAAGAAACGTAAAAAATACCATCGCCAATGAGAGCTGTGACGATGACGTAGTTATGCACACATGGGGTGCACGCGACATTTCGAGCACTTTCTCTTATGCACACATGGGGTGCAGTTGACACTTGAGGGGTTAAAGCATATTTCTATTTACCTAAATAACTCCTTAACGGTGCAATTTTTTTGTTTTATTAATGAGGAACAAATTCAAGCTAACTCATAAGAAGTCGTGTGCAAAATACTATAAAAGGGGGCTTATCCGTTTCAGAGATCCAGCAAACATGTAAACGTTACCGCAGCAGGATCTTGAATATCTTCGCAACCATAACAGATACAAATACAAATTAAGTTGGTACATTTACCTCGTCTGAGGCACTAAATATTTGGCTACAATTTATTTCAATATACCCATTAATAAACAAAACTTCTGGCTACGGTAACGTTACGCCAGCCAGAACTGTTTTTGTCAAATAACTAAAAAACTATTAGAGGTACAAATTTAAAAATCGATGGTACAATTACAGAAGCCGAGGCACTAATTATCTATAAAATTCAAATGACGATTTTCGACATTTTCTGGCTGCGGTAACGCACACACATATTTTCGTTAAAAACAATCGGTGATATTAAGATAAAGAAATCTTTATTGGACTCAGCCCAAATAAAAAACCAAGATGTAGCGCTGTCAACAGTGACGTGCGGCTGGTTTCGTAAAAATATGTGCACTTAGTGAGGTGTAGTATAGTTGTAGGTAGTTTGGTGTAAATGTATGCGTGTGAGCGTGTATGCACAGAACGAGGTGTAATTTTGCGCATGCTTCACTCTGCGATCTACGTATTGTTCGCAGCGCTAAGTATATGCTATGTCTTGGTTTTGTATTTGGTCTGAGTTATTGGATCTTAAGGCGGGGTGAAAGCAAGCGCCGTAGGTATTAAATGCTTACCGCAGCCCCCGCAAGGAGTAGCGATACGTAATAAATTACGATGCGCGGGAAACGCGCGCCAAGCGCACCGCTCATGAGTTCATGAACTCGAGTAGGTATTATGTTGCGTCACAGAATAGAGCAATGCAGTAGATAAACTTGAACTGATTAGTATACAAGTTTATTTTGTTTTATTTTTCTAGTAAGTATTTTTTAAAGTTTTAGACAGATTAGGTATGCATTGTAAACTTGAACAGTTAAAATAAATAAAAATAACTACTTATACATATTTATTTTCGTGAATAAGGTGGATTTAAAATCTGACTGACACGAAGACCTTTACCCGTACGATTCAAAACTACGCGCCGCGCACCATTTTACTTTACGAAGGTGTCGCATGGCGTGGGGAATAGTAGTTTCTGTCATTCCCCACGATACCACACCAGTGGTATCGTTTTCAGTGGTGTCGCTGTCGTGGGGAATGACAGAAACTACTATTCCCCACGCCATGCGACACCACCGACTGTATTGTGCTGTTAGTGATGTCCAGCTACATAACAATGATGTGTTACATAACAATTTAGACCTTATTGACATTCATGTTTTTTTGTTAAATTTAGCTTCCAGACCATTTACCAAGTATCTTGGACCAAAAAAACAAATGGTTTGTAAAATGTCTATAAGGTCGAAATTAGCTTGACACCCTAGAAATGATGTGCATAATAATCTAGACACTTTCTGAGGTGTCAAGCGAATTTAGACCTTATTGACATTCATGTTTTTTTGTTAAATTCAGCTTCCAGATCATTTACCAAGTATCTTGGGCCAAAAAAACAAAGGGTTTGTAAAATATCAATAAGGTCGAAATTAGCTTGACACCCTAAAAATGATGTGCATAATAATCTAGACACTTTCTGAGGTGTCAAGCGAATTTAGACCTTATTGACATTCATGTTTTTTTGTTAAATTCAGCTTCCAGATCATTTACCGAGTATTCTGGACCAAAAAAACAAAGGGTTTGTAAAATGTCAATAAGGTCGAAATTAGCTTGAGACCTTTATCGTTTTCAGCGAACTTAAATACCACGAAATGACCGTTCATTCCCCACGACACCACTGGTGGTGTCGTCGGGAATGACAGAAACTAGTATTCCCCACGACACCAATGACTGCATTGTGAGTGATGTCCAGCTAATTTTTAAACGTAACAATGATGTGTTATTTTTAAACGACTTCAAAAACGGAGGAGAATATCAATTCAGTTGTATTTTTTTTTTTTATGTTTGTTACTGCAGTACTCCGTCATTTAGAAGCCGATTTGGAAAGTTCTTTTTTTATTTTATTCGTTATGTCAACACAAAAAAAAAAACGGAGGGGCATAACTTCTTACGCTCTAGTTTTTTTTTTCTTGAGAGGATGTGATTACGGTCAAAATGAAAATCCAAGATGGCGGCTGCAAAAATTTTCGAATTTTTCGACATGGGCGTCAATTTCGTGATATTTGAGGTCGCTGAAAACGATAATGGGGTCAAAATGAAAATCCAAGATGGCGGCTGCGAAAATTTTCTAATTTTTCGTCATGGGTGTCATTTTCGTGATATTTGAGGTCGCTGAAAACGATAGTGGGGTCAAAATGAAAATCCAAGACGGCGGCTGCGAAAATTTTTAAATTTTTCAACATGGGTGTCATTTTCGTGATATTTGAGGTCGCTGAAAACGATAGTGGGGCCAATATGAAAATCCAAGATGGCGGCTGCGAAAATTTCCTAATTTTCGGTCATGGGTATCATTTTCGTGATATTCGAGGTCGCTGAAAACGATAGTGGGGTCAAAATGAGAATCCAAGATGGCGGCTGCGAAAATTTCCTAATTTTTCGTCATGGGTGTCATTTTCGTGATATTTTAGGTCACTGAAAGCGATAGTGGGGTCAAAATGAAAATCCAAGATGGCGGCTGCGAAAATTTCGTAATTTTTCGTCATGGGTGTCATTTTCGTGATATTTGAGGTCGCTGAAAACGATAGTGGGGTCAAAATGAAAATCCAAGATGGCGGCTGCGAAAATTTTCAAATTTTTCGACATGGGTGTCATTTTCGTGATATTTGAGGTCACTGCAAACGATAGTGGGGTCAAAATGAATGACTATCGTTTTCAGCGATCTAAAATATCACGAAAATGACACCCATGATGAAAAGTTAGGAAATTTTCGTAGCCGCTATCTTGGATTTTCATTTTGACCCCGCTATCGTTTTTAGCGACCTAAAATATCACGAAAATGACACCCATGACGAACAGTTAGGGAATTTTCGCAGCCGCCATCTTGGATTTTCATTTTGACCCCACTATCGTTTTCAGCGACCTAAAATATCACGAAAATGACACCCATGACGAAAAATTAGGAAATTTTCGCAGCCGCCATCTTGGATTTTCATTTTGACCCCACAATCGTTTTCTGCGACCTAAAATATCACGAAAATGACACCCATGACGAAAAATTTGGAAATTTTCACAGCCGCCATCTTGGATTTTCATTTTGACCCCGCTATCGTTTTCAGCGACCTAAAATATCACGAAAATGACACCCATGACGAAAAATTAGGAAATTTTCGCAGCCGCCATCTTGGATTTTCATTTTGACCCCACTATCGGTTTCAGCGACCTCAAATATCACGAAAATGACACCTGTGTCGAAAAATTTGATAATTTTCGCAGCCGCCATCTTGGATTTTCATTTTGACCCCACTATCGTTTTCAGCGACCTAAAATATCACGAAAATGACACCCATGACGAAAAATTAGGATATTCGCAGCCGCCATCTTGGATTGTCATTTTGACCTCACTATCGTTTTCAGCGACCTAAAATATCACGAAAATGACATCCATGACCGAAAATTAGGAAATTTTCGCAGCCGCCATCTTGGATTTTCATTTTGACCCCACTATCGTTTTCAGCGACCTAAAATATCACGAAAACGACACCCATGACGAAAACTTGGGAAATTTTTGCAGCCGCCATCTTGGATTTTCATTTTGACCCCACTATCGTTTTCAGCGACCTCAAATATCACGAAAATGACACCCATGACGAAAAATTAGGAAATTTTCGCAGCCGCCATCTTGGATTTTCATTTTGACCCCACTATCGTTTTCAGCGACCTAAAATATCACGAAAACGACACCCATGACGAAAAATTAGGATATTCGCAGCCGCCATCTTGGATTTTCATTTTGACCTCACTATCGTTTTCAGCGACCTAAAATATCACGAAAATGACATCCATGACCGAAAATTAGGAAATTTTCGCAGCCGCCATCTTGGATTTTCATTTTGACCCCACTATCGTTTTCAGCGACCTAAAATATCACGAAAATGACATCCATGACCGAAAATTAGGAAATTTTGGCAGCCGCCATCTTGGATTTTCATTTTGACCCGACTATCGTTTTCAGCGACCTAAAATATCACGAAAACGACATCCATGACGAAAAATTAGGAAATTTTTGCAGCCGCCATCTTGGATTTTGATTTTGACCCCACTATCGTTTTCAGCGACCTAAAATATCACGAAAATGACACCCATGACGAAAAATTTGGAAATTTTCGCAGCCGCCATCTTGGATTTTCATTTTGACCCCACTATCGTTTTCAGCGACCTCAAATATCACGAAAATGACATCCATGACCGAAAATTAGGAAATTTTCGCAGCCGCCATCTTGGATTTTCTTTTTGACCCCACTATCGTTTTCAGCGACCTAAAATATCACGAAAATGATACCCATGACCGAAAATTAGGAAATTTTCGCAGCCGCCATCTTGGATTTTCATTTTGGCCCCACTATCGTTTTCAGCGACCTCAAATATCACGAATATGACACCCATGTCGAAAAATTTGAAAATTTTCGCAGCCGCCATCTTGGATTTTCATTTTGACCCCACTATCGTTTTCAGCGACCTAAAATATCACGAAAATGACACCCATGACGAAAAATTAGGAAATTTTCGCAGCCGCCATCTTGGATTTTCATTTTGACCCCACTATCGTTTTCAGCGACCTAAAATATCACGAAAATAACACCCATGACGAAAAATTAGGAAATTTTCGCAGCCGCCATCTTGGATTTTCTTTTTGACCCCACTATCGTTTTCAGCGACCTAAAATATCACGAAAACGACACCCATGACGAAAAATTGGAAATTTTTGCAGCCGCCATCTTGGATTTTCATTTTGACCTTGAAATACAAAAAAAAATTAGAAGATACCTAATTAGAAAAAAAACTTAATTTTAAAAAAAATCTTATTTATGTAGGTATACAGAAAAATACATTTGAGGGCCTACATATTTTCTGAACATCCCTGCCAAACCCTTTGAAAGAATTCAGGCGTGATGTTATGAAGAAATCTCATTTCCTATCCGATATTCATTATAAAACCACCCGTACTAACTTTATTCTGTGGCACCTACCTATTTGAGATTTGAAAATAGTGAACCAAAAATTTGCGCGTCAGGCGGCTTTATAAGCTCCAGTGTAGGGTTCAAATTCAACTGTTTTACACACTTGATGCGATTGGTAAACATAGGCCGTGATAAAAATAAATACCAATAAAGCTTTTGCGCGCGTGACGTCTTTATTTACATAGGCATAGCGTTCAAATTCAACTGTTTTCAACACATGTTAATTTGTGCCGGTCGCAGCCGGTGACAGAAGTTAGCGGGGGTGGCGGGTTCGAAAAATTGGCACACGTCCGACCTCCATCACGTTCCGCTCGGGACTAAACGACACGGAGCGAGCGCAAAACACTTAACATTGGAATTAGTGATATAAATATTTGGATATTTCAAATTATGATAGCCGTTATAAATTACATTTTTTACGACCTTTATTATGGCATAAGTTTTATTGTTCAAAGCCTAATATAAATCAAATGAAATAAGATATAGATCATAATTATATAGATCGGACTAACTTACCTAGTGACGTCCGATCCTTAATTATGTGAAGTGATCTCGTCCTCATTGTACACATGTAGTTTGTACTTCTCATACCCGCTAATCACATTATTTAAAGATGAAAACCTTCATCATAAAAAAAATATTAAAAAATAAAAATATTTTATCTGTGGTCCGCCCGTTGGCGCGTGCTGTCCTGGCATCTGTCAATCATTCTTTCAAAGCATAAGAACGGGACTTCACGCAAAGAGTAAAGTAAGTATATGACCGATACGGGCATCGTATAGTCCCGGCATAGTGCATACAGCACAACACAACTTTTAGAGGGGGTTTAGATAAGGCAATCCATTACACATAAGTAGGTTGATTATCTGGGAAGGGCTGGGATACAATGAGGACGAGATCACTTCACATAATTAAGGATCGGACGTCACTAGGTAAGTTAGTCCGATCTATATAATTATGCTTCGTGATCTCGTCCTCATTGTACACATGTAGATGTTCAAAGAACAAAGTTGTGTTGGTAATAAGTTCAGCATATTGTTTAATAATTGAACATTGTAACTTAACATGTTATTCTAAGTTTGTTACTTACTCATTCATTATAAATGTATTTCTATTTATGAACCAGTCTTCCAGTTAGCTTAACTTAATTTAAAATTCTCTAAATGTTATTAGTTCCTGGAATTCTTATTCGGTCCTGAATCAACTAGTCTCATTAATAATCTAATATGGCACACTTCAATTATCTACTTATAATCAGACATTTAACATTGACATTAAAATGTAACAATCACTGTGTATAGAGCACACAGCTTGTGCAAAAGCTCTAGATTGCACAAGGATTACTAATGGTTGATAATTTTGTGTTCCAACCAGCAGCTTTTCTTATGACTACAATGTTGATACCTCCTTCAGAGGTCTTTTAAGTTGAAGTAGAGGCATGTCTGTTTATGTGAATTTGGAAATATCTATTCCACTACTACTTAAGTTTTGTTTCATCCATCTACTAATGGTTGCAGAAGAGGTGGCATGAAAAGGTTTTCTCATAGTTCTAATTAATTATTTACAATCTTATCTTATACTGTTAGTAAAATCTAGATAGGGAAAAAAAGGGGCTAGGATACATTCTCTTTAAGAAATTATAATATCAAGTTGAGTTGAGATCTGCCAGGTGAAGAAGTTTTAATTATTTCTGGAATCTTTATCTAAATGTTATCCTCATTATCGAATGTTATCAATACTAATGAGTGACAAGGTTTGAATTCTATGTGCTGTTACAAGAGCTAAATGGATACTTACTATTTTTTTGTTACTTATTCTAAACTAAGGGTTTAGTTATGAAATAAATTAGATAACCCAACGATACTGGGGTCCCAAAGTATTTCATACTTAGGGTTCTTTTGTTTTAATTTAAACATAAGAAACCCAGCCCAGTTCCCCCTCACCCCCCCCCCCCCCACCCCCAAGAAATCTTGACACTACCATATGAGCCATTTTGGGGGCCTAAAACTAGAAAAATTGTTTACAATTATTATACAGCGCACTCATTAGGGTATTGAGTGAGTCATATGACAATCCTTCAATGAAACTTAGTGGTCAAAAATAATATCACCATGGTGACTAAGCCTAGGAGGGGTCAATATCTTGATTCCTACAAAAGAGAATCCGCTGATTTACAGTAGATTCATATTGTTTTCTTGTTTTGTTAAACAAGGAAGCTATCAATTAAAAGGACCAGACTTCCTCTTCTCAGGAAAGCGTCCCTGATAATAATATGGTGGCAATCGGTGTGAGACCGCGCATCTACAGAGCATGTAAGTACCTGGATCAGGGAGCCATGATATGTCATTCTGACACTTAGTAGTGGAGCTGCTTGCAAACAGGGTCAATGCGGAGCTGACACAGTTTAACAACAAATGACTTGTGGGCTATATCACATCACTTCCATTCAATTTTTATGCTAGGTTGTCTAGATTTTACATTTGCCATAGAGTTTTCTTTGGACTAATGTAAGATGCATAAACCCATATATTTTGTCTTTCCTGGCACCATTGCTACAATTAAAGGCTAATTAAGCTATTTAGATAAGTAAAACAAGTACCACACATCTTATGATGATATAGGCGGAGCTATGACATTGTGATATCTATTCTAAGTAATTCCTCGCAGTACCTATGTGAGTTTGCTTGCAAATGTTTTGAGCCCTACAAACGGTTGAACACTGTTCAAGGGAATTTATATGGAACTTTATCATTAGCAGTCCAGTGCCCATGGCTTTTGATATCATAACATACCAGTCCCCAGCCAGTTTCAAACGCATCA
Source organism: Cosmia trapezina (assembly GCA_905163495.3). NCBI lineage: Eukaryota > Metazoa > Arthropoda > Insecta > Lepidoptera > Noctuidae > Cosmia > Cosmia trapezina. The sequence continues at coordinate 7,996,280 of LR991028.1, forward strand.
GAGAATATTTCCAGGACAAAGTCAAATTGTTTAATCCTATTGTGATTTGTTGAAATGTGAAACAACCTTTGCAAATAGATGATTTTGAATTTGATTCTAGTTTTGTTGAACTTGCAAATACCTAAATGATTTTGAATTGTAATTTGAATCTAGTTCTGGCCTTTTTATTCTCATTGTTGTTTTTAAGGCCACCATATTTTACAGTTGGGCATGCAGCAGCAAGAATACCTAATAATTACGCAAAATCTATTAATTGCATCTCATTTTTATGGAATAAGGGATAAACTATAAAATCTTTTTCTGAGGAAGTAAAATGGCAAACTGGACTGAATCTAACAGAAATCCTAGATACTGGCAGTACTGTCTGGGTTCTAGGACATTCTTTTCAGTATTAATAATAAATCTTAGATTTTTTAACGCAGTTTGAATAGTAAACACCTTCTAACATTTTACATATTTGAATAGGCAAGACACAGAATATTGTCAAGATATATTGTGTGACAGAAAGTGACACTAATAACTTCAGTTGACAGCCACCTGGCTCCATGATTTGTAAATACAAATATATACTGGAGATACCTCTAAGATATTTTCCTATGGGTAATAAATAGTATGCATTTATTATATCCATTTTTGTCGGCAAAGACTATACTGTCCTTAAATCTACCAATTTAAAATGGTATGTGGGAACATACTTATTGTATTTTTAATCTCCAAGTGCCATTTAATTTTGGGGAAAATTATAAAAATTCATTATTGACAGGAGAACATGTTTCTATGGCACCTAACTGTAAGAGATAATAATCTCTTAAAAATTAAATATTATTATTATTTATTATTAATAATAATAAAATGATAATAACTATTTTATCATCAGGCAACTAGGCCCATAGATAGAATACATAAAATTATCTAATTTATTAGGAAAATTTGTATGGATATAAGATTGCTTTATTTCTGAATGAAGTTTTTATTCAGAAGTTTCAAAAGGAAACTCAGTGAAAGGTAGTTTATAGTCCTTGATTCAATTATGTATGGTTGGATTAGTAGTAATACTATTCCATACTTCAGAAAAATACTGCAATCTACCATTGTGTATCTGAGCTAGTTTCAGTTCTGTTTCAGTGCCGTTTGATGTCATTGAATTTATCTTGAAGCTTATAGCCCGACCAGGTAATCAGATAATCAATATCTGTTTGTTCTCTAAGGATAAGGATCTCCGTGTGATGAACTATCATGATAAATGTCACAGTTGTCTAGCTGAGTCAGTTAACGTTTCTATTGATGCACTCCCTTGTGAGACTATTAAACTGTTAAGGACTTTGCCAGTGGATGTAATGGCAACAGCCATTATAATCCGCTGCAGTTGATTCCCCTTTCATTTACTGCTTCTGCCACTTAGATTACAGGTGTTTCATACTTCTTTTAAATGTTTTGCTTCTTAATTGCTATCTATAATTGCTCACCGGACCACCATGTGGCCAGACTGCCTTGCTGTTCCATAGATAAGGTAGCTAACTGTACCGCCCCCCTCCTCTCTGAGTAGATTCTCAATACTTGAAGGTAAGACATTACAATGACATGACATTACATGCTTGTGGTATAGATACCATTACAATCACAGCCTCCTTCTAGTTGTATTGTAGTAGAATTTAAGTAGTAACATAGCATAATTAAGTAAGATTGTATACAACATCTAGAATTGTAAGTATTTTGGAATTTTTGAAAAACAACTGGAAGTTATCTGGTAAATAAAAGAGTAAAAATTGGCGGCATTGAGTCCGGCTGCGACGGATTCGGTCAAGTGACACATAGCTCCTTGAACGTGTTCGACTGTAGTGTCTTCCACGGAAGCGAGCTTCATACTCATCTACAAAGAACAATTGAAGTTCAGTTCCAGACTGCATAAATCTAAATCCACGGCCAACCTCTCGTGATAGCTCTAGGGACATGTTTTTTAACACTGAACGTATCGTACCATTGGCTAACCTCTCGTGAAAGCTCTTGTGGTGTCGTTCTTCTGCAAGTATACAGCATATTCTCATGGTTAACCTCTCGTGAAAACTCTTAGAGACTCCTGGGTCTAATAACAGAGACGTGTTTTTAACACTGAACGTATAGACCATCGACTAACCTCTCGTGAAAGCTCGTATAGTATCGTTCTTTTGTAAGTATACGGCACAGATATTTTTCTCATGGTTAACCTCTCGTGAAAACTTTTAAGAGACTGCTAGGGATCCAACAGAAGCGTGTATTTAACACTGAACGTATATACCATCGGCTAACCTCTCGTGAAAGCTCGTGTGATGTCGTTCTTTATTAAGTATACGGAACAGTTTAATGTTCTCATAGTTAACTTTTCGTAAAAACTCTTACGAGACTGTTAAGCATCCAGGAAGGACGTGTTTTTAACACTGAAAGTATAGGCCATCGGCTCGTGTGATGTCGTTCTTTCGTAAGTATATGGCACAGTTAATTCTCATGGTTAACCTCTCGTGAAACCTTTAGAGACTGATATGCATATTGCGGCACCCAAGGTAAATACATTTTAGGAAAATGATTTAAAATAAAGACAAATTGTTAGGTTTATCAAGAAACTTACTCGAGTTTCAAGACGACTCCGTTTTCGCTTTTCCACTCGATTTTCCAGATCTCGCAGACGCTCGTTCAGCTCCTCCACTTCCTTGTCTCGGATTCTTCGATATTTTTCCATTTCGTTAAAATTTTTCTTAACTATTTAACGAAAAACGTGATCAGCGCGCGGCACAAAAAAGTACAATGATTGACAGATGCCAGGACAGCACGCGCCAACGGGCGGACCACAGATAAAATATTTTTATTTTTTAATATTTTTTTTATGATGAAGGTTTTCATCTTTAAATAATGTGATTAGCGGGTATGAGAAGTACAAACTACATGTGTACAATGAGGACGAGATCACGAAGCATAATTTAGACTTGTCTTTGCGATTTAATTGGATGCAGTAAAGTGCAAGTAATCGTGTATCGGACGGCCGAAATTTGTAGATGGAAGTCTGAACTAAGTAATATATTTTTTTCAAAATTTAAATCCGTGTTATCTACGAATAAAACACTAAACAAAACGACGTTTTTACGGCTCTCACCGCCTTAATTTGAATTTCGTGTTTGGAAAATGTCAGAAGTAATAATAATTGATCAATATTGTATTCATCAAAATTTAATTAACAAAACCAGTCCATGAATGGGTCATAAGTAGGTACCTACATACTTATCACGAAAGTATGAATTTATTATCACCGATTATTCTTCAACGTTTTTCTCGTTTTGCTAGCCAGAGATTTAGATTTAGCTTACATACTTACATAGGTAATTATGCACATACTTACTTAGAGCTTACCTACCTATGATAATAAAATTTTGCTTCCATTATTCTTTAAGTAGGTACCAACCTAAGTAAGTACTTCAGTACAAAAATGTCGTAATCTAGGAAGCTAGGAAAAAAACTGCTTCCCTCAATATTTTCCCATTTCAGAGGAAAGTAGGTAGGTAGAGGTACCGTGAGATACCTACCTACATAAAAATCTATTAAGTACCTACATAATAAAAAAATAAATAGGTAAGTATACCTACACGTGTCATTCTTTTGAGAATTAGAGGCACACAGGTCCGTAACATAAAACCAGATCTTCATATGACCAAATAGCCATGAAATATTTCAGCAGTGTAGGTAGGTGCCTACCTATTTTTAAGGGTTCCGTACCTCAAAAGGAAAAAACGGAACCTTTAGGATCACTCGTGTGTCTGTCTGTCTGTCTGTCTGTCTGTCCGTCTGTCCGTCTGTCACAGCCAATTTGCTCCGAATCTAATGGGCCGAATTTGGTATACGTATGGATTTTTGTGACCCAAACATGTACGGCGAAAGTAAATAAATGAATTTTGAATATGGGGGTCACTTTTAGGGGCAGATAAGAAAATAAAAAATAAAAATTTACCATATTTAATAAAATAGACGCAAGACCAGAATTATTAAGATATATATTTTTTTTCTATAATTATTCTTCTCTTACTGAGCACCTGCCATCAATCTCTTCACCACACTTGGTTGACTGGTAGAGAATGCCTAAGGGATTAAGTCCGCCTTTGTACTGTTTTTGTGCGAAAAGATTTAATAAATAAATAAAATTGACCGTTCCCCCCCCCCCTTATCTCCGAAACTACTGAGCCTAAAATTTTGAAAAAAATACAGAAAATAGTTATATACCTGTAGATTACAAGAAAACCTATAAGAATTTTGAGGTCTTAAAATAACTTGGTAAATAAGCTCTCAATAGTGCGAGTACAAACTTATATTTACTGTTGGAATCTATGGGAGAACATGTTTTTCAAATATAGTGTTAAGTTTGTTCTTGGGATAATGAATTTAATCCCAACTACGGAACCCTTCATTGTGCGTAGTCCGACACGCACTTGGCCGGTTTTTTTTTTATTTGTTACGATCGATGTGCTTATAATAGGTATAATCAACCCTGTCAACAGACTACCGTAAAATAAATGCAACAAAATTCCTGGTCTGGTTACTTACCAAGCCTGCACCAACAACCACCACATCCAGTTGCTTCTTTTTAGAATATCCATTCTGTAAAGTCGTCATTTCTTCACTATTTATTCACAAGATGCAATAAAACTAAAATTAAAATTATATTTCCACTTATTTTCGTAAAATAAATAATTGCACTCAACAGCTGATATAACAGTGTTTATCAGATGTTGACTAAAATGCGAGTGAACTATGGCCTTCGTTGTGAATACTTGTGAACTTGTGAGTTCCCCCAGTCCTCTACTCTGTGGGTGTGTGTGTTATACTGTGCGTCCGCGTCGAGTCTTGTGCCCCGATATGGTTTCATTAAATTGATATTTGATCACTGCGGGCACGGGGGCACGGGCAGTCAATAGGAAGAAATTAATTTCGATTACGTAGGCTATTGATGAGTTAAGAGTTGTTTAGCGATAGGTATTACGGTTGTATAAGTTGAATAACGTGCGATTTGTGAGGCCTACTTATGTCCAGCATAGAACTGCTGATGGTAAAGGCTACTGGGCTGCACCCCACCCCTAGGGTGATGATATTTGTGTAAAATAGAATTTGAGCTATACCTAGGTTTGTTTATTTGGGTGCCTTGAGAAAAGCAAGCCCGGAACAATTCTGTTCAATAGAATAGGTACTTCCGAGTTTGAAGAATGTGCAGGTATTCGAAGAAAACCAAAGCAATTTACTATGCGGTGTTCATAAATCACCTAGTTGTTAACCAGGGACACAACAAGGATTACAAGTAATACAAGGATCCTGGGTGTAGGTTCGTGCTGTATCCATCCCAGGTTGGGCTGTGCTTTTCTCGTTTAAGGGAAAACCTAAAAGAAATAACTAAATAGGGTAGATCCCTCATAGGCAGGTATTTGTTATCAGATCGGTTTTTTGGTTGCCTCTCTAGATAAACCACTTCAATAGACACACCGTTTGTTAGGTATAGATTAGAAATTCAAGCTATGTTATTTGATACAAAGCCACAGTTTAGTGTTACGGGGGGATCAAATGGCCGTACGAGGTTTCGGCATCGAATACCTACTCAATTTATGAGTCTTATGACACAGTGTAAAAGCTCGTGGCTGGCTGGGTATTTAATAACAGCCGCACGGGTCGATCCAACTGGTTAAGCTACGCTTGCGGGGGTTGGTCAGTGGATGGGTGACCATCTTTACATACCGAGACTCCTCCGTGCCTCGGAAAGCACGTTAAGCCGTTGGTCCCGGCTGTCATTTGTGGATCTTTGTTAGTCGTTACGGGTCGTCAGATGACCGAAAGTCTGACAACCTCTTACCAAGGGGTATCGTATTACCAAGGTTTAATTAAATGTCTAATCTTATTTCAAACGGATTAAAGATAGACCTATCTTTACCCTATCTTACCAAAAGGTAGCAAAGAGTAAAAATAGGACAGTATACCAGTGACCATGAGGATGTATCATACGGCGTCCCACAAGGTAGTGTCTTAGGGCCTACCCTCTTTCTCCTTTATATCAACGATCTTTGCAATATGGAAAATAAAATCCAAAAGTATTTTCGTACGCTGATGATACATCTATTATGTTCACGGGTTCTTCCTGGAAAGAGGTTAAGCTGAGTGCAGAGGCAGGGATGGCTCGGGTAGCTGAATGTCTAAAAAGCGACTTACTTTCACTAAACACTAATAAAACTAACTAAGTACTTATGCTTCAGTATCACTAACAGAACACAGCCTATTGATGACTTACATTTAAAGGTACACACATGTGGAGACTATTTGTAACTGCCCATTCATTGAGAAGGTCACTTAGACTAAATATCTGGGAGTTGTGGTAGACCAAGCACTGTCCTGGTATCCCCATATTGAGCAAACTTGTGGGAGAATAAGGAAACTCAGTTGGATCTTTAAAACCCTCAGGCATAATTGTTCCATGTAAAATAGTGAGCAGTAAGAACCGTCTCAGAAATCTCCTCAATGAAGTATATGTAGCACTGGCCCAGTCTGTGCTACTGTATTGCATCCCAATTTGGGGCGGTGCTGCTAAAACAAAATTTATTGATTAGTCCGGTCAATTTAGACATTCGAGGTTACATAAAGTTCCAACAAGCTGAATTTCTGTGAAATTGTTCAAAACATAATTATAAACAATGTCTAGAAGTTCCCCATCATTCCCCTGTAAGGAAAAAATTTTATTCAAGGTCAAAGGTAAAAAAAATGAGTTTTTCGCGATTTTCAGCAAAACGGTAAGTTTTATCATAAAAGTACCTCAGACAAAAATTGTAGATCATAAAATTATCAATAAAAAATGTATTAGTACTTTTTTTCTTACGAGCCACCGTTTCTGAGATATAACGATTCAAAAAGTTATAAAAGTTGTTATCGTCATAATATGCACACGTTTCCACGCCACCTATGAGGTAGTGTACTTAGCGCGTTTTTTTAACGTGGTTTCCCCAGTGGCCTACTCCACGGGTCAGTTGTGATCCTGTTTAATGTAAAACTATTGCATAATAACGGAAATTTTCAAAGATTGGGAAAGATAAAAGCGATGTAAATTAAAAAAAAGTGTTGAAGTTTATTCGTCTTATTCGTAAGTTTCAAATTCTTGTTCTTCTTCTTGTTCTTCTTCTCCTGCTTCTTCTTCATCTTCATTTTGGATGCAAGTAAATTGCGTCAATAGCGATGTATCGCATGATACTTCGTCGGAGTCAAACGAATCCTCCATTGTTTGTGATTAAATATTAGAGCACGACCGGCCTTGACAATTTGTGCATGCCAAAGAACAAGACAGTCCGACTTTTTTGCAACCACATTTAGCACTGCATCCCTTTTTGCAGTTGCAAAAAATAGTGTTCAGCAGTTTTTCCGGCGCAGGTGGAAGTAAAGTTTGAACTGGCTCTAATATGTTGTTGACCAACTTCCAACCCCAGTCTGTAGGGTCTAGCTGATAACCAAGCCACACTTGAACTTGGTAATATACTCGAAAAAGATGTTGGTGAGCTGCAACTGAGGTTGGAGGAAGACAAGCTAATTGAACTTGTTTTTTATTTTTAGTATTTTTAACGAAACATGCATATCGATGCTTATCTAAACAGGTAGTTTTTTAGGAGCTCCGTACATAGAAAGAAGAAAGCGGATGCCGTTGGTAATAACTTCTTGTTGAGTTAGTTGAATTACTCTTTTTAAAAACTTCAGCTTCTTTTTTTTTTTTTTTTTTTTTTTTTTTTTTTTTTTTTTTTTTTTTTTTTTTAATATAACAACTCTAGATGTACGTGGCGTACTCATGTATATTATGACGATAACAACTTTTATAACTTTATGAATCGTTATATCTCAGAAACAGTGGCTCGTAACAAAAAAAGTATTGATATTTTTTATAGATAATTTTATGATCTACAATTTTTGTCTGAGGTACTTTTATGATAAAACTTACCGTTTTGCTGAAAATCGCTAAAAACTCATTTTTTTTACTTTTGACCTTGAATAAAATTTTTTCCTTACAGGGGAATGATGGGGAACTTCTAGACATTGTTTATAATTATATTTTGAACAATTTCACTGAAATTCAGCTTGTTGGGACTTTATGTAACCTCACTCTCATTTTTTGGTCTAAATTGACCGGACTAGATGTAGAACGAGCACAACGTACCTACATTAATCAAAGTTATGTATTTTAAAAATAAAAGATTCTCCACTGAAAGCTTATACCAAATATGTGATTTACTCTCTGTAAGAAAACTGTATATAACCCAAACCGCTCTTAAAAAACATAAAGCCTTGCCATATAATATGAGCCAAAAAAGATAAAATCCAATATCTAAAAGGAGAAAAGATTTAGTTTCCCAAATTCCTCAAACTAAAACTAGATTTGCAAGCAGACAATTTAATAAACGTTCGGCACAACTGTACAACAGAATTAATAAACATGTGTATAAAAATTCCTACTCCCTAAGCACGAAGCCCGTAGTTTCAGCCGTCGTTACGGACGTTTTCTACTCCGTATCACCTACTGATGGATGATTGGTTCGGGGCGGGGCCCGAACGAAGTATGAATGACAACACGATTTGACAGTTGTCCCTACTCCCGATGTGTTTTTCCCCGTCCGATAAAATTTAACTTTTACACTTGTTTTGATGTAGGTATCGTTAAGTCAGACGGACGGACTCACGGGCGGACGGACGGACGGACTTAGGGAGTAGACCCCATGAGACTGACTGAGATTTCGAAGCGCGTCGTTTCGGCCGTTTTCTATAAAGATAAAGAGCTGTATCATTACTATAGTGTGCGAATACGTTTGAATGTTACCTATTCGATCTGAATATGTAGCAGCAGCACTATCTATAAAATATCAAATATCAATCGTGATCTATAAACAACTAGGTACGTATCAGACATTTTATTCATGATGTCTGATACATACGGTCATGGTCACGAGATAAAATAACGTGTAAAACAAGTTAATATATTTTTTTTTAATTACTTCCTCAATTTATGAGATAGATAAATATCGCAGAATATTGAATACAGGCTTATAGATTGTACTTACACCTTATCTAGGCAGTAAGTTCTCCTCAAAAGTGCGGGTTTGAACTAACGATCTCTCGTTCGCAGTCCGCGTGTTAACCGCTGGGCTATTGTTGCTTAACATAAACAACAAACACATTACTATTTTGATTGCGTTTATCTCGTTTGTGATTGCGCAAACAATCCAAGTTAAACAAATACTAAAACACTGACGTTTTAATCTTACATAAATAGGTAGTAACATATAAAATTATCTTACGCAAATGGAATTATGAACCGGCTAAGTGCGTGTCGGACCATGCACAATAAAAGGTTCTGTAGTTGAAAAGAATTTATCCTAAAAACAAACTTAACATTGTAATCCCAAAAAAATAATAATGTGATTAATTAATTACAAATTAACAATTTTCGGACTTTTGCCTTTACTTGTGCTGTGAGACCTTGCTTTTTGGCAAATTTCATTATTCTAGGTCAACGGGAAGTACCCTATAGGTTTTGATTTACTTGCGAGTATCGAAATATGTCGCATTTAAGGCCGTATTTTTTTATTGCGTTGACTAGAAGCTTGATTTTTAGAACTCCAAAGGGCTATAGCCCTACGTATTTGATATTAATTCCAACTTGATACCTCCACGCGTTCCTGAGAAAAAGGGTCTTGACAGAATGACAGACAGACAGACGGGCAACAAAGTGATTCAACAAAGTAATTACAGATACTAAAGCACAAGGTACATATAATTTGTTTTTGAGGTGTTCAATGTCAATGAATTATTAATTAACCAATAAGCAATATGCCCCATACCACATGAAGCACTTTGTTCTACGTCATCCCATGAGCTTCCAGAGAAAATTACAGAAAAAGAATAGTTTGTTGCGTTATTAATTTTCATATTACAGAGGTCATTGATATAATATGTTATTAAAAGTGTGGGACCCGAAACACTACTCTGAGGCACGCCGTATGATACTCCGCATCATCACTGACGCATTGCCCCAACTTTACCCTTTGCTTCCTGTTAGAGAGATAATCTTTAAAAAGATTGGGTGTAGTTCTTCTTATACCAATTTTTTCCAGTTTGTTCACAAGGATTGGTACAGAGACAGTGTCAAATGCCATTTTTGAATCCACGAAGATAGTTTAACTTTTTACTGTCACTATCGTGTTGATTAGCTACAAGCGAGCTTTGAGAGGTAACTGCATCATCGGTGGATATATTTTGCCTAAATCCAAATTGGGTTGTCCAAATAAAAATCATGAATTAATCCTATAAATTTCTTTATTCACTTATATTGACATACTTTCCTCTTTTAATTTTTTTTCTGTCCAAACATATTTTTACTTTACAAAAGCAAACTCCAAAATACCTCAAGCTCTCAAGTAGAACTATATTTATCCAAAAAGTTTTAGTTACAAAATACAATCTATTCACAAAAAGACCTAAACGGTTTACCTTTCGCAAAAAACAAGATCTTTTTGATTCTAATGTAATCTCGACCCAAATTGTTTACAACATCCAGAAATATTTTCCATTAAATATGTATGTACTTTGTCTTAATATAACCAAATATGAAATATGTATTTGTCACTGAAAACAGTCAGTCAAAAACAGTGAAAAACTATTACGCTTAGGCTTATAGAGTACCGGAACTTCCTGCCTATTACAAATACAACGGTTCATCGCCGTAAGGTTTACAGATCTTACTTTACTTTCGGCTTACGGACTGCCCGAGTCGGTCACTAATTAACAGTCACCCTATATAATAATATACTAAAGTATATGTAGGGTCGACCCTATTTATAGATGAGAAAAATACAATCAGTGTATCAGATTTACATAGTTTAAGAGATTTATGTTAAAAATAGTAGCAATTACTCGTCATCACGCTGTTTTGACGTCTTAAAATAAATAAGTTATGCAAAAAGAGACTTTATTATTTAGTGACTTTAGCCTTGATGTTAATAACTTTGTTCAATTAACATACAAGACTGATTCATGTAGTAGAATAATATGTAACATGTCTTAGAAACTTAAATACATAAACTCGCACTCTTTTCCCTTGGGGTTTAAGCAGAAACCACACATTTTTTTAAATATAATAGTTTTATTTCTACGGTATGAGCGTGGAGAAAAGAATCGTCTTGATTGGACGATTATCAATATCGCGTTATAAAACATAGTTCTAACTGGCGACTATCACAGCGCCAAAACTTTTTCGCTGGATAACTTACTTACATACAAAGTAGGAAGATTTAAAAACTCATATTACTAGGCATGGACGAGATATCCTCTGAGGGACTCTGGCTCGAGCTGAAAGAACTGAGAGTCTCCCGCGTCTCCTCTTTGATCTTCAAATGTTCCGTGCTCGAAGGAGTTCGGGGAAGTAGAGACCGATCCTTGTCTTTGTGCTCTTTTGATTTCTCTTTGTTGCTGTGTTTGTGCTTGTGTTTATGTTTGTGCTTCTTCTTCTCTTTCTTCTTTTTCTTAGCCTGTAAATTGTATTGAATTTATTAGTGGTTATTTTATTCATCACACGGATTTTGCCAACGACTTCGTCCGCCCGTAAATTGCCTATGCCTTGAGAATTTACAAAAAATATGATTTGTAGGTCCAAAGGTTAGGGCTGGACGTTGATGAGTTGGTCAGTGAGTGAGTCAGGACTTTTATTATTACCTACATGATTGTAATAAATTGATTAATTTATTTTTTTAGAGAAGATCCATTGCATTTAAAATGACGAGTGACGATATTAAAGAAAGTCTAGTACTCTCTGCTCTAGCAGCTCCTTTACTTTCTTTGATCGATAGCAGAGGGGCAATTCTCGTATTTTTAACAACGTTCACAATCTCATCTCAGTCTCAATCTGTCAAAAATTGTATAGCGTTTACCTACATTTTTGACATTTGATTGACGCTGGCATGAGATTATGAACGTTTTTAGGTACGAGAATTGGCCATCTGATCTTTTTACTACGACAGAATTTTTTTCCGAAGTTCTATAACATTATCTGTTCAATTTTCTTCTTACCTTAGGAGCCCCCATGTCATCTTTGTCGTGTCGGAACATGCCTGGTTCAAAACCGACCGGGCCCGAAGTTCCTGGTATACCAGGCAACGCGACCGCGTTGTCAGTCATAAACTCGCGTTTGTTGTCGTCCTAAATGGAAATAAGAATTTTGTTAATTTCTTGTATTACTTTGAATTCAAACCAAATCGCAAAATAAACTAGTATGGTATAAGTGGAACTGCTGCATCATCATGACAAAATATTAAATTGTATAAAATCAGTTTTTCAGAATTAGGTTCTTTGTACTATTTGCAGCCGGTCCACCCGCAGGTCAGTAAATAACACTTGAATTATAAAAGTAGCCCTGACTGCTACAGAATAGAAACAGAATAAAGACGCATTCAAGTTCAAACAGTACAAGGTGTAACTTTAATAACACACAACCTCTTAAGAGATCTTATAAAGTTTCCGATTTTAAGTTTCGAAGACTTCAAAATTTTGCCTAGTAAAAGCTCTAAGCTTTCATAAATAACAAAGCTTTCATTTCTAAGCTTTCATAATAACAAAAGTAATACATGTTTATCTCACGAAGCAACACGCGCTTTACTTGTGTTTACCAAGTGTACAAACACGCTGTGAATGTGTGTGTAAGCGCAGGAGCTCTCGGTACCGTCCGAGACAATGGCGAAGTCGGAAGTTTGTGTGTGCATTATGTGCTGACGCTACTCGTATTCACGCACACATCCACAGCGTGTTTGTACACTTAGTTACCACACGTAAAGCGTGAGCGTGAGATGAAAATACTATAACGCTGTTTAACCAAGAATACCAATTCATATGCTATCTAATACAAACTTGTTAATAAAAAACTCTTTTCAACTTACACTAAACACCCTGATGGGCAGTTCACTGGGCACGCTAGTGACGTCGATCTTGACTTCCTCCTCCTTGATACTGGTCAGTGGCACCGGCAACATGTCATCTATAGGCACGTCCACCATCCTGTCTAACGCAGATATTGGCAGACTTGTATCCATTGGTACCTCGGGCTCGTATTTCACCTAGAATTTGTATTGAAATAATTTGATTTATAGTATGTATGGAGTAGTATGTAGGAGAGGTAAAATTAAACAAAAAAAAAAAAAGTTTACTGGTGCAACAAAATAGATTTGGATCTGAATTTGAATGTGACGGTGTGTGACAGCTAGCTGACAGTAAGAAAAATACCTTGTGAATTTTATTATGTAGAATGGTTGTGAGCTAAACGTATCAAAAAAATTCAACTTAGTTTTGGTAATTGATTAAGTAATTAATATTTTTGAGAAATAATTTCGTAAAAATATAGCCATTGGTCACGTAGCATTTGAACGCCTATCAGAGCGCGACACGTCTCACTTTTCAGTCATGTCACTTTGACAAAATAACATTGTTGCAGGGTTCGGGAACCTCAAGATATTTTCCTCTAAATGTAGGGGATTTTTTAGGAAAAGTAAATAAATAGCATTCGCATGGAATAGTCAGAAAAGATATGATTGAAACGTACCTATGATTTTAAGAAATATCAAAACGAAAACGTCACATTTTGGAAAACGAGCTATTGAGTGTCCGTTCTGCTTGCGTTTTAGATACCTATTTAGATCACTGTCATCACGTCATTATTTTGAAATCGCAATTAATCGTTTTTATTCGATAGTAATCGATGATATCGATTTTTTTTTTAGATTCTTTAATTAATAAAAAAAATTACAAATTAATAATCGATTATTTGAATCGATATCGAACATCATAGGGGAAAGCCAAAGCAGAGGGTGGAAACACTGATTATTTGTTTTTACTTTTTTGATAGCATGAATCTGTCACAGATTTGACGATTAAGGGCGAAATTCACCGACTTTTAAAACGGCTTTTCCTTAGGAAATTTGACAAAAACGCAACTGTTTAAATACCTAACCGGGTGGTTTGAATGTTGGTGGAACACAGGCCTATAAGGATGATGACATCACTCGAGCCGCCATTGCTGTGTGCCCCGTTTTTACTACGAAAATTAAATTGAGTCTTAAAAATTAAAAATTAGTATTGTAATGCATAGACTTATAAAAAAAGATGGACTCCGCGCTGCGCATATCGAAAGTGAAGCACAGTAAGTATGCCGGGACCGTTTGTACAAACACGCCTCACGCACATATTTACATCATAGTATGCCGACCGGCCGCCATTACGTGACACGAGCGACGGCGTCTTTGCTGGTACTCAAATCACGCACACATAGATCGGTACGGTGCTTCACTTTCGTTATGCGTGGCGCGGAGTCCATCTTTTTTTATAAGTCTATGTGTTAATGTTAGTATTTTGATGAAATATTTAAGTTTTAAGGAAAATAGACCACAAGGAACATTTTAATCGGTTTCCTAAAAGCTGTCAACTAGCCTATTAGAAACGTTGAGATTTTGAATACTAGAAAGAGTCGCAAAGATATTTTATCAAGAATGTAATGTATCACGCAGTCTATATCGCCAAGGTATAGAGTATAGATCTTCAATCTTGTAAGAAATTAAAAGGATCTGTTCAGTAGATTTTTGTTCATTTTGTTTCTTCCAAAATAACTCAAACTCATAATTTCAAACTCAATAAGATTTAAAAAAAATGTACCTTCTTCTTTAAAATCTTATTCGAGTTTAAAATTATGAGGTTGAGTTATTTTGGCGTACATCATACATCCAAATCTGTTCAGGCATTTAAAAGTTATGGTGGAACAAAGAAACTCACACACATAAAAACATACATCAACCCTGAAAACATTACACTCCTTTTTCGGCTGTCGTGTAAAAATATGCCTTCTTGTCGCATGTAAACTAAAGCAGCTAAACTGATCAATATACTTACATCTTCAACCTCTTGCTTGATAACAGGTTTAGGCTCCAACTCCTTCAATCTCTCGCGTTCTCTTTCTCTTTCCTTCTCCTTTTCCCTCTCCCTCTCTCGTTCTAACCGCTCGCGTTCTTTATGGTGCATTTGTTTCATCATGGCCTGTATCTCTGGTAGTGGTACACATATAGGCCGCTTGAGTCCGTACAACGTGTAATAAAGGTCGACGAGGTCGCAGCGAAGTCTGGCGTCGTTTGATAGAAGGCAGTTTATGTTGTTCCAGAGTCTGTAATGGGAAATATTATTAATATTATAAACTCATTATTTGATAGCACATTATACATAGCAGACCACACCATCGAACGAAATACAATAATATTTCGTTTTCGAAACTCTCGCTTTTACGGTTTACGGTTTAAGGATGATGCGCAGTGGTAGCCCGCGAAATTCAATTATTTTTGGATACTATTTTTGTGTTCACCAAAAATATTATCCGTAGGTACATCAAAATACTGATCGTGCACCAAATATTCCTGAATGTTACACAAAACACCCGCGCGTCCGAAACTTCACATTGGTGAATCATTTGGGTTAGAATCATTTGGGTTAGGTTAGGTTAGGTTAGAACAGTGACCCTTAAGGACGCTGTTACAAATGGGTAGTCAAATCATTACTTTTTTACACAAAAGTGTGTTTATTAAATAAAATGCTTTGCTTTTTTAAAATGTTTTTTGGTTAAATTGTTGATAAATGTGCATGGTACAATTCTGAACCATAAATATAATTTTAGATAGGTACAGTTTCACAATAATGGTACCGAAGTGATTTTTTTTTTACTTCGGTACCGTTATTGAGAAGCTGTACATATCTAAAATTACGTTTATAGTACAGAATCGTATCATGCACACTTATCAACAATTTAACCAAAAAACATTTTAAGAAAGCAAAGCATTTTATTTAAAAAACACACTTTTATGTAAAATTTAATGATTTGACTACCCATTTGTAACAGCGCCCTTAACGCGCGACGGCGAGCGAGCGAAGCGAGCGGTGCCGCGGTAGCGGCCGCCGAGCGCCATATCCAATAGATGCTCGTTATGACATATTTTAATGAACATATTTTGGTGCACATTCAGTATATTTGGTGGAACACAGGCAAAATTAGGTAAATGAAATGGGAATAAATTGAAGTACTTTTAAATACCATCCATTATTTTTGGGTTTTTGCAATTTGCAGGTCCGTGTCAGGTTGTATCTTGATCAAAGTCTGATACGCGGGAATAAAACATATGTATTTATTTAATTTTAGCTATAAAAATCATCAATACATCTCTCTAAGTTAGATTTAGTGCAGATTCGTTAGATTTCGTTCGCTTGACGAATCTGCACGAAATCTAACTTAGAGAAATGTATTGATGATTTTTATGGTTAAAATTATGTAAATACATATGTTTTATTGCCGCGTATCTTATTTTGATCAAGATACAACCTGACACCGACCTGTAAATTGCAAAAAACCCAAAAAAAAATTGAATTTCGTGGGCTACACAGCGCATTTCACTCAAAAAGAATACAATTCGTCACTTTTAGGAGGAAAAACATAATAATTAAGATAAGCGACGGTTTCGCTGGTAACTAAGATTAAAATACAGTAAAAACTTACAACTCAAACACTATTCAGAAAATGGTGCTTTCAAAGTTAAAAGTGATTTCGATTCCCTAATTACATACTTTATGTACTTATTAAAATATTATTATTTATTTATTACCACAAAGTTTATTATTTATATTATTTAGGTATAGCTTTGAGGCCCCTTGAGAAATTATATGGTTAGCCTGCCTCGTCATGCATTTTTGAATTTGCATTCTTTTTGTAAATGTTATGTGTGTGTGTGTGTATGTCTCTATTAATTGTTTTACATACAAGTATACAAGTGTTATATTTATGATCAATATTAATTAATTTTGTTTCTTTTAAAACCTTTTGAGAAGGTATAAAATGGTCATAATTGAATAAGGCTAATAATTTTATTTTGAGATGTTTTTAACTTTTAATGTGAGTTTTGGCGGCACTTCCCCATACTTTCGGGGTTAATGATACGCTAAATCGAACGTATTGTACATTTTATTTTAAACTGAGTATAAAGTCTAAACCGTTCAAAATTTCGCTATAAGACTACAGCTTCAGGGCGTATGATACGCCCATATTCACATCCATACGAAATAGATGATTAAAAACTGAAACGCTCTTCAAACCTATTTTAGTTAGTGTTTTGTCAATTTCTTTCGAATTAAGTATGATTTGAGTTCAAAGAAGACAAAACACAATTTTAACTAAAATAGGTTTGTAGACCATTTTAGTTTTTTTATGAATAAGGGGGTACAGTCCGTGAGGTTTAAGCTAAGCTTTGCATTGGTGTGAGTGCACATAGATAGTGTAGGTGTGACGTCCGGCCTAGAGCGCGATTCGCCCTTTGCTTGGTTTAAAACCGGTTTATACTGCTTTTTGGCAATCGGCTTTTGTTCTTTTAGTACGAGAGGCCGTGACCAAAACCATGTCGCATCGTTGTAAAACGTAAAACGATAAGACGGTTGAAGATTTTGTGTTACGTAAAACGATAAGACAAAAATTTTGGTCATGGGCTCTCGTATCATTTTGGTGATCACTCCACAAATGCAAAGCCCACCTTACGCCTCACGGACTGTATGTTGACACTAGACACTAAGGGGCCGCCTCCACGAGCGAGAGAATCGCGACGATATCATCGTCGTGCCACGTATTTCTATACACTCTCTTAGAACGTGTCTCCACACGGCGATAATTTGTAGGCATATCGCCGCGATTCTCTCGCTCGTGGAGGCGGCCCCTTAGCTGCTCCTTTTTTTTTTAGTCGGTAAAATATTAACGATACATACCTATGTACCACAGCCTCAGTGTCAAGCCGATGTCTTTGAGCTCGTTCAAAGGGTGGCATGTTGATAAGCAGGCGAGCTAACCCGTGCCTCACGCAGGGATCCGCATCACTTTCTACCGCAGTCAGTAATGATGATAGGTCCTCAGGTTTACCGTCCACTCGGACGAAGTCTACTAGACACTCGAAGGCGGCTAGTCTTACGTCTGTAGGAAAATAGTGTCTATAAAGATCTTGTTACTGTTATATTATCACTGCGGGGATGGTAGGTGGTTGACCTGACCTTGAAAGCCACTTTATTAATCTTTATTCTGTAGTAGTAAGGGCGCTTATGGCGTAGCAGTGGTGGTCGTGAGTTCGAACCCAGACTGGCACTTTACTTTGTGTATTTCATTACATCACCACTGCTCTCAAAACGTTGAAGGGAAACTTCATGAGGAAACCGGTATAGATAGTGCAATCCACGAAGACGCGCCCCACTACTCGCCCTAAACGTTTATAGTAAGTTTGCAACGATTAGGAGGAGTAGTGGGGCGCGTCTTCGTGGATTGCACTACCTATATGTCCTAGAATGAAAAATTCGAAGACATGTGCCTTCCGCCAACCCGCACTGGGCCCGCATGGTGTATTATGGCCCACTCCCTCTTACAGAGAGCAGGCCTGTGTTCTAGCAATGGGAACGTTATAGGCTGATTACATTATGCCAAGAGCGGTTTTCGCAATTCAATTATAACTCTTTATAAATGAGTGTAAGAAATATGCAAAAAAGTGGTATTAGGACTACTTGCTGCAAGCCAACGATCCCCTTTTTGAAAAAGAAAAAATAGGCTAAGTAACCAAATATTCTGGTCTGAACGTAAACACGTTAGACCATTTTCGAAAAATTGTGGCCAGGAATTTATTAGTATTTAATTTATAGTTTATCGTCCGGCGGCGAGATGGGCAGACGACATTGTTGCCATCGCGGGGAGGGTGGCACAGGAGCGTGGGGATTGGCACAAGAACAGAGAGACCTATGCCTAGCAGTGGGTGATTTCGGGCTGTGAATGATGATGATGATGATGATATCAAGCTCCTTACCAATATACTGTCCATACGACGCATAAGCTCTGAATACGGTCGGTATGCTAGGCAGATGTCCGCATTGCTGCAGCCGTCGTATAGCGCGCAAACAACTGACGGTCACCGTGTTTTTATAACAAGGCAACACTTTCTCTAAGTTTAACACTCGCGTTATCTCTTCTAGGACTAGTCTTGTGTCTGCTGATAAGGAGTCGGCTGTTATGGGAGCACCCTGGAGGGGAAAAAGATGTTTTATTGATATGGGCAAAAATATTACGTGTCAAGAAGAGTAGATGATTTGAGTAATTATGAAATTAAATTATATTATATTCTTTTCTGTAAATAGATAATGGTACCGATTCTTTTGTTCAATAACTAAACTAAAATTTAAAAATCGCTATCTTTTACTAACATGCAGCGCGAGAAAAGGACGGCTATGAACTAAGTTAGATATATCGTAACTTGTTTACGCCTTGCGCTTCACCGTGTTTTTAGTTGACATGTTTTTACGTGTCGTCTAAATTTGTATGGAAATATTACTTCAACTAAATTTGACAGCTCTAATTTACGTCCGACTCTTTCTTGTTTTTTTTTATATTAGAGAGAAAAAGTTAGGAATAGCCAAAATTAAGTTTAGTTTGTGCATAACAAAATGGGCACCAATGGCCGCTTTTCATATCTGACGATCGAAACGAAAAATAATAAGTAATGGTCAAAGGCGAACCGCGGATTACAAAAAAAGACTTCATAAAATATCTACATCTACAGTCCGGCCGCCGACAGAATGCGTCTTGACACCTGTCAGTTTCATACTAACGAACATGTGTTTTGCGAATTTGATCCTTATCACTACTAGAAATTCACTTCACTTTCATTCATTTTCATTTCATTCACTACTACATTCTCTCGACGGCCGGACTGTAGTAATTTGATTGCTATTTGCTAGATATCTATCTATATTTATATTAGATGGATGGATAAATAAATGGATTGTTAGATAGATATATGGATACATAGATAGATTAGATTTTTTGACTGTACACTGAAAGGACAAACAACCGGACACAAAATAGAAATTCATTAGGACGGAACAAACGGCGGCGGCGGTCTTATCGCTAAAAGCAATTTCAGGATGCTTATTAGACAAAGATACTAAAACAAATATTATAGCTGTTGGTTCTCCTATGTTTAAATAAATAAATAAACATTATAAGTATGTATTTCTGTGTTACTTACGGGCTGCAAAACTGATATAACGGGTGTGATGGTAGCGGCTAAAGCATCTACTAAAGCCGCCTTATAATAATTGTCCGAGAAATGATTCTTAGAGTTGTCATTATACTTGAACAGGTCCAATAAGAATCGGACCACCTCGGGCGGGCAGATGCCGTGAATGTTCCTTAAACCTGTATGAAAAAAAAGAAAATGTAGTTTTTATTGCCAAACAAATATCAACTTTGCAATGGTTGAAACAAAGTCGAAAATAAATAAACTTAACCACATGAGTCCGTACACTTTTTGGCGTTGTTTTCATAGCTTGAGCTAAGCTGTTATTGTTTAGTTTTAAGGATCCATCTTAATGCTGTTGCAGGCCAATGGTCATTTAATTTTTTTTTCAACTTTATTTCAATAGCCACAAAGTCCATATTTCTTTGGCAGTGAAGACACAGTATTTTCAAAGTACTCACCCGCCATAGCGACCGGTATAGTCTTCTGTAAGAAGTAATGCTGCAAGTTGTCGAAGGTGTTCTGTTTGATGATGTGCGGCGCCGCGAACGAGCCGAACATCTTGCGGAATATCGTCAACATGGCCGGCGGACCCGCCCATGAACTTATCATGGCGTTCGCTACCTACAAATAAATGGAAATTTTAAAATGGTGGCGTCTCTTTTTACTCCCGACGGAAAAAGAAGGGTGTAAGTTTTTCTATGGTTAAGACTGAAGTTTAAATATCGTACTTTGTTTTACAGAACCCATTATATTCTGAATAAACTATGTTTTACGCTAGAGAGATGATAACAATTTGTAGTTTATTTTTAGCATAGTGAAAATTATTTGCAAGCACATTGTAGGTCGGCAAATCGGTAGAACTTCCGAGGCGATTTCTTAGTTTCGTATCATGTTATAAAATCGAAATGCGGGAGAGGTTTCCTTACCAAAAGCATATCTATATGTCTAGACAAATGGCATTCGCTTCAGAGCGATTCTATTTCTACAATCGCTATCGACGCATCTGTATGGAAGTTATCGATGGCGTTGACCTATGATCACGTGACATTTCGGTAGCGTTATCGCTAATCGAATGTTACTTTGTCTAGGCCCGCTGTCTGACACTTGACTAACAAAAATTAGCACTTTAAAGCTTATTATTTCAGAAACGGATCCCTAAATCGAAAAATTGTTTTCCCAAACCCGCAATATTTTTGAAAGACCCATCCAACAACACCCGACACTATGGGTGACCACACCAAATTATAGCTCTCTAGTACTAACAGCCTCTGAGCTAAGCTGCGGACGGACGGACAGACAGCCAGACAGACAGACGGACGGACATAGCGAAACTATAAGGGTTCCTTGTTGGCTACGTTTTTTTAGGGTTCCCCTAAAAAAAACGTCCCTTAGATCACATATTTTCCATGTGCCTAGACAATTTTTTTTATTCAAAACTTTATGTCATATGACATTTCTTAGCTCTCTAGTACTAACAGCCTCTGAGCTAAGCTGCGGACGGACGGACAGACAGCCAGACAGACAGACGGACGGACATAGCGAAACTATAAGGATTCCTTGTTGGCTACGTTTTTTTAGGGTTCCCCTAAAAAAACGTCCCTTAGATCACATATTTTCCATGTGCCTAGACAATTTTTTTTATTCAAAACTTGATGTCATATGACATTTCTTAGCTCTCTAGTACTAACAGCCTCTGAGCTAAGCTGCGGAAGGACGGACAGACAGCCAGACAGACAGACGGACGGACATAGCGAAACTATAAGGGTTCCTTGTTGGCTACGTTTTTTTAGGGTTCCCCTAAAAAAACGTCCCTTAGATCACATATTTTCCATGTGCCTAGACAATTTTTTTTATTCAAAACTTGATGTCATATGACATTTCTTAGCTCTCTAGTACTAACAGCCTCTGAGCTAAGCTGCGGACGGACGGACAGACAGCCAGACAGACAGACGGACGGACATAGCGAAACTATAAGGGTTCCTTGTTGACTACGTTTTTTTAGGGTTCCCCTAAAAAAACGTCCCTTAGATCACATATTTTCCATGTGCCTAGACAATTTTTTTTATTAAAAACTTGATGTCATATGACATTACAAATTGATATTTATTTAAAACCAATGTAAGTCTTCTCGCACAGTATTTTGTCTTTACATCTAAACACAATCGAGTATACTTTAACAACACGTCACCTATGCTCGGACTTTTAATTAGCTGCAGTAAAATGACACTTCTAATGTCATTTCGCAATCTAATGGGAACATTTTATAACGAAATGACAGATAAGAAGTGTCATTTTACTGCAGCTAATTAAAAGTCCGAGCATAGGTTACTCCATAATTTTTAAATTTTATTCCTGTCCTAGAAGTAACATTTTGAGTCGTTTAACTTCGAGTTGACATGACAGGGTCAAAATAACGTAAAATGTTACAAAAGTATTTTTTTAAACGCTCGAAGATTTACCCACTGGTAGACCAGTGGGTAAATCTTCGAGCGTTTCAACCGCCGTCATTACCCTCCCCCAAAAGTTGATGAAAGATAATATATTTAATGAAATATTTCAGCAATTCCCAGAATCTGCTCAAGAACCAGAATCTGAGAATTCCTGAAATATTTAATTAAATATATTCTTTTTCATGAACTTTTGGGGGAGGGTAATGACGGCGGTTGAAACGCTCGAAGATTTACCCCCAGAAGCCTTTGAAAATGGTAAAAAGTGAAAAAAAAATATAGTAGATGAAACCCATTGGAAAAGGACGAGAATACAACAAAAATGAAAGGAAAAAAAATTACGGGCGATCTGAGGTCGGGAAGTGGATGGGGGGTGTTTTTAATGGTAAAAAACGATTTCTGGCAAAACTACAAGTCCTATGGAAAACAGTTAAATAGCAAAGTTGGAGGTAATAAAAAGATCGACAACTTTTGTGTTTACACTTTTTTCACATAACCTAAAAATTTATGTAAAAAATTCAAATAACCAAGTTTTTAGTTTTTTGTTTTCAACTTTTACAAAATATTTTTTTTTCACGAAATTTAGTACACAATATTTTTTTTTTATTTGATATATATTATTTTTTCACCTTATTTTGACATATTATCGAAAATTCTCACGTCAAAATATCTGCTTTTTTTTAAAAAGTCGGTGGCTTTGTGTTCGTTGAAATCTCTACTTTCTGATAGTATAAAAAAATATACATTACTATAGGAAATGTTCTCAGAAAATGCAAAGAATCGAAAAAAACACTAATCCGAAAATTGTAGCGTGGGACTTTTTCATACCAAGAGCACGGTACTGCTTTTTGTTTTGGCTAGAATAAGTCAAAAGGACTCAAGCGATTAAAATAGCTATAAATAGACATCTACGCATATAATTTAAAGAAGATTATACAACTTTCTCAAAATATTGTAGATGTCTTATTAAATATTATCTTTATTAACCCGCATTTTCAGAGGACTTGTAGTTTTGCCGGAAATCGAGATAAACCGTTTTTTACCCTTAAAAACACACCCCCATCCACTTCCCGACCTCAGATCGCCCGTAATTTATTTCTCCTTTCATTTTTGTTATATTCTCTTCCTTTTCCAATGGGTTTATACTACTATTTTTTTTTTTTTGTTTCAAAAATTATCAACACTGGTCTATAACATTCTGGCATCGCTTTATTATACAAGATCCTACCTATTCAAAGGTACGATCTATTCAAAAATTTCATAAATCAGAAGTGGGATATAAGTCGTACTCACTTGCATGAATACGACTCAATGAAAGATTGGAGCTCCGGCCCATGTATGTGTGGCGCGGTAACGAAACCATAGCGAGATCTAATTCGACGCCAACGCCATCTATCGAGCGAGCCGGCAACATTGACCTCTGACAGAAAATTTTATAATAAAAGTTCTAACTTTTTAGGGTTCCGTAGTCAACAAGGAACCTTTACTGTTTCGCCATGTCAGTCTGTCTGTCCGCGGCCTAGCTCAGAGACTCTTAGTACTAGAAAGCTGTAATTTGGCATGGGTATACATAATGATCACGGTAAAATAAAATCTTGTAAAAAAAATTGTAGGCACACTTGCGCGTAAAGTAGGAATGATATTTTTTTTCTCGTCTGTCCCTGTTGTGGGGTATCGTTGGATAGACCGTTCCAAAATATTGCGGGTCTGTCAAAACAACTTTTATCTAATGATTATTTGGTTTAAATATAAAAACTTACTTTATGCTGACGTTTGTGCTTCAGTAGAGATTATTTTAATACGCTCCTTTCTAACGCTATTATTATTTGTTCTAGGTAAACGTTTCTCTCCCTGGTGGCGGTGAGTAGAGTTGGAATAAAAATGGCGACGCGATGAGATGGGGTGACGATCGGTAAAAATTGGAAAGCAAAGGAACTATGTAGGTACGAAAGACTTAGCTATGCAGGTATGAGCATTTGAAAAGTAATGTTTTATTGTGTCATCATTATCTGCCTAGCCTTTCCCGGATGAAGCTATGCAAGGTGAATTTTTCAAGTGGGCGTGTATAGTCAAATCCGAAA
This sequence comes from Cosmia trapezina, assembly GCA_905163495.3. Taxonomy (NCBI): domain Eukaryota; kingdom Metazoa; phylum Arthropoda; class Insecta; order Lepidoptera; family Noctuidae; genus Cosmia; species Cosmia trapezina. The sequence continues at coordinate 8,020,949 of LR991028.1, forward strand.
CTATGAGGAATAGCGAAAACTAGTCTCGGGCTCGAGTTTGATGAAAACTAAAACTGCATTATTGGATTTGTTTTAATTGGTTTTTTGATTGGTGTAAATAAATTATTCTTATTCAGAGATATGAGGAATTTCAAATTTCTATTAGAAAACTTATTTTTCTCATATTTCATAATTAAATCAGTGTTCTTATTTAATACATAATTGGGAACCTAGATATTCTGTAATCCAATGGGAATAAATACAAACTACCTTATGAATATGTTTGATTTACAAATTATTTTGGAATTTCGTTTGTATGAACTACGCGTGCTCCGGGAGTTGCGGATTAGTTACTTAATCTGCTAGAGAGCAGATTAAGACATTTTATATATGTTTTGATTGGTTGACAAAACAAATCTTGACATAGAATGGACAGCAAATTCAATTGAATAGCTTTCCAGAAGCGGTTTTGCAAAAAAAAAAATTGGAATAGTTGTCTGCATACTTATCTATTTTGCTTAACGTACTCTGCATACCAGTTTGTAGGATCTATGCAATCTCAGACCAACGATACGAGATAAATACATAAAATTGCAACTTATACAAATATCAATATTAAACTCAAATAATCTAAGTTGATTTTTTAATTAAGAAACTATTGATAATGTCGTAAGATAATTTTAGTTGCAATGGAAACTGAGCCATACGCAATTAAGTTAAAGTTTTTAATACCAAAACATGAAATTGATTTCGTCTTGTTGGCTTTAGTATTAGTATCTCGTTACAACAGCAAAATAACCCTTACCTTAGTCAAACAATGCGCAGCCCTGCACCTAATCTTATAATACGTCTGTTCATTCTCTATGACGTCAGTGAGCGCCTTCCTTGTCGCTGGTTCAGGATAGTTGTGCAGTGCGTCTATAGCCTCACTCTGGGCAGTGACGTCACGCTCATGACGTAGCTGGTACTGCCACTGGTAGTCAGGTTGGGATATCACTGTACCACGCAATAGTGACATCTCGGGGTCCAAACGGATCCATAGGACGGGTGAATCGCTGGAAAAATGATTTAGTTTGTGATATGATATGTGTTTTTGCACCATTTTGTATCAATTTGAAGTACGGAATAATAATTCTCTTTTGATATTTTAAATCTGGAAGTTTTGAAAACGGACGTAAATATTATAAAATAGAATAAAAACGTTTATAAAATAAAAGAAAAAACGTTTTTTTAAACAGGTGAGTTGTTACGAAATAATGTTTGGTTCCAGGTGTTTTAACTAACACAATATCAAATTGTAGTCGTCGAGAGTTTTCAAACCTTTTACCGAGCGTGCACATCAGGTTATACCAAACTGTCAAATTTCTCGAAATGATTTTAAACCTCAAAATGTTAATAGTTAAGTTCAACATCGAATGAGAAAATTTGACAGTTTGTAGTATCTCAATTATTCAAACTCCAAAATTATCCAACTCCTAACAGAACTAAAATCTGATTGCTTTTAAAGCTAGAAACAATTGGCTGTGTCACTCGAAAAAATTTCCATGACCTAACCGTCAAAAAGACAAAGATATTCATATACTTACTCCATAGCAGAAAGATCCATATCAACCTCCTCCCCGGTACACAAGGGTATCTTCTTCTTCTTGTTCCTCCTACTCTTGCTGTGGCACGTGATGTCCGCTTTCACCACCGTGTTCTCTATCTGCAGCATATGCTTGAACGTACCATCTAACTCTTGAAGTTGGACCAGTAAAGGACCAACGTATTTCCGAATGCCACGCTCGTGAACGCAATCTTGACGGATTTCTAGTTCTACTGTATTTCTGGAAGAATGATTCAGCATTAATATTTAAACACAGAATAATAAGTGAATGGAGAGTTCATGATTATATTTTTAAGGTTCAGACTCAAAAGAAAAATGGAACCTTAATAACATAACCTTTTTGTCTGTCTGTCATAGTTTTTTTTTATATTAGTTCTACACATAATTTTAACAAACTACACTAAACTAAGTAACCAATCATTTTTCAACTGCTGCAGGAACAGCCAAAAAGAATCCCAAAACGAATGAACACAAATTCTGGGTTTCAATAGCTTACCTTTTGCGATTGAAAACGGAGGTGAGTTGAAACTTAGCATGACCAGCAGTTCGAACCCACTGGTCCACGAATACCGCCATATCTTTGCCAGTCACTGTAAAGATGGCTTTCACAAAGAGATTGGTTGACAACAACAGATGGCCCCAGAGACCGCTGCCTATCTTAGTGTTGGCCGCATTGGTGGCCAAAGACAGTTGTTTATTGAACACTTGAAGCAGCAACTCTTGGCCGATACGTTGTTCTAACATCCGAAGTACTAGGTGAGATTTTTTGCGCATTATCTGAAAATTAATGTAGTTATAGTTAGTACATTTGTGCGCGAGTGATAGAGACAAGTAATTAGGGGTCATTGATTGGGGTTTCGAAATTCTTTCTACTTCGCCACCGGGCTTTACATGCTACTTTTTTCCCAGATGAAACATTGGGCGAGATGTCACCATTTTTTTTGGGCTTTTTTAGTCATTATGGCATGTAGTTTTTGCCAGTTTAACTGCTGTAAAACTACACCGTGGAGAGAATACACAGTATTGATTTGGTATTTATTTAGTGAAAATAACTCACCTCAATATATCGCGGAGACATTGTATGTACGTTCCGGACAGGGAAATAAAATACATCTTTGGGTTCAACGCGTGCTCCACTTGCGGGCGGCTGCCAGGGATCTAAGACTATGCCGCCATACTGTTCCTCATATGCTACTACCTGCAAAGTAAAAAAAATGTAACTGTAACATGAGTAAAGGCATTTTCCAACATCTGAACAGGTGGAATAATCTGCAAGTGGATAACGCATTCGCGGGCGTCTACTGTACAGAAGTCTAACAATAAAACTTCTATTGTGGCTCGTTCATCATCGGCGAACCGATTAACAGGACCGATATTTCATGTTATTATTTAAAGAATGGGGATGCAACTGGCAGCTTTGAAAAACTGTAGCCAAAGTTACAGACAAATAATATTTATAAAACTTTCATTAACATTCAATCATTGCAATGTCTTTAAATATGAACAAAATTCTATGATTACAGAAAAAAATATATATCTAACCTCCTGCAACTCCTGATGTATAATATACCGATACTCATTATTCCCAAAACACTTCTTTGAGTACAGACCACACATATAGTCGGGTATTCCCTTAGCTAGCCAGAGATCTGACCAGTTCTGCATAGTTATAAAGCAGCCAAAGAATTGTTCAGCCACTGCTTGCGCCATGGCCTTGCGACTCATGTATGTTTGGTCTATGATAGCTATGGAGTGAAGGAGGTGTGTGCTAAGAATAGACATTGTTGTGTATGCTGTGGCGTCGTCTTCAGTCTGGAAAAAGAGAATTTAAATGTAAAGTAGGAGACAATTTTAACAATCTAACAATAGTCAACTTACAAGAAAATTATATAGTAGGAAAAAATAGTTACAATGATAACATTTTAAAAAGTGAAGATGAGCACTCCATTTACTAAAGCTCTGTGGTTTTTTGAAACAAAGTTGATCAACCGTGACATTTTTTTCATGCTTCTTTTGATGAGATGTTATTAGGAGGGAGAAATCACCTACTCTTCCCAGTGCACCTGATAAGGTAATTGCAAGAACCGAAATCTAAATCACTTTTAACCCTTTAATTTAAATGTGAATTAGATACAAACCTCATCAACAAAGACTTGCTTGTAGCACGGATATGGGTATCTAGTAGAAAGTGTTTCCTCATAAAACTCGAATGCCTCATGTAGATATCTCACAGTATTCTTCAATGTTTGCAGCAAGTTGGGCAAGCAGTAGTGTGTCACTTCATTCATGAAAGGATCTACGTATGTTTCAAAAGGTCTGGAAGAAGGAAATAAAATATAATTTATTTTGGTATTAAATTAGGTTGTAGAAATTGCATAATATTGATAAGATGTTGTTTTTAGGGTTCCACACCTCAAAAGGAAAAAACGGAACCCTTATACAATCACTTTGTTGTCCGTCTGTCTGTCTGTCAATATGTCAAAACCACTTTTCTCAGGAATGCATCGAGGTATCAAGGTATTAAGTCAAAAAAATACTGCCATTTATTAAAATTTGTATTAATAATGTGTGGAAACTGTTTTGGATTATGTATATATGTATCCAAATAAATTAAATAAATACTCGGTCAGCGCCAGCGAGTCGCCGGCGCCTTATCTCTGCATAAACCTGGCCTTATATTCTACACATCTATCATTAGAAATTTGCAACCCTGTGGAATGCATGTACATAACCAATCAGAGAGTATTCATGAGGTGCAGATACTGACTGATTCATACATGAAAAGACTGGTATCAAAAATGCCCTTTGAAAAATTACTCCAAAAGGATGAAACTAACACAAAACTCACCCAATAGCTAAAGCAATGTTAGGGGCACAGGCTGGAGTGTTGACCAAATAATGGAAGGTCTTCCTCCTATGGTCTGGAGTGTATATAACATCCACCAGCTCCCCACATGACACCGCAGTCAGACTTTCATCAACGGTGAACTCAAGCTTCCAAGTGCAGGGTTCTGCAAAGCTATCGACGCATGGGAACCAGAGACGAGCTGAGTGTCCATATGTGAACATGTGAGCTGATTTCTGTAAAAGAAAACATGAACATAGTAAACATCATTTTGTGAATAAATGAGTGTATTTTTAAAGTGAAAATTTCTTTAGGCACGTTGAGCGATTTTTAGTAGGGGGAAATCTTATGGGTTCGCGATTCGCGTCACCACGACACCTCGACACCGCGACATGCTATGCATACTTTTACGTTTAAGTTTTCACTTCTGTCGGCATTCCCTATGACTACCAATTTTTTTCTCAACCTTTTTCAATCATAAATCTTTTGACCGGCACAAATTATGTCCAGCAAGTCACAATCTTTGTCTATTAGAGATGACACTAGCACGCCAAGCACAATTATTACTTGTCATCTATTTGTGACTGTAGCAGTAAAATAGTTAGAAAAAGAAAGAAAGAAAAAGTATTTATTGTGACTCGCACAGGAAGATCACCAACTAAAACTAAAAACAAAATATTAAAAGTTAAAAACAAAAATAAAAGAAACAAAATTACATTTAAAAAAAAAAAAAAAATAATAAAAAAAACAAAGTCCTGTACGAGGCCCAAAGGTCTCTATCTCAGCATGATGCTGCAACATTTAAAATAAGTGTTGCAGCATTGGTATTCTGATAGGGGCCCCTGTGATGTCACGGGCAGTTATAGAAAAATACTTAAATAATTATCAATAAAAATAGATAAATGTAAAACATTACAAACAAAGATAAAAAATAAAAACAACTTAATTCAATTTGCGTGTGAGCACTCAGCATTACCACATTACTTGTCTACGCCTAAAGTGTCTGTGTGTAGTTAATATTAGCATTGTATTTTATTTACCTCTACCAAAGATCCATCTCCTTCAGGAACAACAAAGTGCATTCCACCCTGAGGAGATTCAAGTGAGAACTCAATACCAATCCGTAGTCCCCTCCCCTCGCCTACTAAGTGGGATGCTTCATCCGGAATCTGAACATGAAGCTCCCCTGAATTGTGATCTGGATCTATCTTTTGGGCAGCAGATAAATGAAACTGAGAGAAGACTTCCAAGGATCTCCTGTAATTAAATAATGGTAAATGTTACTGAATAAAGTGTATTGAAGAATGGTTGCTACTGGCAATAATGACAAATTTTTGTGCCTCCTAAATGGCTGGACCGATTTTGATAAAAAAATTGTGTCGTTTGATAGGTTAGATTCACAATTGGACCCGGTAGGCGGCGCTGCGATCGAGTTCAGTATTCGGGCGGGACGTCTGCCAGGTCCGCTAGAATTATTATAAATTATTGAGTTATTTGAAGAATGGGATTAAGTTGAATTAGGTAACAACTAAAACAAGCAGCAAGCTATGTGTAGTTAAAGATAGTCATTTGCCAGGTATAGAGGGTAGTTAGAATATTAACATTTAAATACAATACTTACGTATTGGGGTCAGCTTGACAAATATCCAAAAAAGGGTCAAAATACTGGAAATTGGCTTCATACTGGTCATTGAGGCACACCCGGTAAATACGACACTGTTTCGCATTCAGTCGAATGTAACGGAGATTATCTTTTAGTGGAACGATGGTTAGTTCTACAAAGCCCTGAAAAACACAAAACGTATGTTTTTATTTCTACCATGATTATTAACATTAATTTCAAGTTAATGATATTCCTTACAATAACGCTTCTCCGTTCGAAACTGATTCCTGTCAAGCTAAGAATCTGATGGGCTGTAAATAAAAATACTCGTAAATTATTAAATTGTTCATAAAACACTGTGGTATAAACAAACTAAAATTTCATGATACATATAGTTTAAATGGACGACAATTGTCGCCCGTTCGTTCCTTCTTCATTTTTGATTAATTTGTTCAACCATTTCTTCAGTAGATAGGTTAATTTAAATTAAATAATTTATTTTTCTTTCCGAAAATCTATCACAAGTCACAACACATCCACACACATTGACTTAATCTGTGGAATACACAGATTAAGTAGTATTAGTAGTGGAATAGAAATAAACCACAGATAAAATAAACTATCACAGATTAGTGCTATAGACAATAAAGGCAAGACAAGACACTTTTTTTTACAATGCCGTCTTAGATATCTATCTTTTCAGCAGGTCTATTCTCTATGTATCCTAAGATTGTGAAAAGTAATTTATTACGAATATAATCTATAATGGATGGCAGCGCTGCTGCTAGACGGCACTGCTGCAGACCACGCGCGGTTTTTATCCGCAAGATTTGGACAGTAGTGCGTACTTTGTTGCCTCAAACAACTGAACGAGTCCACACGACTTTGTTTCTAAACACAAAACAAAACTGATATCGATGCAAACCAAATTAAAACTTGACGCCCACACGTTCTAGGAGATACCTACTCATTGAAACGGTCGAAGTCCAGACACATAAAATGCTAGGCATAAATAGTCAAAAGTAAACCAAACCTTTTCGAGGCGGGGTTACGCTTAGGGGGTTACGGGATGCAAAAAAAGTTTCGAGGTCGCCTCACTCGCTGTTGCATGTTACATTCTTGCTTCTCCATGATCCCTCCTCATGTGGGAGGGCCACGTGATTGTTGCGCGATTTTGTGATAAATTTATGAAGAAACCAATGCAAGTGTACGCACTGGCGGTTTTTTCTCGTTCGCGACCTAGAGTTCCATATTGCGGGACAAAAATCAGCGGTGTTGCAATAACCATGCGCTGCAAAAACCGCAATATCCTCCTCACACAGTATGCGCATTTTTTAATGGGTCGAAGTGCTAAATAATATTGAATAAACAAAACTCAATTTAAATCATACTTTTTTGGGCTTACTATTTAGTAACAAAAAAAAAAACTAAAACACGGTCACCCCTATGCTGTCAAAACAAGAAAGAGATGAAATTCTGTGGATGAAATGATAGAAACGGAGGTCCATTGCGTTATTACGAATATTGCTGAATTATTGTAAAATTCGTAGCCCGTTTGATACTGTATTAAAACAATTAGTGTTTTGTGTGAAAGTTGTATAATTAAATGTTGTAAAAAAACTAGTTTTCATGTTTATTTTCGGTTTGAATGATCAAAATGTGGGACTCTCCATACTTGACTTGTTTGGTTTTGTATATATTTTCGTTCCAAATTATTGTCATTAATTCACGCACGTCTAATGTTTGGAAATTGAACGCGGAAGAGGACCAGATTGTCGACGGTAGCACACTGACTCAGGTCAGTCAGAATTCTAATAATATGTCGGTAAACTTTTATATAATCAATGCACTACATATTTATCAAACGTATGAACCTTTCATTCTGTTATTCTGGACCTTATAATGCCCATGTTTACCTTGAATTAATTTTCTTTAATGTATTGATTATTCTTATATGATGTTTCTATCTTATGGGTACAGTCTGGCAATGTTTTGTTGTATAATATAATTAATATGTGTGAACTACTTATAGGATGAATCTGATAAATCAAGAATGGGTGAAGAGGACCCTGTCTTCAATATAATAACATCTACAGTGTACTATGGGAACACATGGACTAAACATGGCTTTGATATGTTTTGCACAGATTGTCAAATATATGAACAGCAAAGGTAATTTATTTAATAATATGTTAATTTATACAGTGGTTTTTATTTTTTAATATTTTGTACATCTGGCTACAGGTTATCTCATGTTATAAAAACTTGCTTGGACAAACAACATTTTCTATGAGTCCTTGAAAAATTAACACATGATGTTAGACAAGTGTGTCTCTAAATAAACTATAATATTTATCAATAATGTTAAGAACTCTCTGATAAATCCTATTCATCAGAGTTTAAATTACAATTATATAAATTTATATAATGCAACTACCTACATAAATTATTATTATTCAGCTGCATCCGGTTAGACAGGAAACCAACCCTAACATAGTTGGGAAAAGGCTAGGCAAGATGATGATGATGTTGACCTACCTGGAAAAGAAAATAATAATAATATATATTTGTCTTCATTGAATATTGTTCCATTAAAAATTTAACTCATTAGTGCTACATGATACATTTTGCTTCTAATATAAAATAAAAAAGAATTCAAATAAAACAGTGTGAAGTAAAAAAACATTAAAACCAGAATAGCTGTAGGTACCCAACTTTTATGGCTGATAAATTTTCTAACATAATGCTAGACTGAATGCATAAATAATTTTAACCATTTTTATAAGCAGAGAAACTTAATATTTTTTATACAGTGACAGACAGATGACATTGAATATAATTATTCAACATTACTGCAAAGTTATATTTACTTTTATGAACAGATGCCTGCATTAAATAGATCTACAGGGTTTTTAATTACACACTTACACTCATACACAGAAAAATACCTTTAAGAAAATAGTTTTTCAATGTAATACCCTATGGGAGGCCTTTGCGCAGGAGTAGAAAGAAAATAGTTTTTCAATGTAATACCCTATGGGAGGCCTTTGCGCAGGAGTAGAAAAGAGCAGGCTAATAAAAAAAAAATGTAGTACAGGCGTACACATAAAAATCTGCCTAGCCTTTCCCCAACTATGTTGGGGTCGGCTTCCAGTCTAACCGGATGCAGCTGAATACCAGTATTTTACATGGAGCGACTGCCTATCTAACCTCCACAACCCAGTTACTGTTACAGGCTGTACACATATTGTCCCTGGAAACGCAAAATTACTTAACCACCAAAGAGCCCAATTGGCGGTTAAGTAATTTTGCCGTTCCAGTGACGATATTGAAGATTTTTTTTTTCTAGATTTAATTTTCGAATATTTATTGCAGAGCCGGTGTAGAGAACAGTGATGAAACTACGCCGGCTGAAATAAATGGTGATGCGGACGATGAGTACTTAGATTGTGGCAAAGCTGTCAATTTTACTTACTATGACAACTTGGTTGGAGTGGCCAGACGTCATAGGCACCCAAATGTACCTGAACCACAGGTAAATATTATTGGAATTTACTTTTTATAGAGAAATAATTTTTGTCATACCATGGTAGGCTAGTTTCCAATATTTTATTACTGTATGTGAAGACTGTGTTATGCTATAACAGGGAAGTATTATTTTCTATTTCCTTAAGTAATCGTGCAACATTTTTGAAACCTTATATCAAAGGTACAATGGTTAAAAAACTTTGTAAAAACACAAAACTTATTTACAAACAATGAGAAGTATACAGTTGAATCTAAAAACCACCATGACAGTTTTACAATACCTATTTGTAAATTACTTTTTGATTGAAACATGATAAGATTATGTATTATCTACACTTTGTTAAACTACATGAAATTGCCATATAAGACCAAGTTATGAGTTAACAAACACAAAGCAATATATTTCCTATTTTGACACTTACATTAGGTATCTATTTGGGAAATTTACTAACCCATAACTACAGGGTGTAAGTGTAAACAGTGGCAATCTTTTAAGGCGTCATTGTACTCATCATTATGAACAACTTTTATTAAGGGACCAAAACTGAAATCACGAAAAAAAATCAGCTGTTCCCTACATTTTGACGAATTATGCGAACATGAATGTACTGAACAGCTGATTTTGTTTTCGCGATTTCAAGTTTGGTCCCATTGTAAAAGTTGTTCATAACGATGAGTACAATGACCCCTTAAAAGATTGCCACTGTTTTCACTTACACCCTGTATAAGTAGATGACGTAGTAACAAAAATTGAAAAGAGTATGCTTAGATGGTTGGTCATGTCGAGAGGATGAATGAAAGGCGACTAACAAAAGGTACAAGGCAGATGTGAGTAGAATGCTGGGAGGGGACGCCCTAGGAACACATATAGTGACCTTATTGGTGGTGCTCTTAAGAAAGGTCAGGTGCGTAGTACTGGCAACCGGCGGCGTGCGTGTATGATCAGTGGCCTTAGTGCGAGTTTTTATATTTACTCGATCATGTTAAGGTAAACGTCAATTTTGACGACACGGGTATTTACAAAAAAAAAAAAAAAATGTATATAAGTAGTTTATCAGCCATCTCGTTACCATAATACAAGCATTAGGTTGATTAGCTTGGGACTAGATGGCGTTGTGTGAAATGTCCAAGGATATTTATTTATTTGTTAATTTGTATTGAAATTGAATAAGCGCCGTCTGGTGATTATAGGTGAATCACAATTATTCCATAACGGGTAAGTATAAAAACTGGCACTAACGCCTCTGATGTATTCTGAACGTAACAAGGCAAAAGGAGTATGTAAGGATTGTAACAGGTGGCACTCTGTAGTTTCTACCTACCCCCATAGGAAGAAGGCGTGATAAGAAGTACTTTATAAAGTAACGTTTCAGCAACAGGAAACTATTGTATCATCATCAACATCTCACGACGTTCAGTGAGCTGTAAAACTAAGCAAAATCATGACGGTGGTAAGGAAAACACTTGAAGCAACACTGGTCGAAAATGAGAAAAGTAAGACCAATCGACGCAGAAAAAATTGCTGATTTCAAATATGTTTATAACTCATTTTCGACTAAAGTATCGCTTCAAGTGTTTTTCCTTTCCACCACTACTTTATCTCCAATTAAGTAAATTGGAGATAAAGTAGTGTCAGAAATCTAAGTTTTACAAGCCTTATTTTTGTTATTGTATTGTATGACAGATATTGGAAATAGTATGTCTCCAGTACTTATTTTTGATTTAAAGTAGTATTTTTTGTGTCTATGTTTTTATGGTTCCGCACCTCAAAACGAAAAAACGGAACCCTTACCTATTGGACCGTTGTACGCCTGTCTGTCAGTCTGTCAAGTATATGCGTCAGAACCGCGGGTGTACTTTTCAGATGCACCTAAATTTATTGCAATTATTTGGTACCTTCCGTGTACCTTTACGTACCTCTCTTGAAAATCTGTGTACCTACACCCGTACAATGATATTTTAAAAATTAGGTACACCCGCCATCCTGATGTCAGAACCGCGGGTGTACTGCTAACCAATGTATGTTGCTAAGTACACTCTATAAGTAGATTTGGTACCTCTTGTGTACCTGCAGAAACAAGTATTAAAAAAACAAAATACTGTCAGGTTGCTGCGAAAAGTAAAAAAAACAATCTTCTTTCTTTGACGTTGTTATGATTTAAATTAAAAAAAAACAATCTTCAGTATTAATAACGTAAGTTAAATATTTTAAAAACCTATTAGAAAAACAAACAAGTTTGCCTATTTTAGAATTTTGAACGATTTATAGAATTCAGATATTTGTCAGTGTTTTCAGAATCGAAATGAAACAAGAGAGAGTTTTAAAGGTTTTTTTTCATTAATTTTAATGGTAACGAAATAAGTAATGATTAATATAAATAACGCATTGATTCCATGTGCATTTAACTCGGCCAAATAATTTGTTACAAGACTTATATAAGGTAATCTATTAGTAAGTACAAACATTTTAAGGATAGATTCATTAACCCCTCAAGTGTCGACTGCACCCCGTGTGTGCATAAGAAAAACTGTTTTTTTGTTAGGTATATAAGCATATATCACATATATATAAATGTAGAAAAACATCATCCGATGGAAAACCAATCATCATCATTAGTTGTGAACCTATGGAGTTCGTAGCTAACCCCCCCTCTCCCCCCGCGTGTCAAATGCACCCAAAGTGTGCAAAAGGACAAAACTTTACATAATAGGTATATAAGCTTAGATCACATATACAGGGTGAAATTGAATAGATGCGACAAAATTTAAGGGCGTGTTCTACGCATCAATATGAACAACTTTTACTATGGGACCAAACCTGAAATCGCGAAAAAAAAATCAGCTGTTCAGTACATTTTGACGAATTATACGAACATTAAATGTACTGAACAGCTGATTTTTTCGCGATTTCAGGTTTGGTCCCATAGTAAAAGTTGTTCATATTGATGCGTAGAACACCCCCTTAAATTTTGTCGCATCTATTCAATTTCACCCTGTATATAAACGTAAAAAAACATCATCCGATGGAAAAAATATCATTATCAGTAGTTGTGAACCTATGGGGTTCGCAACTAAACCCCAACCCTCCCCACTCGCTGGTGTTTTGGGTCTAAAATTAGCCAAACTCAGACACTTGAGGGGTTAACTTAAGATGTGACGGGGCCCAATAGGGCCGACGCGGCTGGGGTCGCGGGTTGTCTGAAGGGGTTACCGCGACCCTGGCATAGGCAACTGAAGGAACACGGGTGGGTTTTAGTCAGTAAAAGTCTGACACGCCCTCCCGCTCCACCCAGAGCGGGAGAAGTTATTTGATGATTTCCCACCCTCAAAAAAAAAAAAAAAAAAAAAAAAAAAAAAGATAAACATTTCTTGAAAAAATCATATATTTCTATACGCTAGTTTCCAAGAAAAACACCAAAAACCATTTTTGTTTAAAAAGTAAAATTCAACACCCCGTGTATAACGGGGAATTCCAGCTAACGTACTTTATGGCAGATAACAAAGGCGTCGCGTTGTTTACCTAAAACCCCGTGGCGGCGCGCATCCCCCGCTTCGCCCCTGCCGCACACCGTTGCGCGGCCAGCCAGCATTCGACGCGGGAGCGGCTTCTAGTTCGCTAAAGTCATTTCACTGATAATGTGCTATCGACGGATGAGTGCACATTTACGCGCGAGGGACTATGTAATGTGCATAATGCGCATGCATTACTGGTGCGATTACAATCGAACGAGTGATTCGGCCGGACCACTTCCAACACCGTTTCAGTGTGAATGTGTGGGCAGGACTCTTGAACGGCCAATTATTAGGACGCGTTTTTCTGGATCGACTGACTGCGGACACGTATCTTCAGTTCCTCCAGCGAGACCTACCAGAGCTACTGCTGGATATACCTGTGTTGTACCGCACGTAAGTACATGTACTACCAGCACGACGGCGCACCGGCTTACTTCAGTGTGCGGGTACGCACCTACTTGGATGAGGCGTTCCAAGGGCGATGGATTGGACGCGGTAGCGTTATCCGCTGGCCGCCACGCTCACCTGATTTGACGCCAGTGGACTTCCACGTGTGGGGTCGGGCCAAAGACCTAGTGTATGGGAACAAACCGTACATTAGATGAATTACGTGCGCGAATTGTGAGTGCATTTGACGTGATGTCCAGTGAACAGCAAGTGCTTACTGAAGTGCGGAGGCATTGTCTCGATCGCGCTAGACAGTGTGTGCGTCTACAAGGGCGTCACGTCCAACAATTGATGTGATATGTGTAAATAACTAGTAAATTGTGTAAATAAGTGTAAATCTGATAGTGAATTTTGACTTTTAAACACGCCAAGTTAAAAAATAAAAAATAATTGGCGAGTTTTATTTGTTATTTTGTTTTATTTATTTGTATTATTACTTAGGATTAATTTCCACTGAACGTACTGAACGTAACGTTTACGTTATAATTTGATTCCTGCATTACAAAGGCAGTCTTACACCAGTCAGTAGAAACATTTTAAATGACTGTTAGTAAAATTGTTAATATCTGTCATAAAAAAACAATAGCTCCACACTGATCTGCTTCGATTTATTGGAAATATCTCTACCAAAGATAAGCGCAAATTTTGCTTTCGTTTATTGCAGCGGAATATTAATAGCGTTGCTCGAGGTGGAGACAAGATCCTAGACGAATAGGTAGGTACCTACTAAGAAAGAAAGTCATAAATAACGGTTTGCAACATGTGCAGCAAGCGGGGAGCGTCAAATGCACTCACAATTCGCGCACGTAATTCATCTAATGTACGGTTCGTTCCCATACACTAGGTCTTTGGCCCGACCCCACACGTGGAAGTCCAATGGCGTCAAATCAGGTGAGCGTGGCGGCCAGCGGATAACGCTACCGCGCCCAATCCATCGCCCTTGGAACGCCTCATCCAAGTAGGTGCGTACCCGCACACTGAAGTGCGCCGGTGCGCCGTCGTGCTGGTAGTACATGTACCTGCGGTACAACACAGGTATATCCAGCAGTAGCTCTGGTAGGTCTCGCTGGAGGAACTGGAGATACGTGTCCGCAGTCAGTCGATCCAGAAAAACGGGTCCTAATAATTGGCCGTTCAACAGTCCTGCACATTCACACTGAAACGGTGTTGGAAGTGGTCCGGCCGAATCACTCGTTCGATTGTAATCGCACCAGTAATGCATGCGCATTATGCACATTACATAGTCCCTCGCGCGTAAATGTACACTCATCCGTCGATAGCACATTATGCTGACTGGCCGCGCAACGGGGTGCGGCAGGGGCGAAGTGGGGGATGCGTGCCGCCACGGGGTTTTAGGTAAACAACGCGACTCCTTTGTTATCTGCCATAGAGTACGTTAGTTGGAATTCCCCGTTACACACGGGGTGTTGAATTTTACTTTTTAAACAAAATGGTTTTTGGTGTTTTTCTTGGAAACTAGCGTATAGAAATTTATGATTTTTTCAAGAAATGTTTATCTTACGTTAATGAATCTATCCTTAAAATGTTTGTACTTACTAATAGATTACCTTATATAAGTCTTGTAACAAATTATTTGGCCGAGTTAAATGCACATGGAATCAATGCGTTATTTATATTAATCATTACTTATTTCGTTACCATTAAAATTAATTAAAAAAATCTTTAAAACTCTCTCTTGTTTCATTTCGATTCTGAAAACACTGACAAATATCTGAATTCTATAAATCGTTCAAAATTCTAAAATAGGCAAACTTGTTTGTTTTTCTAATAGGTTTTTAAAATATTTAACTTACGTTATTAATACTGAAGATTGTTTTTTTTTTATTTAAATCATAACAACGTCAAAGAAAGAAGATTGTTTTTTTTACTTTTCGCAGCAACCTGACAGTATTTTGTTTTTTTAATACTTGTTTCTGCAGGTACACAAGAGGTACCAAATCTACTTATAGAGTGTACTTAGCAACATACATTGGTTAGCAGTACACCCGCGGTTCTGACATCAGGATGGCGGGTGTACCTAATTTTTAAAATATCATTGTACGGGTGTAGGTACACAGATTTTCAAGAGAGGTACGTAAAGGTACACGGAAGGTACCAAATAATTGCAATAAATTTAGGTGCATCTGAAAAGTACACCCGCGGTTCTGACGCATATTGTCAAGTCTCTTCAAGACCCTTTTTCTCAACTCGTGGAGATATCAAGTTGAAATTAATATCAAATACTATGCGTGCCAAATAAGAATAGGATCGCGCTGTCTTCAACTTCACACGATAGCTGTCAAATTAGTAGGCATTGGTAATGAAGTTCGCGAGTATTGCCATACTATTGCGGAACAAAATGGCGTCTTGACAGTACTATTCTTATTTGGCACCCATAATACGTAGGTCTACGGTCACTTGGAGCTCTAAAAAAATCAAGCTTCTAAGCCAACGCATTAAAAAATGCGGGCTTATGCGACATACATATTTTAATAGGTACTCGCAAATAGGTAAATCAAAACCAATAGGGTACTTACCGTTGACCTAGAATCTTTAAATTTGGCAAGCAAGGTCTCACACCACAAGTAAAGGAAACAGTCTATAATCTTACATTTGCGGTTGGAGAATTGACCATGGCCTGAAGGCTCGTACCTAAAAACGGTCAAATTCAAGTCGCAATCTCATGCCAGCGACAATCAAATGTCAAAAGTGTAGGTAAAAGCTATACAATTTTTGACAGATTGAGACTGAGATATTATGAGATTGCGAACGTTGTTAAAATTTGGGAATTGCCTCTGGTACTCGTATATTGATGTACGGAAGAACATGTTTTTCAACTACAATGATAAGTTTATTTTTGGGAAAAGTTTATCCCAACTACGGAACCCTTCATTGTGCGTGGTCTGACATGCACTTAGCCGGTTTCTTTTAAATCCGCTCTCTCGCTTAGGTACTTTTTAAAAGCCGGCGGTCCGGTTTTTATTTTTTTTTTGTTAAAAGTGCATAATCTAAGGTCAATGGAGGCTATTGCAACTATGGGGCTAAAGCAACCAACAGCGATATCTTCCATTCTAATGTTTTTATAAACATTGCCATCTATTGGGCTGGAGAAAAATCATAGTTTAACCTAATAATAAACAGATGGTGTCACAGGGATTGAAACTGTTTTACTTATAGATAGAGCTTTTTTTGTTATTCGCCGTTTTGGACACGTGTTTGTGAGCGAACGTCTCATTATGTTTGGACAAAAAAAATATACTTTTCGTGCATTTTAAGCAAACTTTTATGCAAAAACGAAGACTATGTAAAGGTAAGTACTCTTTACACTTATTTTTATGATGTTATATCTTATATTTCGTAAGATAATGTAATAGTTACATTAGCCTCAATTTACCGCGTTGCGGGGCTATTGTGACTAGTTTTTTTTAGTTACAATAGCCCCTTCGTGATTGTATCAAAAACAAATATGTTATTGATGTCGAATATCGATAATTGCAAATCGATATACTTACAATACAATCTAGAATATGCACGAACTGAATGCGGTTGGGGCCTGCGGTAGATTACGAAAATAAATGTAATATTACAATTATTTTGTTTAATTACAATTTCACACAAAATTTAAATCTATTTTCCTTTCAAGAAGTAAATAGTATGGTTAGATAAATTAATTAACACATTTATACGCGGTTTACCTAAGGCCCCGATCAAATGCATTCAATTCGCGCGTGTACCTACCTAAACTATCTTACAAGCTTTGTTGATATTTTTTGTTGACACTTTGTTGCTAAACTAATTTGCTATTTTACTTGTTTTAGATGGTCCGAAAGTATATTAAGAAAAAAGAAAAGAGTTCAAAAGAAAACGTTCTCTTGAGCATGAAGGCATTTTTTTAGGATCTTACGAAAATGTGATAAATATGTGCTAATGATTTAGTAGTTATACTATACAGTGAAGTTCAAATTAAACATTTTTGATTGCAAATAGAAGTTAAAAACGAAGCGTGGTTTTATTTTAATTAGGTACCCATAATTATCGATTACCTACACATTTTATAATTTATCGATATTTTTTACTTCTCCACAACACTAATTCTATAGAAAATAGTCATTTTAGCCCCAAAAAATACAAAACATACTTTTAGTCTGATCGGGACTCTACTGGTTCAACTCGGACATCATTTTTGCGTAAATTTCACACTGGGTGACATCTGCTCCGATTGTGAGCATCTATGCTACAAAAACCAATGAGTTAGTTTAGATAGTTGCATTTACCCCCACATGGGGGGGGGGGGGTTAATGTGACTTTTTCTGCCCAGGTGGGTTATTTAATAAGATTTTAACCAACTCTTACACCTTCTTACCATTATTTTAGGTCAAAACTAATCTCAGTTATATGCTTAATCATACAGATTTAATAGATTACCCCTTAGAGCCAAATGGTAATTTTTGGCAAAGGTTAAAGTTTCAACATATTTTTTTTAGTCGCAATAGCCTCCATAGTTTTTGTAGTGACTGTAGGTACCTACTCATAACTCATTTTTGTGTGTTTTCCTGTCAAATCAAGTTATAAGGAAAAATATACATAAATAAGACACTAACTTATTGTCATTAAATATGTAACTACGGTACCTAACATATTTCTTTCCTCATATTGTAATTTCCCATAACTTGCGGACCACTTTTCAACCTTATCACCATAGTAATAAGGTCGACAAATAGTTCACCGCAAATGTCCGTGATGGTACGGTCAGCAACATAAGTCTATTAACACTGCTACTATTACACAACATGTAAATTGATAAAAAATGATTTGATTACTTATCTCCTTTTTTCCTAAAACAGGTACATAAGAGTGTAGTAGATCTTTAATTAATTTTACTTCTGTTCCGATTTTAATTAAATGTCTTGCTCAATAATTAATATTTAAAAAACTGAAGTGTTAATCGACTTTTTTTGCTGACTGTACATACATAAATTTACATTAAGCTGAGATCAGAGATTTTGTTGCGCGTGTTGATTGTCTCAATAAAATGCGCATTCTACAGTATATTTTCCTGTTAGCGTAGTAATATAATTTATATTATCTCGTCATCTGCCAAGCTAAAATGCGCGCATAACTAAATATGTCAGCACAATTTCTCGCTCTGAAACGTATACATTTACGCTAAGTACTTACTATGTTTACGCCACAGGCTAACATTTGTACGCACTTGATACAACGAAGCCTGGACACAGAAAACAACCCCATTTCCCTATTTACTGTGAAATCAGGAATGGAACAAGACTTTAATGACACTATTACATAACAACTATCTTTATAGGTGTCCCTCATATTCCCAAAGAAGAAATCGAACGGTTTGTCGCCGTCCGAAATAAATGGGTTCGAGAAGCGTCTAAAGAAAGCAAAGAGGGAGAAACCAAAGTCAGTACAGTTGTACAACCAGATCGGGAACTTCTGGAGGATTAAGGGGGACACGCGACAGTCCATCGAGTGCTTCAGGCGCGCACTGGCTGTGTCACCTTATAATGCGGAAGTAAGTGACCTTTTTAAATAAGTAGGTACTACCTAGGTACTTAAATTGATTTTCAGCTACATTTCTGGTTATGATAGAAGTCAGCGTTCAACATAGAACATTTGTTAGAAGGTACAGGGGTCTACTCCCCTAATTATGAAGTCCGTAGTTTTAGCCGAAGTTTAGGAGTTTTTTCCTACTCCGTATCACTTACGGACATAAGATTAGTTCGGAGAATGAATGACAACACGTTTTGACAACTGTCAATAACACGTCGACGGGCAAAAACACGTCGGGAGTAGGGGCAACTGTTGTCCCTACTCCCGACGTGCTTTTGCCCGTCCGTAATTTTTTTTGACACTTGTTTTGACCTATCAACTACTATCGACGGGCCCGTATCTTCGTTGACGAGAACCACAGAAATTATCGTCATATCGGCGGACACATTTTGAACCATTCGTGCCTCAATGCATTTTGACACTATCCAACTAAGTAATTGACTCTGATTCTAACTATGAAAGTGATACTCAAGCAAACCGTCGTTATTATTATTTTTCTTTAGTTTACCAGGAAGTAACCGGAAAGGTCATTTAATGTTCTAAGCAGACTGTGAAAAATAACAATAAAATTGTGGAATGTCATAATTATAGTCAGCAGAAATTGAATGCCTGCATAAGCAAGTTCTTATATGAGACCTACAATAGTTTTTCATTTAATTTATTTATGTAAACAAGTTTACCTCACACACTCAGATGCATTTCGTTCGTTCGTTTTTAGGTAGATAAGAACCGGTGCATGTAGTCTTGCAGCTATGTATATCAATACGATGACAAAACCGAAAGTGCATGTAAGAATATTACGTGTTGTTTTATAATTTCTGCCTACACCCATCGGAAAGAGGTGCGATAATCATCCTACTGTTCCCAGTGTTCCCACTGCTGGGATTCAGACCTTGTTTCTGTGAGAGGGAATAGCAGCACCCTAATTCCGTAACACATTTTGAAGAATAATGCTAATCCATTGCTTCATATAGTCGAAAAATTTGTCTGCACAATAACGTAAATAACGCAATGAATGTTGTTGAACTGTCAAAATAAAAGCCATTGCTACTGTTAGGCCATTACTCCGCAGAAGAAAATGCACTGTCTGGATTCGGACAGCCTACGACTCGTAATTCTTTGTTCTGTATCATTATCATAAAATCAATCTACATACTTACCCTTTTCCCAACTATGTTGGGGTCAGCTTCCAGTCTAACCGGATGCAGCTGAATACAATACCAGTATTTTACATGGAGCGACTGCCTATCTGACCTCCACAACCCAGTAACTGTGTAAATATGATACCCCCTGGGTAAGACTGGTTGGCAGACTTTCGGTCTTCTGACGACCCGTAACGACTGTAAAAGATCAACGAATGACAGCCGGGACCAACGGCTTAACGTGCTTTCCGAGGCACGGAGGGAAGAGTCTTGGTATGTAAAGATGATCACCCTTCTACGGACCAACCCCGGCAAGCGTAGCTTAACCTGTTGGATTGACCCGTGCGGCTGTTATTACTTAGCCACGTAACAGATAAAGTAACAAGTTATAATAAGTAGTAATGCGAAAGCTTAGTCATCACTTGAAACAGTAAAAAAAACTAAGTAGATTATAAATAAATAAATGCGTATAGTTTGTGTGAACAAAAGTCGAAACAACTTTATTATTCCAATGTATCTAAGTAGGTACTTAATACTTACATTAATGTGATCATAGGGCTTACCTCACTGAAAGTTTTTATGACATTTTTTTTTACTATTCCGCGGTCGTTGGACACGTTATTAATTACTTCACTCACACATACAAAAGTAGACGAGTTGAGCTATTTTTGAAACCAATTTATAAGGAAAGGTCAATAGAATACTGTTATTGATTAAGCCACGTCATTGGTGTCGCATGTCTTAATAAAATAAAATAAAATTCGTTTATTTCAGACTATTAAATGTCCATACTTTTGTTAGTAAAACATTATCATAAAAACTATGTTAGTAAAGAGGAGCTCAATTAATGTAGGTATTAACAATAGATATCTATACACATTGAAAATGAAATAAATAATTGAAAATAAATTAAATTGAAATGTAATAATTATCATTGAATATAAAATTAAATTAAATTGAAATAAATCATTTAAAATAAAATAAACTAAAACTAAAATAAAATTGGAATAAATTATTAAAATATAACATGCAGCCTGATAAGCCTTCCCACAACTGGCGACACTGGTCTGTCTGCAATCATCCTTAGGATTCCGTTGCCACTACCTCGAATTCGGCGAATTAGTGAGGCTGACTTTTTGCGCATTATAGCGTAAAAGTCATCCTCATCCACCCTCGCGTCGGCAAACATACCCGAGGCACTGCAAAATCGAGGTAGTCGCACCAGAATCCTAAAGGCGTTGTTGTACTGTACTCTGAGAGCATCGTAGGCCCGCTGTGTGTAGTTGGTCCACAGGGCGCTGCGCTGGTGTAAAAACTTTGACAGTAGGCTCTGAACAAAGTTACCTTTACTTGCGCTGTACACCTCGCAAACCTGTGCACCAACATTTTAGCGCGTACCGACAATGCTCTCCGCTCTCTCTCTTAATGTTAGGTTTGACATAACATAACATCATAGTATACCATCACGATTGTTTTCGCCTAAGCTTAAAGGGGTCGGCAGAAGAGTAAGTGTACCGGAAGTCCCAGCCTCCCTGGAAGCGAAAAACCCAGACTCTGGCTGCTGTTCAGAATTTACTAAAAAAAAAAAATATTATCACTACCTACTTAAGCCAGCACCCTAATTGCGTAACACATTAATATCAATCGGAATCGGTTTCATTTTGACAGTTCAACAACATTCATCTGACAGTTCAACAACATTCATCGGTTTACGTTGTTGAGCAGACAAATTTTTCGAATATATGAAGCAACGGATTAGCAATTTCCTTCATAATTATTCAGATTCCGATTGATAGTGTGTTACGCAATTAGGG
Organism: Cosmia trapezina; assembly: GCA_905163495.3. Lineage (NCBI taxonomy): Eukaryota > Metazoa > Arthropoda > Insecta > Lepidoptera > Noctuidae > Cosmia > Cosmia trapezina. The sequence continues at coordinate 8,043,000 of LR991028.1, forward strand.
TGCTGGGAACGAATCCCACGGTCTGGTTTAGTGTTGAAGTTTTAAAAAAATCGTGATTTTTCTATCTTTAATAGTTTACAGACTGCAGACTGCATACAGGGTGAATTTTTCAAGTGGGCGTGGATGGCCAAATCCCAAAGTATGAGGAATAGCGAAAAATACTCAAAAGAGTCTCGGGCTCGATTTTGATGAAAAAATCAATATTTCTAGCCAGGAATCGAACTCGTGGTTGATTTAAAAAAAAAAACACTATTATTACACCATTCGATAGTGCCGCTAATAAGGATCGAATTCTGGGAATTAATGACATATGGCAAACTGAAGGAAAGAGCTCAGTTTTAACAAAATACTTTTTTTATTTTTCTTATGTTATGTGTAGAGATCGGATAATCGGATGCATATTAACCTAAAGTTGAGGTGTTGGCTAAGTATAGAGTGGGCTTTTGGATTAAAAAATCCCAGAATACCGGTATCGCCCAATTTTGACTTCTGATTATAGAATCGAATGTATAATTTACTTAAGTTCAGATGTTAGTTAATATGGATTGCACTTAAAAAAAAACAAAATCCCGGGATTCCAGAACGAAAATTTTAAGTTCTGATTTTGGAATCGAATGTTTTAGTTAGGTACTTTAGGTACGTTCAGGTGTTGGCTAATATGGAATGTACTATTGTATTAAAAAAATCCCGGGATTCCGGGATTCACAAATTTATAGTTCTGATTATAGAATCGAATGTATATTTACTTACGTTTAGGATTTGGCTATTAAGGAATGCACTTTTGTGTCGATCGTCAAAATGTCGCGATTCCGGAATTAAGTATTTTTTGAAAGGGTAACTTTTTTATCACTAAATTTTCATAGGGTGTTCTACTCATGAGCAACTTTCACTATGGGATCAACCCGTAAATCACGAAACATAAGTCAGCTGTTTCATACATTTTGGTCGAGTAGGTATTGAACTTTTGTTTCAAACATCGTATTTTTTTTGTGATTTCAGAGTTGGCCCCATAGTAAAAGCTGCTGAAAATGTAAATCCAAGATGGCGGCTTCAAATATTTTCAAATTTTTCGTCATTGGTACTATTCATGGTTTTTGAGGCTGTTACAGCTGATAGTGACATTAAAATGTAAATCCAAGATGGCGGCTGCGAAAATTTTATAATTTTTCGTCATGGGTGCCGTTTTATTGGTTTTCGCGAGTGTTAAAGCCGATAGTGACACTAAAATGTAAATCCAAGATGGCGGATGCAAATATTTTTTTATTTTTCGTCATGGGTGTCGTTTTCATGGTTTTCGGGGGTGTTAAAGCTGATAGTAACATTAAAATGTAAATCCAAGATGGCGGCTGTGAACATTTTCTAATTTTTCGTCATGGGTGTCGTTTTCGTGGTTTTTGATGGTTTTAAAGCCAATAGTAACATTAAAATGTAAATCCAAGATGGCGGCTGCGAACATTTTAAATTTTTCGTCATGGGTGTCGTTTTATTGGTTTTCGAGGGTTGTAAAACCGACCGAAATATTCGCAGCCACCATCTTGGATTACATTTTAATGTCACTATTAGCTTTAATGGGTGGTATTAAAGCTGATAGTGACATTAAAATGTAAATCCAAGATGGTGGCTGTGAACATTTTCTAATTTTTCGTCATAACATCAAAACCATGAAAACGATACCCATCACAATTTTTTTTTTAATTTTCGCAGCCGCCATCTTGAATTTACATTTTAACGCCACTATCGGCTTTAAACCCTAGGAAACCATGAAAACGGCACCCATGACAAAAAGTTTGAATTTTTTTGCAGTCGCCATGTTGGATTTACATTTTAGTGTCACTATCGGCTTTAACACCCTCGAAAACCAATAAAACGACACCCATGACGAAAAGTTAGAAAATTTTCACAGCCGCCATCTTGGATTAACATTTTAACGCCATTATCGGCTTTAAAACGCTCAAAAACCATGAAAACGACACCCATGATGAAAAATTAAAAAATATTCGCATCCGCCATGTTGGATTTACATTTTAGTGTCACTATCGGCTTCAACACCCTCGAAAACCAATAAAACGACACCCATGACGAAAAATTAGAAAATTTTCGCAGCCACCATCTTGGATTTACATTTTAACGCCACTATCGGCTTTAAAACTCTCAAATACTATGAAAACGATACCCATGACGAAAAGTTAGAAAATTTAGCAGCCGCCATCTTGGATTTACATTTTAACGCCATTATCGCTTTTAAAACCCTCGAAAACCATGAAAACGTCACCCATGATAAAAAAAATTAAAATGTTGGCAGCCGCCATCTTGGATTTACATTTTAACATCACTATCGGCTTTAACACCCTCGAAAAGCATGAAAACGACACCCATGACGCAAAATTTGAAAATGTTCGCAGCCGCCATCTTGGATTTACATTTTAACATCACTATCGGCTTTAAAACCCTCGAAAACCATGAAAACGATACCCATGACGAAAAATTTGAAAATGTTCGCAGCCGCCATCTTGGATTTACATTTTCACGTCACTATCGGCTTTAACATTCTCGAAACCCATGAAAACAACCCCACCGATATAATGACGGTACCTTCCAGGGACAACCATTTTAATTCGGCAGCTTTGTATTTCTCGCGGGGATTACGTGTAACAAACGGAATGTTTATGTGATCCCGATTTCCCGGTATTTTCAAATAAATAAAACCACGTTATTTATGAAGTCGTTTCCATACCATGAATCCAATTAGTTGTGCATTCCCTCATTTTCTGGAATCCCGGGATTTATAGTAAGAAAAAAAATGCTAAGAAGCCGCTTCCATACTTTGTTAGCGAAATATTAACTTTAGGTTAATATGCATCCGATTATCCGATCTCTATATGTGCCTACTAAAACCATAACTGATTAATTCTTAAAAATTATGACCATTGTTTTCAATAAGTACATAGCTGTATTCAACGTCTCAAGGATTGTACTGCATTCAGCATTACAATATTCCTCATAGTTTCGAATTTGGTCATCCGTTGCCTTGAAAAATTCACCCTGTATAATGTACAGAAGAAGATAGTAAGGTCACGCGGGGCTATTATAACCAGGGGGCAAATGTAAAGGATTGAGATAACTCGTTATTGTTGCGTTTCCATTCTGTCTAGGATTAATCAACCAGTTACATTTACTCCCTGGCTACAATAGCCCCGGGTGACTCTACTTACTTAATACGTGATACACAACGCTATAAAAAACGATAATTGCAAGATTACTGTGTTTAACATATGCATATGATTTACGTTACCTACCACACTCGCAGTTGATACGAACAGAATATTTTGCCGTGGGCGTCATAAAATGTGATTAAGAGGAATCAAACCAATTAATTTGTCTTTCCTTCCTTATACGGTAGTAAGGTGAAGTTAGTGCAATTACGGAATCCAAATATTATTTATTGAAATTTTAAATAATTAATCATCACATTCATATAATTTACGAAACCTAGTTTTACGAAGGCCTAAAAAAATTAAAAATGTTTTGGTGAATGCTGTAGATGTAGGTACGTACGCAATGTAATGAAGAAGGCCGGAAACTTCAGTTCATAGGCATTTTCGATCTGTACTATATTTTAACATGATATGCTCGTAGCCCAGCGGTAACGGCCGCGACTTGCGAGTTATAGGTACGTCGTGGGTTCGAACCCTGACACGCGCTTTACTGTGCGAAAATAATTTCATGACCACTGCTCTCAAAACGGTGAAGGAAAAAATCGTGAGGAAACCGGCCTGTACTAGAACCAAAAATTGAACACATGTGACATCTATCAACCCGCACTGGGATCCGCGTGGTGGATTACGTCTTACGGCCCACAGAGAGGATGCCTGTGTGTGTCCCAGCAGTGGGAATGTTATAGGCTGTGTATGCTAAGGTTGGAGCCGGACAGTTATTGTATGCTCCAGACTTATCTTTGACTGACGATTTTTTAATTTTCCGACCGATGTTTCTCTGTAATCTATCTTTCTTAGTAACTTTTAACAAATATAATATCAAATACCCCTTAACCCCAGGTCCTGCTAAACCTTGCAAGGGTACTATTCACCCTGCAGTATTTGGATGACGCGATCTACCTGACGCGCCGTTCGTTAGAGGTACAGCCGCCTGATCGCAGCGCATGGCAACAGTACTTCACGCTTGGCGAGATATTCAAGGCATATGGACATTATCAGGTATGTTTGATGATTTGAAAACCCTGTTGTTACCTACACCATATACTGTGGAATAAGTTGTGTGTCCGTCCCACTATCAAGTCGTGAACTCGCGATGTACTTAATGTTTCACGAGTTCACGACACGTGCTGGGTACTTACATGAATTAGAGAATAAAATGTTTCATTGCTTGTGCAGTGAACTTGTTCCAATAAAAATATCCACTATTTCGGACAAGTCTTTAGAAATCTAAAAGGAAGATGATTACAAAATCTTCCAGATAAGTTCTCAGTAAGTAAGTGTATGGTTATAAGGGTCACGTTGCATTGTTCGTAGTTTAAGCCGACGTTCGCACGGACGTAAAAATATCGCGGCGATTTTATGTCGCGCACTGGATTTTCAACGCTCTGCTTAGCTCCGAGAGTTGAAAATCCAACAGCGTGTTTTTCTACGCGCTAGAATGCACTCTGTTGTTGTTAGGTTGGATTCTCGATGCTCGGCTCAACACCGAGAGTTGAAAATCCAGTGCGCGATAAAATCCCGCCGCGATATTTTTACGTTCGTGCGAACGTCGGCTTAAACCCCAGACGTGAAATCTCAAATTATAGACTCGGACTAAATAAAAAAAATCAAGACAGCGCTGTCAACAGTGACGTGAAGCCGCACGTTTCGGGTTTCGTAAACATGTGTGCACGTAATGCGGTGTAGTTTAATTGTAGTTCGGTGTAAATGTGTGCGTGTATGCACAGAGCAAGTAGTGTAGTTTTGCGCATGCTTCATTGCACTGTTCGCAGCGCTGTCTGGGTTTTTTATTTAGTCTGAGATTGTAGATTGAAAAGATTTTACTACTTGATTTCACAAACCAGAAGATTTGTTTCAAAAGCACATTACAAGAGCACCCTACAAGTAGTATAAATGAGTGATTTGAGCTTGACTTAGAAAGTAAACTGTACAATCTTTAGTATAACTCTTAACAAGTTTGGTTTTGCTTTGACCCAGCATTATAATCCCTCAGGATTTGCAAACGCATACTTCATTGCTGCTTTAAAAGGTGTGTGACTATAAAACCTTGTGCAGGAAGCGGCAATGCATCTGAGGCACGCTCTGGACTTGAAACCGGACTATGAGCCCGCTATGGCTGCGTTGAAAGACATCGAGAATACGCCGGAAGCTTCCGTGCATGTCTATACACTCCTTATAATTGTGTGTTTGGTAAGCGTGTTTTTTTTAGTGTACCTACTTTTAGTTAGCACATGTATCAAAACTGGTTGGTCTTGCTTTTTTTTCAATGTGCCATCTGTCTTCAATTTTAGCGTAGGTAGCCATTTTGGGTAATTTTTGAACATTTGATAATCGACCACAAAGTTTCAGTATACATTTGAGGAGCGTCAAAAACTATTTTATCTAGACCCATGCTATAAATCCTCTAAATGTTTCTGAAACAGTTAGCTTATTGCCAACATTAAAACAGCCAGTGTCATAATAACCATAATATCATCCAAACGGGTGTTATAATGTTGTACTAAATTGAATCATGATGGGTGTAGATAAAATCTTGTATGCAACTGTACATAATTATAAAACAATATCGAAAACGCTACACACACATATCTAACAGTCATGTGATACTATTTTAACCACTTTCGTGTTTTAATAGCCCTTATTATACAACAGTTGCATAAATAACTATTATAACGAAGCTTTGTCTCTAAATTTTTGTAATTTCCTCATTATGGTTAAGAGCCATGACCTTATTGATAAAGAAGATTACTTTGAAAGAGGGTATTTTGTTTTAGAATGATTCATTCGATTGTCGAACTTTTTCCTCGTGCATCATATCCTAATGTTTACAAAGCAAGTTATATTTAGAACTAATTAACTATGCCCAAGATACCAAACAGTAGCACGATTGTTCGTAGGGAAAATAAATGATAATAATACAATATCATTCGTTACGTGACCGCAGCGGAAGCAAGGTTTACCATATCCGAAACCACAACGTTGCATACAAACATGACTTGTTTACTGATATTCCGACAAATGACAAATATGTGTGCCAAGCAATGTTGATGTTGCCGACGATTTTACCTAGCCAAATGCAACATCCACCGCTCATTGGGCTTTGATAAATATTTTGTTTCAACAAGAGTTTGGGGTTATATCAGCTATCTTCGGATTTTGTAGTGTAAATTTAAAAAAACTGTGGCTACCCTGAGAATGTAGGTACAGTCTCGGACTAATGTTTACTCACACATTTTTGTGTCATAAGGTCACTCACCAAAAAATTACAGGGGGTCGATAATTCGTATTAATTAATTTATTAACATAATTGACATGAAAAGTTTCCGTCAAAGCGATAAATAATCAAATGCTTGACAAAATAACACAGTAAGATGATGAAAACACATTTTAATGAATGAGTACAATACATACCGAATCATGAAAAGTATTACTTACATAATTATAAGAACAGGGTCAAATTAAATTAAATTAGCTAGCGAAACTCCGCAGACGTGATGGGTATCGATATAAACTGTACATGGTGTAAGTGTGAACACCGTTAACCTTTTAAGGGGTCTGGTACTCATCATTATGAACAACTGTTACTATGGGAGCAAACCTGCAATCGCGAAAAAAAAATCATCTGTTCCGTCCATTTATGTTCGCATTTACAAAATGTGGGTTGTTTGAAGAAGATACCGCGGCCCTGGCATAGGCAACTGAAGGAACACGGGTGGGTTTTAGTCAGTAAAAGTCCGACACGCTCTTCCGCTCCACCCAGAGCGGGAGAAGTTATTTGATGATTTCCCACCATCAAAAAAAAAAAAAAAAAGGGCACAGCTTATTTTTATTCGCGATTTTAGGTTTAGTCCCATAGTAAAAGTTGTTCATAATGGTGAGTACAATGACCCCTTAAAAGGATAACGATGTTTACACTTACACGCTGTATAAAACATACCTAAACATGACAAAATAAAAATGGTTTGATGTTTTTTTTATTTGACGACGCTGATGACGCTGGTAGTGTACTTGGGGTAATGTTACTTGAAGTGTGTGTTGATAAAATCTATTTTATTGTGTTGAGATATCGATACCCGAAGTGCCTAACACCGCACCGGCCGTAGATGATAATTTAAAATGACCCCAGAAAATAAACATCAAATTAATTTCTTATCGCGATATTCCTTTTATTTTCTTTTCCTGTTTACCTCGTAAAAAAGTACTCTCTTTAATTTGACTCTGTATAGCCTTTTTGATATGATGAATAGAATAGATAAACATTTTTAGTCCGCGACTGTACATAGGTGGTGTAAATATGATGTAAACAAGAAAAACTTCAGGAATCGAAAGTCATTTATTACATTTTTGACATTACATAAAATATTACACATGATTGTGAAGTGTTGCTTGCTCGCAATGGATTTCGTGTCAATGTAAGACATTTTTTTTCTGACCTTTTCTTGTGTAGGTAATCGTTATGTAATTTCACTCAAGCTTATTTGTTCGGTAGCATATAAAGTACTAAGTTTATCTCGATGGTTTTGAATCTGAAAGTCTCCGAATATGAAATTCGTTATTCACGGGTTGCTCTAGTAAAATTTTATTGTCTGAAGACAATTAAGGGGATACTGATACATCGATTAATTTTGTGTTTCTAAAATTCTCCATTTTAACATTTTCCAGGTGATGGGAGTATTGCTGGTCATACTATCATCAGTGGACAGCGGCGGCGACGTTGAAGAGCACAAGACTCAAAGGCATTTCAACCGAGCAATGGCGATGAGGTCCCTCCGTGGCGTAGCCCTTCCCGGGTCACGTGGACGCAAAAAAGGAGGGTCCTAAACGTGCATCACTAGCGATAACCTGAGTTTATGATCTTTGGTCGTGTTCCTAAATTGAATTGTTAACTTTTGTATGTGTAACTGCTCAGAACATAATTGTGTTCGAAATTTGTTTTTTTTTCTTTTGTTTTTTTTTGTAAGTTTTTTGACGTGTAACTTGGCGAGAAATGTCGGCCAATTAGCAGCCCTGTGCGAGTGAAAGGGAATGATAAAATGGGGAAAGAGAGGAGGACCACTGATATTTCTACCAAGTATAAAAACTGAAATCGCAGTTTATTTAGTTCTTAAGTTCTTTACCTTATGAATAGGATCCATTTTGGCAATATTTTTTTACGCCATTGGATCCGTTTTGTTTTTTATTTTATGGAGATCGTAAACTCAGGATGATTGAACAACTCCCATTACAAACATTTAAGGCTTGATAAAACAAATTACGGATGATGTTGTCGTATAGCTACAATGTTTTTATTATAATCGCTAAGACCCTTGGGATAAAACCGTAATATTGTGGTACTGTTCTGTTAAATTAGGCTTTTCTTTTTATTTTTACCGAAAATAACATTTTGTATTTCATCAAGTTAATTTGGTACCAATTGTATGTCAAATTGATTACGTCCCTATGACTGATACAATACTGGCCCTTGGAAACACGTGGCGTGCGAAAGCGAATAAAAAAAATAAACTACATTTTAACATTGCTATGAGCGCTGCCTTGGATATAGCAGCAAAAGATTGATGATACATCAAGCGGTAGAAGACTTGCCCACTTAAGGGACCCACACATTAACAGTTGGCCTGCAATCCCTGGTCCTGCTGTTCAAGGTCTGCATAGCTACTACGATTCGGTCGGTTAGATAGCGGCCCTGGGTCTAAACACTAGCAGGCGGCAGGCGATAGTTTCACACAATATATTGAGTTTTACACCGCAATAGCGCGCGCCGGCCTATGCCTGTTGATGCAGGCCTGCGCCAGCAAGCGGTCACACACTGGCTTCGCATTGGTCGTCAATCTAAAACCATAAAGGGAACTGCGAGTCTGTGATCTATAGCGATTAACTGACAGGCTGATATCCGCCCGGCAAACTGTAGATGTTTGGGGCCCTTTAGTCCACTATGCTACTGTCACTACTGACGGTACTTTGGTTTTTAAGTGTGTCTGCAAACTTCGTTGACGACATTTTTAAAGCATAGATAGGGTTGTAAAAAAATTGAGCTGTAAAAGTTTATACCTATGTATATCTCCATGTACTTGGTAACCGACACTACCGTATAATGGGTACTTTCTATTTATAACTCCAAGGTGTTATCGCGCTGGCTATTAAATAGTATTGGTGAAAAAGTACCTACAACAGAAATACAATTACTTTAGCAGTCAGGGAATTAATTTGCTTGGCAGATAGACACCACGAAAACAATCTCTCTGACTGTACCTGAACAGAAAATATGACCAGTTAACTTGATGACAATATACCTATCCATATTGTGTTGTGATTATAACTAACTTGAGATGCTACGGCAGAATGTTAATGGCTGGTTGTGTTAATAACTTATTAATATTATATTGATGTATTTACAGTTTAATGGAACAGTACTATCAATCAGAGGCTAATGTACAAATATTCGTTATGTAAATGTGACCAGAACGGTCTTGCCATGTCTTATTTGATCTCTGCTTTGTAGTCTTCATCACGTCGACTTATTATTGATGTGGTGTACCCTTTTAGCAGTTTGGAAATATATTAAAAATGGCTTTTCAGTATATTTACCTTTTATAAAATACGATCTACAAATCCGCTCCGTTCTTGTTTAATATTTGTATCTTAAGGTAAGAATGATCTTTTTTTAACATGAATAAATGCTTTCGGTAAGCAATAATAGTTAAATACTGTTTGTAGCTAGTTGATAATATTCGAATAATGAACAAGCTCGAATTTCAAGTTATCTGTTTTATAGCGGAGGTAATAAGTAATTGTCGAGTACGCGTAATGACGTATTCTACCCAAAATGAACAAGAAAGCTGCTAATTATAAGGAGTGTACACGTAATCCGTCAAGTTTGGAGACAAGAGCTGGTTATGGCGTGCCTGCCTTGCAACGAGCGTATCACTTTTGCAACCTAGTCATTCACTTAGACAAGTTTAGCTCGCGATGTCGGAGCCCTGTGTGTGTATTTCGTTTAGTAGTGCATGGAAATAAACTTGTTAAGTGTTCGTAGCGTCTAAGGATTTAAAACGGAGGAGCAAGTCTTAAATTCGAGATTGGTAAAAATGTACCTGTTTTCAGTGGTTCTTTTGTTAATTTTTGACTATTTATAATACATGATTGTCCTAGCATCTATGTTTGTATTTTTTTTCTGACCTCCTAAGTGTAGTTCAAGTCGGCACTTGAAACCGATGATATACATAGACCAGCTATATGAAGAATGCGCCACAATACCGCAGTAGTCTTCAGAGAGATAGAATACGCTTTGTTATGTACACATTTCCAGTAGGCATACACTGACCTCTCATTGTAAGGAAATCCTATACAACGCGAGATCAACTTATACTTGGAAATGTATAGCTTGATCTGTAGCCGTGCGTACCTACACCACATAAATTACAGATATGATGGAATCAAAGAAATGAGCTGCTGATGGTGTGAAATGGCGGCAGGTCACGGGAACAATCTGCAACACCCACATTCCTCCTAAACTTAGTGAGGTGAAGATTTATAAAACAATGGTCAGACGCGTCGCGGTGGCGGAGAAGTGAGATTTAAGGAAAAAATCTCTATCCAAGAAAGGATTGTTATGGCCTGCGCACACTGGGGGACGGCAGGGGCGCCGCCCGGCGGGCGCAGCGGCGCGCGGTGTGGCCTAGCAGACTCCAGCGCAGACGCTGTATACCGCCGCGGTATCCTCCAGCGTCCTCTTCGATGCTTCAGACAAAACTGCGTTGCGATGCTCCAAGGTCGATCACCGAACATTCAAATATATACCTTATTTCGATTGGATAAGTATTAAATTCAATTGATAAATTTAAAATCCTCTGGCGTCCCGTCCGCCAGTCTGCGCAGGCTATAAGTGTAATATCAATACCTATGGCAAAAATATGAAGTCTGTGGATTCATATGAAATTACTATACCTATGCAATGAGAATGTAAACAATGTGGAAAAGAATCGAGGTGGAGAATTGGAGACAATCCAAATTAAAGCAGAATACTTCGTAAGAACTTGGGATAGTGCAAGGAAAGATTAGAAAGAATTTACATAGTTTATTTAACTTATTTAAAAGCGTGCAGGCCACTTAGAACTAAATAATTAAAGATACACAGACAGCATTAACGGAGGGAAATTGTATAAAAACAACCATCAATAAAAAATTATAATGAATTTATTATAAAATGTATACATGTAACTGAAAAAAAAGTCCGCCGCACTTTCACTTAGCCATCTCAAACATCTAAGCAGAAAAATGAATGTCGAATATTCATAATATGATAATGTACAATTTGAATTTTTCAAAAATAGTCACTTGATCAATCCATTACTTATACCTAGATAACCAAAACAATAGCTGTTTGAAATAGCGTGGCGACATTAAAAGACGTGAGAATAGTTTTTCTTGATCGTTATCTTAGTGATGCTTAGGTATATTAGGCAGCTATGTCGTGGATGCCCAAGCGAAATAGATCGTGTTGTACAAAGAAGGAGTCTCCGAGTGGCTTCAGAACAAACGTTTGCATGTACGGGTGTGGGGGATCGTCGTCGCACTGAAATAAACATACATTTACATGTCAACAGACGACACCATTAAGGGACACACAATGAATTTAATCTACATGTTAAAGTTTATAAGTAGGTATGTAATAGGAAGTACAATGCGTTTCAAATAAGAATAGGATCGACTTAGCGCCATGTTGTGACGTCATAGCTGTCAAATCGAATAAATTGGGTAGGGTGAGCAAAACAAGATATTTTTTAAATAACATTTATTTAAGGACTTTCTTCTTTACTTTCTGGTAAATTGTTGCCAACAATGAAAATAGTATATTTTTTTTAAAACTAATTATGACAAATTTTTTGATATTTTTTTTCACTTTGATTTAACTAAAACTCGGTTAAACAAAAAAAATACGTTAGTGATACGCAATTAAGTTTTCTTTGCAAAGCTTACTTTTCAATCAACATTTGACAGATTAGAGGTCATTGACGTTCCTATTCTTATTTGAATCGCATTGTAAGTATTTATATAAGAAAGGTTTAGGTGGTAAAATAAAGGTAAACAATCTTGATGTGACAGCAGCACAGTTTAAAGCAGTTGTTTTACACAAACACATACTAAACAAATAAACTACTGCTTAAACTAATGGTTCAATTGATTTAGGAATCATTGTTGTTGTATTTACATTGGTTTTTAGTTGCGTTTTACATTTTTAAACTAAGGTTTTAAAATAAAAAAGATAAAAGACACATCAAGATTGTTTACCTTTTTTTCACTACCTAAACCTTTCTAGTATAGAAGCCAATATTAGTTATCACCCTAAGATTATATTATTAAAGCACAAGGGATGCATTCTCTGGCACTTCATTAACTAGTAGCAAGTTAAACGTTTTCTTGCAATTTAGGCAGAAACAACAGACTTGATTAACAAATTCAAAGGACTAAACAAACCATGTCTGCCATACATGATGTAATATTTAATTAGATGTTATCATATAAAAGCAAAAACAAATGTCAACAGTATAATTCATCAAATCAGCACACCATTAGCAAATACATAAAATATGAAGTGCTAAATTAGTTATTTATTTTATAGACGGTACATGAAGTACAGACGCCAGCACATCAAGCTACTACAATCTGTCAAATTTCTTCAATGGATTTTCATCTTTATCGCTAAAAGCATTAGGTTCAAGGTTGATTGGGAAAATTTGACAGTTTCGGGTGGCTTGACCTGCTTGCGTCTGTACATGCAGGCTGCCTCCTACGACATAACTTCACATAACGGTAGAGGAACGGCGGACGGCTAAGCGAGCTTCAATTTCACTATTTAATATATAGTACTCGCGTTGTGAACTGAGTCGTCGGGCCATAAATGTCAGTAGCAATAAGAATGTGCAACGCCTTGCGTCTTATCGATAACTGCATAAGCTCCATAAGTGCGAACGAGACAGACTAATAATATTGATTTATAGTGCGGCGACTCAGTTCTTAACGCGGTGACTATCAGTAGATAATCGACGCAACTTGGAGACTTTTTCAGTTAATTGTATAGTAACTTCGTAACCTCATGAGTTCATGACCTTTACTACGAATGTTCTATTTTTTGCTTATCTCTATGAAATTTCAATTTACTGGGAATTGTTGTCAAAAGTGGTAAAGCAATTACGTGATCGACTACACATTACGATGTCGCGTGTGATTACTGCATGTTGCTGTCGCAGTAGCACTAATATAAATTCTCATACATCAATGATCAAAGTCGCAAAAGCTAAGAGGGATAATCACGCGACAAGGCCCGCTTTTTAGGCCGTGCGCTGCGTTAGGCGTGCGCACGGCGCGGGCGCCCGCGTGGCGTGCTGTTTTCATGTAATCTCATAGATCAGCGCAGCGCAGCACACATGAACCAGTACGCCACGCGGGCGCCCGCGCCGTGCGCACGCCTAACGCAGCGCACGGCCTTAGGGTACGTTTCCATTGACGCGGAGCTAGGGCAGCAAAGCGGAGTAGAGATTACGAGCACTGTGATTGGTTGGACCACCCCGCTCGACTCCGTTCTGTCCGGCTCGGGGCCGCGTGTTCTTAGATTTTATTTCAAAGTCCGCTCCGCTCCACTTACATTGTTTCCACTAACGCGAGAGAGTAGAGATTTCGAGCACAGTGATTGGTCAATGCAGAATAAGCAAACTGAAGTGGCAGTGGGCTGGCCATGTTTGTCGAAGGACCGATGGCCGGAGGAGCAAACGAGTCCTGGAGTGGAGACCGCGTATCGGTAACCGTAGTGTGAGATGCCCCCCAGCTAGATGGACCGACGACCTGAAGAAAGTGGCTGGGACAGACTGGATGCGGAAGACGGAGGACAGGGTGTTGTGGCGCAGCCTGGGAGAGGCCTATGTCCAGCAGTGGACTGCGATAGGCTGAGTTGATTGATTGATGATTGGTCAATTCATGGTCTGCTCCTCTCCACTCCGCCCAGCTCCGCGTCAGTGGAAACGCACCCTTACTGCTTGTCGCATCGCCCCACTGCCGTTGTCTGCGGCCTCGCGTATTCATTTGTTTTTAAATTGAGCTATCCTGTACTGCTATGTCGCAGGCCACATCCAAATAGAATAAGAAAAAAAAGAAAAGTGCTAAAACAGAAACACTCGCATCACTAATCCTATTGACTAGTCTCGCAACAAAGCTACCTATCTTGTCGACCTTATCTTGGTCACCTTTTTTTGTTATTGGGTCTGTACCCAATTTACTATTGTGTGCTTATTCATTGAATTTAACTGACAGTGACTACATAATCCAATTGTATGGTAGATATGTTGCATTGTTAAAAGTTGTAAAATAAATTAGTATGGACAGGAAAACTTTTAAGAACCCTTATTTACAAGACACGATGAGCCTTATTTTAGAAGGGGATCATGTGCTAAGCGATGTGGTAGTGCGGAACTAAAAGCACTGGGGTCTACTCTTACTTTGTATCTGTAGATAAAAGTAATTAGACGTTGTGAAGTGCCAGCCTGAACATGTCGTGTTCTACATAGAATGAGCTTGCTATTGGCTTCAGTACAAATGTTTGAAAGTATGCATGAGGTAGGTCATCATCCGTCTGTTTCAAATGCAATAAAAGTATTTATGTAGGCATTGCTCTGTGAAAATTTATTGGAGCATGTTTTTTGGCAGTAATAAAATCAAATAGAGAAAGTACTGACAAACAACTTTGGGAAATATATTTTATGGGACAAAATATTTCCAGAATATTAATAAGACATCCCAATTACATAATTATATAGTATAGCAGTTACAATTTTCTGTGTTTCACAATTAAAGAGTTATGTGCAAATGTAACACACATCAAAAATTATGCACATTATTATAGCATTACAAGTGCAATACTTTAGCTAAGTAACATTATAATTACAGTCAAAACCGTTTATAAAGGCACTGCTTAAAATGACCTAAGTACCAGTTATTACAACAAACTTTTATGGTCCCAGCATTTCTGTTTACTTAACATACTTTTTGGTTTTAGCTATCAGGTATAACTGTAATCCGACATACCTTCAAAGTCATTTTGACTGTACTGGTAATAAGGTCTAGTTTACCTTTTAATTTGAGAATTGACAAGAAATTTTAACTTATCTAATATGATTAATTAAATCATACCTGGAGCTGTCCAAGCACATTTATTAGAACTCCACCATCGAACATGGGCTGAGAGTCAACGGCAGTTATAATCCTTCCAATTTTCTGAAATGCTAAACTCTGAAATACAATAACAGTAAGTCAATAATTTGTAATACAAAATTATTTTGCCATTAAATTGTAGTATTAGAAATTTAGATAAATGTAATGCGTTAAAGTAATCTGTCCAATCTTCTAAATGATTGATTTGATAGGAGACTTGACATAAACAAGAATCATTATTCATTCAATTGATATTGCATTGAATTATGTCTTTTTCCAACAAGACATGTCAGTCATTGAACTAAGATAATTAATTTGATAAGGCAAATGAACTGCAGACACATACATTTAACTTTTCCATTATTTTAACTGCACCTTGCAACTGTACACCCTCAAAACTCATGAACGACGTTTCGACCTGTAACAAGATACATCAACAATTTAATGATACATGCTAAATCAATATTACTACCAGTGGGGCTCCTTCTAGGATTACTGAATGAGTCATAATTGTTTTGGTTACATTATGAATGCAAAAGCAGGCAGGAACAGTAAGTTCCTGGCTGTTAGTCATCTTCATATTATTTCGGCGGGAGTAACGAGCTAACCTAAAAGTTAAAAAAATCTGTGATTTACTTAATTTAATTTTAACTAACAAGTACGAGTTTCTGAGACTGAACATAACTAGAGGAAATACTTACATTATACATATTCACTAGGTTTGGTCGCTGTGCCGGATCATCGAACAGTGTGTAATATTGCTGTACAAATCCTTTGCCAATTGCATCGTATTGCGGGTTGAGCGCCATTATGACGATATATATTTACCTAAATTCCACTAAAACACCCTAAAAATCACTTTCAATGATAAAATGCAGGCCTTTTACGGGGCTTTTGCTTATAGTTTCTTTTTGTCACACAAGAAAAAACGGGCTGGCAATGGGCAAACCCACAGAGCATCAATCTGTGCAGAGCATCACAGACTAATTAAAATTCAGAGCATGTATTTGTATTTTAATTTAACTGGCAAACCCACCACGTAAGAAAATCCTATACCATACGAGATCAGCTTATACTGGAAATGTATAGCATGATCTGTAGCCGTGCGTACTAATGCGTACCAAATAAGAATAGTACTCTCAAGACGCCATTTTGTTCCGCAATAGTATGTATGGCAATACACGCGAACTTCATTTCTCGTTGACTATCAGTTTTTAACCGACTTCAAAAAAGGAGGAGCTGTCATCAGTCCTCTCGTGACCACGATCGCTGCAAGGCGGTCGAAACGTCGAATAACAAGTAGGTACCTGTTTACCTCGTAAAAAGGATTATCGCGTTAACAGCCGTTCTCGATATTGTTTTATAATGTGTACAAATCGCGAAAGTTTAAAAAGTTTTAAAAGGTTCCCAATTCGTCGCATATATTTTTTTTTATGTATGTACAGACAACAGCACATCAGGTTATACCAAACTGTCTTCCTCCCAATGATTTTAAACCTTAAACTGTTGAAAGTTAAGTTCAAAATCGGTAAAACTTTAGTATCCGGTCGCACGAAAATGAGGGAGGGGAGGGGGTGCCCCCTCCCCCCAGGTACTACTCCCATGAAAAGAGAACGCACCATTTCTGAGAAAAACAAATTATTGTAACCTAACCTAAAAACACTTTTGTCAACACAAAGTTGCTTCCCGACTCGAACGCCCACCACCCACTCTGGGGCAGCGACGCGCCGAACCATAGAGGATACCTATTTATTTACCACTAACCTTAACATTGTTAACCGCGGCTCGGAACCCACTTGGGTAACAGTCCGGGGTCAAACGATTATAGACTTAACACTTGCTACAGAAAACGCGACTAACCTTATCACTAACTGGCACGTGTCGGATGAGCCTTCTTGCTCTGATCATAGAAGAATCCGTTTTACACTAGCTACCAACACAAAGAAACCCACACCGAGGCGTAACCCGCGGCGCACCAACGTCCCCGGGTATAAACGCCTCCTAGCTTCACTACTAGCTAGGCACCTTTCAATGGTGGCCATAAGAGATCAGGCACAATTAGAATATACCGTGACTAAACTATCAGAATACCTAATTGAAGCATACCATGCATGCTGCAAGCTAAGGGCGCCACAAACCAAGAAGGATAGGAACCCCTGGTGGAATGCCGAACTTGGTAAACTCAGAGATGCACTACGTAAGCAATTTAACAGAGCTAAAAACACTAGACTTCCGGACGACTGGGAGGTATACAAGGAGACACAATACACTTACAAAAAGAAGATCAGAATTGCCAGGAGAGCTCCCTGGCGGAAATTCTGTGAATCCATTGAAACGAACAATGAAGCCGCAAGGGTAAGGAAGATCCTATCAACCGATCAGGACCGAACTCTTGGCGCGCTGAAAAAACCTGACAACTCATACACACTGACCGACCAAGAAACCAGTAAGGTCCTTCTCGAAACTCACTTCCCAGACTGCAAACTCCTAGAGGACAGGACGTGGGAGGTTGAACCAGGATGGACCCCAACGGAGCACGACTGGTCAAGAGCACACAACATAGTAACAGGAGACCGAATAAAGTGGGCTATAGATTCCTTTCAGCCATATAAGTCCGCAGGGCTGGACGGCATCTTTCCAGCCCTACTGCAGTGGGGAGCGGATCTTTTGACACCATGGCTGGTGGAGATCTATAGAGCCTGCATAGCACTCAGATACATACCTCTCCTGTGGCGGGAAGTAAAAGTCATTTTTATACCCAAACCTGGAAAACCAGATTACACTCAGCCTAAGGCTTACAGGCCTATAAGCCTCACATCATTTCTACTGAAAACCCTTGAGAGACTCTGTGATAGACACATCCGTGACGGACCTCTTCGGGTAAAACCTCTTCACAAACACCAGCACGCATACTCCACTGGCAGATCAACGGAATCTGCACTGCACAGTGTAGTTTCCAAAATTGAATGCGCGGTGGACCACAAGTGCTTATCACAAAACCATGTTCAACAGCATCAACATGGCACTCGACAGACATGGCATAGATTCGACCCTGAGAGGCTGGGTCACCAACATGCTCAAAATGAGAGCTGTGCAAGTGACAGTAAACGACACCACTAGGGCAATCGTGGCAAAGGGCTGCCCGCAAGGGGGCGTCCTCTCTCCGCTGCTATGGAACCTGGTCGTAAACAGCCTCATCAAAACCCTCAATGACAAAGGATACTTCACCGTGGGCTACGCCGATGACTTAACCATAATAATAAACGGTACCCATGAAAACACCATATGCAACCTCATGCGCCAAGCTTTGAAAATAGTAGAAGATTGGTGCAACAAACACCAACTATCAGTGAACCCTACAAAGACCGAGCTGGTTCTCTTTACAAAAAAGAGGAAGCTGGCTACATTACAACTACCGCGTTTCTTTGGAACAACCCTAAGTCTATCGACTGAAACCAAATACCTGGGCATCTTTTTGGATAAACAGTTGAATTGGGCGAAACACCTCAACTACATCACCACAAAAGCCAGTATATCTGTTACGGCCCGCCGCCATGGACATACTAATGCCGTGCCTGCGCGTGGCCGTGCCGCAGTCGTCCCACGTTCAGTCGTCGTCCCACCTTCAGACGTCGCTCATCGTATTTTATTAAGTGATTTCACATATATTGTAATTCTGTTCTGATCAGAATTATAAAACTAATCATATAAATACATCCATTATTTCGAAGACCCATAATATAAATAACACAGCGGCAGCAGCCGGAACAGTGGTCCTTCGATTGTTATCATTGATTTTGTCTGTAGTTGCTATTGTATGTAATGATGTTTCTGGAAGTGATGCCTGTGTGTGTGTGGTTGGTATTTTTGGAAAGCTGATGTGCGTTCGATGAAGGAAACTTGGTCCGTGCCACCACAGTGCTGACTTAGTGATGAGATCAGCCTTCACTCCGCGAGAAACCAGGTCTGCAGGATTATCTTTAGACGGCACAAAACTCCATTTGCTATCGGAAGTTAATTCTTGTATTTCACCTACTCTGTTACGTACAAAGGTTTTCAGCAGCTGGTGAAGACTTAAAGCTGGGATCCTTAGTCCTTGTCAGGGACCGGCACCAGCCTCCCCTGCTGTGGCTGCTGGGAAGAATAATCAAGCTGTATCCGGGGCCGGACAGCATCAGCAGGGTAGCAGACATACGGACCTCCAAGGGGATCATCCAGAGGGCATACAATAACATATGCCCTCTCCCTATCACATCTTGAAGCAGACTTCAAGCCCGGGAGCCTGTTACGGCCCGCCGCCATGGACATACTAATGCCGTGCCTGCGCGTGGCCGTGCCGCAGGGCGCAGCGCGCCCAAGTCAGTCGTCGTCCCACCTTCAGACGTCGCTCATCGTATTTTATTAAGTGATTTCACATATATTGTAAATCATCAGAACAGAATTATAAAACTAATCATATAAATACATCCATTATTTCGAAGACCCATAATATAAATAACACAGCGGCAGCAGCCGGAACAATATCCCTGTGGCAGTGCAAGCGACTGCTTGGCAGGAACTGGGGGATTAGCCCCAAGGTTACCTACTGGCTATACACCACAGCAATCCGACCAATCATCACATATGGCTCGCTAGTCTGGTGGCCCAGGACAGACCTGAGCACAGCCCAAAAAGATCTCGAGAAACTGCAACGGTTCGCTTGTGTAGCGGTAACTAGCTGCATGAAAACTACGCCTACTGCTGCTCTACAGGCAATGCTTGGACTGCCGCCACTACACCTCTTAGTACGTGAAGAGGCGGCCCTAGCCGCCTTTAGGCTCAATCTGCAAGGAACCCTGAGCAAGGACTCTAGAGTTAAGCACACTCGCATAAAAGACTATGCGATCAGACGACACCCAATGATGGCATCACCATGCGACAGAGCCCCGAAACAGCACTACTTTCTGAAGCATTATGATATAGTACTCACAGAAGAACGGTGTGATTACTCAGGCCCGCAAGAGTTGAGAGTATACACCGATGGATCAAAGACTGACTCCGGAACCGGGGTCGGAGTCTTCTCACATGATCTTAACATTAATATATCCAGCCCGCTTGGGGAATTTAACACTGTCTACCAGGCGGAGTGTGTAGGCATCATACAAGCGTGTAATGCCATAGAAGCCAGGAGAGTCACGGATACGAATATACGTATACTCTCAGACAGTGCCTCGGTGCTCCAATCATTACGGAAAAATTACATTACCTCGAGATTAATACTAGAATGTCACGACGCACTCGAACGAGTAACGGTTGCTAACCGGAACACAGTGACACTGCAATGGATAAAAGGACACAGTGGATCACTGGGTAACGACGCAGCTGACGAACTAGCTAGGAGAGCATCCAGCACGTCCGTCTGTGGAGCTGAGCCAATCGCGCCCATTCCCTTCAACCAGTTACGCAGGTGGCTAAAGGAGTTCACCCACACACAAGCAGAGAGTTGGTGGTCCTTGACACCAGGCTGCAGGCAATCCAGGGAGGCTATGCCATCCCTGGACGGTACGCTTACCAGGCGGTTATTGCGTCTGAACAGAAACGAGCTGCGCCTGGTGACGGGGACCATCACAGGACACTGCTCATTAAACAAACACTTCCACACAATAGGAATAACGGACAGTCCTCTGTGCAGGGCCTGCATGGAGGCTGAGGAGACCGTTGCGCATGTGCTCTTTGAATGCATAGGCGTTGCCCAGATTAGAACAGAAACTCTTGGAATACCCCGATCTTTCACAGATGTTATTAACAGACCCAGAGATTTGATTAACTTCTGGAGGGAGGTGGGCTGGTTGGAATAACCCCCGAAGGCCGCCATGGCTCACGCACAATGGTCCACATGAAGGACTAAGTGCGGAAACCAAATCCTTAACATAGAACATAGAAGTTGCTTCTGCACGTCTCCGGCGCTGCGGGAAGTGCAGCCCCTTCGCCCTTACGTAACAAAGGACAGGCACCCGTACGAGCCGCAGCGGCTGAGGCTGGTCGCCGGAGGCGACCAGTAAGCCGAAGCTGCGGAGGTGAGCAAAATTATGAATCTGTGATTTACCCAAAGTGATAAGTTGAATTATTAAAAATTGGATTTGTTCGATTTCATTCTATAATTATTGATTACCGTTTAGTTGAATTTTTCTATAACTAAGCGCCTTGCGTATAACAAAGCTCTGAAATACAACCACTAAGAGCCGGCAGACCAACTCTTTTCACTTGTGGAGACACCATACTTCGAATAGGTACTAAAACTGACCATTTCTCTTATTGCCACCTCTTGACACCTCTAGCTTTTTCCCTATTCCTTTACGGGGGGGACGGTCGCGCAGCGGGTGGTTCTCGGCGCAGGTGTAGGGTGGGGGTACGACACCGGCCGGCGTGCACTTGAAAAATTCTCCTGTTGTCCCGTTTTTGATGTATTTTTTAGGCTTTCTCCACAAATAAGCGTCTTGCATACACAACGATTGCTCTGAAATACAACCACTGAGAGCAGACCAACTCGTTTCACCTGTGGAGACAACATACTTCGAATGGGTACTAAAACTGACCATTTCTCTTATCGTTTATTTTTCGCAACAATGTTGCGCGCATCATAGCTCTGAAACGCAACCACTAAGAGCCGGCAGACCAACATGTTTCATCTGCGGAGACGCCATACTTTGAATGTGTACCAAAACTGACCATTTCTCTGATCGTTTTTTTTTTCGCAACAATGACGCCTCTTGTAAGCGCTATAACTAGTAGTTGCAACCACTCAGGGCAGGCAGACCAACGTCATTCACATTAGGGGACTACTCTACAACCCATCGAAGTAAATCTAACGCTCAGAAGAACGACTCTTTAGTCGTTCTTCTGAGATCTAACGAATCCTGTCTAAAAATCCTGTGACCTCTTAGTCTATGCTCAATAATAGTATTTCACGCATTGACTTAGAATTCTATTCACGGTTGCGATTCCATAACCAATTTATGCTCGTCACAATGTAGAATACGATACGGTAACGGTAAAGTGGAGCAAAGTGGAGCTGACGGTGACTTCACTATTAGTTCCAATTCTTATTATGAGAACTCCTCAACAATTAACGTCAATTATCGTGAAAAGCAATAACAGCCGCACGGGTCGATCCATGAGGTGAAGCTACGCTTGCCGGGGTTGGTCAGTGGATGGGTGACCATCTTTACACACCGAGACTCCTCCGTGCCTCGGAAAGCACGTTAAGCCGTTGGTCCCGGTTGTCATTCGTGGATCTTTGACAGTCGTTACGGGTCGTCAGAAGCCCGAAAGTCTGACAACCAGTCTTACCAAGGGGTATCGTATTACCCAGTTACTGGGTTGTGGAGGTCAGATAGGCAGTCGCTCCATGTAAAATACTGGTATTCAGCTGCATCCGGTTAGACTGGAAGCCGACCCCAACATAGTTGGGAAAAGGCTAGGCAGATTGATTTATCGTGAAAAGCAATATTTTGTAAAAAAGGGTGACGAGCAGTTGACATTAGGCTATTGTAACTATTGTATAAATATTACAAACTGATCCAACAAAACGTGAAAAATAAAGACTTTTTTTACAAAAAAAAAATACAACGTACTTAAAAACTACGTTAAAAAATGTTCATTGTTCACTGGCACTGCACGTTCACTGTCAACTACTACCATACACTACCACACCACTACCACTGATTACTACACTACGTGCATAGACTTATAAAAAAAGATGGACTCCGCGCTACGCATATTGAAAGTGAAGCACCGTACCGATCTATGTGTGCATGATTTGAGTACCTGCAAAGACGCCGTCGCGGTCGCTCGTGTCACGTAATGGCGGCCGGTCGGCATACTATGGTGCAAATGTGTGCGCGAGGCGTGTTTGTACAATCGGTCCGGCATACTTACTGTGCTTCACTTTCGATATGCGTGGCGCGGAGTCCATCTTTTTTTATAAGTCTATGACTACGTGAATGATTTTTATTACCACTATCGCTATCTAATCTGTGCACTATCCTGTCAACGACTGACATTCATCATTTTGACATTGACATTTCGTAGATATTGGTAAATCTTGATCTTGTCGAATGCTAATTTGTTTGTTTCCACATGTTTCTCATTAGGTATTGTACTTGAAATCATTTAAGTTTGTACTCCTAAGTCCTTATACAAACCAACATGTCTCTAGCCGATGAATTGCTTGCTGACTTGGAAGAAAATGATGATGGAGAACTTGAAGCTCTTATCGAAAGCAATAAGATGGATGAAGACCATGAGTTCGCCGTGCCATATCCTGTTATCCCAAAAGAAGAAGACATCAAAAACGTATCTATCAGAGAGTTGGCTAAATTGAGACATTCAGATAGATTGAAACGGGTA
This sequence comes from Cosmia trapezina, assembly GCA_905163495.3. Classification (NCBI taxonomy): domain Eukaryota; kingdom Metazoa; phylum Arthropoda; class Insecta; order Lepidoptera; family Noctuidae; genus Cosmia; species Cosmia trapezina. Next base: position 8,066,804 of record LR991028.1, read on the forward strand.
ATAAACATTGTTTACGAAATAACTGATTTGGTTTGCATGCGGAAAGCTAAATTAACTTACTTATCTGTGTTGTTCATCACTCTCCTGCCCTTATCCCAATCTATTTGGGGTCGGCGCAACATGTCCTTTTTTTCCATACTTCTCTATTAGTCGTCGTCTCGGTAGTCATCCCCTTTCTATCCATGTTATCTTTCACACAGTCCGTCCATCCGTTTTTCTATCTATAATATGTATGTATTTACAAAAAAAAAAAAATGTATATAAGTAGTTTATCAGCCATCTCGTTACCATATCACAAGCATTAGGTTGCTTAGCTTGGGACTAGATGGCGTTGTGTGAAATGTCCAAGTATATTTATTTTATTTATTTTTATTTATACATTGTTTCTTTGGTCTTCCTCTACTCTTGTAGCCATCGACATTCATACTCAAAACTTTCCTCACGACATTTTCCTCATTCCTCCGCATCAACAACCGATTTCTGCACAACTTTTCATTCACCGGTGCCACTTTCAAACTTCCTTATAGGTACTCATTTCTTATTCTATCTATTTGTGTAACACCACACATCCCTCTTAGCATTCTCATCTCAGCTGCATGCAATTGCTTTTCACTCATCCCTTTTGTGGCCCAACGTTCTGATCCATACAAGACAGCAGGTTTAACCATTGTTTTATATATCTTCATCTTAAGTTTAAGGGGAATGCGGGAGTTGCAGATTGTTTCCGTGTCCTGCCGCCATTTCATCCATCCAGTGTTAATCCTGTGCTTAACAGTCTGATCTACTTCGCCATTGCTTTGCACAAGTGAACCGAGATGTCAAAAGTCGGGAGCACTTTCGGTATATTGGTTTACTCATGCAACTTATCTGTGTTGTTATTTCAGGTAATGACATCAATAGAACACAATATTGGTAATAATAGACAAAAAATTGAAGTGACAGGGTTGATGGAGACAGACCCCGAGTATCAGCTCATTGTAGAAGCAAACAACATAGCTGTTGAGATTGATGGGGAAATTGGTAGGTTCACTTATTATTGTATTGCTATTCTTTTCAAAACCAATATTCAATTCCTTTACAATTAGAATTTATAAATGTTATGCATACTTTCTTTATTCTTTAGTTCTTAGTCAGGTTAAAAATATAATAGCGGTTGGTGTAAGTATATGTTACGGCAAGTGTGATTAATTGAAAATTATTAATAATTATCCATCATTACTAACAATTACCTCATGATTTGGTAAATGTGAATGTAAAATTGAATTTCAATACTTTTAGCAGTTGTTATTAATAATTTACTACTCTCATCGGTAAAAGTAATAAAATAAAATAAGACTCGAAGTTATTTGTCCAGTATGTATGTATTTATTTATAATAAGTACTACAGACAGTACTTACAAATACATAACTAAAAGAAACTTAAGTACTTACATGCAAAATCGTTTATTCTTTGATTTTGCTATAGACTCGAGGAGGTAGTGGCCAAGTAAAGCTGCACGGGTCGATCGGGTCGATACATCAAGTTAAGCTACGCTTGCCGGGGTTGGTCCGTGGATTGGTGACCATTTTTACATACCAAGACTCCCCCGTGCCTCGGAAAGCACGTTATGCCATTGGTCCCGGCTGTCATTCATAGATCTTTGACAGTCATTAATTACGGGTTGTCTGACAACCAGTCTTACCAAGGGGTATTGTATTACCCAGTCACTGGGTTGTTTAGGTCAGAGAGGCAGTAGCTCCATGTAAAATACTGGTATTCAGATGCATCCGGTTAGACTGGAAGCCGACCCCAACGTAGTTGGGAAAAGGCTAGGCAGATTGATTGAAGGACAATCATAGACTCCGTAAAATCAATGTTAAAAATTAAAATCTTATTCTTCTATTTCTTTGTTCAATAGCTTTATTGATAATAACTACCACAATACTTAGAGCTACTGAACTAAAATACTAAATGAACTTTGAAAATTACTACATTTATCGGTACTAAGGTTACATTACTTATTAATAATCACCGATAAATATGATTAATTTCTTACTTTTACCTTGCCTTCCGGTAATTATTAATAATGATGGATTATTAATAATGTGCAATTAATTACCGTGTACACTTACCGTAACATATATAGTGCCAGAAAAGTGAAAAGTATTAGGCAAACATAAACATGAGATAAAAATTATTTTTCAGCTATTATTCACAGATATGTTCGGGATAAGTATCAGAAAAGATTCCCGGAGCTGGAGTCCCTGATCATTTCACCGCAAGACTATATCCGTTCAGTCAGGGAGCTTGGCAATGATTTGGATCAGGCGAAGAACAACGAGACACTTCAGAGTTTCCTTACGCAGGCTACTATTATGATTGTGTCTGTTACTGCATCAACAACACAAGGGTAAATAATATACCAGGGTGGCTATAAAGTTTTGAGCCAAAGTATCTTCAAGTGTCACTATTGTCTCATGCTCCATATTAATAATTTGCAAATACCCTCTTTAGTATAAATACAGTAATCCATCAGTCATTTGTGGCCCATCCCTAGGCTCAAAACTTTTCAGTCCCCCCCTAATTGAATAGTTATTGATTTAAACCTCAAGGGAAATCAATGAGTAACCTATGTATTAAATTTTGTTATAAACTATGTATCTATGGTCTAAATTTCATCCACATCCGTTCAGCCGTTTTTGCGTGATTGAGTAACATAAGAAACATCCAAACATACATACCGGATGACTTTTTTTACCGCCTCGAAAAAAATTGGGTATATTAGGTGAATGAAGTAGAAGCCTACGGCATACCTAACTTTTTTTTTTTTTTCAAAACAAAAAAAACAAAAATTCTAATCATATGCAGGCTGCATATGATTTGAATTTCGATATTTTTAAACGATTTATTATTTTTTTTTAAATTTCTGTTTTTATGGTACAAAAATGAAAAGTTTACATCGAATTTGTAGTATTTATTGGTACTTTGATATTTTTTTCTGTCTAAGCTATTAAAAAAAAAAAACTAGGTATGCCATAGGCTTCTACTCCGTTCATCTAATATACCCAATTTTTTTCGAGACGGTAAAAAAAGTCATCCGGTATATTCACATTTGTAATATTAGTAGGTTATATAGGGCCTATTCACACTGCGTTTTTTTACGTGCCATTGACCAAGCCTACCATTAGGAGTTACTCAATTATAAACTAAATATTATGTCATCCTGTATTCTTATTAAAAACCTATGAATCATTTTGTATCATATTTCAGGAAGTTATTGACTGAAAGCGAGCTTGCTGAGATTAATGATGCTTGTGACATGGCTGCTGAGCTGAACAGTTTAAGAGCTAACATTTATGAATATGTTGAAAGCAGAATGGCTTTTATTGCACCAAACATAACAGCTATTGTTGGTAAGTTAAATTACTCATCATTATATTAACCTGCTCTCAAAACGGCAAAGGAAAATGGCAAGTCCTAGAACTAAAAATTCGAAGACATGTGACATCTACCAACCTTCCTGGGCTGCATGGTAGATTACATCCCACTCCCTCTAAATGAGAGGAGGCGTGTGTCCCAGCAGTGGGAACATTATAGGATGAGTATGCTATGTTAGTATGAAGTATGAACTGTAAATTGGACAGAATATACAAGGTTATTAAAGAATAGTGCTGTAATCATGATTACTTGGTTGATTCAGATAATTCTGTCTATCTTCTAGTATGAATAATGAAAATAAATAACACTGAGTATCTGATCGTTACATTACACTAGCTCTTTGCCCGCGACTTCGTCCGCGTAGATTTCGTACTTTAATACCGAAAATTAAATAAAATTAATCATTACGATTTTTATTATTTATCTAGTTGAGTATTTGGGCCGAGTTTAGAAAGAAAAGAAAGAAAGATATTTTATTTGGGACAAAAACAAACAATAAAAATTAAACATTACAAACTAACAAAATAAGTTAGTTTCAAGTTTCTAAACTGAAGTGTATAAATAACGTAATTGTTATTTTTTGGTCAAAATCATGAATATTGAATACCAATAAGTTTCAAATGAATCAGACTGCATGTTAAGATTCTTCGATACAAACTTTATCACCCTCTAAAACACCTTTGGAGGTAGTTTTGAAAAACTAAGTATGTAAAATGTGAACTATCAATTTGGGCTGCATCAATTGGGTACCCAAGTACAAGTTTAATACAACTGAGGTACCCAATTGATGCAGCCCACTGTACATATTTAAATAATGCATTTTCAATTACTAGGTGCTTCAACAGCAGCAAAGATCCTGGGTGTGGCGGGTGGCCTATCCAAGCTGGCTAAGATGCCAGCCTGTAACATCCTACCATTGGGGCAGCAGAAGAAAACCTTGTCGGGATTCTCACAGGCTACTGCCCTACCCCATACTGGCTTTATTTACTTCTCAACTATAGTTCAGGATACTCCACCTGTAAGTGTACTGCAATTTATTTGTTTACTAGCTGACCCGACAGATGTTGTCCTGTCCCAATTTCAATATTCCCATATAAAATCCACTTTCAGTTTTCCAGAATTTTCCAATTTTCCTGGCAACTTTTCCAATTTTTCTCACCGTTTAAACCTTCCCTGGACTACGTCAAACTATTCAAAACCAAAATCAGCTAAATCGGCCCAGCCATTCTTGAGTTATAAAATTACAACGAAAAGTGGCATTGAGTTTTATAGATATAGATAGTTAATGAATTAGCTTTTGCCCGCGGCTTTATCCCAGGGAAAAAAAAAATTATATGTCCTGATCCACATGGTCTACCCATGTGCCAAATTTCATCCAAATCCGTTCAGCCGCGTTAGCGAATGTGTAAGAAACAAACTCACTTTCGCATTTTTAAAATAATTTATAATGAATTATGCGGCAATTGCAACAAAGGAAGTTGCTACCGAGTTGACGACAAATAGAGAAGTATGGAAGAAAAAGACATGTTGCGCCGACCCCAAATTAATTGAGCTAAGGTCAGGAGAATGATGATGTGGTAATGGCAATACACACTTTCATACCTGAATTATTTTTCTATCCATTGTATTGTTACCAAGTTTCAAGTTTCTCCATAAATTAATGCTTTCATTAATTTATGGAATAGGTATACAGAGAATATACTAATTCATCTATGAGATATACAGGGCCTTTGACTTTTCAAAGGCGCTGTATATCTCATAGATAGGAGGCCTGTCTCTCACTGCAAGCATGGTCTGGTTAAATATGGGCATATTTGCTATATGTTTTGGTCTGTTTAATAAATATTATGTTCAATTTGTAGGAGCTAAGATACAAAGCAGCGAAGTTGGTGTCTACTAAAATAACGTTAGCAGCTCGTGTAGACGCTTGTCACGAGAGTACCGATGGAAGCATCGGACGGATGCTGCGGGAATCTGTTGAGAAGAAACTTGACAAAATGCAGGTAAGTCGGCTTGGCTTTCAGTCTAACCTGATGCAGCTGATTAACAGTATTTTACTACTGCCTATCTGACCTCCACAACACACTAACTACCCCCCCCCCCATACGATACGATACGATACCCCTTGGTAAGACTGGTTGTCAGACTTTCGGGTTTCTGACGACCCGTAACGAGTAACGACTGTCAAAGATCCACGAATGACAGCTGGGACCAACGGCTTAACGTGGTTTCCGAGGTACGGAGGAGTCTCGGTATGTAAATCGGTGTGATCACCCATCTACGGACCCACCCCGCCAAGCGTAGCTTAACCTGTTGGATTGACCCGTGCGGCTGTTATTACAGCCACGTAAGCCTCTCACAATTAAGTCATTAACTATTTACCATAATCTCCTCAGTCGAAATCATAGAAGAAGGATTAAAACTTTGTAGGTGTATATACAAGGTGTAACATAAATAACCCACAACCTCTTAAGGGGTCATTGTACTCATCATTATGAACAACTTTTACTATGGGACCAAACCTGAAATCGCGAAAAAAAATCAGCTGACCAGTACATTTATCTACATCAAACTCGTCAAAATGTAGGGAGCAGCTGATTTTTTTTTCGCGATTCCAAGTTTGGTCCCATAGTAAAAGTTGTTCATAATTATGAGTACAATGACCCCTTAAGAGGTTGTGGGTTATTTATGTTACACCTTGTATATAATAATTCATATATATATAATTGCAAATGGTCGTATCATACGTCACGACGCGACGGCGTGTTATGCTCCTATTCAAAAATATTTGATGCTGAGACTTGACCGAATTCTCTTTTCAGTGGCTTAATTGACACTCAAATCTTCTTTTTAAATATTAATTACATATATCTTTCTTTTCCACAAGGAACCACCACCGGTAAAGTTCGTGAAACCTCTACCGAAGCCAATTGAGCAGAGCAGAAAGAAGAGGGGCGGCAAGCGAGTGAGGAAGATGAAGGAACGATACGCCATGACTGAGTTCAGGAAGAACGCCAACAGACTTAACTTCGCTGACGTGAGTGTAACGTTGGAGATTTATATTATATCCTGTGTGATACAATATTCATCATCATCATCATTTCAGCCCTGGACATAGGTCTGCCCCAGGCATACAATATTTGTTGAATCATTTTTTTTTTCTGTATGAAACAATTTTTTTTTATTATGGTTGAAATATTGGGTTAAAAAACAGTCACAGCTAAATTCTATACACATAGCTAGTAAGAAGGAATCGCAAAAGAAGCTTAAGTTAACTATTGTAGGGTTCCAATTGCATCCTTCGTATGATACAAAGAAAATTATCTTAGTTTCACTCAATTGCAGCCCCTGAGGCCTCTTCGCCTTTATTGATCTCTAAAGAAAATCTTCATAAATATTTCATAGAATCCAACGAACGCCCGTTAGATAATTGCATCTTATTATGTTTAAAGCCTAGCTCCGACGCTCCACGTGCAAACTTTCTAAGAAAAGCCAATTTCAGGAAATGGGTTACTGTGTATGCCGTGATAGACGAAATTACATCGTCATTTTAATGAAACAGGTATCATATCGGCGAAAATTCTTAGCATTTCATGATGGAGAAACCGCCATAATTAGCGGATATAGTGAGAGCAGCTATTGCAATGTACGCTGATCGTCGAAATAATTGATGGTATCATTATCTGCGCTTGCGTTCGCGGAATCCTTGGCGTAAATGTGACGTTGCGCTCGGCGGTCCGAGGCAGATGCGTTGAATTTCAAATCGTTCGGCAGAAGTGGCCCGTTTTTTCGCGCGACTCAAATAGACCGGAACTCGACCTGTTGAAGCGCGCGGACGTCCGTGCCGGCCCCGTTGCGCGTGCGCTTACTGCGATTAGTGATCATACATACGGTAGCGGCAGATGGCTAGCAGTATTATTTATTTTGACCAAAATTGTCTTGTAAAGTTAAGCATTAGAAATGATAAAATTAAGTAGGTAGGTATATAAAAATAAAATATAGGTAAATTAATTACAACATTGGTGCCGATTCTCTTGTTCAATAACTAAACTAAAATTAGAAAATCGCTATCTTTTACTAACACGCAGCGCGAGAAAAGGATGGCTATGAACTAAGTTGGAGATGTCAAACGCCTTGCGCTTCACCGTGTTTTTAGTTGTAAAGTTGTTCAAGTTGTAAAATATGTCGTGTTTCAAATTTAGTTGAACTAATATTTCCATACAACACACATACACACATGTGTGTTGTATGGAAATATTAGTTCAACTAAATTTGATAGCTCTAATTTACGTCCGTCTCTTTCTTGTTTTATTAGAGAAAAGTTTATTTTTTGGGTGTCCTATTTTTGTTGTTGTCTTGTTCTTCCTATTTCTCTTATATTATATCTTGATATAAAAATGTCTAGAGCAGTAACTTAGGCGCTTATTTCTCTAGATAAGCGCGTGAGTTGAGATGAACAATACATAATTTGTTTTCATTACTAGGTCTAACCATCGAAGCAAGACCTCGCTGTGGTAATTAGGTTTATGGGGCACCGAATTATGTTTCGTCTTGTTTTTTTAGAAAATCACATGGGGTCGTCTATTAAATCTTGTGTTTCCAATTTGTCTTATTAGCCCGCGTGGCATAAGGTAGTAAAGTCATAGGCAAGGAGGTTGGTAACTTCTAATCAACATAAACTCTTAACATTTACATGCCACTCGCGTCGCATTTTAATCCTTCTGTCAAGCACAACAAAGTCGGAATAAGAAAAGCAATTTATTTTACTAGCTTTTGCCAGCGGCTTCGCCTGCGTGGATGTCGGTAAATATCCCACGGGAACATACTACCAGGAATTCCTTCCTTATTCCTTGTCTACATTATAAAGTGAAGCTCTGTGCAAAATTTCAGCTTTCTAGGTCCAAGGGGTTTGGCTGATTGACTGACTCATCAACATGAGTCAGTCAATCAGTCAGTCAGACTTCTCTTTTTATTTATATAGGTAGATAGATAGATAGATAGTTGCAGTTTCTAATGGACGAAAATTCTCGTAAGTATACGCGAATTTAGACATCCAGTCTACACGGCCGTGTGTCCGTCCCCCGTATAAATATTAGCGCACTTCGTTGGCGGCGCCCGCTTTAATTGCCAGCACCTATCGAAAACCATCCATTATAATTGCATCTATGTTAATATTATTCATACCATTTAGTATCAATCAAGGCGTTTTCTAAAATTGTAAGAGATTTATGGGCTATGAATAAAATTTAATTCTATGAGATAGTTTCTCATTATGTTATGAATGTTTCATAAAAGGTGTTGTATAAGGTGTTAAAATATTGACTCTAAAAACTTTTAGGAGTGCTTTAGACCATCGAACTGAATAACTTTTACATGGGAGCATAAATAAGAAACTTCATTGGCGTGCTTATGTCAAAAGTAAAATAAATGGTAGGAAAGTGTATAATTAGGTTATGGAGGTTATATGACAGTCGCTCCGAGTTAAATATTCAACCATATTTGTCTGGTAACTGCCATAGGCAGACCCTAACCAGGCCAGGCGCACTCCGCATTTTAGGTAAGTATGAAGCTTTAGTCGGCGTTTCCACGAGCATAATAAAATCGCGGCGGGATTTTATCGCGCATTGGATTTTCAACTCTCTGCTTAGCGCCGGGAGTTGAAAATCCAACAGTGTGTTTTTCGTCGCCCTGGGATGCACTCTGTTTTTGTTACGTTGGATTCTCAACGCTCGGCTCAACAACGAGAGTTGAAAATCCAGTGCGCGATAAAATCCCGCCGCGATTTTATTACGCTCGTGGGAACGCCGACTTATGTACGCGGCGGGCTCGACTGGTCGGTGTAATACAGTCTGGACTGCCGCGCACCGGCCGGCTCGCACGTTAAGCTACTGACAGACGTGCTCATTACTAGCACGAAAGCATGCTTTTATTGAGCAAGTGCTCATTAGTAGCATGTGTGACTAGCAATGAGCATGCTTATTTCTAGTATGTTTTCGAGTAAGCGTGCTTATAGGCATGCTTTTTATGAGCACGTGTGTCAGTACCTTTAGTTCGATACTCACTCACGCGCCGCGTCGTAAAAGAAGACAACCCTAACGAGTCAGAAGGTATAAAAAAGTTACGCGATAGAAAGAGGCAACTTCTAGGTAATTTACGCTGTGCGACCTGAATTGCACTTTATCGTGTCGTAGCATGAGTCGCTATTTATTTAAATGATTTTGCGGAGTGAATCTTCTGTAAGTACTTGTACTATTATGTATTCTGTGCCCTAACGTAGTAGGAAATAGTCTCCAGTTTGATGGCTATGTCCACCAATATATCAAGACATTTATTTTTCGAGATGTGAAACTTTAAACACTTTAGTGCACTGTCTACAAGCTTCAACCAGGAAACTGTAGAAGTTATGATGTTTACTACAAATCAACTTTCTTTGTCTACTTCTTTTAAAAGGAAGTCCATTTCCTTCATTATTCTTTAATTGCGATGCTATGGTACTGTCTGTATCCAATAGAATAGGAAAATCCATTAAATGTGAATAAGTTGGACATATTTATAATGGATTTATTTTACAAATGATAACTCGTAGTAGTTTATGGTATAAATGTCGCGTTAGTAGAGAAAATTAATATTTTCATTATACATATTTCCTTTTCAACAAATAGTTATGAAGAATGAAGTACCTACTTATACTTTTATTCGGGCGTGCAAACCAAAATTACTAGCCTGTCCTATTTTTTCCCCTGCAGGGCATCGGCCACGTCTCATACATAAAAATCTCACATTCATCATCATTAGTCACCACGTTTGCTCACTGCGTATTATGCCGGGTACAGATTGGTGAAACGTAACATGAAATGTAATATCTACATGTTGAAACAAATTCGCCTAGATGTTGTGTTACATGTCATGTTGCATTACACAAATTAGGACGTCTAATTTGTGTTACATTTCATGTTACGTTTCACCAATCTGTACCCGGCATTAGCCAAACCTAAAAGTAAAACAAAACACTAACTCGAATTTTCTTCCTCAGATCGAAGACGACGCTTACCAAGAAGACTTGGGCTACTCTCGCGGCACGATTGGCAAGTCAAGCACGGGCCGCATACGTCTGCCTCAAATAGACGAGAAGACTAAAGTGCGCATCAGCAAGACTTTGCAGAAGAACCTGCAGAAACAGCAGCAGTATGGCGGCGCCACCAGTATTAGGAGGCAGGTGTCCGGTACTGCTTCGTCTGTGGCGTTTACGCCGTTACAGGTTCGTTTTTTCGATTATCACACTAATATTATAAAGGCGAAAGTTTGTGTGTGTGTTTGTATGTTTGTTACTTCTTCACGCTCAAACGGCTTTACCAATTTTGATAAAATTTGGTATGGATGTATCTGACACCCTGGATTAACACATTGGCTACTTTTTATCGCGGTCTACTCGGGTGAAACCGCGGGGCGCAGCTTGTTTTAGAATGCTTCTTGCTGCGATGAGGCCGAATGCTTCTTGAGTAGCGCTCGCTTACCGGAACGCGCAGTGTTGGTACCATAAGGTGGATCGATGATCTACTGAAGGTCGCGGGAATCCGCTGAATGCGAGAAACACAGAACCGGTAGATGTGGCGACGGTTCGGGAAGGCCTACGTCCAGTTAAAATGATAATCATGAGTACCGTGTGGTGTTATACGGGTACGGTATATGGTGAATGAAGCAGAGGGGCTGAGGAGGATGGCAACATATTTATCCTTTATCATGTCACCCGTCTTGTATTAACGACGAAATGTCTGTGACCCGTTGGAGATACTTTAATAATAATTATGTAAATTTACGCAACAGCGCTATTTTCCAAACACAGGCTGTAAATTTACGCAACAGCGCTATTTTCCAAACACAGGCTTTAGGCTGTGTTTGGAAAAACTACAATCCTTAGATTCGATTTATATAGAGAATATGGAAACGCGAAATGTGTTTACATTACTACGAGATTTACACATTGTAGACCGTTGTGTAATAATGATTAATTAATGCTAAATGGACACTTTCGACATTAAAAAACAAATTGAATAAATTAAATAATATCTGCACTGCCATTAAAAGTTGCGTTTTGATCGATATTCTACTTAATTTGAATGTTTCGCAAATATTAAAAAACAAAATGTCACATTGTGTAAAGGTGCAACAATATTATGCATGTATTATATCATAATAGAAGGTATTGCAAGACTTCTTTATTTGAATAATTGAAAAAAAAACCGGACAAGTGCGTGTTGGACTACGCACAATGAAGGGTTCCGTAGTTGGTATGAAATCATCACAAGAACAAACTTAACATTATAGGTAGTTGAAAAACATGTTCTCCCATACATTCCAATAGTAAATGTAAGTTTGTACTTACAATATTGAGAGATTTACCATGTTATTTTAAGACCACAAACTTCTTATAAGTTTTCCTGTAATCTACAGATACAGACCTATTTTCTGTTTCAAAATTTTAGGCGCAGTAGTTTCGGAGATAAAGGGGGGGGGGGGCCGCAGCGCTCAATTTTCGTATATTTTCTTAAATAACTCTAAAACTATTTATTTTAAAATTATAAAAATAAAATATTTCAGACCTTCATAGTAAGCCCTTTTATTTGATATGTCACAGGGTACAGTTTGCAAAACTTTTTTTTAAATTTTCTTTTTCCCCCCTAAAAGTGACCGTCATATTAAAAATTAATTTATTTACTTTAGCTGTACGTGTTTGGGTCACAGAAATCCATATGTGTACCAAACTTCAACTTAATAAGTCAATTACATTCGGAGCAAATTGGCTGTGACAGACGGACAGACAGACAGACAGAGACACACACGAGTGATTCTATAAGGGTTCCGTTTTTTCCTTTTGAGGTACGGAACCCTAAAAAGCAAAAAAAAAGAATAAATAAAAAAAAAATAATGAATAAGTAGCAAAAATAGCTGTGGGGCACGTTCCCTATTAGGTAGGTTCATGGTCATAAGCTTAGGGTCGTCAGGCCAGCCAAATTTCTATCAGGTTTTTCTGTAGCAAATCTTGCCGCGTACACATCAAGTGTAGGTATAATCGGCCGCTGATTGTGAAACTATAATGACTAGTAGTTCTGCAAACAGTAGACCTCGCAAGCATAAACTTTTGGCAATAATTAATATACCACTAAAGTTATTTAAAACGGGATATTTACCATGTTTTTTTTTTCATCAGATCTTCAACAAATTTTTATGAGACTAACTTAAAGTTACTAACTACTTTCAAATAAAAAAGAACCATCAAAATTGGATACCAAAAAACAAACTTAACATTGTAGTTGAAAAACATGTTCTCTCATACATTCCAACTGCATATTTAAGTTGGCGGACTATGACTCGTTAACTTGTAAAGCCTTGTCAGCTGTGATAGGTTTTCTTGTAACTTCGTTATTATGTAGCTACTACTGCCGTGAATTTTTTCAGTCAGTCAAAAACAACCATTTAGCGGGCTGGGGGACACTTGACTCAAACAAAAGTTAGTACTTTAAAGCTTAATATTTCGCAAACGGATCCCTGAATCAAAAAATGGTTTTGACACCCGCAATATTTTTGAACGGCCTATCCAACGACCCCCACACTATGGGATAGACAAGGAAAAAAATGTCATTCCCACTTTCGTGTAGAGGAACCCTGATTTTTTTTTTTCTCAATATTTTGTCGGCGTGTATGTATACCCGTGCCAAATTACAGCGTTCTAGTACTAAGAGCCTCTGAGCTAAGCCGCGGACAGACAGACGGACACGGCGATACTATAAGGGTTCCTTGATGACTACGGAACCCTAACAAAGGACATTCAACGATTTCAGCAGTCGCGTCGCCGCGACTGAAGTTTTTTTTTCATACATTTTCTACTGGACAGTCGGTGACTGACTATTCGATTTGGTATGAACACGGTCTTATTGCGAAAGGCCATAAGAGTGGCCCAACATTCGCATCGTGGTAACACGAATGTTCTTCTAATCAACAGGAACCTCTTGTTGCCATTATGTACTCATGGAAATTAATAATTAATTGTTACTATAAACTGCAAACTGCTTACTTATAGCACGTATATACTCACTCTTTGAGAATAAAGGAAGTTAATAGTTATTTATGCAACTGTTGTATAATAAGGGGTATTAAAACATAGTATCACATGAGTGTTTTAATACCTAATTATGTACAGTTGCATACAAGACTTTATCAACACCCATCATAACATGAATCCTCTATAAATGGTTCTGAAACCACAGGGTAGGTATTGTACAATGTTGTAAGAACTCTATGTATTTTCATGGAAAGTTGAATTGTTGAGTATCTAATACAAACCAAGTATGTAGGTATAGGTAATAATAGGATTTTATTTAAACGCACAACCCTTTAATATGGGGTCATTGTACTCATCATTATGAACAACTTTTACTATGTGACCAAACCTGAAATCGCCACACCACCACACCCACTTCACTCACTCAACGCACCACCCTTTAATAAGGGGTCATTGTACTCATCATTATGAACAACTTTTACTATGTGACCAAATCTGAAATCGCGAAAACCACTCACCACCACACTCACCACACTCACTCACTTCACTCAACTCACTCACTCACCACTCACTCACCACCACACTCACTTCACTCACTCACCACACTCACTCACTTACACTCACTTCACTCAACTCACTCACTCACTTCACAACTACTCACTTACTCACTCACTCACTCACCCCACTCACTCACCACTCACTCACTCACCACCTACACAAACAAAACAATATCGGCTGTTCCCTACATTTTGACGAGATAGAAATTCATAAAGATACCACGTGAGTAATGTAAGGTATCGAAAAAGCAAAGGAGTTGCATAACGAAATTTAGTACAACATTATAACACCCGTTTGGATGATATTATGGTTACTATGACACTGGCTGTTTTAATGTTGGCAATAAGCTAACTGTTTCAGTTTTATAGAGGATTTATAGTATGGGTGTAGATAAAACTGTTAAGCATATAAAAACAGTAATTAGGTACTTTAGAAAAAATATCGTCACGGATATGTAGTCTTTTGGGGTAAACAGAGGTACTTAATAAAGAGTTAGACCGGTAAATGTTTGACACTTGATTTATCAGCATAGCAGGATACGGTAGTTAGTCATTCAGTCTATGTACATCACAGATGACAAATTATGGACTTTTGAAGGCATGGACAGTATAGTGTATCTATGGGCATAGACCGTAAGATGTCATTTTTTAAACTTAAGTTTTTAGGTTGAATGAGCAGGCACCGCGCCGTGGCTAAGCGTGGAGTGCTAGTTTCCAATAGTGGGTAACACTATAACAACAGTATTTTTTCCAGTAGAAAATGTTCAAACAAGTATTTTTAGGGAAATATACTTGGTCGGACTTTTGAAGTTATGAGCCTTATGGGAGCTAGTTATCGTTAAACCAAGTACATATTCTTATCTGTATGATGTACCTATCTGTACACTTCGGTCCCAACCTACATCAACTCAGCCTATCGCAGTCCACTGTTGGACGTAGGCCACTCCCAGTCTGCGCCACAACACCCTGTCCTCCGCCTTCCGCATCCAGTCTGTCCCAGCTATCTTCTTAAGGTCGTCGATGCATCTAGCTGGGCCAATAACTATTCCTGATAGCTTGCTAAATCTAGTAGAAAGATTAATTACTTTACTTTGTCACGAATATTATTTATTAGTAATTCAATTACGGCTCATACTATATCTATGGGCCATAATTGAATTACTAATAATGTTCGTCGTAATTTATCATGTTCTGCCATGGATATACCGTTTTATGAACACCAATAACGTCTGTACGAAGATTGTAGGTAGTAAATAGCATGGAATAAATTCATAGTAGAGTTAATTGCCTCGGAAAGAACGTTAAGCCGTTGGTCCCGGCTGTAGTTTTTGGATCTTTCATAGTCGTTGCGGGTCGTCAGAAACCCGAAATTCTGACAACCAGTCTTACTATGGGGTATCGTGATACCCAGTAACTGGGTTGCGGAGGTCAGATAGGCAGTCGCTCCATGTAAATTACGGTTATTCAGCTGCACCCGGTTAAACTTTAAGTCGACCTCAACATAGTTGGGAAAAGGCTGGGCAGATGATGAGTTAATTACATTTAATACCAGCCTATTACTGTCCCGCTGCAGGGCAAATGCCCCTTCTCATACAGAGAAGGCACGAGCATTGATCACTACGCTTGCTCAAGACGGGTTGGCGATTTCAGACTTACATTAACTATTAGTCCAGGTTTCCTCACGATGTTTTCCTTCACCGATATCAGTAATGTCCAAGATAAACTCAGAAAGTACATATGAATTGAAAAAGTCACATTGGTGCTTGCCCGGATTTGACACAACCTCGTTTATGAGAGGCGAGGCCTTAACCTCTGGGGCCATCACGACACCTAAATTACATTTAGCTATTTAAAATGCAGTTTTTTTTGCATAATACTTAAGCATTTTTGAAATGCCTTGTTCTAAAAGGTAAAATCTGAGAATCAAATTATGCAAAATGCAATAACTTAAGGCGAGTAATGCTGCCAATTAGCGCCATCATTGGGAAAAAAATCATAAGTCTGGAGATATGGAACACTGAACTGCTAAAAGGCTTTGAACCTAGGAGGTTTAGGGTGGTGATTTTTTTGATACAAAAAATTCTACCCCATCTGTCTAAAAATGTGAGCGTAAGAAATTTCAAAATGTTCAACATACCCAGACTTATCATTTTTTCTCAATGGTGGCGCTAGTTGGCAGCACTACTCGCCTAAAGTAGGTATTCTTCTTTGCGAACGTCGCTTTACTCAACGTTGTTATGTGAACTGATTATAAAACACCTTTGCGCTTTTTTCTCGGATAATATTCATAAAAGTATGGGTGGCGAAACTGTATACAAAAATATTTTGATTTTATTGGAATATTTTATGATAATAATGTAATGGAATTTATTATCTTATCTGAACATTTTTAGTACTTGCCTCTTTAGGATAAGTGGACTTTAAATGACGATATTCTACCATTTCTCCGGTTTGATATTTTTTGAATAAAAACGGCGGTATGGTGTAATCGTTAATGGCGTGGTATAGGTACCGATTAAGAAATCCAAGGAACGCTTAGGTAGGTATGCTGTTAGGTAGCATTCATTTGAATGGTTACCACTTAGCAATTAGGTAGATAAAATTATCAACAGTCTATCGAAATTGAATCCAATCAAACTATCACGCACCAGTCGGGATTTCTCAGAAGAAAAATATAATTTTGCACTAATTCACACTATTATCTCGACCATAGCAATATATGAATGGATAGATGGGGATTTTAATGTTCTGCATGGAATATACTTAAATAGGTAGTAAACCTGTCCAGTAAATCTCTGCCTTGACACTATAGCTACTGACACACATGCTCATTAGTAGCACGAAAGCATGCTTTTATTACATCACTAGTAATTAGCATGCTTATTTCTAGTATGTTTTCGAGTAAGCATTCTTTTCATAAGCATGTGTGTCAGTACCTTTACTGTCCAATTAAAGTTACAAGTACATTACTGCAATCAAACTTCTTACACCGGGTGCTGCTGCTGCAACGGTCATGCAAGCCGACCCAAAAAAAACGCCGCACCATAAACGATTTAAAATTACATAACTACTCGTTGACTATTGTAAAAAAATGTGTGTCGTTGTACGCACTTAACAGTCGCATTGTTTCAGTGCATTGTCTCACGTATTCATTTACTTCTTAGCGTACATAATACGAATAGAGACATCTTCTCATTATACATAATCGTTTTGAGATTTTTCTGCATTCTTATCTATACGTAATTGAGATTTACAATAGCTGTTTTTAGGTGCGACCTAAAATGTAAACAATGGAAGTATTTTTTGGGTAGGTACACAACTTGTCTATGGATGTATTAGGAAGGAGTGTAATATCATATTCTCACGGTTCGGTGAAGACTGTATTAGATTCCTAGCCTATTCTTTTGTTTTTTTTAGGATAACATTTATTTCTATGCATACCTAATACTCTATCTAGCATTTAAATTCTTATTTTGCTTGGCTTAGTCATATTTGATAACAATTGAATCTTAACTCTATTTCCTTTGCATATGGCTTTATATGGCTATTATGGCTTTGTATATTATATGGCTGATTAGTATTTATAAAGCACTGAAAAGAAATTAACAGGTCCCCACAGAATGTTAATGCTTCCCTGGCTCTAGATCGTGCTGATTAAATTACCATGTAGTCGTGAAAGAACCGACAAAATTGGAAATTGATATTAGAATACTTTCATCAGAATTCATAATTTATGATGTAATTATGATCCAATTAAAAACAAATTAAGACTTTCTTCTTCACAACTCTATAAATCTTGCATAGTTTGCATCATGCATATTATTATTTTATTTATTAGGTATGTATGCAAATAATCCTATCCATCAAGGTAGAATATCTAAATCATGTGTCGATTCTCTTACCCAGCGAATATCATATGAAGGATCCCTTTCTTCGATCGAATTCCACGTTAAGGCGCTACCCCAAACAAACGACCTTGAGGTTTCCCGCTTTATCATAGAATTCACAAAATTTTTGGAATCACACTAATATTATAAAGGTGAAAGTTTGTGAGTGTGTGTGTGTTTGTTACGCTGAAACGGCTGGACCAATTTGAATACAATTTGGTATAGAGGTAGCTGACACCCTGGATTAACACATGCGCTACTTTTTATTCCGGTCTAAAAAAAAAAACCGGTCAAGGAGATTTACCATGCTATTTTAAGACCACAAACTTCTTATAGGTTAACCTGTAATCTACAGGAATAGAACTATTTTCTGTATTTTTTTCAAAATTTTAGGCTTAGTAGTTTCGGAGAAAAGGGGGGTGGGGGAATGGTAAATTTTCGTCTATTTTCTTAAATTACTTTAAAACTATTTATTTTAAAATTATTTAAAAAAAATATTTGAGACCCTCATAGTAAGCCCTTTCATTTGATATGTCACACAGTACAGTTTGAAAAACTTTTTTTATAATTTTCTTATTTGCCCCCTAAAAGTAACCCCCATATTCAAAATTCATTTATTTTCTTTAGCCGTACGTGTTTTGGTCACAGAAATCCATATGTGTACCAAGTTTCAACTTAATCGGTCCATTAGATTCGGAGCAAATTGGCTGTGACAGACGGACAGGCAGACAGACAGACAGACACACGAGTGATGCTATAAGGGTTCCGTTTTTTCCTTTTGAGGTACGGAACCCTAAAAAGAATAGCGATCTTTTGAAATAAAATGAAACGTCACTATTTAGATTTTTAAACTATCTATAAATTATTGTAGGTAAGTAATCCTCAAATGATTAGAACGTCACTTTTAGCAAAAGATGCAAAGATGCTTTAGCATGCAATCAATCATTCTAGTCGCTTCTCTTACCCACTCCCAGGTACCTAAACATAGGGCATCCAACTGTCTGACGAGATTTCATTCTCGTCCTCAATAACATCAAACCTGGCTTCATAACAAACATACTCTTCGCTCATTAACGTCAACATTTTTTACATTTCTACTCATCTGCGGGGATCATTATGTCTTTATATTTTCCGCATCACCGCGTTTCCCATTATTAACGCCATTACATACGCCTCAAGAGTCAGGGTTGCTAGGACAAAAAAACCGACAGAACTATTAATTCGATCGTCTATTATCTCATCTTGCTGTGGAAACCTGGTATTCTTCAGTAAAAAGTATAGCGTGTTTTATTTTTGTTTAAAATAAAACGCTTACTTGTAATTATTTTAACTTAGGTAAGTATTAGGAAGATCCTGCTTTTACAGCATAATCTACACATACATATAAATAAAATTGAAGTGTCTCTTTGTAACGGAATAACAGCTCTTTTTAGATGCATGAAAGTGTAGGTATACGGTAACGGTACGGTACGGTACGGTGTAAGGTATACGGTAAGTTCACAATTCTTACAAAAAAAAAAAAATTGTCTGTCTCTGTCTGTTTGTTCCAGCTAACCTCCGAAACGTCTGGACCGATTTTGACGGGACTTTAACTGGCAGATTGCTGTTATAAGTGTTATAAGGTGTAACTTACTTTTATTTTAGAAAATGAATTAGGGTTCTGCGCAAAATAATTAAAACCCGTTAAATAATTAATTGTGAACAGAACAGGTAAATAAATAAAACAGAGTATTTTGCCCTTTTAAAGTCTGTAAAACGCTGAATGATATATGCGGTTGAATCAGACTTTTGGTAACCCTAAGTAAAGACAAGTACTAAAGTCGTAACTATCGTATCTCACGTAGATCTCCGCCCTTGACTGGACGAGAGGAACACGAGTTCATACAACTTTACAGTACCGTTTTAAAGTCTAAACATTGTCGCATCATACTTAGTTGTTATTATGAAATGGTGCACAATGTGAGCCCTGGCTAAGAACAGATTCTCACGAAACCAGGCACAGTGAAAGATTATTTTACATCTAGGTAATATTACTATACTGAAACTGAAACCTTCAGATTACTGAAATTTACTGAAAAAATAATGTAAGAATGCTAAGAGAGTAGATTAGATAGTATTATGAAAACATCGTTGTCCTATAAACTGTCTGAAGAGTTTTCACATGCTTGTGTTTATTTTGAATTGTGAATTAAATATCGGCCACTTTGGCTCGTTACTAAGTAGTTAAAGCTTAGATATCTTCACACATATCCTAACTAATATTATGAATGCGAATGCTAACATGGCTGAACGGATTTGGATGAAATTTGGCACACTGGTAGATCATGACCTGGATTAGGGCATACTTTTTATCCCGGTAGTACGTTCCCTTGGGATAATTTCCGACATGCACGCGTGAGAAACTGCATAATCCCACATTTCCTAACATCATAACTTATAGTAAACGAGCCAACAAACAATTGTAAAGGAGCGCGCCGCGCGCCGTCCATAAATACTTGCGTTGCACGTAAATCTTCAGGTTGCGATACACCGCGGTCCGCACCCAAGTCCTAACAGTAATGTGCACGGTCCATAACAGTCTATGTAACATCTTACGGTTATCTAGTAACGATCGCAGTTTGTTAGGCTTGCTACACATTAGTTCGGGTCGGCATTAATCGGCACAGCCGGTCGGTAAAATCGAATATAGTATACGTTCGCGGAAAAAGCCGTTTGGCTTTACCGCACGTACCGTATGCAGCGTGCGTCTCATAGAGCCGGGCGGGGAAAATCAACTGTATAAGAGAGCACATTCCTATACAGGGTGTAAGGGACAGCCCTCCGCAGACTGATGGCTTGAATTCAGTATATCATACTAAGATGACCGGTACATGAAATTGTTTCAGGAACGTTATGGGAATCCAATAAACCTGATTTTTTTTTGTGGTTTTGTGCACCAATCTTAGCGTCTGGTACTGGTTGTGAGGGGTAGGTAATAGGTATGCGGTGAGTTCAATGAACTCTGTTAGCTGTTAGGTAGAAGGTGGACAGCTGATTTCACGCGTCGTTCGTTAGAGCTGGTTTTTTTTGCTGCTTTTTTTTTACAGAAATGGAGTGCTGCGTACACACATTGTAATTTTACATTGAAACAAAGGAAAAATAACTGAAAAAACGATAAAAAAAAAGAAAATTTTCCTGATAAATTTTCCAATGGAATATGATTCAAAATAAGGAGCTGAATGCACCCTGTTAGTTTGCGGAGGGCTGTCCCTTACACCCTGTATATTTTTTTTTAATGTAACTTACCTCATTGTTATGTATGAGTTACTAATGGTTTTACGTAAAAAAATATCGTGAATGTGCTAATAACATTCCAATTCAGCGAAGGTAGATATAGATGTAGACGGAGTTTGCTGATCGGCACGACCCGAATGAAAGCCGAGATAATAATTATGTAAGTATGTTGCTTCGAGCAGAGCAGAACAGAGCATTTTCTGAGACTATTGAAAAATTAATCTTATGACAATTCCATACTTGCAAAATTAAATACACGCCAAGCATGCTCGAACGTAGTCGAGCATCAAGTTTAGACGATTTAATTTTGCAATGTATGGAATTGTCATAAGATTAATTTTTCAAAAGTCTCAGAAAATGCTCTGCTCTGCTTTTGGTGTGCGCTGACCCTTAACCGTTCTTTTGTGTCGGTTCAACAACCCAATTCCAATGAGTGATTCGTTATTTATCTGTGATATTTGAATCGTCAATTATGCGTCATGGATGTTGAATCTTTTCTAAAGACCTAATTAATTTGTTTATTATCTTCTCCTTAATCAATGGTATTGTAAGTCAATGATTGCATTTCTCAATATTTTACAAAGTATTATGTTATGAGTCTATGTATTTTAAAAGCGTAAGTATTTTTTTTGAATGTATCGTTTTACAAGATTAATTCGTGGATATTTGACAGTCGTTATGGGTCGTCAGAAGTCCGAAAGTTAAACAACCAGTCTTATCAAGGGGTATCGTATTACCCAGTAACTGGGTTGTAGAGGTCTGATAGGTCGCTTCATGTAAAATACTGGCAGCTGCATCCGGTTAGACTGGAAGCCGACCCCAACATAGTTGGTTAGTAGTTCGCGCTATGGTTTCGTTACCGCGTTTTAAGGACTTTTCGACGAGAACCTAATGCAGTATTGTAATTTTTGAAACTTTTAAATATTTTTGTATAACCCCATCAGTAGGGTAAACAAGTCTTTATACCTATACTAGCTTCTATCCGCGACTTCGTTCGCGTGAAATTTCTTTTTCCCCAGACCCACCCTGTGCGACAGGGTGGGTCGGGGCAGCAAGAAATTTCATCGCGCATCGCCTACCCTCTTCATTATTTCGTTTTTGCTTAGCATTCTTTCTCACTTTATTTTCTATTTGCTCGGCTCCTAAGGGTCCAAGTGTGATAATAAATAGCCTATAATCTTTCTCAAGAATGTGGCTAACAAATGCAAAAAGATTTTGTCGAATCCGACTGGTAGTTCCAGAGATTAGCGTGTTCAACAAACAAAAAAACAATCTCTTCAGCTTTATTATAAGTATAGATATAAAAATGTATGTTGGTATAATTATATGCGATAGATAAACTTTAACGCCGCGCCGTTTGACCGTTTGAATCTTGGCACACTGTAATTTTTCATGGAGGAAAGAACAGAAAGAAAGGAAGGAAATAAATTTATTTGATCCAGGTTAAGGAACTCAATAAACACTCAAAAAACAACCAGCAAAAACTTAGTTACTTATAAGTAGCAGGTTTTTATAGGTTTTTTTTTGCAGTTAGTATAATATATTTTTTTGTATTATTGAAAGACAGAGTGGTGGTGTATTAACAAATTATCAAACATAAGTTATTATTACCATAAAGTCCGTGTTTCAATACCTACACAATTATTAGGCGAGGCGGTGCTGTGTAGATGGATGGACCATGCCATTTACCCTACTTAATAATCAGGACAAAAGCAGCCATATATTAAATAATATTGTTAAGGAGCTTATGAACTGAAATCCATAGGTATCGTGTTACATAGAAAGTAGAAATCTAACATATCCTTAGATGGTGCATCTGCGACCGTAACCTCGCCTCTATTTTTAGTACAAGTCTTATTGAAGGCATAAGTAGTCAGTTAAGAGTATTAAGTTAGACTATAAACTCATCAGCAGCAGGTGTGTGCTATTGCTTCAAGCAAGCCGACGCGGCGACTATTTTCAACACTCTACTTAGCGTCGAGAGTTGAAAATCAAACGCTGTGTTTTTTCGACGCGCTGGGATGCACTCTGTTGGATTCTTAAAGCTCGGCTCAACACCGAGAGTTGAAAATCTAGTAAGCGATAAAATCCCGCCGCGATATTTTTACGTCCTTGCGAACGTCGGCTAACAGCTCATTCAAAGGTTATATTATTGAAAAACACCGGTCAAGAGCGAGTCGGACTCCCGCACCGAGGATTCCGTACCATTATGTAATTAATTTTTGTTGATAATTTGTGAAAAAGTGTGCTGTTCAGAGACATCGTTAAATCGTTTTATTTTTCCTGTAATCTTTATTGCATAACCTTCTATCACATAGAATAATTTCTGATTATTCACTATGCAAACTTCGGAGATAAGGGGGGAACGGTATTTTTTATTACATTTTATATTCATCAAAAGTCGAAAACTATGCGGCCTAAAAAAAGACAAACAGCGTTCTTTCATATGATGACTTGCCCTAGTAGCTACACTTCGAATTTTTAAGACCCTTCAGTCACTGTTGCAAAAAAAAAATTCTTTGTTATTTGCATAATAGTTGGGCAAACGTCTAAAAATCTAAAACTATTCCAAATTTCAAGTTGATAGCATTAGTAGTTCTTGAGATATCCAGCTGTGACAGACGGACTGACAGAGACTGAATCGCACCATAAGGGTTCCTTTTCACCATTTTGGGTACGGAACCCTAAAAAATAGGCTAATGTTTACCAGAAATCACAAGTGTATTAAGTACGGACGGGTTTTTTAATTGGTTACTCCACTTTACTATTGTATTTTTTTTTTTTAATGAGGTTGCGATGTCCAATTTATCCAGACGTCTTTGAAGTACCTAGTTATGCTAATGACCAATGTTAGTGCTCGTCTATTCCATACTCTAAAGTTGCGAGTTTAGCATGTAGGCGAGCCGAGAAAATTACCTATTAGTATTTCAGGCGATCAGGTTAGGACAAGACTTTCTCCGTTTACATTTCGCTGTTGGTATTTGTGCTATGGGAATGGCTACGCCCTTAGGTTAAACGAGGTTGAGCCTCGTTTAGATTTAGATATACATCAAAATGGGAATATTAGCTTTAAGTTTAGAGAGCATCTTTTGAGATGACCGTTTTACTGCTGTAGATTTTTCGATAAATGCCAGGCCAGGCGCACTCCGCATTTTAGGTATGAAGCTTTGTACGCGGCGGACTCGACTTGTCGGGCTATTTCAGTGGCTCGCACGTTAGTTCGATACTTACTCACGCGTCGCGTTGTAAAAAAAGACAACCCGAAGGCGATAGAAAGAGAGGCAATTGCACTTTATTGTGTCGTAGCAAGAGTCGCTACTTATTTAAATGACTTTGCGCGGTGAATCTTCTGTACTTGTACTATTATGTATTCCGTGTAAATGCTTCTTCTCTTCTCATTTGCTCTCTCACTGTTGAGAGTCGTGACTCCGTTTCAAATTGTCAACGGTCTTTCTCCATCTGTTATACGATCGGTGGCCTAGTGCGGCAAATACTTATCATAAAATAATAGGGATGTGTTCTGGGTAAAAAAAAAAAAAACTATTTAGTCCGTCAGTCAGATACTTAACCCGTCGCACGCCAATTAGCAGACACAATAGATTTTTTTATTGTTACCTGCACGTGCACACCTCGGCGTTGTAATCGGCGTTTAAAGAGTTATCATGTTAATAAAAAAACCGGTCAAGAGCGAGTCGGACTCGCGCACCGAGGGTTCCGTTCCGATTTCTGAAAAAGTGTGCTATTTAGAGACATCGTTTTATTTTTCCTGTAATCTTTACATAAACTTCTATCACATAGAATAATTTCAGATTTTTCCCTTTGCAAACTTCGGAGATAAGGTATTTTTTTTTACATTTTTCATCAAAAATCGAAAACTATGCGGCCTAAAAAAAAATAAAAAATGTTTAAGAATGTGCAAACAGTGCTCTTTCATATGATACCCCACATGCCCTAGTAGCCCCACTTTGAATTTTGAAGACCCCCTTTCAGCACCTGTTACAAAAAAAATATAAATATTTTTATTTCTTTCTTATTTGCAAAATAGTTGGGTAAACGTCATATAAAACTATTCCAAATTTCAAGTTGATAGCATTAGTAGTTCTTGAGATATTCAGCTGTGACAGACAGACAGACCGACAGACAGACAGACTGAGTGAGACCATAAGGGTTCCTTTTTTACCATTTTGGTACGGAACCCTAAAAATTACTTAGATAAAACGGATTACAGTTGGGGAGGGGGAGCTCGCTACGTCATAACTATAACAAACTACGTATAAAATCTAGCTCGATGTAACGCCGAAATATTTTTTTAGATTACTTATTTACGTAAAAAAAGAAAAAAATACGTGTCCAATATTTTTTAATACAATCTACATAACGGACAAAAAATAATTTTTAGTCAACGTCCCTAAGATATCTAATCATAATTTTATAGGATAAAAGTTATCGTCAGAAAGCAGCTTTTAATCTAAGCACTAAAATTAAATCTTCCATGAGTTAATTACAATCTCTTGCTTCGCTGAACATTTTAAATGTTCTCGTTGCGCTGTTCGAAAAAGTTGCTGTGTTCATTTGTAAATTAAAAACAAAAAAAAAAAACATAAAAGCATAAAAGAAAAACAAATAAGTACCATATAAAGAGAAGACTAAATAAAAGTCGATTTTCGTGTCAGTCTGTGTGACCGCGTTGTTCTTCTAAACTGCGCAACGGATTTTATTGCGGTTTTCATCACCATTTGTGGAATTTATTCTGAAGGGTTTTAGTGTGTAATACTTAATACCTACATACAGGGTCAAATTAAAGTAGCTGGGTAGCGAAACTCCGCAGATGTTGATGAGTATCGATATCTAAACACGATATATGAGAAAAAAAATATTTTTTTTGGGGCAATGATCGCTGGAAGTGCGGTTGATAAAATCTGTTTCATCGTGTTGAGATATCGATTCCCATCACGTCTGTGAAGTTTACACACAAAAAAAAACTGATATTTTAACTGACTAACTACAGGAGGAGGTTCATGACCCCAAAAAAAACATCAATCTGCCTAGCCTTTTCCCAATTATGTTGGGGTCGGCTTCCAGTCTAACCGGATACAACTCAATACCAGTATTTTACATGGAACGACTGCCTATCTGACCTCCACAACCCAGTAACTGGGTAATACGATACCCCTTGGTAAGACTGGTTGTCAGACTTTCGGGCTTCTGACGACCCGTAACGACTGTCAAAGATCCACGAATGACAGCTGGGACCAACGGCTTAACGTGTTTTCCGAGGCTCGGAATTTCATCAAATTAACTTCTTTTTTGTTTTATTGTGTTTAGATATCGATAGTCGATACCCATCCCGTCTGCGGAGATTCGCTAGCTAATTTAATTTGATCCTGTAGTAATCTCAATGTTTTGTCAAGTCGTGCAAAGCAGGGGCGGGTCGCTTGTTATAGTTGTATAATGTAGGTACACTTTCCCAAAACATACCGCTACCTATTGATACAGGACCACGCCCAAGCGTTCAACTCGGATAGCTAGGCCAGTAAATATAGATGCATTTATCCATTGCCCTCCGCCCGGCGGCTCGCTCGGCGTTAACCCGCAGCATCCAGACCGTTAGCTGCCTGATAGCAATCAGCGAGATTATGCCTCCATCGCACACAACACAAATGCATCGCTTTACCTGATATACCGTAAAAGCTGTAGATAAGTGCATCGATTGGTATTATGTATCGAATCAAATTTCTAAAGCGATTGTCGAGGTTTCTTGGCGGAATAAACTTGTTGTATTACGGTGAATATTTATTCGTTGAGAATAATTTTCAATAACAAAATACGACCCCAGTGAAAGTGGCCACACTAACATCATTTTACCTTTGTTTAAGTTAAACATAAGTGATACTTGTTTCTAGCACACATTCGTGGTTATTGAAAAGAAATGAGCATTGCCATCGATTACTGAGTGGGTCAAACTCCTCGGTAACAGCGATCATAACACTTTTTTTATGGTTTCCTCAAATACAAAATCCCATTAGCGAAACTAATTTTTCTGTCTGACGGCGCCGCAAATAAAATTGCTGAATGGATTGAAGTTTTTCGAAATGCAATTTAGAATTTTATAGACAACTGTAGTTGTTTAATGGATGCGCTGTCTGCCTAAGATTAATAGTGTTCTGTGCTGTTTTGTTATGTAAAACAATAAAGAACTCGTGCTGTACATCGCGTGGACGTTTGTATCAACAGATCAAGCGACACGACTGAGCGCAAAAAGCTTCTAACGTGATAAGCAAGAATTAAATGAATGGTCATTATAACTCTTGGCATTGCCTTACTTGTCTACTTGTGTACGAGGCGGATTATTGCTGCGTTGGCATGCCATTACAACCGCGAGATAATGACAGAATAACAAACGGAATGCCGAGTATAATAACAAATTTAAACCGCGGGTCACAGTCGTCTTGTTAGTGCGGAAGATTGTAGATATTTACGCCTCCTATATTATGGAGCTCGTTTGAGAAGAAATTACATGGCGTGTTACTTTGTAATACAACGCGCACTTCCACGGAAGCCGCCTCATCACTTACAACGTGCTTAATTGATACATTACTACGATAGTTGCTTACCTTGTACACCTAATGAAGTGTTTTCTATTTAAAGCTCAACTTGTGTTACGATGATGCATCCTACTATATTCAGACCAAAACAAAACAAATGCAAGCGCATTATCCTTGATACTGACAAATATGTCTGTTGTTGCATTCAAAACGGCTAAAACGTTTTATTTGTTACAGGGTCTCGAAATCGTGAATCCACAAGCAGCTGAGACGCGCATCAACGAAGCAAATGCCAAATATTTCTCGAACACTTCGGGATTCCTATCTGTGGGCAAGAACACAACATAAAGACAATGTCTTCTCTCTCCTTGCGTGTTATATTAGAAGTTTTGTGAATAAATTGCGATGTCTAAGAACAAACAATGTTTTATTATAGTAAGTATGTACCTACTTATACCCAGTGTAGCGCTAAGTTGGCCAAGAAGAACGTGAGCGTATCCATACGAGCGATTTCACCCAGGCTCGTGTTTCGAATTTACTTAGACGTTGAACGTTGCATTGTCAAATAGAAATGATCCAACGTTTAAATGGACATTTGAATACAACATATTTTGCAAGCAGCCGCAAGTGTTTATAAATTTTAATTACAATTAACAATCCATTGCCAATTCAATGACAGAAAGTTTGTTGCGACTGTTGAAGAAATCGTACATTGTACTCGTAGTGTAGTACGATGATGTCGAATTTCAAATGCCATTTGAAACAATGATCCATTTATTTAAACGTTGCACCTGTTTGAAAAATAAATTAGTTTAAAGTAATACACATGTAGGCAACATTATAAATAAGGATAGCTTGCATTGGTTTTATAACTGTCATGTCCAAAAACAGATAATTTTTAGGTCGCAGGTTTTAGTGGCACGTTTTTGCAGTGCTCAAAACGTGCCATGTTTGTCTGACCTACAGAGGTACTGGTTTTAACTATTGTATTGGTTCCATCACTTACATCTTTTGTTATTGGTAAGTAGTGTATTGGAACCCAATACCTTGAGAATCCTAACCTATAAGCGTCAAGATTCATTTTTAACCGACGATAAAAAGGAGGTTTCAAGTCGACGAGCATATATTTTTTATGCGCATAATATTTTGCAGAGGATTCCGATTTTCTAAATGTACATTTTCTACGGTCTCCAAGGCCAATCATTCTCTATTGCGTAATCCAATCCACGGTGAGTATACCAAAAATAGAGCATTGTTCACAGTTCACACTCCACAGGTACATGGGCCATATAAACAAATGCCTAGCGTGCAGCAGCTATATCCATCGTCCGCCATTACTGGCATTGATAAATCTGACCTACAATCAATCAGCAAAGGTCTACCTTTCACAAACGCTGTGTTTATCACAGATTAACATCATTCTGTGTCGATAGACTGTGGAGTCACGAAGGAAAATCCTTCGTGGAAAGATCTTTATAGTTGGTACTAAACTGTTCTATCTAACACAATTAGTGTTCATCATTATCATCATTAGCTATCTTTATTGCTCACTGTTCCATAGTGGTCACTGCGATCAGTGGTCACGAAACGATGATATTGTTAATTTGCGTCAGACGATAATTCGGTTTTATTATGCTGCTGCCTCATTATAAACTAGCTTTTGCCCGCGGCTTCGCCCGCGTGATGTTAGAAAAAATCCCATGGGAACGTACTACCAGGAAATCCTTCCTTATTCCTTGTCTACATTATAAAGGGAACATCTGTGCTAAATTTCAGCTTCTAGGTTGACAAACCCTTGAAGGGTTTGTCAACCAGTCAGTCAGTCAGTCAGGATTTCTCTTTTTATTTATATACTTAGATAAATAAAATAAATAAATAAGTAAACCATTTATTTCAGGCGACACAAACTTACATAGGTATTTATTATGACTGGCTCTAGTCCATCCAGACTTACGCACAAGCTCATTTTGGATAAGATCAAGCCTAAAATCTTGAAACACCTACCGATACTTAGTTGAAAAAAACACCTGTTTCTCAAACTTTTTAGGGTTTCGTATGTTCGTACGAAAAAATGGGACCCTTATAGGATCACTCGTCTTATCTTTGTCTGTCCTTTTTTTTTACTTAGCTACTAATTTATAAGAAATTTAATAATTGCGTGTAGGTACTAGTCAATCCAGAAAATTCTGAAGATTCTTATCCCGTTTATCCTTAAAACCTTAAAGCCTCAAAACTAAAAGAACATTAAAACTTTTGCAGTTAACTCGCAAGATCTATAAAAAGTAATTACCTAACCTAACACTAATCGCACATCAAGCGGACATATTTGTGCCTGTGAGTGTGATTAGCAATAAATTATGAAGAATATTCACAGAAAGGTCCGTTCTACTTCTGTCACTTCCTTGTATTTCAGTTCAGATTACGCAAGTTGAGATGCACTGGCCGCCTGTGTTACTAAACAGATTGGCACACAGACTTATCCACATTCCATACATTTTAATACTTATGACGAGTAGTAATGTTTTTTTATCGTTATATTAAATAGCCCGTTTTTTTTATAACACGGTGTGTAAAATGTCCAGTTTATTAATGAGAAGTCGTCGTTATGTTAAGCTTTGGTTTGATGTAGGTATGTCGAGGATGTGAAATGTCTTCAAAGAACCTAACATTCAAACTAGATTCGTATTGGGTACAACAAACACAGTAATTGTTTCTGCTTTCGGCGAATTTCAGGCTTTTTGCGCAAAGTTGGTACCTAGTTGGGTTGATATCTTTATTTTCAATCCTTTTGAACGGACAATTATAAACAACGAATACAGGTGACGGGCATAAAAGTTACTTTAAAAAGATAATAATAAAACAGCAACAATAAAAATTAATAATCATAATTAAGCGCAAACATGAAAATCCATAAAACCGGTGAATAGTAAAGTTTAATGTAGTAAACAGCAAAACAAGCACAACATAGAAGTAAAATGTAGGTAATAATTATTATCTGTGTATATGAATGTGGGAATTAATCAATTTCGCGCGTATTTAGCTCCTCCTGCCTACCGCCTAGTTAAATCTATCTATTGGACAGTAGAAAGCGTACATGCGATATCAAAATACCTACAACTCTCATTTAATTGAATGAGCCATTACTTTTATTTATTTTGATTTGATTTTATGCTGTTATGGTAGAAATAAAAATGACCGACGTTGTGGATACTGTCTTGCACTTCAACCCATCAGTACCCGGTTGTTGTTTTTCCACAGTTTTTTTTCCTTTTAAACTGAGTTTGCGTAAGGCCCTTTTCCTACAGGTAATTTTTTCAGGGTTTGGCTATAGCCCTTTTTTTCAGGTAATTTATTCAAGGGTTGGGTTACACGGCCTTTTTCAGGCCATTCGCAAAATGAAAACGTAATGCTCGTTACATAAATTATTTTCGCATCTTGGTCAGTCAGCTGTACCTACACTGGGCAAGCAGGTTGGAGAATCGAGTACCGTACCTATCTTAAATCTTGTTTGGTAGTTTTTTAATGGGATTCCGAAATCGTTAATGACGGAAGGGAAATCTCCCAACTCGTTTTTCTCGTCTTTTAACGTCTTCCTTAAAGTTTTTGACTGGAGATTTTTGATGAAGCGTACCTACAAAGCTACGAGGCATAGTGTTCCGTGCCACCAATAATTATTTAAGTGATCCTTCATTTTAGACAGGTTTTGCCAGATTTGAACATATATAACTATCAACTATACTCCAGCCCGAATCTAGTTTCCTCGGTTGCTAGGGGTTAATGTAAAGATGTTAGAACTGAAGTTTACAACACGAAGACTGCATAATCGTAAAAAAACATCAGGGGTGGCTATGTACGGTGTAATTTTAATCACCATTATCCTCTTAAGGGCAATTGTACTCGTCATTATGAACAACTTTTACTATGGGACCAAACTTGAAATCGCGAAACAAAAATCAGCTGTTCACTACATTTATGTTTGCATAACTCGTCAAAATGTAGGGAACAGCTGATTTTTTTTTCGCGATTTCAGGTTTGGTCCCATAGTAAAAGTTATCGATAATGATGAGTACAATGACCCCTTAATAGTATAAGAGCGATCAACATTATACCCAGTAGAACTAATCACCTTCACGTTATGTTACCTTCTCGGAACTTCTTCGATGATGATCAGTGATCAATCACAAACGAAACTACACCCGACCTTCTACGTCCCTACGTGTAGGTAGGTACCTACCTAAGTCGTTAAAACTTTCGTTCAAGTCACACTTGACGCCTACACCCTGCGAGCTTAGT
This sequence comes from Cosmia trapezina, assembly GCA_905163495.3. Classification (NCBI taxonomy): domain Eukaryota; kingdom Metazoa; phylum Arthropoda; class Insecta; order Lepidoptera; family Noctuidae; genus Cosmia; species Cosmia trapezina. Next base: position 8,098,837 of record LR991028.1, read on the forward strand.
CTACATAACTACGTGTTCCTTTATGCTTACGTGCAATTGAATGAGTGGAGAACCTACCTAAGCACAAAAGAGTGCAGTACCTACATAAGTATTTAAAACCCGTCCACTCGTCTAGTTCATTGTTTCACGGGTGTTACTACAGTTCAAGGACGCCCTGTTACGTTACTACTTACTTCGTTATTTACTTCGTTACGAATGCAAGGATTATTATGTATGTAGGTTAAGTTTTTATTGGCTTCGTGTTTTTTTCCGCGTGTGTCGTAGAGCGTAGGCTTTGATGCAGAAAAGTAACCGGCATTGACTGTTTAGTATTTTGGTCTTTTTACTCTTTTAATTATAAGGACCAGATTTTCTTTGTGCCTCTGATGGTCTGGTTATAATCAGACCATCAGAGGACCTTGTGATAAGTTCAGTTCAGTCTTTTAAGACAGTCACTAACATGATTACTTAATAAGTACCTACTGGTTCTTTAAGTTGCACTTGCACCATAGTTATAATTCAAACCCTGTTAATGTGTAATCATATCCTTTTCATTACAATCGAATATACGTAATGTAGGTGCGTTCTTATTTCGGAACAGGTATTAAAGTTTCAATCTATCAAAATTGGTGACATAACCTTGCAATGAAACCAGTTCCATGTAGTTTTAACCACAGTGTAAAATAACGGACATGAAAGCCTAAATATGTTCAATCGAGAACTTTAGTTTCGCAATGTAAGTAATTACTAAGTACAGAAAACAACGTTTTTGTAATTATGAATCTTCCTGTTTCTATCATTGACCCCGATCTGAGATATTATGGAGGATGTTGATTTAAGATACGACAGACTAGAGGTTTGATTTAGAGCTTTTGAATTCCTATTTCGCTTAAAAAATCCATTCAACCTGATTCCAATTTATCACACGAATAAATAAACTTGCTTCTCTAAAGGCTATGTATCATATGCATCGTCTATGGGTGGCTAGCCTTACTCGATTTCGATTCGATTAATTATTGTAACAACAAGCAAATCTACTCAATTATTAAATCTCTTTTCAAATGCCATGGTAAGAGATGTTGTAAGTATGTTATAGGATATGGTTTCCGCACTTAGTCCTTCATGTGGACCATTGCGCGTGGGCCATAGCAGCCGTTGGGGTGTTATTCCAATCAGCCCACTTCACTCCAGAAGTCTATCAAGTCTCCTAGTCTGTTCAGAACATCTGTGAAAGATCTGGGTGTTCCAAGAGTTTTTGTTCTAGTCTGGGTGACGCCTGTGCATTGAAAGAGCACGTGCGCAACGGTTTCCTCAGCCTCCAGGCAAGCCCTGCGCAGAGGACTGTCCGTTATTACTATTGTGTGGAAGTGTTTGTTTAGTGAGCAGTGTCCAGTGATAGTCCCCGTCACCAGGCGCAGGCCGTTCCTGTCCAGGCGTAACAGACGTCTGGTTAGCCTACCATCCAGGTATGGCATGGCCTCTCTGGACTGCCTACATCCCGGTGTCGAGGACCACCAACTTTCCGCTTGTGTATAAGTGGACTCCTGTAGCCACCTGCGTAACTGGTTGAAGGGAATAGGTAGGTACGACTGGTTCAGGTCCACAGACTGACGTGCTGCATGGTAAGAGATAATAAATGTTAAATTGGTTTATGTTAAATTAAATTATAGCACAGGACATATTAATTTATGATTTTTGGATAGGTAGTTAAACATCAGATAACATGAGGTTTGCAGATTCCATGGAACTTTCAGAAAACGGGAGCATAATATGCATAATCAGCCTATAATGTTCCCACTGCTGGGATAAAGGCCTCTTAACGGTGAGAGCGAGTAGGACGTAATCCACCACGCGGGCCCAGTCCGGGTTGGTAGATGTCACATGATGTCTTCGAATTTTTGGTTCTTGGACCGGCCGATTTCCTCACGATGTTTTTCTTCACAGTTTTCAGAGCAGTGGGTTGTGATGAAATTATTTATATAAAGTAAAGCGCTTGTCTGGGTTCGAACCTACGATCTACAACTCGTAAGTCGCGGCTGTTAAGTACCAGAAAACGGGAGTGTTAAGAGGAAATGTGGGTGCTCTTTTCTCCATACAAACAGATACAAACGCTCTCGCCTGTTTTCTTTCTGGTTAATGACCATAAAGTAATCATTTTTTACAGAAATATAAATATCAGCTACTTGTATGCCCCTATGTTTTCCTTTTTGATGATATATTATTTTTATAAGAACTAGAACCCTCCAAAAATGCTCAAAATTGCCTATTCAGACCGCTGTCAACAGACGCCTAGTGTACCAATTTGACAACTATTAACGAAAAAAGAAAAACATAGGGGCATAGTATATATCCTTCTTATTCAGTTTATGAAATATCTTTTAAATTGGTCCAATATTGGAGGAGGAAATAGGCGAGAGCCAAACCTCGAAATGTGACTTTCTACATAGGCTATTTAGTCGGATCTGCAGTTGTCCTTATCGCACGAATTCGAGGGCGAAGCGCTCGCAGAGCGACAGCAATACCTTCTTAAAATACCTAATTTTCAAAAGTCTGGCCGCCCGTATTTCCTCTTAAGAAAATTCATGCAAAAGAAAAAGTAAGTATTGCCTATTATAATAATCGTGCAATTACGTGACCGGCAAGTTTTACGTGAACGTGAAGCTGAATCTAATCTAAACCATGCGGCTAGTAGATCAGCGACCTAATTGTCGTGATATTTGTTCATCATCATTCTTCATTATCTTTTTTGTTTACTAATTTCATACTTCAGACTTCTGGCCTAAATCCTAGAGTTCTTTGAGCTGATCTAGGTCCCATTAATTCAGAGTGGGATAGTTTGAATTGGAGCACTAACCTGTATACGATGTTGAATTCAATAATAAATTGCTACCGGTGGATATGGGGCACCTATTGGATAGATAAACTTAGGATCACGAGTAGGTCACACGACTGACCTTTCTGAAAATTGTAGTTGCTGCTGGATGTCTAGATCATAGACGTCGTTATGTTAGTTACATTTTATCTAAATAAAATGTAACCGATCCAAAATCTGAGTGTCCCAAGTAAATTGGGTTAAATAAAAAAATAATAATAATAATTGGGTTAAACCAAGACCCAAATCATAAACAAACAACATTTTATAACTACCTACACCTGAAGGAGGATCTTTATCTCCCGCAATAACTGTAGCCTAAACAGAGCACGTGCCGAGAGAAGTGTTCCAGCCATTCGGCCGTGATCGATTTAATTAAACCCTACGCTCGCTTGTTTATAACAACAACTACAATAATATAACGTACCTACTTACCTACAAGTAATGGGCAGACCCTGAAAAGGAGGTATACTGTGGATATCTGATCGTAGATTGTAGGTACATACTTGGTTTATTCTACTTTTACGGGTATATATTCATTTTATTGTATATGACGTTCTAGTGAGTTAAGTGCTGCTGTCGAAAATTCAAAATTTATTGTCTCATAGTATACCTCTGCGAATGAGTTTTTACGTCCGTCAAATACTCTCACTTACCGCTTTCTGCTTTAATAATTATAATACGACGAATGTGCTTCGCAATGAATGCCAATTTTATGCCAAAAAGAATTAAGTTAGCATTAAATTGTAGTAGCATAAGAATGAAGTTTCTATTTGCTCGAGTGTCTTTTTGTTGACTCTATGATTATTTTATGAACATGACACACATTAGTATATTATGTTAAAACATGAAATTATTATAAACTGTTTTATCCGGAAAATGAGAGTAAATTCCAAATTGAAAATCATAATGTTACTTTCGTTTACGCGCCTCACACGTTATTAAAGTTATTTTGATAAAATTACGATAACGACAAAACTTTTACCGAAATAAGGTTGTTTTCGATTTCTTTGGCATTTTGCCCTTATGCAAGAAGTGGATCGCAGTGTACTTACACCCAAATAGGGCTAAGAACGTCTGCTGGTACTCTGTTGTATGTAAAAGTAGTTTATGAATGAATCTAATGCATGCAGGACATGTTTAGGTACCTACACCTCATTTACTGCCACCATATAAATTAATAGGTAACACCTCACTGCGCTGCGAATGTTTAGAAATTGTTCTTAGAAAACCTAACCTGTGGAATATGTATGACAATAAAATACCCATAACATCGACAATACACTCTCAAAATATTTATAATACCTCGAAGACTCATGGCTTGCACTTGAATAGTGCGTGGGCTCGCATAAGGACGACCGCCAGTAACGGCCATTCTACGTGCCTCGAATGTATTTCCAAAGCAAATATCCAACATTTACATATGCAAATCACAAAGGTTGTAGTTCGACAAGTTTTGCAACACCTTCGTCTATTATCTCCCGAGTTCCAAACTGAGATCTGGTTTAACGTGTAGGTATCTGGAGCTCGCTTATTGTGCGACAACGGATTGCCGGTGCAGCGTTACGTGATGTCGTGTAGATAAGACACACCTAACAAGAAAAGAACGTTAACGGTTCATTGAAATCGAAAGAGTGTAGGTACGGTCTGAGTGAACGCCTGGTACCTCGGCCCGAGAACAGGTTCCGAGTGGCGAGCGAGCAGCGAGTCAGCGACACATCCCGAGCGGTCCGCGAGGTTACCGCGCAGTGCTCCGCCGGCCGCTTATCTACGTGCGCGTGCACATCCGATACCTACCGAACGACCGCGGGAAACAGCCGCCGCGAACTTTACACCAAAGCCGCTGCAGATAACGTTTATTTACAACTAAACGACACCAGTGCTTTCAAATTAAATCAAAACTTACAAGGATATTTATTATGAAAATTTGATTCGTATGGTGTTTGAAGTGTTTGTGCAACCGTCATTTGAATAGCCGTTTGATAGTATGTTGCGGAGTGGACTGGCTTGATTAAGTGGGTGTAGCCATGGCGAGCTTCGAGGACCTTGCCTTCGACTGGGCGTCGCTTTGTCAGGATTGCCCGGAATGCTGGACTGAGTCAGGTAAACGAACCTTTTTGACAACCGACCTGAATTCGTCTCTAACATTTTTTACTCATGTTTACAGTTCTTTTGCAGTTACTCCGAGACATGAATCTAAGTTCCCAGTAACTGTAGAATTTTGGTAATGTGAATTACTTAGCTAATTTGCTGGTGGACTATACCCTCATTTATATATTATTATTATTTATTTATTTATATTTATTATTTATTTTCGTTGCCATATAAGTAACATATTTCGTGCTATTTAAGTATTTCGAGTGAAGGTAATCCACCTTGGTTAATATATTGGGCAAAGTCGAATTAAAATTTACACACGGCATCAATTTATTGCTCATAATTAAGCAGGTAGGTAGGAACACAAGCGGTTTAATTAATGCACGGCCCAAGAGGGCAACCCACAGGTGCAACCAAAATTAAATTATCACTGTTTTTTCAAATGACTATGCGATTTCCACAGTTAATATGTTTACTCTAGGTAGGTCAAACGCCCTGTTACATGCCTTTCAAGCATTTATCAAAGTTCATTCACCTACTACTTTATCAATAAAAACCAAATCATTAATTTTTCGGACTGATTTGTTCACGTTTTGCCCTATTTCACATGCTGATAATAAAATTTAAAACATTGCTAACGACTCAAATGAAAGACTAGAGTGAAAAAACTGATAAGACTAGAGTGTTTCAAAATGTGGGTAGAACAGTAAAAGTGTCATAAAATATCGACTAGTGCTCGTTAATGTGTCTGTCTGCATGAAAAAGATAATTTCGTGCATTCTCCGTGCTAATGTAATAATGACTTATTTTGTCAAATTATGTGTGTCGTTTTTGTCATGAACAGTAATTGCACTGCACTTTCAAATACTGGAAACTGTGAGCGAGATTTTATGAATTCTGATACTTTCGTTGTTGTATTTTTAGGCTGTGTTAACAACAAGAGAGCTGGCATGACCTGCTTCTTGGTCTTCTGTAAACTGATAAGAGCATAAGGTTGTTAATATGATTATTAGAAGAATGCATCCCGGCATAGTAGCAGATAGCGTTCTGTAATTTCTGTCCACCCCATGAGTAAAAAGCGTGAGTTTATGTTTGTAATAGGTAATCTATCCTGCATGAGAATCTGAAGATACTAATGTTTAGTAATCCATCAATTGCAGATTTTCTAACGCATCGGAGACATCAACGCAGTGCAAAATCTTATAAAAATCTTAACTATCGACATGCATGAATGCAAACAAACATTAATTTGTGCGTGATGATTATATGTCTAACTTATCTTTTAATTTATTGGCAATTATTCATTATTGCACGTACGCAGAACGGTTATCTTTACAGAATTAATGCATATTACGCATACCTACTGCTGACTGAACAGCATAGAGTTTACGTTATGGGAATAAATTCTCCATAACCGCTACAATGTAAATTCTGAAACTGAATCCATAATACGACCGCTTGGCAGTTGTTTAGCAAGTTGATGATCGAAATGAGAAGATATTGGTTTACATGTAGCTGCAGGCTGTAACCCATCTTATAATTCACTGGTTTTAAATTACACGACATGGACCAACCTATTCCCGGTCCACAACTCATTATTTCCTACCATTATTTATTGGTTGCACGTAATGAGGTGCGGTTATCTTACTCGTTCTAAATAAAACATGTCGGAGCGTTGGTTGTGCTGAGTGCAGACGCTTTGCTGTTAACACTTTCGTGAAAAAGAAACGTGTGATAACGGTGCGTCGACCTTGGTAGCGTGTTGCGTCTCGTGTTTGTTAAGAGTTGCACTGGTCACGCTTTCCGTCATTTCTGCTCATAATTTTGGAGGGTAAGTTGAATTAGTTTTGATAAGTGATTTTGTTTTGGTCGTCGCATCTAGGATTAAAATACTCCACCTACATGTTGAATTGAAGATCTTTATTAGTTATACTAACTAACTATCAATCTCTACTTCTTCTGTTGCCTTTTGGATTAATGAAGGTTGAACATCAACTCTAAGTAGGTATTTCTCATTGTCCTTTTACGAATTGCAACAGCTCAGCAGTTTTCTATAAATGTAAACAAATATCAGTAAAAAACTGCAGGTTTTTTTTGATAATTTACGGCTAAAACTTGTCTGATTGGCTTAGGTTCATCATTTAATTTAAATTTCTATTATATAGGTAAGTACCTACAGGTAGATATAATATGGAAATTAGTATGCAGTTATAGGTACTATAGTGCCCACAGGTACCAGGTTTTCAAAACATGACTGTGGGAAGAGTATACTAACTAACTGTTATGGTAGTAGAAAGGTTGTGGGTTGGCAACATGGACAACCTGTCACACCACAGCGCAAGCTGGTTAACTTTTAACCTATTAACCTACCATATTAATGGCTACAAGATTTAAGTACTTGAAACTAATTGAAACTCGGACCAGTCAGGGATCAGATTTCTGCATTTCTTTAAGGAAAATGCTTGTAAACTTTTCTTTTTCACAACATAGGAGAATTGTGTTGATTTTGACGTATTATTTTGAGAAATTAGTACCTAATGTGTTTTGATCCTTAACTCTACCTATTATAAATTTAGATAATTTATATTCAAAGGTAAATAAAAGCCATAACTAAAATTAATTAAGTTTCCGTTATATTTGTGTTAGTTTTGTAATGTTGCAAGTAACTTGAATTTTGCATCCATTACCAAATGAGTAACCTGTTAAAATAAACATGTTACGATGTAGAAACACTTTGCACATGTGAAGGAGATTTAAATGAAAATATCATGTTAGTTATCATAATGTTTAACATCTAGCATACCACACCCACACCACTGATTTGGTTGGTATCAAATCGTCAGAGAACCAAGTACCTACAATTACTGTGTTAGTGCGTTTGCTTTAATTAAACCTATCAAGATTTCTAGAAAAGTGTTTAGAAATGTATTTAAAAAAAAATGTATAAGTAAAATGTACCGACTCGTGTATCGTGTAAAGTGCCAATACAATAGTCACATATTTTTACTAACTCTAGGTCTAACGAATTTCAGTTTATCTTGAAGAAGTTGGATCTGTCAAAGATCAACTCAAATAAATGATATCAACGTGTTGCTAGTTGCTACTCAGACACTGTGGAGTTGACTGTTGAGACTTCGCGATAAGGCCACAGGTATTTTATAAACATTTCTGTTACTTAGTTATCATATTTATTTAGTTAACGGTCAGTTAAATTGTTAATTATACCTATTTCGAGTAACGAGTGTAACTACTTCCATCGAAACAGATGGTTTCAGTTCGTTTGGTGTGTGGTGCGCTGGGAGGAGCTCGTGGCTAAGTAATAACAGCCGCACGTGTCGATCCATCAGGTTAAGCTACGCTTTCCGGGGTTGTTCCGTGGATGGCTGACCATCATTACATACCGAGACTCTTCCGTGCCTCGGAAAGTACGTTAAGCCGTTGGTCCCAGCTGTCATTCGCGGATCTTTGACAGTCGTTACGGGTCGTCAGAAGCCCGAAAGTCTGACAACCAGTCTTACAAAGGGGAATCGTATTACCCAGTTACTGGGTTGTGGAGGTCAGATAGGCAGGCGCTCCATGTAAAATACTAGTATTCAGCTGCATTCGGTTAGACTGGAAGCCGACCCCAACATAGTTGGGAAAAGCTGGTAGATTGATATATTGCTGGTTAGTTTTGTCTCTCCCAGCCCAGGACCTGTCAGACGTTTTGATAAGTTTTATAGTTTTTAATTAAAATCAACAAGTATCGTGAGTGTATCTTAGAAGCCTCCATAAAGCAGGGGTAGAAAGTTAAGGTCGGGTTGCAATTTCCGCTATTCAGTTACAATGTTAGTGAATTCAATCAAGACGGCTGCGTATGTTACGGACACAGTCATTGATTTGTAAACATTATTTCTGTACCTACGTTACTTTCCCTTGAGGTCCTGTCTAGACAGCTAGGTATGTTTCTTATCTAAAGATTTGTATGAATAAAATAGTTGGCACCCATGAATATCAGCCTATAATGTTCCCAATTGTGGGACACACTAGGCCTCCTCTCGGTTAGAGGGAGTGAGCAGTAATCCACCACACGGGCCCAGTGCGGGTTGGTAGATATCGCATGTCTTCGAATTGTTGGTTCTAGGACATGCCAGTTTACTTACGATGTTTTCTTTCAACGTTTTGAGAGCAGTGGTGATGAATCAATTTATACAAAGTAAAGCGCCTGTCTGGGTTTGAACCTACGCCCCGAACCGCCGCGCAAAAAAAAACCGTTCATACCTAGACCTTTCAATTAAAGCCTGATATACACGGTGCCTCAATTAATCTCCCTAAGCCTTTTCCCAACTATGTTGGGGTCGGCTTCCAGTTTAACCGGATGCAGCTGAATACCAGTATTTTTCATGGAGCGACTGCCTATCTGACCTCCACAACCCAGTTACTGGGTAACACGATACCCTTTGGTAAGACTGGTTGTCAGACTTTCGGGCTTCTGACGACCCGTCTCGGTATGTAAAGATGGTCACCCATCTACGGACCGATCGCGGTAAGCGTAGCTTTACCTGATCGATCGACCCATGCGGATTTTATTACTTAGCCGTGAACCCCTCTTACACCGGTGCCTATGGCATACCATAAGTTGAAGCAACAATAAAAGTTTCACCGTCTAAACTAAACCGTTTCGTTTAGACGATTCAAAAGTAACTTATAAGTGTTGCTTCAATTTTATCGCATGCCACAGGCAAGAATCTTGCATCGTGATAAGGGGCTTAAGAACTCTGTGTAAAACAAATGAAATGCAGCTTCTGTCAGTAAGAATAGTTAGAATGCTCAACATGGCGGATCGACTACATTTTTTCCATACATTGCTTGAAATTAGAATAATGGTTACATCAGTTGAATCTAATATGACTAGGATTTAGCATATATAGAGATACAGAGCTATGAGCTATCACCAAGCATAGCTTGAGTTTTATTACAAACGTTGCGGAACGCTTTCTTACTCTCAAGATAATAATAATTATAGAAAACCTAATTAATCATCACTACACGAACTCACGAAGTGAAACTAAAAAGTGTTGAACGTGGATAAACGGCTGTCGTTTTCCATGAGAAAATCACATGAAAACAAGTTAATTTGATTTTAATGGTGTGATTAATTTAATCAAAGTTGTTGAGACTGTCAGTTTTAATTAGGTTGGAATCTAAATAGGGTCTTTGATCTTATAGGGAAGTAAAAGAAAGCTATAGCTAGATAATATTAGTGGTATACAACTACCAATTTGAAAAGTCACTAGAATTTTATTTTTTTAAAGAATAAATTGGTGTGATGGTTGTGACTCGTGATGTGTGTTGTGGTCGTCATGGCCCAGTGGTTAAGGCCTCGCCTCTCATGCACGAGGTTGTGGGTTCAAATCCGGGCAAGCATCAATGTGACTTTTTCAATTCATATGTGCTTTCTGAGTTTATCCTGGACATTACTGACATCCGTGAAGGAAAACATCGTGAGGAAACCTGGACTTAGTTAATGTAACTCTGCAATCGCCAACCCGTCTTGAGCCAGCGTGGTCAATGCTCGTGCTTGCTATATATGAGAAGAGGCGCTTGCCCTAAAGTGGGACAATAATAGGCTGGTATTATTATTATTATAAATAAAAAACTAGCCAAGTGCGTGTCACACCACGCACAATGAAGGGTTCCGTAGTTGAAAAGAATTTATCCCAAAAACAAACTCATTGTAATCCCAAAATATTTTTTTTTATGTGATGGTATAATAAATTTACAATTTTCGGACTTTTTCCTTTACTTGTGCTGTGAGACCTTGCTTCTTGCCAAATTTCATGATTCTAGGACAACGGGCAGTACCCTATATGTTTTGATTCACTTGCGAGTACCTATGATAATATATGTCGGATAAATGGCCGTACTTTTTCATTGCGTTGACCTAGAAGCTTGGTTTTTTAGAACCCTTAAGGTACTATAGACTTACGTATTTGGTATTAATTTCAACTTGATACCTCCACGCGTTCCTGAGAAAACGGTCTTGACAGACTGATAAACTTGAAAATATTTTTTCAATACACTTCCTCGAAAACTGGTTCATATCGCACTACGATTAGGTTCACAATGCAATGTATTTCACACGCGTGCGATTTTTCATTTTCCCGCACGTGTGCGGGAATAAAAATTGCCACAGATAACTTATATACCCATACTTAGTCCAAATTGGTTCAATGCCTCTATTCACAACTCTCTATTCGGAGGTGAATGTTTTTTTTTAATCTCGGCAAAGAGGTATGCGTCTTTACGGTGTTAATATTTTTTGAATATTTATATAATGTTTATAAATAGAATATCATCAAAAACTATGATTATTACAATAAAAAAACGTTTATGAACAAATTACCATTTATTTGTGTTCTAAACTCAAAAATATTTGAATTTTCTATTTTTCATATTAGGCTGTTTATCGGCTGGCGAAAGCAAAGCGCGGAAAAAAAAGAAAATTTAAATCAAAACATTTTTGTCATGAATTAATAGGAAACTGTTTTCCTATTAATTCATGACAAAAATGTTTTCCGTTATTTTATTTTATTTCTTCAAAAGTGTATTGAAAAACGTCGTTTGATACTCGTGGACATTTGTTATTGCAGTTCTCGGCTCAAAAACAACCTCGCCTAAGGCTCTTCCGCCTCGAATGCAATAACAAACGTTCTCCACTTGTATCAAAATGTACTATTTTATGTGACAGAATTACAAATTAACAATTTTCGGACTTATTTGTATTTCTAAATTGTAACATACAAAGGTTAAATTGATGCACTTCTTAAGGTTACTTGGATTGTGACGTCAAACACACTAAGTACAGTCACTTAAAGGAATGCGACTTTTCAAGCAAGGACAGTATCACTTTGCATCCTTTAAGAAACGTGATCATAAAATATTCGAGGACCAATATTTATAAACCTCAGCATCCATGAACGCCAAAACGTGATTCTGTTAATAATTTAGTACAAATTATTAGAATTATATAATTCCATGTAAAAATGACTTTTCATCTTTGTTGAAACTCATGCACTGTATGTATGATAGTCAATGCTGGTTTTATTACACAATCATTTATCATAAACGTGTAAATTTTCTCACAGCTAGCATTTTCCTACAATTATGTATCTACTTAGTTCTTAGCTGAGTCTGTTTTGAATACAGACATATTATTAATTATGCTGCAGGTAATCGTGTGTACCTGGCTGATAAAAAATGTGATGGAACACGAGGTAGATAAAATACAAAGTAATTATCTAGTCAACTGCACAGATCAAACTAAAATGATTAATGGTTATCAGAGAATTTTCTTAATATAGACCTGTATTTCTAATCCTGTACTAATTGCCTGACATACCTCTCGATATAAATGGTTGATTCACGTAACAGTCCGATATAATGTCGCCTTTCCTTTAGCGTCATCGTCAGGATCTCGTTTACCATATAAGTCAAATCAACTAAAATTTTCCGCCAACAAGAACTATTTACTACCATTTAAAATTCATTATTAATGAGGCAAACTTAACGTTATTAATTAAAACGTTTTTGCAATCAGGTGGGAAACTACTTTCTATCTTAGGAAAACATGACATGATCACTGAAGAAGTTAGTCTTAGTTTTTATTTCTCTTTCGGTCGCGTGATTGGAGCTATAGCTTTTGCGAAGTTCCGTCTTCCGGATCGATGTTCTAAAATAGAAAAAAAAAACTGGCTTTCTAGATTTTAATCTCATCATTAGTTATTCATTCTCTTTGCCGATAATCAAGCCGACGAAGATAATTTCATTATCATATCGCCAACTGAATCTTAGATTCGTTTCGCTCAGCTATTCGATAATTCTTATAAAATACCTAATGACAGAGCTCACTGACTGCTGACCAGATAATTGAAAGGTACGCATTATAATTGCTAGAGATTATTTCACTTTCGATTCACACCCAAAATGCAGTAATTTATTTGATAGAACATTGTTCTTACGCCAATCATTGTGGGCGTGAAACGGTTCATATTTAATTAAACCCGGCTTTAGTTCACACGGTTGTTTCTGGCATTGACTTAAGACCTTATGTCAGATTAAGTAAGTAGATATACTATTACCTACTGTTCGGTTACGGAATAGATTCCTAAGGGCATTCTGTGTAGGTTTGGCAGCCTAAATTTTAGGTCAGAAGCCTACACAAGCGGTCAACAAATTAATTGCTGAGTCAATGGAAATGTATGTCGTTTATGGGCAATTTGCATTGGATAAGATAAAATCGCCTCTTTGCGAGAAAAACGTGACATTTCGGAAAAGGTGTTTTTTGTTATTATTCAATAATTTAATATTCGATTGTAGAATAGAAAGTTTGTTAGATAACTCATTTAAGGCAAAAGTACATTCATTTATTTGTCATATTTTTTTAAAAGTTTACTTAGCGCTTCCTGTAAAATTGCATTTTTCGAGACAGCACGTTTTTCTCGCAAAGATGCGAAATGGTAGTTTAGCTGATTCCACTGGGTACTTATAAGGTGATGTTGGGATTTATCTAACAAGTATTGAGTTGAACCTAGGAAGTTCTACGTAGACATTGTGATCGAAAATACTATTTATGGGTTACCTACCTTCATTATGAATTTCTTGTCTGTTTGCGAACAACTTCGATATTTACCAAACATTGTCTCTTCATGCTTAACCCAAAATACTATGAACGATGGTGCAGGTAAATAACACGCACGTGCCGCTATCTTTTCGGTACAGAGTGATGTGAATGAACTTAGCCATGGAAACTAAGTGTATTAGGTAATACGTGCTTTTGCTCACAAACGTCAAATAAAGTGTTAATATGACGATAAACAGGTGGCGAAAATATCTTTCACTTCAGTTTAATGTGTTTTATTTAATGCCTGCACTTTCACTAACTTTATCACTTATTACGATTTTTACGAGACATGAAACTTTTTACAGGGCCTAAAAGTCTAAAAGAATAAAGATAATATCAAAATATGTTAAGACCATTCTCTTTCGGTTCCAGTACGGTCCAGTTCGTAAGTTCTCACGACTGCAAGTGATCGGTGGGCTTGTCATTGACCCAAGAATTAGTGGACCCATAACTTTATATGAGCTCCAATCCGACTATATTTCAATGTTGTTCGGAATTATTAAATTGGTTCTAATAATTCGCTCGTAAATAAGTAAATAATCACGTTTCTCGGTCGTGATTTTTTTAGTTTGCTTTATTGCCGTCAATTTATTTAAAAAAAATACTGAGCTTTAATCGTTGCTTTTCCGCTAAACTCAATATATCGAAGAGTATAAATAACAATACCTATTTTAAATAACGATTCAGCAAAGTTCTTTGATATCCTAAGTGTCTATTTGCAAATTAACTTCACTAGGAGTAAATCCATCCATCCAAAAAAATGTTACCAAATTCTTAAAAATTATTAAGTAATCAAAATTAGATGCTTTTTTCAATGACAAAGCATCTGTTCAAATAACTTAATGTTTTATTAGCCTGTCTGTCTTTCAATAAATAGTGGGTAATAAATGGAGGTTATATTTTACAGTTTAAAATCATAGCAGTAACAATAAAATGATTGTGTTTATAGAATACAACTGCACCTGCAGTATTGCTGCCATCTTTAAGTGCTATGTTATACCTACACCATTGTTTTTTCTATAACTGTATGAAAAAGCTTTACAGCTAAGCCATTTATTTCATAATATGTGATTGTGACAATACTTTGTATCAAACCTTTGACTCGATAGATAATGCTCCATTTTCTTCCGTTATGTGACCTCTTTAAAATAATCATCATGCAATGTATAGTCACTCCACAAAGTATTACCAGTTCAACATGCAGATTCAGTCTACTTAGATATACCTACCTGAGGCCTTAGTGCGAGCTTTTATACTTACTCGATCACGTTAACGTAAACGTAAACAATTTGTACTGAAACTGAATAAGCACCGCCCGCATTGGATACACAATTTTTCCATACATTTGTATGGAATAATGACGTAAGTTAACGTTAACGTAAACGCGATCGAGTACCTAAGTATAAAAACTCGCTCTAAGGCCACTGTTTCCGAAAAGGGACAAAAACGTCACTGGAATGAATAATTAGCAATTGGACATGGTCAAACAACCGTTATAATGTAAGTGTATCCGAATTCTTAGCTCATCGCCTCTGTGTATCACTTTTGAATATAAACATTAGCATTTGAATGGCTGTAAATCAATGAGTCGCCTACTTAAGGGCCCCGGCACAAATTCACTAAGTTACTGCCTTGCATGACAACTTATTTGTTAAGTGGAACAAATATTTAAGCTTTAGAAATGTTGTAGTGTAATGGGCACAAAGTTGGATTTGACAATGCTTTGACGAACAACGATGCTAAAGATAAAGATAAAGATAAAGATAATTTTATTTGTTACAACATGCGTATACATGCAAATTATGCATGCAGGATGTCACAATATTAATATTTCGTACGTACATGTTTCACCCGTAAGGCGTACAAATTTATAACATTTACAAGAAATAAAAATCAAAAATTAAATCACATAATAGTCTGTAAACAACAATAATAAGTAAAATAAATTAGTCATAAAATGTCACAAAATTAGCAAATGACTTGTTTATACAAATTAGTTGGATGGTTCTCACAAACGGAAAAACTAAACTTAGATTATTCTTGTTATCTACACTCCTTTGCAAAAAAAACGGGCGGTTTGGATTTTTCTACATTATTGGCATTGAGATAAATAACTAGAGAAGCAAACCTCATTAAAATGTGTAAAAAAAGTATAACCACTATTTAAATGCGACGACGTAGCTTTGAAACCACTAAACATTTAAAAGTAAACATATATCTCTCTCACTTACACAAGTCGCAAGAACAATACTGTCGCTTAGATTAGACAAAGACCGCAATATAAAAGTGCAATGGCGGTATGGGGTTGCCTACCCATGCGAAATTTTACCCAACTTTTTAAACGTTAAAAAAAACGTAACGTTAAACGGTATACGTTAAATTATTTTTTAAGTATGTGAATTATGTATTTCTTATTAGATGTGTATTAGAAGGTTATATGTAATGAAAATAATCAAGGCATTTTCTTTTTGAACATTTTTTATTTCCTTTAGTTAATTTTCATACATATAATTTACATTTTTAAATATTAAAATATAAAAACATTAAAAAATATTAAAAATAGTAGCCCACCGGTATCGGGAACAGGGTCCAAGGTACCGGTGGTCAGGGCTGCTTAGAGAGGAACCTCCTAACGATACGTGCGGTGTCCAGAAGTATCGCTTTCTGGAGCAATCTTCCTTAATCCAGCTGCCTAACGAGAGCCTCTTCAGGTGTTGATCGAGGCTCTTGGCTATTATGCCATTAGCCGTCACGACTATCGGCACAACGATTGCTGTATCACATCCCACATGTCGACAACCTCGCGAGTCAGGTCAAGATACTTAATCTGCTTATCTTTTTCAGCTTTCACGAGGTTCTCGTCAAGCGGGACCGCTATATCAATAATCATTGTACGACGCTCTAATCGATCTATCACCACTATGTCTGTCTTATTGGCAACAATAGTCCTGTCAGTTATGATAGATCGATCCCAATACAACGTAATATTGCCATTTTCGAGAACTGGGTCGGGCACATACCTACAGTACGGTACTTCCAATTCCACAAGACTGTATTTCAGAGCAAGTTGCTGGTGGATAATCCTGGCTACAAGGTTGTGCCTATGCAAGTAGTCTCCGTTAGCCAGACGAGAACAGTCAGAAATAATGTGACGGATTGATTCCCCCGGACGGTGGAATGCCCGACAGATGTCAACCGTGCTGTCCTTTACAATATATTTCCGGTAGTTGTTCGTCATCATAACTTCGTCCATAATCGCAAAGACAAAACCTTCAGTTTCCTCAAAGAGTCAGTTTTCTATAAGTCCTTTTCTTTTTGAAGGTTTTTTAAATTCTTCCATGAATTGCACTGTTTCATCATTTACATTTAGCTGCATTTCGTCTTCTTCGCTCAACATACGTTTTTTTTCAGTTCCTCTATAACATCGTTTATTTTTTTTATTTCTAGTCTTTTATTTTTTTGTGATATATTTTTTTCCTTTCCTTAGTCTTCTAGCAGATAAATTTTTCAAACGGTGAATTATTTTCCTCATTTTGGGCTTTCGGGGCATTTCAGTTATTTCGTCTATCTCTTCGTCGGTTTCCACAACATCCACATCCATATTTTCTTCTTCTTAAAGCTCCACCTGCTCTTTAGAATAACGGTTGTCCTGAAAAATATACAATTTATTGTAGGCAAAACAGCTCTTTACAATCTAAAAACTAAGTTGAAAAAAACATTCAGTACACAATGTAGTTTGAGTCGATATAAACTAATTTGTTGCTGTGGGAATTCAATGAGAAGGCATTTTTTGTTGGCATTACCTATAATTTGATAATTACCGCATAAAATCATTACTTACACTAAGCATTAGAATTGCTTGAATGGACAAATAAACACGGCCCCATTCACTTTTTGGGGCTATTTTATCTTGATCACGGAAGTGCTTCGAACAAATGACAGTACATTTAGTAGGTAGCCAGTCAGTCTCTTTTCCCAGCAATCGGATTATTGATTGAGAAGATTGATTGCATCTTTAGGTACTCTGGAACATTGTTAATTATTATTAAAAAATATTTAAAATCGCTTATTCCATAAATTAAAAACTCCCACAAATGTGGGAAAATAAAACATAGTTTTTAGTTGTAACACTGATCATATTAAAAAAAAAATCTACATTTTATTTATTTTACTGAGTTTTTACGCTGATATAAACACAGAAACAATATACTTACGGGTGGAAAGCAATTCCGGTAGTTTTTGTGATCTTGAATCGCATTCTTTCATTACGCATTTACCCATTTTGGCGATATTTTTTGTCGCGTGTCACTCGGTTCACTTCGGCTGCCGTCATACAGAGCACTGAACTGACGTTAGCTACGCATACGGCCGTGGCCGTATGTCCAGTGGCAACGCCTTAGCGCGGTAATTGCTAATCTAGTGTATATATATCAATGATTATTGGTAATCATTTATTTCTAAAGAGGTTTGAATAGCCAAACTATGTTACTGGCACTTAATAAAGAGTCTGAGTATGAAAAAAAGTTAACTTCAAATTCGAAACTGTTGTTTTTAAAAATAAAAGGCCCTTTCTCAGTTTATGACTTTTTACTTACTACTCGCGGGTTTGTGGTTAAAAGGTTATTAGACAACTAAAACTAACTTCTCGTTATTTTTATTAGAATAATTTATGTTTGTGGCATAATCCTGCTTTATTATGACTTAAAACAGAATATCTTTGTGTCGATTGTAATGGCAGAAAAAGCAATAAGAGCTAGTAAAATTATAGCGCTGCTGAAAGTGGGGTGTAGCCAATGTTACGGCTCACAGCGGTTAAACGTGAGTCGTTCCACCGTCCAAAGAACCCAGACTCGATACCAAGAGACAGGTTCCGTTCAAAGAAGGCAAGGGTCTGGGAGAAAACGTTGCACACAACCACGAGACGACCGGTTTTTAGTGACTCAGGCGCTGAGGAACCGCAAATGCAGTTACATAGACCTCAAAAGAAACCTTGAAGAAGTACGAGGAGCACAAGTTAGCCTATGGACAGTGAGGAGGAGGCTCTTAGCGGTTGATATACGCAATCGACGACCAGCACGGGCCCCCCCAAGTTACTCCGTGAGCACCGGATTGATCGACTAAGGTTCACTAGAAATTGTCTATCTTGGACACTAGGTAACTGGAGTAGCGTGCTTTACTCCGATGAGGCTCGAATTTGTCTGAATGGTGAGGACCGACGTCGGCGAGTGTTACGAAGACCAGAGGAACGCTATGCCGACGTGTGTTTCGAAGAAATCACCCCTTATGGTGGAAGGTCCGTTATGTTTTGGGTTGAGCGTAACATCCAGCTATCGTACCGAGATAGAGTTCATTGAAAATGGCTCACTAAATGCGCAAAGGTACATAACAGGAATAATTTGTCAACATGCACAGCCCGCATTGACTGTAATTGGTGAATATGCCATTCACATGGACGATAATGCTCGGACCACCGTCCTGGCGACGTAGATGCTTATATGCAAGAGGTCGGTATTCGTCGTCTGGATTGACTAGCGCGGAGCCCCGATCTTAACCCCATTGAGCACGTCTGGTACCTTCTAAAAAGGCGAGTACGATCTGTCCAACCCCTTCCACAAAACATCAGGGAGCTTAAACGTGTGATTTCGGCTGAGTGGGAACACATTCCACAGGACACCATCAAACGCCTGGTGGAAAGCATGCCAAGACGATTACATGCCGTAATCGCTGCAAGGGGAGGTCATACTCGTTATTAATTTTTATTTTTTAATGTCTTTTTTTTATTGAAATACCATAAAAATACTCGTAGTGTTAATTTAATTATACCTTAAAAATTTTCATTTTAACACGACTCTCTGTTTACATTGACTAAAACTCCGATTCCAGGATTTAAGGGTTTAAAACCTATATTCTCAATAATATAATAAGAAATAATATAATAAGATATAATGATAATAAGAAATTTCTAGTCATTTATGCTAATGACATACTAATAGTAGATTATGCACCGAGGGGCTAAAGTTGTGTCTTATGTCACGGGCTCTATTGAATCTCGAGCGCAATGAAGGATTCGGGATTTAACTCCCGAGCGCAGCGAGGTAGTTAAGAGTTTAACTCACGAGCGAAGCGAGGGAGTTAATACAAGAATCCTGAATGCAGCGAGGGATTCAAGCTAGCCCAAGGCAAAGACACCTTTAGCCCAGAGGAGGATACTCTACTTTTTACACCTACTGTGAGAAAATAATAGCCATAGTACGAAAAACAAAGTATTTATTAAATAAACAAACAGTAAGAATAACATATTTAGAACTAGTTAGTTATATGCACTTACATATTAATTGAAGTTAATGGTAACATTTGAGACATTAGTCCAGTTGTGCAAAGATAAAGTTAAGTTTTTATTTGGTACGTTTATAGATGTTGATGTGTAATTTAAAAAAAAAAAAACTTGAGAGGTGTCAAGGGACACCCGGATGGAACGAAGTTCCTTTTGATTAATTAGTGAAGGAATTGTAACAAAATTTTATTTTTATACTTATCATCATCATCATCATCATCATCATCATCATCATCATCATCATCATCATCATCATCACCATCATCATCACCATCATCATCACCATCATCATCATCATCATCACCATCATCACCATCATCATCATCATTATCATCATCATCACCATCATCATCATCACCATCATCATCATCATCATCATCGCGACACCACACTGTCGATTTTTAGCGTGAACACACAGGATTCGCATTGAGTTTGTATGCCACCGTCCACACTATTCACATTACACATTACACATATCTGGACCCGGGTTTAGATCGACGACGTATTGACCGAGCCATGGTTATTGCTGACGGTAACTTTCATCACTAAGGCCTCATTTACGGAGACTCTAGAGAAATCTTAAACGCTTCTCCGTAAACACTCTCATAGAACGCCCTATGTTTGAATTTAGTGCGGGCCGCTCCGCACAACGCGACGCGCGACGCCCCTCATCTCCGTTAATGAGGCCTTAGGCCGTTGTCCGTATGTTTGTCACTAAACAAGTAATGACATAAAAACACTATTAAGTGCTGTAATACAACTCTTCCTTAAGAAGACGAAAGATAACAGATTTGTTAACACAAATGCACTTTAAATGTTCATCTGACCTTTGTCTTGTAACATAGCTGAAGTGACTACATTTACGATAGGTACATAAAACTAAATACAAAAGCCGACGATAGTAAACGAAGCAATAAGTCTGTTATAAAACATTATTATCGCTGAAACAAATATCTTCGCTGTCTAAAACCGATTGAATAGATTTCTAACGTCAAACAGAGTTTTATATTCATATGTTGCTATCTGAATGAATAATGAAGATTGAAATTATCGTATACACGTATATCTAAAGCCATCGTATTTTTCTTACGTTGACCGTTGCGATGTCATTTACATGAGATCTCCGCCAGTCATAAATGCAACGCTAATGATTCTTTTACGATTGTCTTCTGATAGCTTTCAGAGTAATTTCGAGTCAATGCACTCGTTTTTATATTGTTTTTTGTAACAAGCTATGCCTGTGCTTTCTTTGAAGGTATACGTTACCGAGTTTATAGTACCTATCCCACAATTTATTGTTAACCGGATCGACATATTTATGTAGTTGAAGTTTCTTCCAAGCGATCTTTGTACCATACACAGACCACTTGGAAGAAATTTCTGTCTTTGCTAAAGTTTATTTGGTCAAGTTTTTCTTCATAGTTTTCTGTTGTTGGTACGCTCCTATCTGCTTTTTATGAGTTTTCTAGTTTTATTATCTTTTATTATATTATTACTGTCAAGGATCTGGTATTCGATAAGCGTTTCCTCAGTATCCCTATTTTCAAGTTACACCTAGGTTCTACCTGTACTTACACCGTAATAATCTCAACCACAAACATAATGTTTATGATATATATACTTATTAAAATATGTGGATTCCATTTCCGTTAAATTTTGACACTCAGTAATTTAAGTTTGGGTTCAACATAGTTTAAACATTTTGTGACGCTGCACGCGACTGCTTAAAATAGTGGCATTAACCTCAAATACATTCCCCAAAAGTTCTATACATTCAGATGTTTTATTAATTCCTTCGTTGGTTTCTATATGACCACCTGCTACATGAATATTATTTTAGGCCATGGCGTGACTTTCTTGTTGTTGATGTTATAAACAACCGATAGCTAATAGGCTCTGCTGTTAGCTTAATATTGTTTTTTTTGTGTACAACTATGGGAATCCAAACTTGCATAAACCGAAGCCTAAGTTCTTCTGGATTCTTTTATTCGTTCTCTAGATTGTTTTCAATGTTACCGAGCGCATTGTCTACACTAATAGTCTTTCTTTTAACAAAATCTGTGACTAACAAAACTGTGGCGGCATCTACATCGCCACATACGAACTACGCATCAATGACATGACGTCACGCAAAACCTGCATCGCGCAAATAGAGTTTACCACGCGATTAGCATATATACAACGTCCCGACATCAACCGTCGGGCAGTAGCCCACCAGACACAACACCCGTCTGGTCGGAGGATCCTCCCTTTCAATAGAGGATGAGTGAACTTTACACCCTGTTCCTCATGCCTCTAAACTGGTGACCCCGAGCATGAACGTCAGCGCAGCCTTCGTGCAGCTACATCAGCGTGACGTCATCAGCATCACTTCCTCAAGCTTTCGAGCGGCGAGTCACACGCCAGCCAGAACCCACGGCTTCAACGGATATCCTGACCACCAGCATGCAGCGGACGCGCATTCCTGGTCATCACCTTCAGCCTCAACCTCAACCCAGCGCTGTACACTCCGACTCACTGGAGCACAACGCAGCGCCACCCCGATTCACTGGGGTATCACCGCAGACAGTTCCGACTCACCGTGAACTATGCGGCACCCGGTTCCGACTCACTGGAACCACAACTGGCACTGGCAAGCATTGCAAGATACACGACTCAGCCCACTATCGACCTTCGGTGTCCGGAGGGGAGTGATGTGGCGGCATCTACATCGCCACATACGAACTACGCATCAATGACATGACGTCACGCAAAACCTGCATCGCGCAAATAGAGTTTACCACGCGATTAGCATATATACAACGTCCCGACATCAACCGTCGGGCAGTAGCCCACCAGACACAACACCCGTCTGGTCGGAGGATCCTCCCTTTCAATAGAGGATGAGTGAACTTTACACCCTGTTCCTCATGCCTCTAAAAAACAAAACGTAGGTTTTGGACTAGGTGCCAACATTCAAATAGACAGTCTATTTCAACTGTAATATGAGAATCAATAAAAATCTGAATATACAATTTATGAGGGTCCACGCTTCATCGGTTTTGCTTTTTTCATGTCTGCCTCATTATGCGGAGATAACGTTACATTTGCGGAATTATGTAAGTAATATTACTATATTTATTGATAGCAATTGGCTTTGGACTTACCTACTATCTACTAATATTGTTATATTTAATATGTCTTACTTAACTATCGCACGAAAACGGAACCCCAAATTGGAACAGGAATCAATAAAATTATCGAATTTAATAATATCCGTTGTTAAAATATGTACATTGGTCACGAGCGTCCGATGACTTTTTACTAATGAAGGAGAATGTTATGAATACTCAGTAATTAGAAATATAATCTCAAGCTAATGTTAAAAAATATATATCCGGAGTTCGTGGTTCAGTGAATGTTTTAATGTTACCTGAATTACTTGAATTATTCATGAAGTTTCCGTAATGGTGCACTCAGTTTCTTTGCGAGGTTTTGATGTATTTAGAAAATTGCTTGTGGAGCCGGAAATAAAAGACAGATCATGAGTTATTTCATTAGAATTTCTTCACTTATCTGAGCACAATACGAGTAGATAGCGATTAGCAATCATGAACTATCTGTATTTCTGCCACGATTGCCATTTTTACATTTTTTTTATTTTTTTTAATTACTGGTAATAAACTTACAGTAGAGATTCGTCTAACATTCTGTTCTGCAGTATATACTGCAGAACAGAATGTTAGACGAATCTCTGAACGAATGATTTGTAGTGTCTAGTGAACGTTTATAGATTGTTGCTCTATGACCCTATTGACCTCAATTGCATTTGAAAGAGAACCATGTTATTTGATTTATAGCCACACCTTACAATAATTAATCTTTCTATTGCTTACAAATTCAAAGTCCTTAGTCAATTCAATGTGTATTTAATGAAGAATCAATAAAAAAACCACTTCATAATAATACTTCAACGTTCTTCGATTTTTAGGTATTGCCAATTGATCGCTTGATTACATAACAGATAATGATAGCCAATATATTTAAGTATCAACATTACGTTTGCTTTCTATGCCTATCTGCCATGTTACAATATGTCTAAAGGCGGTAATCTTGCTAAATGGCTTTCAAAATGGAATGCAAACAGTAAAGTCACGAATTCACCAACACACTTGCGAGTTGTTGTGAGATGTCGCGGGCAAATATTATGTCAATTACGATACACGCACGCATTACAAAAATGAAGGTAGGTAGCTATGTATCGATGTGAATATTATATAAAGTAGGAGGCTTTTTTTTTTTTTTATTTAACGCACCTAATATTTTTAATTTCCCATATCTTTGTATGGCAGAGACGAAATGTTTGAATATCAACAATTATAAAAGGATGGGAAAATCAATTTGTAAGAGCGTTTACGTATGTGGGTGTTAGTCACGTGTCGTGCGTAAGCTTATGTACGCAATCATATTTTGTACTTTATATATCTAGGAAGTGTGAATTCAATATACTTCATTCTCAAGGCTTAAAGTCTCGTGTTTGAAAGCTGTATGTGTGACACTCGTACAAAACTTACATATATCTAAATCTGTTTTCATTTGTACAGTCTGTCTGTTCGGAATTGATTTAAAATGACTTCTGGATTGCTTCTCTTGATTAAAATAAATACAGCCACACTGTAATGAAAGGATGCAGTGAATGGAAACTGTTTGCTACGTTCTCATATTACTTCATTTTCTGTGTTCACATTGTTTTTCTCATGTTTCTATTATATTGTGTCGATGTAATTTTAAATGAAGATTATTCACGGAAAATGTTCAGATGGGGCATAGTGTGTAGCATTTCAAATGTTTTGGAAGCTACATTAGTATTAGCTGAAGAAACATTGAAAAGGTGCTAACGTGCTTTTCGATTTCGAATTCTGTTTTCATAGTTCAGGACACAAGTACGGTCACCTCGTAATGAATTCTGAATAGCATTCACACCTTCTATACCCTTCAGGCATTTAACAAAAACCAGTAACACTATACCCTCAAAAAAACTTCACACATAAATCTCATCATGCCTGGGTCACCGAATACATAATGTAACATATCACATATTCACTATAAATAGATCCTATTGTCTTCGGGCGTGATACAGTGCCTCACAAAAAACCTTTCGGTCATTCTTTTGTCTAAGTGTTCATTGTTTTAGTTTTCCTATGTCCTCTCCCATGAAGTTACGCCAGTTTGCGTAACTTGAACCTTTTCGCCCTATACTCGTGAGAGCCCCAGGGTCCATGTGCTGTCAGCCGAGGCCGGGATACTGCGAAACCACTGCGATGTCAATGGCCACGCAGTAAGCAATCTAGTCGCCCCTACTATGTGACACCTGTTTGGATCAAGTTTGCTTTCATAATTTCTTTGAGCGTTAAAGTAGTTTTTATTACTTCATCTGTTTTTGTTAGTAGTTCTTCAGTCGGACTTACCTGTTGGTGAAATTGTAGCATATGTTCTTTGCGGACTTTAGTGAAGTAATCGAAATGTTTATCAGGTACGTAGTAGGTAACCCAAACAACGTGTTTACTAACATGAATACAAACGAGTGAACTGCCAAATTGAGATTTGGGTTAAATTTCTAATCTTGATAAAAATCACTTTACCCATAAACGAGTATCTATAGGCTATTTAGTTTTATCCAAATTCATTTGGCTATCCGATAGTAAGTTCACGCCTATCTTGATTTACTCAAATAACGTCACGCACTCACACATAAAAGTTGTAATGTATAAGTCGTAGTAGTATTGCTAGGGAGACAGGCAGGATGCGAAGTGGTGTAGCAAACAGGTCGCAGCGCCCGCGCATGTAAGAGACACCTTGCTAATCGCGGACCGCATTCCGGTCTATTGCCGTCCACCTTGCAAACGCGCAACAAATCGTCATTTTGTAAATGTGTTATGGTTAGACTTAGATTCAATAGTTTACCTTCGTTTTAGGTGCTCTTGACTAGCTTACTCCCATAGTACGGTGGAATGGGGGTAGTGAGGTTACACAGATTACATACAGAGACACATTTATACACACAGATTACAGATAAATTTTGGTATATCTTCGCAACTAGCTGTTATGTTAGCAGGCTTTAGATTATCGTAACAAATGCATGGCCATTCTTATGAAGGGTCGGTCATTAGTCCAAATGGATCTGCGGCAGACGTGATTTACTTTGTGGCTGAAAAAATATACGCACTAGGAATACAATGAGACGTAAAAGTACAACTAAGATAATAAATTATATACCTATAGGAAGAGTTACGTAATTATTCTCTGCTAAACCCACACTTCACAGTCCACACCCTAAGCCTTGTACATTCACAACCCGGATCTTCAACCTCATTGCCTAACATATATCACGTTAAACGTTACATCTTCCAGGATCAAAGTTCATCTGTAATTTTATTAGCAGAATCTAATCATGAAAGATGTCTATCGTCGACTTAATGTGCTGTGGGAAGCTCGGTATAGTGATCACGACGTGTGTCATCAAGTTAGGTAATGTTTTTGGTGAAGAGTTGAAGTCTTCTTACATTACTGTCTATATTTCTGCCAGTCAGTCCCTGCCTAATCCTTCGGGGAGTAGAGGCAGGATATTATGTTGTGTTATTTCAGCCTTTGATTTGACATCATTGCTCTATTTATTTCCATCGAAGCTCAGAACATATTCGTTAAATACAATTTAATCTCCTTTCTTATTTAATAGAACTTAAACATTCACCATTTTCAGGTCTACATTAACTTGTGTGAAGTTTGTATTGCTTCTCAAGGCAGTCAGTGTTTTATCTAAGCTGAGTTATATTCGAACTCTAAAATGTAACTAGTATCTTCAAGGCACGTATATAATCATCAGAAAAAAATGGTCACCTGCTTCCGTTACATCTGACACCGAAAATCACGATACCAGTGTTCGTACGAATGTATTTTCCCACACAAAACGATGTCATTACGAAGTGTTTATCTCAATACTTGCATGCGATTCGATAATTAATTAACACACTTACCTAGTAATTATCAGTATTCATCTAAATATTATAAAATCTACCAGTTATATGAATGGCATATTCATTTAGCTGATTCATGCAATGTTATCATGCTATTCGCTCGAATCACAAATTGGAGCACAATTTACTAAGCCTAATGATGCTAATATTATAGCAGGGGAATTGGTAAATTGTTTGTGTATTTCATTCACATTTCAACACATAACCTATGATATTTATAATCCGTAAGCCGCCCCAAAGGAGAGTAAAAGAAAAACAAAGAAATACGTTTTCTATATCAATACTTACAATCTTTAAATTAATTATTGATCAGCTCACAGCTGTATATTGTACTAACAATAAATGAAGTAGTTCAGCCATAAGGAGTGAAAGGCCAGTGCTTGCCATAAGTAGATTCAATAAAAACTTTAACCATAAGACTCGGTTCAGGTCCCCTTCGAATTATTTGCTCAAGTTTAAAATGAAATATTATATGCAATGTTCTCCTACTCCTTTGAGATGTTAAAGGTATCATTCCCAGCCAGTAATGTGTACATATATTTATAAAATTTTTGTTATTTACTTTATTGTCAAGTTTAATATTATGTTTTTCCTCCTATAGTAATTATATTTTCGTTATTTGCTGTATTTTGTATGTTCATACTGGAACCTTATTTGGCTTCCTTATTTTTGTTTGGCTTGGCTTTAATTTTTGACTTAGCTTTAGTTTTTGACTTAACTTTAACTTGACTTGCCCTTGTTTATTTTTCTTTTTTTTTGGTTTTGGCTTTTTAGATTTGCTCTTTTGTGTTTGTACTCTCTGATGATATGCTGTTTGGCTCTTCTTTTGTGAATTCTTCTGAAATGTTTTCTTCTTCTGAACTTTTAGCATCTTCTTCTTCTGATTCTTCCCGAATTGGTTCTTTGGGATGTAGTATGACCTAGGCGTTTTTCACTAGTAGTGCTTATATTATCACCTTCACACACCTTTGTGAGCTATACTTAGATTTGGAGTTTAGGAGATGCTTCTTGTAAATCACATAATGTATTGTAAGTTTTCCCGTCAGAGCCGCAATAAAACACTCTTGCTCGTTTCCACGGGCAAAACACTGCTCCGTATAAGTGTGGAATAAATACAAGGAGAACCGTGGTTGTAAATTAAAATGACAAACAAAAAAAATATTTTTTCCATTAGTAATAATCGATCCTGACTTGGCTATCCATGAGTAAACAAAAGTCAAATCTCTATATTTTCACAGAAAAGACATGACGAGAGACATTTTCTACATTTTCTACTTAAGGGGGACGCGCGAAATTCAAATTTTCTTGCATTTTTTGGAATTTGCAGGTTAGTGTAAGGTTGTACCCACCAAAAACATTTTCATGTAAAATGTTGCCAAGACGAGACCACATAGCTCGCACTGACAAGAAGCTATCAGATCTCACGTAGAGCCAAGCTTCTAACTCTACACGCCCTAACTCTCCAAGCCCTAACTTTACAAACTCTACACCTTAGTCAAAATATGAGGCTTGGCCGTTTCGTTACTACAAGAACTATTGTATAACAGAAAAGTAATGAACAGTGAATACATTTTTCACCTTGCTCCCATGTGATGGTAGCGAAACGGCCAAGCCACATATTTTGACTAAGGTGTAGAGTTTGTGAAGTTAGGGCTTCGAGAGTTAGGATTAGATTTCGAAGCGCGTCGTTGCATTTTCTATGAAGATAAACTACTGTAACATTATTATACTGTGGTTGCGCCCAATGCTAAAGTTATGTAAAAAACCATGAAGGATGGAGTAGGTACATACTAAAATACTTCTGGATTTTCATTTATTTCATGATAATTAAATAGAAACACTATTTTAAATTCGTTTAGGCTTGACATTAAATAGATCTTTTGTTTCTTCTACCGCTTTCTATACTTTTCTTGCCTGCGTTACTAACATAGGGCCCAGAGGAGGCCATCCAACAGGCATAATCGCCTTTATCTTCTAGTAGTTTATGCCTGAATTCTTTACAAGTTTCATTAATACGTTTCCGGATCCAGTAACTACTGAAAAGAGATGGACTGAGCTACAGATCAAGTTGTAGTGTAGTGAAGTAGGTTGTAATAGTTATTTATGCAACTAACGTATAATAAGGGGTATTAAAACACGAATGTGGGTTACCATGCTATTATGGTTCCCATGGTTACTATGACACTGGCTGTTTTAATGTTGGCAATAAGCTAACTGTTTCAGAAACTTTTATAGACGATTTATAGCATGGGTGTAAATAAATATTATTTACGAAACGAACCTATGAATTTTTGTCAGAATCTTTGCTGTTGCCGGTTTATAATTTTTTGTCAAAATCTTTGCTATCCGGTTCCCATGGCATTTTGTTGGGACCCGGCGCGGGCTGGTAAGGCTCTTTCTTACAGTTATGGGAACACCAACTATTTATGCCAGAATTACTCGCTTAACTATTTAAAGGAAATAAAACTATTGCATTTGCACAGAAACATTTATTTGGTCGTAATCGTAATTAAATATTACAAGTAAGGCAAAGCAGATTACCGTCATTCAGGCCGTTTCAGGGTGGAGTATAGTAAGTGGAACTCTATAATGGGTTGGTTGATCAAGTATGGCAACCAGCAAACTCATCTAAAGGATGCAATATAGAAAGCAATTTTATAGTTTTCCCAACACATCATGTAAAATTAAATCTACCATAGAAGCCAGAAATGTTTTCTTTGAAACCCATAACACCAATTTCACTGAAACACAATCCAATGGGCTACACAAGTCTTTCTTTGTGATCAGGAGTTGTTGTTTTGTTGTTGTACGTTTCAGTTTGTTGTATGATTTTTTTTTGTAACTGTTTGCGAGTTTAGTGCGTTTGGTTTTTCACGTTTATATGTTGAATTGCATCATTTGAAATGTAGAGATGGACGATTAAATTAACTGTTGGATTAAAATTTTTCCGTGTATTAATTTTGATATTTTGTTAGACGTAGGTAGTATTGTATTATTGTAGCCGTTGGTGATGTAGTGTCAGGAATGGGAATCATTCTCAAGAATATTCCATGTTATTGTCACTATCACAACGAAATATGTGCTTCGTGTACGTACCTACCTAATTACATTTAGTTTCTTTGTTGAAAAATAAAGTGTAAGTATGAATTTAATTCTAGATAATTCTGTTAAGTAAGTATCAAAAAATATTCTAAATATTTAAACGCCCAATAGACGACCATCCAGTACACTATGGCTTTTAGTAGTACTTAAAATGTGAAGTATTTTAGTACAGTAGTAGTATTTAGTACCTATATATACAATAATACCAAATTGTAAGTACTAGGTATAATAACTGTTATTATAATCACCGTCATCTTCGCCTTCCGACGGTTCTAAGATCGAGGAGACGTACTTTGCGTTGCAGCTTCCCTCATGCAGCACTGCCAGGTCTGTATCTTCGAGTCTGGCCCAGATCAGCTGGCACATGGTCGTGTAGGTTTTTCCATCGTTGCCGCAAATAGGTCCTTTTTCGTGGCAACCGGCTTGGCGGGCAGAACTCCATGTTATGTGAACTAGTATCAACAGACCTGCAGAACATAAATGAAGCTGTTGAAAATATACCAGTACCTAACCTAACCTAACCTAACCTAAACAACATTTTGAATATTATTATTTTATTGAAAATATAGGGATGACCCATGACCCGAAATTCGTTTCACATTCGGTTTAACCTTAAGGCTTGTCCGCCTTAAAAAGCCCAGTCACGTTCTGCATAGAAAAGAAAGAGAAGCGCGACGACACAACGCTTGCAAAATATGAAGTAATTATCGATTTACAAAAAATGAATTGATTGGACTAAAAAAGTAATGATATGAAATCATTCCTTATTATTTCGTAAAGAACTGTATAAATTTATGAACACTTTTAATGAAAAATGTAGGAGTAATATCATATGGTATGAACTAGAAAAAATAGACGGAAATAGACCTGGATTTAGTATTTTTTTTCCTTAGTTCTACAAACTCAAATAGATTTCAGGACAAATGAAATCACTTCTTATGTATTGTAGATTGCTGTGTATTGTTTCCTATCAAAAAGATGCTATAGTTACTGTAAAGATGGACACAAAGTTACTTAGTTTCGCCGTATTTTAGGGAGGAGCAGCCTTAATATACTGTATAATCTATGTTTAACCGAACTCGAACTTCGGCGGTTTGAACCAAACTCCGGCATTCCATTTTCTAAGCCTCTAAGTCCTCAGAACGATCAATCGCAATTGATCACTATGGAATATGCAAGTTACTTATATAAATTTGGTTCAAATATTTTTATATTGAATTTTTATTAGCCGGACATTTGAACTGAAGTATTATTTTATGAATTATTATATTTTTAAATACTTAAAATTAATAAATAAAGTGCAAATTAAGCGAGGGACATTCAAATTTGTAAAACGCAACACCATTGGTTAAAACCACAGAACAGATGAAAGAGGTTAGAAAGCAAATAGTTCCTGATTTGTATTAGAAGAACGCGTGTCGCCACTTATCTCCCACTCTTTGACTCCACTACAAGCAAGATACCAATACGTGCGCGCATTGCC
Source organism: Cosmia trapezina (assembly GCA_905163495.3). Classification (NCBI taxonomy): domain Eukaryota; kingdom Metazoa; phylum Arthropoda; class Insecta; order Lepidoptera; family Noctuidae; genus Cosmia; species Cosmia trapezina. The sequence goes on from LR991028.1 coordinate 8,130,379, forward strand.
ATCAATTTCTGTTGTAGTAATATTGTCAATCGCTTCAACTACACTTGGTAGACGATCAATTTGCGCATCAATGTGTATCAATCACGGAAAAATTGACAATTGCAATTGGTCGTTTCTGACACGAACATCCTCATCTATCGTTCTTGAACCATGTATATCCAAACAATGAATACTAAAATTGTTTAAAGAGTTTCAGTAACCCACCTTTATAACCTTGGAAGTAGCTGAAAAGGGAATAATTTATTAGCAGTTCAGTTTCATACTCTATGAACACATTTTGCCTTGGCCTAGGGTTGACTACATCAACACCTGGCGTCTCCAAGTAAAAATTAAATTCACTCACCAATAAATAACATTTTCGGAATTAATCGAGCCGTATGTATGTCGCCGTATGTGTCAATTATTCAATTTAAATAAAACCCGCCGCATATGTAATTATTCATACCGTGTAATAATTAAAAGAACTTTGTTACCTGTTTCAAGTTTCAACTGAAATAATTGAGTAACGGAACAGAACATTCTTTGCACGTATATATAAATTATGTGTGAATTATTCGTTCATGGACCTCCTAATTGATATTGTTAACATAAAAAACTAAATTGCTTGATGCTTGTAACTAAATTATTTAATGTGATTTTGATAATATATTTCTACATTATTTAATTAAAATCACTAATAAATGAAAATCACACTCAAAGCGAATACAATTGCCAGTGCCACGCAATTAGGAAGCTAGTTCTGCCTATATTTATTACCATACAAGCTTCTGCCCGTGACTTTGTCCGCGTGAAATTTTTTGTTTTAACATCTATTAGCTTCCCATTAGTGAAAGAATTTTCGGAATCGGATCAGTACCTAGTTTCGAAGATTGTTCCTTACAAACGCACAAATTTTCCCTCTTTATAATGTTAGTAGGTACCTACTAGTATAGGTACCTAGTAAAAATCTATAAAAGTGGTTGCGACTTGCTATACGACTTCGTACTTAGGTATTTCTTTCGTCATCCCTCTGCAATATAATCTAACCATTAAACTTGTTCTTCAGACAATGTAACAATAACAATCATATCTACATAATACATCGTTCATTGATCTGATAAATCATTGCCATCTGAAATATAGGTATGTGCAAAGATTTAAATCATTAGATCCGCCGAAAGGTGCTCACGTTTGTATTTCGGTATGACACCTCTGACACACACAATGGTGCAGTCGCCATGGAAATGCCATATATTATACATGCCATATTCTCACTGTGGACACTTTTTCACGACATAAGTCCTTACTTATGTACTTTTTCTCGACATAAGTAAGGTGAGGACCTTTCCTCACCTTACTTATACCCTTACTTAAACAAGATATGATCAATATTAGTTTGACACGGATATATTCCACATTGGTGATTATCAATAATCAAGTGTGATTTTTTACTCAGAGCTGCGTTTGCGATACAAGCACAAAAATAAATGCAAGAATCATATTCAGAATGCTTCATTTGTACTGCGTATGAGATGTTCGGTAAACCTTACTTTGACACTACGGGTTTACTTTGATAACTACTTTTGAAAAACTAATTTTATTCGGCGTGTTCGGTGTTATAAAAGGTTTTGTTGGTGCACCGGTTACTGGGTATTTTTAAGATAAGAAAAACTTTCATGCCTCCAAAAATCTATACCTTGAGCCTCCAAAAATCTATAGCTTCCCATATTATGGCGTACACATATTAATTCATTAATAAATTAAATTCTTTATTTACAGTTGTAAAGCACAGGGCGCATTTTATTAACTAGTCAACATTTCGGTGATGCAGAAACAAACATTCGTAGGTGCAATTTATTACAAAATTGGTATACAAAAATACAAAAACATCACAAACAAAAAGTTAAACGCGCGTAACAGTAGTTCGAGAAAGACAAATGAAATAAGAAACTTAGAACTATTGCACAGTCAATCAATCAATATCTGCGTAGCCTTTTCCCAACTATGTTGGGGTCGGCTTCCAGTCTAACCGGATGCTGCTGAATACTAGTATTTTACATGAAGCGACTGCCTATCTGACACTATTGCACAGTATAGAGCAATAAAATGAAACAAAAGAAACGTCCATTTACTGTCAAAATATTAGATGACAGGCGACAGGTTAATCCTAACACAGCACTCGGCGTCATGTGGCGCAGGATTATGTTCCTCAAAACGGAACGAAGCCATATTACTATTTACCCTGGTGTGCACATACTTAAACGTTGGCTAGTGTTGCAACTCCGTGGCTCAGTTTGTTCATATGTTCCCATGTTTCTCAACAACGACTCAACAGGGCACGGATGGTAAAATTTACACTACAGAAGCCGATCACATAAACGATTCATCATGACTAAGTGAATCGTTTGCCGATGTTAAGTGAAATATATCGTGTCTTACTCAATCAGCGAATCAATGATTTTCTTTAAACATGAACTCACCCACTTATGACCCGATCATACTTGGAAATATTGTTCAGTGTGCATTTATAATCAGACATTTCTCTTTAACTAACACTCCATTGAACATGAATATTTATTTATTTCCAACAAAGCATACACCAAAAATACAAAAATACATGTTAAAATACCCATACTATTTTTAAATTTTATAGTGTAGCCTTAATTAAAGGCTGCCATGGCATGCACTAAAGATAGGAGTAGGAAATGCAGTTACAATATATATTTTACAGTGTAATTTGATAACTAACATTTTGTGATTCACCTTGTCAAACGCCTTGCTAAAATCAGTGTAGATTACATCTACAGGTGATCCACGGTCTACGGCATTGAATATTCTTTAAATTGTTATGCGGTTGACGTAATTTACTTGACAGTTATTACATCAAAAGTGATTGGTGGAATTTGGTATAGTTAGAATTCATAGAAATTAGCTTAAGTTAAATTAACAAAATTGATTATTAAAGATTTATAAAATAAAACAATAACAAATTAATGTAGTCATTGGTTTTCTTTTTGTTCCACATACATCGAAGACGATCACATAGCATTCGTCTCTAACATTATTGTTTAGAAAAATATAAAACTTAAAGAAGAAAACTCATCGTTATCAGATAAATAAAGGGTTTAATTTTTACAAAAATATACCATTTATTTATTCTACTTACTATTTCGCATAATTTTGCACATAATACTGGCGCATTTCATTAACATCCATTTGTTGTTTTCTTATATCGTCACCAAGTGGTGTCAAACATTGGCCGACGTGGAGCACTCTGAGATTTTGGTTACTTTTCGCACCATTTTCAAACATGCAAGCGTTGGCGTATGTAACCATGTCTGTGCCACATATTGGTTCCCATTTCCCGCTGCAGTAATTATTGCAGGGCTTAAGGAGGGCGACATCTAATGAGTCGTCGATGAGTCTTGCGGCTTCTAAATCACACATCGACGGATATGTGATACCATCTGTCCCACAAACCGATCCAATTATTTGGTAACTTATCGGGCAAAACGAAGCTACAACGTTCCTTTGCAGAGTGAGCACACACGCGATCAAAACTGTAAGAGAAAATAAGTACGTTTTTAAATCTTATCACTGTTATACAACAAAACATTCCAAATACTAGAGAGGTAAAGGACTAAGGAGGTTTTAATAAAAAAATACATAGGAGACACTCTGCTGACAAAAAAGACACTATCACGCAATCGCAAATCAGGGTCAAGTATGGAATCTCAATAACCGAACAGCACGAACTCGCGAGAGCTTGGGTCACTGCGATTTAGCACAACACTAGTTACTACTACGAAAACATGGAAAACTGTAAACTTAACACGCACTTATTAGATTCCGTAGAACTCTGTATATTGATGCGGCGGGATGCATGACTGAAGTGTGAATAGACACAGACAGCACAATTACGATCTACTTATAGACATTAAATGAATGGCCATTGTTGGTTTGCATAATGGATTTTTTTAATTTATGGAAACAAATATAATTTGGTTCATGACATAATTATTTGGATATGATCGGCATGTCCATGAAATAGATCATTGTGTTTTCTTTGCTATTTAGCAAATAGTTATTGGAACATTCCTCTATTGAGTGTTATTATGAATTTATTCCTAAAAATATGTGCATGGACGGCCATGTGTAAAGAAATCACTGAAATTGTGGCGCATGCGGTTTTACACTATACGCAGTTTTACTGTCTGGATGTGAAATCCTGATACATTGTCTGAAAGAGCACCTAAATTAGCTTGACAATCGAACTCGGCCTTAAGTGTCTTATAATATAATATTAAATAAGCAAAAGCTGTCAAAGTATCGTGTTACAGAATTCGGTAAAATATCTAATGAATGCATCAGCGGCTCCTTAGATCACGTTTTATTGCGACAAAAAATGTATTCATTCAAGCATTTTCATAATCTCTATTAGTCGGAAGTGTGAGGAACTTGATACATTGGTGTTGGTGTATTTTCGTAGTTCATATTATGGAAATGGTCTTCTGACTGACGCATACCTACGCCATTATTATATTTCAAAAGGATATTCCAAGCAGTCGGCAGCTGTTTGAATTATTTGATACTTCCTTATTAAACAGTTTCTTTTGAACTTCTATTTTTAAAGGCAAGTAACTTTTTGGAAGCGATATTGCATAGGTACTTGAACTTAAATAGAAGAGACGAAATTTTTCTTTAAAAAATAATAATAATAAATCTAAAAAAAAATTCGTCGCAAGACCAGTATTTTTCCTAAATTCATTGAGTAAATGTGTACAAACATTGGCTTTTTCACCTCCGAAACAGCCGCCTAACGACAAACAATTCATAAATGTGTCACTAGTAGTTATTTAGCGGTTCACCTATCACGATCGCGCTGAGATTTGCGCAGGGTGCGCTGGCGCTGGCTCGGTGGCAGCTAATCTTATTACAACCATTTATAATCCTGGGTGTAAGTGTCTGCTTACGATTTGTGGCTTCAAAGACACCGATTTAGATGATTGTGTTCATTGATAAGAGATAAAACTTTTAAAAACTGGTTTCAAAAATCATATTTTCAGGAACATCTACCAATTTGTGAGTGGTTTTTTCATCAGGATGATTGACTATCTTGACATATTTGACGTTTCCAAAATCATATTTCCTTCGTTTTGATTAATCACTTACAAGTGGAAAACAATTTACAACCTTAAAACAGATTTAATTACTTTCCATGTACAACATAACCACATCAGCAACAGCCGTATGATTACCCTCACTATAACGAATGTTATATCATTTTTTAAACATATCATACTCCCTTTTAATACCTCTCCATTAAACCTATTGAGTGCGATTGCGCGAACGCAGGTCCATACTCGACTTTATTATAATACATTGAATATTATACAACCGCTGTGACCACGGCCTTTAAAGGCCATGTTTCTTACCGTTTTACATGAACGATTTATTGCAAAATAAGTTGCGATCACGACCTGTCGATTTTGTTTCCTTCTATAGGTTACAAATGACGGATGTGGACTATGTTACGTTGTTATTAAAGGGTTAACTTTCTTATCTCCACAACAATTTTCCTTTTAGTTGAGTTGTTTGGCTGAAAAAGACAAAATGTGTTACTGTAGCTTTCATCGATTTTCTCTTGTGTTTCGAGTTAAGCTCTCTCTCTCTCTTGAATCCCTTTTTCAGCCACTTCAGTCGCTTTTCAGTCAGTCAAAAAGGGTATCTAAAGAAATAAATCACAATTGTAAAATGCCTCTTCACACTGTTCAAATCTGTTAGAACCACCAGACTGAAACATTTTGTTCATTTGCATACATCAATATCTTACGAGGAGTTTTAACTTGTCTGCATCCATTCCATAATCATACTCTCTTCTGTATAATGCTGAAGAACGATATAATTTCAATGAAAAGTATAGTTTAACTCTTTCACATAAATACATGACTAGTGAAATGAATCCCCGTTGCCTAGCGTGGGAAATTATTACGTGAACACGCTAGGGTCTGAACTGATTTAATTTTAAAAGCTCAAAGGTTCCTATCATTGTTCTCGTGACGGACGAAAGGGAGCGAGCACTCGTTCGGTCACGATTTGCGTTCGATTTTACGAAAATGTTAACGAGCTACACAGACGCAAACGAAAGTGAACGAACGCTATTGTTCATGAAACAGGTGCTATCGATAGATATCATCGGAACCCGACACCTACGTCTTCGTACTTATGCAACTTGTTATATAGGAGGATTATTTAAACGCTTCCAATATGATAAACGAGAAATCTGACGAAAGTTTTTTGATTGAGAAAATAGTTTTAAGTAAAGGTTGCCGTAGAAATTGTTAATTGATGCGGTAACCTTTGTCACCTACTAGTAGCAAGCGCTTGTTTGTATCAATCATCAGCATGTTATGACTGGTGGTGACAGTTTTCCGGGTGTCACTTCCGCTGTGGTGGTTAAGTCATCGGAATGATGACGATTATAAAAATGCGTAAAGTGTAACCCGATAAAGAGTAAATAATTCAGAAAATATAATAATAATTAAAAAAATGTAATTAATGTTTGTAATAGGTATTATGTGTATCTTTATATTTAAATAAATATTTATTCCTAAATTTTTCGAAATTGCACCTGCCACTGCTTGTCTCTGCATCACCCAAAGGTTGACTGGTAGAAAATGCCTATGGCATTAAGTCCGCCTCTGTACGTTTGTGCTTGTAGTGTTAAATAAATAAATAAATAAAATATTCCCTTCCCGAGTAAACTTTATTTGCATTGCAGCTTTCAGCTGTCTAGTTAGATGGCTTGATATTATGTTATGATTGGCGATAGAGAAATGCCTGTTCTAATATTTATATAAAGCCTAACGAGTTTCCTCTAGCTCTAATGTATGGATTGAACGAAATATTCTTGCAATTCTCAACCAACCAGAAATCTATCCAGCTTTATGATTCTATACAATATCAGCATTCCACCACGTCATAGAAAGCTGTAGCAATAATACTGATCTATCGCTATTCACGTTAACATTCCAGACCAACCCGTTCCTCCATCCAGTTCATTCCTTACCTCGATAGACGTCTAGCATTCCATAGAACTTCTTTTACTACCAATTCATTAGCATATTTGCAACAAACACATGTATATTCATGTAATTACAAGGTCACTTACCATCTGGCTTCCCATTGTTACATACAGCAAGTCATATAAATATAATATTTGCTTAGATTCAATTTCACCAATTTGCATCAGCATTTCACTTTCTTTATGCGCGGGCGCAGTATTAACACATTTTATTGCTCATAAGACGTAAACTTTAGTCGGAACTGTTATTACTGTCTCATTATTTGTTCTGTTATGTTTCGATAGCGATTGTGCGGACTCTATGCCTCGTGATGACATGTTATTACCCCTAGTTGAGTCATCTGCTAATTCTTTAAAGTAACCGTTGATTTTAATGCCTACGCCTTAAGCTGTGAAAGTTGGCACATGTTGGCTTTTCTCTTTTTTGGCGGATTTTAATTTGGCTCTGTGTTTCCTGGAAACATTATTAAGACTAATGCAAAAACCGCGTAGGTACACTTTGTATGACATAAGTGGTCAAATAAAACAAACCAGGTGAACTGTTGATTGTCATTCATAACATTTTTTAAGTTTCCGTTTCCGTACCTCAAAAGAAAAAAACGAAATCCATATAAGGGTTTCGTTTTTCCTTTTTCAAGACCAAGACCCTTTTTCTCGGGAACGTGTGGAGGTATCAAGTTGAAATTAATATCAAATACGTAGGTCTATGGTTCCTTGGAACTCTAACAAAATCAAGGTTCTGAGTCAACGCAGTCAAAAATACGGCCATTTATGCGACATACCTATTTTGGTAGTAGCAAGTCGAGTAAATCAAAACCTGTAAAGATACTTACCGTTGACCTAGAATCATGAAATTTGGACAGAAGCAAGGTCTCACAGCACAAGTAAAGGAAAAGTCCTAATATCGTTAATTTGTAATTTTAACACATAAAACATGGGATTACATAGTTAAATTTCTCATTTGGAGAACGTGAAATATGTTTTAAATTATAATGTATGGGACAACACGTTTTTCAGTTACAATGATAAGTTTGTTTTTAGGATAAATTCTTTTCAACTACGGAACCTGAAGGGTTTCGTAGTTGAAAAGAATTTATCCTGTATTTATCCTGTGCGTGGTCCGACACGCACTTGGGCGGTGAACAATTCACAACATGCACAGTTAGAGCTGTCCGCTCTGAAATGACGCGCCCCACTACTTAAGTATACGAACGCACGGTGGGCTGAAAATCAGCTTTCATAGACTTAGGGATTTCTATCTGCAAGTGCCTGATTTTTTGCCGGATATCGCTTCTATTAGTTGTTACTGTATTCAAAAATGACACCCGAGGTAATTCTGCACAAAAACGAAGGAATTATAATTTTTTTACGAAAAATTTGTATGAAGCTAGTATGAAAAAGTTAATTATCTCGCAAACAGCAAGGAAAACCGTAATATCCTTACAGGTGGTTATACTACTAATTATTTATGATTTTTTGACATATGTCATATAACGGTTATCGCTGCTATTTTTTTTTTTAAATTGTCAAAATATTTTTATATATTTTTACACATGAAAATGTTCCTTTTGATGTTTAGGTTGAGGTACACAGACTTTTAACAACACGTAACATAAAATAGCATCACCCCTATATTCCCGAAGGAGTAGTCAGAGGTTTATAGTACATCCACACTTAGCCAACTATGTTTGAATTAGATATTTATCAATACAAAATGAGTTTTAAAACTTTACATACATTCAAAATACCAAATAACAAATTGTTTAGTCTTCTAATAAGTCTGAATAGGTGATTAAATTATTGTTAATGATTTCTGATAAGTAAGCTAATTTGTTGATTAGTTGTGCTAAGAGTTCTAAGAAATGTTTTGGACGATTATAAATTTTCATTAGCACATCTTTTAAAACTCTAATGAGGGTAGTTAACTAAGTATCGACGTTTTGCAATAAAAGGGCTAAAATTTTGCTTTATAATTTAGATTGTTCACAACGGTGTAACTGCTAACACTAAATTTTTGCCCTGCGACTATAAAATCTTAAAATGGAAAGTTTAATCACCAATTTAGACTTGTTTGTTCTTCTAAAAAGTGAAAGTACTTCATTTAATCATGAAGTATTGTTTGGTGCAGTTGTATCCCGCATAGGCGATTGCCTTTCTGCCGAAGATCGAGTAACTCTCAAAGAATTTTGTCGGAAATTCACGCGAGCTGCTTTACAGAGATGGCAGAAATCCAACCGATTCCTTGATCACTTCAGAAGACTGTACGGAAATTGGCTGCAAGCAAATATTGATTGGCCAAGTTGTGTGCAAGCTTTAGTTAATCAAGAACCAACTGTTGATGAGATACCAAGAGCACAATCAGACTCTCAAGAACCTTCGTCGTCGGCATCATTGTCCGTTGGAACAATGACAAAAAGGTCCCGAAAACTATTCGAAGATTTGGGAAGTAAACAGAAAAAGAGAAGATCTGATGATCATACAGGCGAAGACTCCAGTGAATTGGCATATGCAGCTGCAGCGCGTTTAAAAGAAGAAGGGCATGAGGATATGGCATCTGTGATCGAATACATAATGAAAAATCCTGAAGCAGCCGTTAAAATTAAAGAAACGCTTAAGAAACCAGTGAAAAAAGTCATATTTACACCAGAGAAAGCGCTTGGATTGCTTCTTTCACTAAAACTGTCAAAGTGGCAATATATTACTTTGCGAGAGGCTGCCATTCGGGAAGGTGCTAAGGATATTTATCCATCCTACTATAAAGTGCAACAAACTAAGCTTGATTGCTACCCTCCGAAGCAATCAGTGTCAGTTACGGATTCCTCGGCTAGGATTACACTTCAAGCTTTACTTGACATCACGGTGACGAGGATCCTTCAAAGTCTTTCTGACTATGCAGATGTGCAAAATAAGCAGCTAAAGCTGATATCCAAGTGGGGATTTGATGGTGCTTCCAACCAAAGCCGATACAAGCAGAAAATGGAGGGTGAGCAAGATGATGCAAGCATTTTCATGACCTCCTTGGTGCCACTAAAACTGACAGATGGTGATAATACTGTATGGACGAACCCAAAACCATGCTCAACTTTGTATTGTCGTCCACTTCAGTTTACTTTTGTAAAGGAGAGCGAAGCAGTTGTCATTGGTTTCAAAAGACAAATGGATGATGAAATTGAGGACCTTAACCCCACAGAGTGCATTAATAATAACATGGTGACTCATCAACTAATGATGACAATGATCGACGCCAAAGTCTGCACGTACCTTTCTGAGGCCAGATCAAATGCATCGTGCTACCTGTGCTTAGCAAAACCTATGGAAATGAACCGCTTAGATGTTGTAACATCAAAGACTGTGTGTGCTGACATATACGAATTTGGCTTGTCATCCCTACACGCACGTATTAATTGTATGGAATGTCTGTTACATATTGCGTACAGGCTCGACTTCAAACGGTGGGCAGCGAGAAGTAATGAGGACAAAGAAATGTTGCAGAACAGAAAACAATCTATTCAAAATAAATTCAAAGATCAGCTCAATCTGTTGATTGATATTGTAAAACAAGGCTCGGGAACTACCAATGACGGGAATACCGCAAGAAAGTTTTTCGAGTTTCCCATAAAACTGCAGCTATTACCAGGTTGGACGAAGATCTTATTAAAAGATTTGCTGTGATTTTGCAAGCGATAACATCTGGCGAGAAGATCGACGTAATAAAATTTAAAGATTTTGCCCGCAAAACAGCAGAAAAGTACGTGGAATTGTACGACTGGTACTACATGTCGTCAACCGTACATAAATTACTAATACACGGGGCTGACATAATCGAGAAAAATTATATTGTGCCGATTGGGACTCTCTCGGAAAAAGCCTCAGAGTCTCGAAACAAAGATTTTAGGAGGTTCCGGGAACATCATTCGCGGAAAAGAAGCAGGCAAGATTGTAATCAAGATATCTTAAATATGCTTATTGTTTCTTCGGATCCTTTCCTAAGTGCACAAAGGCCTAAGTTAGATGCCAAAAGAAAGCAGAGCTTTTTTGCTGAAACTCTCGAATTAATTCAGTTTCAGGAAAGTGAGTTCGAGTTTTTAGATATATCCAATCTGGATTCTGACTCAGAATTGGAGTCCGACAACGACAGTGATAAGGAAAATGTTTAATATTTGATTTCATTTTTTCTATTTTTTTAAATATTTTTCTTGTTTTATAAAGTCTTAATATTTGGGTTAATAAAATTATTTATAATTAACAATGTTCTTAATTAAGTCACTAAAAGGAACCGTTTCATACGTAAAAATAAGTAAAAATATTTTGACGATTTTTAAAAAAAAAATTAGCAGCGAAAACCGTTATATGACATATGTCAAAAAATCATAAATAATTAGTACTATAACCACCTGTAAGGATATTACGGTTTTCCTTGCTGTTTGCGAGATAACAACTAATAGAAGCAATATCCAGGAAAAAATCCGGCACTTGCAGATAGAAATCCCTAAGTCTATGAAAGCCGATTTTCAGCCCACTGTGGAACGTTACGGTTTATGCGGTAGTGGGGCGCATCATTTCAGAGTAGACAAGCTTTTCACGACCCAATATTTTTATTTTTTTTATTTTTTTATATCTAATTTAGGTGTTCATTTTCATAAATCATCTAGCCAACGTTTACCACTGTGTGGTAATTTAAATGGTAGTTTATTCGGATAATACTAAAAAGCACTATTCCAGTTGCGAAAACGCGAAGTAATTCAGAGCTAATATGTGCCTACACCTCACGCTTTTTCAAATAACATTCACGACAAGAGGTTGTGTGTTTTGCTCACTTTTGCCCATATTATCCTATTGTGCCCTGTGTTTTAGTTTAACGACAACGCTTTATGCGCTTTAAGTGTCGCTAAAAGCTTATGGCCAAGTAATGGTCGTTTCAAATCTATTTAGTGTTGGGCACCCATTGTACAACGCATTGTTTGAAATTGTCGTTTGAAGAAATATTGCTGAACTTTGTGTAGGTTGTTTAAAGTGTTTGTGGGCTTTTAACTGTAATGGCAGCGATTTGAAGTCATTTTCAAAGAGACCTTTAGTTATAGAATAGTACTTTATAAACTGCCATAACTACGATAGACTGTTGAATTGTTGACAGATAAATACTAGTACCTATTACTTAAGCTTGATAATGTAAGTTGGTCTTAGTGGAATTCTAACAAAACACATTTGACTTTTTAAACTTTCGCGATTTGTACACATTATAAAACACTATCGAAAACGGGTCTTATCGCGATATTCTTTTTAACGAGCTAAACAGGTACCTACTTGTTTCCCGACGTTCCCGTCCTCCCGACGACGTCCTCCCGTGACCACGATCGCTGCAAGGCGGTCGAAACGTCGGGAAACAAGTAGGTACCTGTTTACCTCGTTAAAAAGAATATCGCGATAAGACCCGTTTTCGATAGTGTTTTATAATGTAAAACACATTTGATTCATCTTTCCATTTCAAAATAACTTTCTTGTCTTGTGAAACGTTACTATTCAATTGTATGTTTTATTGAATGCAATATTAAAGTGAACAATGGGTCAATACAGCCTTTGTAATATCTAGCCAATGTTTACTAAAAATTCCCGTTTGAATACCGTTTTGTCAACAAATCGTCATTTCGCGAATATTCAGCAACGTCACTTATGTGTCGTTGCTGAATATTCGAAACAGCACTTGTATGAGAGGCAACGTTAGGCACTTTACATATTATCATCGTTTTGCTAACCTCACCTCAATCTTCGACATATATCCTTGTGTAAAAGACGGAGACATTTTCAAATGCAAATGAAATATCCATTTAAATAATTATCTTGTACTTATGTTCGTTTTTCTATGGAAGACAAAATGGCCATACTATTTTAGACTTTTTCGTGCGAAATAGAAGGTTGTATTCCGAACACGTTGTAGACATGTGGAATAACCTCCAACTTTATTGTTATGTCTACAAGCTTCAAGTAGAAAGGCAACGGTACCAGTAATTTAGTGAATTATATCTTGAAAAAAAATAAGCGTTTACTACAAATATATCAACTCACAGTCACGACATAATATCGCCACGATCTCTTAACACAAAGGTCTGTTCCTGCAGGTGGCACGGATGCTATCTAAGTAACATAAAACATTTCACTGCACAACTCTATTGATAAATTAGAAATACCTATAGAAGTCAATCGTTTCCTCGTTTTCTCGTCTTTCTTCTACCATAACCGTCATCTTTACGGTTTCCCGCTTTTCATTTTTCGCATAGATACCCTCGATCTATACAATTAAATTTCCCCATTTTCTTCCTCCATCACAAGTCGTTCTCTGTAACAATATCTATGAACATACAGTTCAGCACTATGAACAAGGAAACAAAGATTTATATTGGCACATTTAACTCGCACTACTAATAATGGGAAGTAAATAAATGTCTACTTAATTCTAAACACAGAGATAATAGTCGATTGTGGTCAGACTAGGGCCTAAGCCCGTATCGAATGCCTAAAATGGAGATGAAAGTTCTAGGGAACAAACTGTGCGGAGATAGGGCCGTAACTCCTACAGATCGAGAATCGACAAGTAAAAGATTTACAGCAATACCGAGCGCAGTAAAAGGGTTGTTGAGTGAACGCGAGATATATTCTACTTTTGTAATTGTTGATAAACTAATGAGGGTTTTCTGAAATGACGTTCACTAGGTGGCAGCACTAATGCCCGGCTTCCAAGGTATTTAAACCAATGACGTACATTATTGATTTAAAAACGGAGTTTATCCATGCGATAGTGATTATTGGTTCGATATCGTGTTTCTGAACTATAGGTACGCTAAGGAAGAATTTGGTTTAAAAGTCGAGTGAATTTATATCGAGAGTTTATCTGAGAACTTCAAAAACCGAGCATTTATCGAAAGAATTCGCTTAAATAGATAATTTTATCGAATCAATTGCTACTGAGAGTTTAAACCTTCAGAAACCGGGCAGTTCCCTCTCAAAAGTCTCAAAGCGCCTATATTTTCTTTAGTCGTGACTGATGATGAACGAATGAATGGAATGAACGATGAAGACCTGTTGTCGAAGTGGCGCTAACTGGTGGCGTGAATTTTCATTAAAACCTTCACTGATTTTGTTTTGTGTGTTTCAGGTATGCTAAATGAAACTGGTTCTTGAGAAATAAGTCTTCAGCTAAAAAGAAGAAAAAGTAAGTTTAGTATTTAAGTTGAAGTGGTAAATCAACCATAGGGGAGAACTAATTTTACGTTTGCAATAAACTTGAAGAGGCTGGTTGTTTAATACACAGGGTGTAAGTGTAAACACCCTAATCATTTTATTCATATTCACATTCATTGTGAACAACTTTTACTATGGGAACAAACCTGAACTCGAATTGCGAAAAAAAAATTGTGCTGTTCCCTATATTTTGACGAGTTATGAACATAATTGTACGGAACAGCTAATTTGTTTTTCGCGATTTCAGGTTTGGTCCTATAGTAAAAGTTGTTCATAATAATGAGTACAATTACCCCTTAAAAGGATAACGGTGTTTACACTTGGGTAGTTCTTCAAAAAGTATTCTCCGCGTAGCTTTCGTGGCGAATTTTTTTTTTAGAGTAATCTTCAAATAAATGGACACACATTTAAGATGCTCTAAAAATAATAAGTGCAATTTTGATTATATGTAAATCAGTGCATAAACTACAGAGATATTCTATTTTGAAATTTCGGTTCCCACGAAAGTTACGAAAGACGCCACAAAAGTTACAAACTTATTTTCTATAAGCAAAATACAGTTTAAAAACCTTATTTTTTCATAAATTTCCTGTGGATTGAAGTTTATAAAATGAAATACTTATTATTTATGAATCAACTTGTATTTGAGATCAACATAGTGTTTTGAGATCAGCTTATTATTACTTATTAGTAACTTTGGTTGCTAATTTAGCTTTGGTCCAGTAATTAAACTATAAAATTTACATCATTATCATCATCATCATTTCAGCCGAAAGACGTCCAGTGCTGGACATAGGTCTCCCCTAAGCACCGCCATTTCGACCGGTTCTGTGCTTCCCAAATCCAGCAGATTCCTGCAGCCTTTAACAAGGTCATCTGTCCACCTTGTGGGAAGCCTTCCAACGTTACGTCTTCCAGTACGCGGCCGCCACTCCAGAACATTTTGGCCCCATCGGCCATCTGTTCTTCGAGCAATGTGCCCTGCCTACTGCCACTTAAGTTTAGCAATGTTTCGGGCTATGTCGGTTACCTTCGTTCTACTGCGGCTCTCTTCATTTCTGATTTGATCACATAGGAAAATTCCAAGCATAGCCCTCTCCATTGCCCTTTGGGTGACTTTTAGCCTTCTCATAAGGCCCATTGTGAGCGACTACGTTTCAGTGCCGCAGGTCTTTACTGGCAACACGTACTGGTCGAAGACTTTCGTCTTAAGATACTACGGTATGTGAGACGAGAAGATATTGCGAAGCTTCCTGAACGCTGCCCAGCCGAGTCGGATTCAACGATTGACCTCTTTCTTCAAGTTGGACGTACCTAACTGGACAGTTTGTACACAACAACCTACAGTGTAGTGTCTCCGATCTTCATGAGAGTGGGTGCTCCATGGGCATTTGAGATGCCATTTGTCTTATCCATGTTCATTTTAAGACCTGTTTCGGAAGCTCTACTGAGGTCATCGAGCAGTGTACTGAGCTCCTCCATAGTCTCAGCTATGACTACTATATCGTCAGCAAACCGAAGGTGAGTGACGTACTCGCCATTGATGTTGATGCCTAGCCCTTTCCAGTCCAGAACCTTGAAGACATCCCCCAATGCAGCGGTGAACAGTTTCGGAGAGATAACCTCTCTCTGTCTCCTCCTTGCTGCAGAAGGATAGGTTTCGAGGTCCGTTCCTGGAGTTGGACTGACATAGTGGCGTTTTCGTACAGGCACTTCAGCACCTCAATATACCGATAGTCGAGACAGTCCATGCCTTAATCGAATCGGAGGCTTCAGTATTCTGTATAACATGGAGCAGCGTATACGTATGTAGTCTACGGTGCTATAGCCTTTACGGAATCTGGCTTGTTCGGGAGGCTGGAAGTCATCAAACCTGCGTGCGAGACAGATCGTGATGACTCTCGAAAGCAGCTTGTAGACATGGCTCAGAAGTGAGACGGGTCTGTAATTCTTAAGAAGAACATTATCGCCTTCTTAAAGAATAATACCACCACAGCTCTGTACCATGCCTGCAGCGTTTTACCCTCGAGTATGACGGAATCAAACAGCTTCTGGAGGGCCTTAACAACGGGTTTTTTTATACTTTTGTCTGACAAGCACTCTACATAATAAAATTCATAAGGTATTTTCTTACTGTCAATTAGCCCATTGGCTAAACAGCACAGGTTGAGGTGAAGGAAGCTGTTAATTTGGCTACGAGAAAACATACAAACAGAAACACATACTACGAGAACAAGAAAAAAATTGAAGCACATACTCGTACACGCAGAAATACTTATACAAATACATAACACCTTTATTTTGAGATTCGCGACAATCGAGTAAATGCATCAGCGGCGTCACAAAACATCTGAAGTCATTATTTAATAGAGATAAAAAACATTCATGGTGCGCTAGATGACTTTCGTGGACAAATAACCACGAAAGTTGTGCCACGATAGTTACGAAAATTTCACATTTTTGAGAATTACTATTAAAGTTACAGGTAAATTAACGAACAAAGTACTTGGGAATAATCTCGAAGATCTATCTTATTCCTTCATTCAAAATGAGTTGGAAAATTGTAAACATTATCCTTCAAAATGTGCGCATGAAAGTTTCTTGACCAAGGCTACTTGAAAATATTCAAAGGTTAACTTATCTCATATTTTTTTTGTTTATAAGCAATGAATGTATTTGTCTCCCCCACTGATGCCGGGACAGTACTGAGCGTCCGCGCAACTAAAAAGTATAGCGACAAGTTGCCCCTCTTGGAAGATAGGTGCAGTTTTGTTGCGCCCTCGCGAAAGTAGGAAAATCGTGTGACAGAGACATAATGCCTATTAACTATTGTACATTAAGAGATACAATTAATATTCTTTAATCATTATGATGCCTAATTAAATACGATCAATTTGATGTATTACATTATATGCTTATGAATAGAATACAAAAGTTATCAAAGTTTGCCGTGAGCGCGAACAGAGTGTGACGCGCGGAGAACACCGATTTTGCTCCCGTTTTGGACACTAGATATTTTTTTAAATAAATATTATAAATAATTTTAGATGTTTATTGTTGAAATTGTACACATAAATAAACAAAGAGTAATCTGTATTTGGTCCTAAGACTGAATATTTAATAGTTTAGGAATTAAGACCGTGTGACCGCGTTTTGAGGGACCTCGAAGAACTACCCACTTACACCCTGTAAGTATATTGGAAGAAGCTTAGATCTAGTGGAACTTTAATCAACTCTCAAAGGTCCACAGTAAAACAGTTTATCATAATAATGATTATAATTCAACTAGTTTATACAACAGTTTGCGTGTAGCCGTGATGAATGGACGTAAACCTCTGTTCCTACGGCGCCCCATTGTTTTAAATGAGCTATGGTCCATTGTATGCCAAATAATTAATTGCATAATCTAATCAAATTATATTTTAGTAGTCGTTATAATTAAATTTCTAATTAAAATGGGAAATACAGACAATGTCATGTGTCAACGTTTTGTTTCCTGCAGGAGTTTTTGTTTCTTAATTTTTTTAACCAATTACTGATAATTATCACTGTGAAGCGTTTCAGAGCGTTTTAATTCTTAATTGGTGATAAATCAACCAATTATGCGTCAGCTTAAGTATTTACTTTCCAAAACAATTCACACACGGCTTCTATCTTATTCATAATCTGTCGTAAACTTAAAAGTTCATTCCGTTTCCTCCAGCCACTCCCTTACAAATATTTTCCAAGTGAGAAAATTGGTTAATATACAATTACGTCACGCTAGGTCACTACCCTCGAGGTAGGCAGATACCTACGTATGTAGGTACCTACAAAGACCAGCGTATCAAGTTCATCATAACACATCTCAATTCTTAATACATGTGAGATATGGTTTAGTTAAAAAAAAAGTCCATAGAAACCGACTTTCACATTGATTGTGGCAATAATTGAAATTGGAAATTACATACATTTTATTAGAATGACCGATGCCATTCATGTCAGCGAATGTGATGTACTCACTGTGATAGTTTTGACTAGGGTATGGCAGTTTTGACAGTTCGTTTATTGGTTGAAGACTTCATGTTGACAGATGGTGGTTGATTAATACTTCATTGGTCCGGAAGAAAGCGTTGGCAGGTGCTTGCGCGTGCGCCTCTTTTTGTAGAGACATGTGCGGTCATGAGAATACATCCTGTATCTGTCATAAAGAATATCTCATTTCAATTCAAAGTTAGTAGTGTGTAAACATCGACTCATCTGCATAAGAACCATTAAAATTAGAGAGTACAGTCAGTACAGACAAATAAGTTTAATTAGTTAGGTAATAGGTACCATTCAGACCGGTGAATAGGGATGTTTCCTGGGTAAAAAAAATCTATTTAGTCCGCCAGTCAGATAATAAAAAAAATATTAGACACGTATTTATTTACTTAGACCTAGATAAAACGCATTAAAGTTAGGGCGCTACGTCATAACTGTAACAAACTACATAAAATCTAGCAATGAGTGAGGCAATGTCATATTTGAACTCAATGTATAAGTATGTACTACAAGAGACGGACAAAATTCCTATTGGTCTCTTACACTACATCCATAAATGAACCTAATTATGTTATGTTATTAGTAGTTACGAACTGAAAGCAACATGCACAATAAACTTAGAGAGTATTTAACGATTATTCATTTACATAATACGTGCCATTTCGACTGCATGTCAATTTTCATATTGAAAAGCGAATGTTCAAAGTTTTATAATACTGACGGAGAAAGGATTACCTAACAAACTAATCGTATTGTTTAATTTTAACGTTAATTAACAACTGACTTCGATTAATCTCGTCGAAGTCTGAGTTAGCGATCAATTACTCTGCTATTGTACGGGTTAGCAATCAATTTAACAATCAGTTTGAACAACGGTTTAGTGAACATAAACGTAGTGAACTAATGACGGATTGCAGAGCTTTCTTAATTAGGCGTCTGTAATTAATTCATTAGTTACGTAATATTTACTTATGGAATATAGCAACCTATAACCTATTGGTGTAATTAGAATTTCATAGGTGTTGGTTTCATGGTTGATGAAATGTGCAAGATGAACAGGTATGAATAGGTATAGGCATGAATGTTTTGTTTGTAAACTAATTGCTACAAGTCCAAACCAATTCTCATCAACCAAAACTATGTTAATCGAGAACCGGCAACCCTATTCGAATTAGATTCCGGCACCCTAATTGCGTAACACATATCAATCGGAATTTGAATCATTTTGAAACAAATTGCTAATCCATTGCTTCTTATTTTCGAAATATTTGTCTGCTCGATAACGTAATTATCGCAAGGAATGTTGTTGAACTGTCAAAATGAAACCAACTCCGATTGATAATGTGTTACGCAATTAGGGTACAGGTTTCACAATCAGAACTATGTAAATACATCTGTTGTTTTAAAACAAAAGTGGCGCATAACAAGTTAACATTCCATGTAAGTACTAGGTCTCGGCGTCTGCGCATTCCAGGGCCAGGGAAAGTCTAATGTACGATCATTTGACCCCTTTTCCGATAATTTAGCACTGACATTTCAAACGTTTTGGTATTGAGATTAACTTGAATTTATTAACATTTGAATTACGTCAGGCTGAGATGGTACGGTAATGTAATCATCAGTAATTGAACACTTACTGACAGTGATTGAACATCAATATTATGTAGCTTGAAAATCAGCGATGAGTTTGTAATTTTTGTTGTAGATAAGTTTATTTATCGCAGTTAGGCAGAAAGAATGTAAACTATTGAGTTCATCTCTTTTCTAAACTATAGATGTATCACTCAAGAGTGACACTAATCGTTTAGTCTATGAGCTACGTGGACACGATTATGTAACTGGCGTAATGCACGCGCACAGATCCGTATCTATTTACTCTACAAAGTGCACATTCACTGCACTGCGATTAGCAAGCTGTAACTGTCATAATAAAATACGTTTAGATTGAAACTATTTACAATGCGATGTAAACGGAGCACGGGAATTCGCACGACGCTAGTGAGGGACGCGTGATGTCGCGATGAGATTGTAGAATAGGTAGCTGCGACATCGCGGACCACCTGAATGCAGCTTTAAATACTCCATGCTGTTCTGTCGGAAGGAAGAAGATAAAAGATCTAATTGTCCGTCGTAACGGACTGTGTAAGCACGTATCGAACTAATTAATCGGACCTATTTGTACGTTACTAAAGTCGTTTAGTAGACTTTCAATAGCAAACAACGCGCGAAAGTTTCCCACGACCGTGTACAAGCAAATAATCTGCATTTATCTAACAACATTATCTAACGAGAACATTATATCAATTAGGGAGCATAACAATAAAATTCAAGTATAGAGATAACAAAGAAAAATGACGCTTTCGTCGGAAACAACGACAGTAAATAAACTGGAGGTCGGAAGGTCATAAACTCATTGGTTTAAGTCATAGATATCCGGTTTAAGTTCTGCGGTGACCTGTTCAGTCAAACCACGTCTATAACCAAACATGTTAAGCTGCCATTGTTGTAAACAATAATAACCAACATTTCTTTCTTCGTATTACAGACAGTAATACCAATATCAAATGTTTAATACTTACTTTGATGTAATGCCAGTCTTCCACTCGAGTTAATAAGGCAATTCCTAAGCCCGATCAGGATAGGAGCGTTGCCCTGATTATCTCGCAACGAAAGCTGTAATAATTTTCAAGGCCCTGTCTCGCATATAGGCTTACCAGATAAAAAAAATAAAATTCCGGAGTAAATTCCGGACATTTCAAGAAAATTCCTGACTTTTTTGTAAATAAGTAAGTATAATAAGTTAACGTCGAGTTGGTCGAGTTGTTTCATGCTGGTTTTCCTTATATTTATGTGAGAGTGAACTAAGCAATTCACGTTTTTAACCGACTTCCAAAAGGAGGAGGTTCTCAATTCGTCGGAATATTTTTTTTATTTTTTTTTTTTTATTTTTTTTTTTATGTATGTTCCCCGATTACTCGAAAATGGCTAGACCGATTTGGATTTTTCTTTTTTTGTTCGAAAGGGTATACTTCCCAAGTGGTCCCATGATCATCAAATCAGGATCTGATGATGGGATCCCATGGAAATCGAGGGAAACCCTCAAATTTTATGGGCACACCTATATCGATTTCGGTATTTTTTATAGTAACTCGTGCATTTACTCTCGGAAAGTACTATTCGGTGAACTGGAACTGATGATGAAGACCACAGAGGGCCATCGGAAATACTCAATTATATCTAAGTATATAACAGGTTGCGATTCGATTACTTTAATATGGTTTATGCTCGTCAAAATAATGGTAATGGTGACTTCACCATGAGCTCCATTTCTCCTGGTTCTTACTAGGAGAACTCCTCAACAATTAACGTCCCTGCATCGGGAAAAGCAACATTTTGTAAAACGTGATGAGCAGTTGACATTGGGTTATTGTAACTTAGATAAATTACAAACTGAACCACTAAAAAGTGAAAAATAAAAACTTTTTTACAAAAACAAAAACCGACTTCCAAAAAAAAACACTACAAAGTGAAAAATAACTTTAATTTCGGAAGTCGGTGGCAAAAAACTAAAATACAGATCCAAAGACACCGACTTCCGAAATTAAAGTTATTTTTCACTTTGTAGTGTTTTTTTTTGGAAGTCGGTTTTTGTTTTTGTAAAAAAGTTTTTTAGCGAATATTCTCGACGAGGGGCGAGCGGCGGAGAGGTAAGTGCCCCTTCTCAGCCCACGCTCGCTGACAGTTAATATTGAATTAATATAATTTTTATTTTATTTTTAGACAAATAAAATTATAGAAATTCCGGACGGCTTAGAATTCCCCCCACATGCCGGACATAGACTTATATTACCGGACATGTCCGGAAAATTCCGGACGTATGGCAACCCTACTCGCATACCACGCACGCTCGGTATAATGGTATATTTCTGCTTCAAATACCTGCAAAGGTACTTACCGTCTTAATGGCACCATAGACATTCACGTTCGAAGATCAAAGCTAGTGCCGAGACTGAAATTATCCCGAGTGTATCGAATCGATTATCACTCGATTCCCGTCGCAGAGGCATCTCTACGGGCACTCGCTCGTGACCGATTCCTGGTCGAAGCTCGCGCCAGAGTGGGGAAAGTTAGGAGGATCATGAAATTAAATCACGTTAGAAAGGAGTACTTAAATTTGAAACCGTGAGCCTTAAATCTTATTTAACGACCCTCGGTTTCAAAGGTAATATTACTTCCACATTTATTAATACCAAACAAATTAATAAATTTATTTTAAAATTACAGCTTTTAGTGAAAGTATGCCTGTTACCTCGAGAAATAATATTAGCATGAGGGATTTCAAAACGAGAAGTTGTAAGTACCACTAGCAATCAGACTTTATTACAAACACAAAGTATAGTTTTGTACAGCAGAATTTATGTTGTAGAATATTAAACAGCTGTACTGTAGCTCACTATTATACTTTGGTCTTACATAAAATAATAAATAAGGAATAGTAGCCTAGCTCTATAATAATAGAATACGCCAATCTGCTTAGCATTTTCCCAACTATGTTGGGGTCGGCTTCCAGTCTAACTGGATGCCAGTATTTTACATGGAGCGACTGCCTATCTGACCTCCACAACCCAGTAACTGGGTAATACGATACCCCTTGGCAAGACTGGTTGTCAGACTTTCGGGCTTCAGACGACCCGTAACGACTATCAAAGATCCATGAATGACAGCCGGGACCAACGGCTTAACGTGCTTTCCGAGGCACGGAGGAGGCTCGGTATGTAAAAATGGTCACCCATCCACGGACCAACCCCGGCAAGCGTAGCTTAACCTGATGGATCGACCCGTGCGTCTGTTATTACTTAGCCATGAGCTCTCTAATAATAGAATACACCATAGATTTTATATCCACAATACGGTGCGGAACATTCTACCACCCACACTCTATCATAGCTCGGTAGCTAGAGGGACATTTACTTCATTTTCCGTTCTACCCACATTATACATAAACGTTCAACAACTGATTTCGCTTTCACACTAGAGACAACTATACAAATTGCTTACCTTTCAAATGTAAGTCGATTTATCTTGTTATGTCTAGAGGGACAGATATCCGAGGAGCGGGACGTGGAAAGCTGCGCGCGCGCAGATCGGGCCCTTCATCGCTGTTTCTGCGCTGAAACATTGCAACGCTGTCGAGTGTCTCATGTTTGAGATCTTGGCTTTCAAATCAGGGTTCAGAAATATAAATTATTATTTTAGTTCGGAAGAGGAAATGCTGATTTTATGTTTAAGATTGTTGAAAGAAGGATGTGGTCGCGCAATTATTAGCAAATCGTGATTTTATCGGAATTGGCTTAGTTCACACCAACTGCGCCTATATGCCATGCCATTGCAATTATATACCTACCGTTTAAATGCAAAATAAAGCCTGCCTTAGGTATTAAAAAAATAATACATTCCTCTACAAGGGCTTTGCAAGGCTTAGCTTCATCTTTCTGACTGACCAAGTCCAGGACAAAAGTGACTGTAATTGGTTTAATAAAACATCTATCATAGAAATAAAAAGCGAAGGCCTGACGACTGACTGACTGATTGATTGACTGACTCATCAACGCCCAGCCCAAACCCTTGAACCTAGAAAGCTGAAATTTTGCACAGGGGTTCCCTCTATAATAACAAGGAATAAGGAAGGATTTCCCGGTAGTATGTTCCCGTGGGATATTTTCTGACATCCACGCGGGCTAAGCTGCAGGCAAAAGCTAGTGCAAAATAAAGCCTGTCTTATTGAAAAAAAAATCATTCCTTTACAAGGGCTTTGCAAGGCTTAGCTTCACCTTTCTGACTCACCAAGTCCAGGACAAAAGTGCCTATAATTGGTTTAATAAAAAATTGAAATAAATGCTTTGAGTTTGGCTTACACTGTAATGAGAGCAACTTATTTATATAGCCGTATAGGTACGAGACTGATTAGAAATCGTCCTTTATCATCATAATATCCTAAATCCAAACAAACCCGATACCATTACAAGCCCCTGTTACAAAGCGTGCGGTTATTAAACTCCTTATCAGCAAGAGTTCAAGCGCGGTGCCCTCAGCTGATTCATTGCACGATCGCGAATCAATTTCCTAGTTTTTGCCCTGGTTGCTTTCCTTCCTGGGCTCCGGGTGATCACGTATACTGCTTATCAGCACAGTGCTCTAACTGCGAGACTGGCACCACCTTCCGTCTTGTTTCACTTGTTAGAATCGTAATGATTGTTGGACATGTCTTAGTTTGAACTTTGACTTTGGATTTGTTGGGCTGTCGGGAAGTTGTTACAGTTACTTGTACGCACGGCTACAGATCAAGCTATACATTTCCAGTATAAGCTGATCTCGCATTGTATATGATTTCCTACAGCGAGAGGTTAGTGTAAACTGGAAATGTATAGCTTGATGTGTAGCCATGTGTACAACATTTGTGATTATATTATGTCAGTTTGTATTTATAGCCGCTAAAATGCTAGTGGTGGCCCAGTGGTAACGACTTACCAGTTCTAGGTCGTAGGCTCGAACCCTACTAGGCGCTTTACTTTGTGTAAATTATTTCATCACCACTGCTCTCAAAACGGTGAAGGAAAACATCGTGAGGAAACCGGCATGTCCTAGAACCAAAAATTCGAAGACCTGTGGCATCTACCGACCCGCACTTGGCCCGCGTGGTGGATTACGGGTCAATCCCTCTCACCGAGAGGAGGCCTGTGTCCCAGCAGTGGGAACATTATAGGCTGATTATGAAAACGCTATAGGGTACGCCTACAGGTAGAGGGTAGTGCCCATCGTCATATTATATTAGCTGATGTAGGTAGGTATAATGAGCTACGAGAGCACATCGATTCGAGGATCTATGAAACTCGTACCTACTGAACAATTATTATATATATTTATTTTGGGTAGGTTTGTAGAGAAAATATGTTTGGCTCACATCTGAGTCGTGATTTTAGAAATTATTTCCAATTATCAATAACTTAAAATACTACTACTACTACTACTTACAATAGTACTACTACTACTTACAGAAATCAATAATTTATCATTTATCAATACCCAACACGGGTCATGTCTTTATGTCCTCTAGAGGGGGCTGTATTCAATTTAATGTATCACATAGCCTATAACCAGCGGACGATCAAGACGCTGAATGATACCTCATTTGTCAAATTATGACAAGTAGTTTAGAAGTTACGAGGGACATAACATACATACTATACATACCGGTCAAAACCAAACCATTTTTGCTTTGCCATAGTTGGGTAAAAATACCAAGAGGTACCTATGAATCATAATAATGTTTTGACTCGTAAAAACTAATTAGATCTCGAAGCCTTTCAACATCATCTCTGCACACTAGACGAAGATTAACGCAATTCACATTATTTAAATGGCCAGGATTTAATCGTATACATTGATTAAACCAACGTGTAATTTTGCATACCTAATTCATTTTATTTGTCTATCCTTAAGACTTTCGTTCTTAGTTCTAAAGCTTGTTTTGCTCTTGATATACTTTCAGTTTCTTTCGTTAATAAAACGTCAATTAGCTTGATGAAAGTTTGATGTGCAAATGCCGCTCAAAGCTACGTATTTACCGGGTAAACAAACAGTTGAAATTGTCGCGAAAGCAGCATATGGGCAATTTTCGAGAGAATATCACTGTCTGTTCCGTGGCGAAAAGATAATAACATGGACTTTAAAAATTGTAATTGGACTTCCTAAAAATCTAGGTCACAAAATAAAAAACGAAATAAAAGTAAACTCTTAGGAAGTCGATTGTGGTCAGACACTAAAAAAGAGACAGGGAAATTTTATTCGAAAGAATGCCAAGTGCACGTAAGTGAATAGATTACCGGCTTGTTACAACCATTACAGTGACCAATTTCCTCCCATTCGATTTACAGGAAATATACGCGTAACTTATTTCCTACACGTTTCATATTTGTTGGTCCCGAGCATGTTACAAAAGCGCATTTGTACTTAATACTTCAACGGATAAAAAAATAATGCAATACAGTGAATTATGTCATTCAACCGATAAAATAAAAACCAAGAGAATTAAAACTTTACATTTTATAAATGCTCGACTAGAGCGAAATATTTCTCCATTTGGGACTGGTCGGTTACGCAAAAAGTTCCACTCCCATACAAGGGCCCAGCCAGACACTGTTATGAGAGATTTTTTATTTTTCTTGACATATACCTACAAGTACATAATGCCCTCCATCCTTGATTCGGTTCGTGTGAAGTGGTGTTATGAAACTATATTTTTCCGTCTTAATTTTAGATTGGTTGCATCACTTCTGACACCTTATAGAGATGCACTTTGATATTTCAGAGCTTAAGTTGTCAAATGTGGCAATTAAAACGTAGGTCCAAAATGTAATAACTTGTCAATTTTTGCTAGTTAGGATCTTTCTGTTGCTTTCATTAATTTACTGCAATGCTCAAACAAAATCAATTTATATCAGATATTTTTGGTCATAAAACTTTGTAGGACCCACCACATCTTTACAGCCTTACAGTCTTATTTTACGATGACATCTAGAAAATAATGGATGGTATTCCATCCTAGCTTTACGATCAGGGCTATCGTAATAAAATACAATACTTCGCATAAGCTAATAAACAATAGTAAAGAATGTTCACTGAATACTTAAACAATTAGAATTAGAACGTAATAAAGGATGTGGTATTCTACCATTTATTGCCGAGCTGCCGAGCTGGTTGCAGTTAATTCCTTTTTAGATTTATGCTCACGATGTTAGGTTTCACTCTAATTAATAATTAAACTATGGGCAGATTTATTTCCCCTATAATAAATACCCCAGCTGGTACCAACAAGAAGCAATTACTAACTTCATGTTTCTGTGTTGTAATTCTAAACCGCTGGTATTAAAAAAATACTTCAAATTAGATCATTAAACTTCAACTGAACTAACTTTATAACAAGTCTTAATTTTTTTTTCCAAATTACCATTATTTTCACCGTAAAAAGCAATTCCTAAACTATCGGCGCCCAGCACCGCACTCAGTCCACGAGCAGTATCGTGCGAGCGAGATAAAAAGCTGAGGTAGTTTGGCTTTTAATATTTTATGAAGGTAAACAACTTGACAAGCCCCGAAGTTTGTACACAACCTTCATGGAATGGAGACGATTTTGACGACGAGAATTATTATTTAAAATTTTTTTGGTCAAATAGGCATGCCGCGAAGTCAGAACGACATGATAACACACGGTTAAATGATACCCCTGCACTACGACCAAGACTGGCCCTATACCGGATGACTTTTTTTACCGTCTCGAAAAAAATTGGGTATATTAGGTGAACGGAGTAGAAGCCTATGGCATACCTATTTTTTTTTTTTTTTAATAGCTTAGACAGAAAAAATTATCAAAGTACCAATAAATACTACAAATTCGATGTAAACTTTTCATATTTGAGCCATAAAAATATCGAAATTCAGATCATATGCAACCTGCATATGATTTGAATTGTTGTTTTTTTTTTTTTTTTTTTTTAAAGTTATGTATGCGATTGGCTTCTACTCCGTTCACATAATATACCCAATTTTTTTCGAGGCGGTAAAAAAAGTCATCCAGTATATAGTATATTTTTGCTGAACTGGGCCTTTTTGGCACAGCCGTGAGGCACACATTCCTGCATTGTAATTTTATTTCTGTTGTTATCGCAAATGTTGATTTTTTTTTTATTGTTGCTATTTTAATCTGCTGTTATTATTTTGTGTGCTTCTTTAAGTTAGTCTGTGCTAAATTAATCTGTTTTCTTTCTTTCTTTTCTATATATATTCTGTTATATCAACAAATCTCACTAACAAGCCGGATTATAAGGTAGGATAAACCTCATGTCGTTGTCAAGCCAAACCAAATTGGATGTTTTCGATAGAAATATCGAGTAAAGCTGTGGGCTTAACCTTAGAGCTAGGGTAAATTGGGTTTGTAGGTCAAAATGTGGCAGTCTCTAACCCAATCAGTCGCATTTCGCTAAAGCCTACAGCGTTGTTACAGAAAAGTTTAGATGGAATGAAGAAAGATATCTAGATGTTGATTGTCACGAACATTCTAAACTCATCTTCATTTTCCAACTACATATAATAAATATTTTCCCTGCACTTGGCCTACCTTAGCTTACCTGATGGTACTTTTGTACAATGGTAAACAGTGCACAGTGTGGACACACGTCAACTTTCATCTCTTCAGTCGAACAAGGGGTCCATTGAAGTGGTTATTGTCAATGGAGTCGTGGCAGACCACTGTGTACACGTTTGAAATGCTGCTCCAAGGTGTCCCCTCCGATGGACATAATCTAGAAATTCTATGAATAATAAACGCTAGAAGTACCTACCAGAATTACCTACTCATTTCAACACGCGGCAGGGATTCAGTATCTTACTGAAATCGTGATGTTAATGTTTGAGTTAAAAATTACTATTAAGTCGCCAAATAATAGGATTGATTCATGAAACCTAATAGGATTACATAGCCTATCAAAATACATTATGTACGCGCACATGATACAGCAAAAGAACAGTTACCCATGATTACAAATCGTCGCGTGTAACTTCCGCGAGAGTACCTATATAATTGATATATAATATGGCAAATGAAACCGGGTTAATTACATAAGTTTAAAGTGTTCGCAAAAAGTCCTGCACGCTTCAACACACTAAGGAACGTACCGACGGCGACGATAAATTTTAAAAGTGAATCGCATCACAATTTCATCAATTCAATTAACTACTTTTTGTTCAAAGAAAGTGTGCTGAAATCTTCGTAAATGCAGCAATCTCAAATTAATAAATTGGACTTAATAATGGATATGTCGCAGTAAGATATATGGTAGTAGCCGTGATATAGTTTTAACCCTATAGGGTTATAGATATCTACCGGGATATAGTTATGTGAAAGTGGTTACTAGGAATATAACTAGGAATCTAAGTAGGAACATAAGTATTAGGGCTCTCTGACTAAATAGGTTAGGTTAGAACTTTGACAACAGCGAAGCGAGCGGTGCCGCATCAACGGCTGGCGAGCGTTTCTTAGAAATTGGTCGCAACTCGCAGTAGCAAAATTAGGGCACTCCGACAGTTTTCATATAACTATATCCCGGTAGATAGCTATATCCCCTATATCTTAATGCAACAGATACATCATCCGGGGTTAATTGTGTTTAAAGTCGGATTCTGGGTTTGTGGGCTTGATTGAATCTCCATAAAAGTGTGACTGCCATTACCATTTTCCATGTTCGCAAATGAAATACCTGTTTCAATTCATATAAATCGACATCTTTTGAAAGTGCAGTTCCTTAGCTTATTTTTTTTACCTCCCAAGATTTATAGGTAATAAATAAAAAGAGAAGTCCTGACTGACTGATTGACTGACTCATCAACGCCCAGCCCAAACCCTTGGATCTAGAACGCTGAAATTTTGCACAGAGGTTCCCTTTATAATGTAGACAAGGAATAAGGAAGAAATTCCCGGTAGCGGGTTCCCTTGGGATATTTTCCGAAATCCACGCGGGCGAAGCCGCGGGCAGAAGCTAGTACGTAATTATATAAATCGCTCGATGCGAAACGATTATCAAAATTAAGACAAAATGTTTATGACGACCCCGTACTTTCTCTTTCATACATGGTTAAAGATGTTCCGTGATTATTTCCAATTTAGTGCAATTTGCAATCAAGAACAATTTCCGTGCCTACATTTTTATTATTATTGCACTGGGTCAACAAGGAACTTGCGCTTCTACAATTTTACTACCTGTCAAGATTTTGGCAAATTGGCAATTTTGTATCAATTTCACACATAAATTATTGTGAACCTACATATTTTCTCTCTAAAAAGCGCTGTAAGAGAAGTGTAGACTATAAGGCCATTCCAATACGCAAATAGGTACATATTATTGTCTTACTACGTTGTTTAGCTTGGCCGCTCTATACAGCGTGTTTTTTTTGATATCCCATAACTCTAGGTTAATAATGAGACCATCATTATGAACAACTTTTACTATGGGACCAAACCCAAAATCGCGAAAAAAAAAATCAGCTGCCCCCTACATTTATGTTCCCATAACTCGTCAAAATGTAGGGGGCAGCTGATTTTTTTTTTCGCGATTTTGGGTTCGGTCTCATAGTAAAAGTTGTTCATAATGATAGTCTCATTAATACCCTAGAGTTATGGGATATCAAAAAAACACCATGTATAACTGTTCGAGTTTTCCACATAAGCTTTAGTGGCTGAACCATAGAAATCTTATAATCTATGGGCTGAACGCTCAAAAAGCTCGACCGAAATCAGTTCAAACATTTTCATTCAACAAACCGACAGACGTGCGGACACCTCCTTTCATATAACATTTTGAGGCAGATGTATTATAACTGCGGCATTTAAACCACATGCCTGTATCCAATTACGTTTCCTGTTAATTTAACTGCCAGTTACTTTTCATGGGTTGCGTCCGTTATATCATAGTGAGGTCGCCGCCCGCTTTGCGACAGGTGACACCGATTACGTAATCGATTATTTATTGCAAACGAGTGCGATCGATATTCATATTTATTGGCGCTCGCCTTAATAGATGCAACCTGATTAATCGTTGCCATTTAAATCGATTCAGCTCGTGCGCTTTTATTGTGAAGCCGATTTATTGTAATAAGTTTAACAGTTAATCAAGTTTATGTGTTATGTTATAACTATTAAGTACCTATGTTTAAGTAACACAGGTATTTTATGCCTTTTTCGGACACCTATCTCTCACAAATGTCATCACTTCCTGTCCACAACAGCTTTTGTGATGAGAAATGAATAAATTATCTTTAAATTATCTTTATCTTGCCTTAGGTTGCTGCGAATTATGTCTGATAAGCTGTTCATGCTTCAGGAAGCTTCCTGAAAGCAATTGATCGACAGATAAGGAACCACAAAAGTTAACATTAGATAATGTCACGTCTTGTTTATTGTTAAACCGTAAACGCGTTATAAGTCTTTACATTTACGGCTATTTTAATCTGAAAGTGACAGAGGCACTTTAGATACCATGATGACCACACAACCTGATACCTACAGGCGGTTTCTCAATCACATGGAAAGTTGTTTCACGCTGTAATCGTGAAATGGTATGCGTGAAACACTTCACATACAACCATTTGCACAAGTTCAAATAACCGTAATATAGACAGCACTATGAAATAACATACATAATTTATATAATTTACCTAACGACAGCGCATTGAATCGAATGACGTCTTAAACAAACAAAAGTTATCGAGTCACGAAGAATCGATTTAGTTACGTATGAACTACATAATCGGTTGTAGGAGGTGTAGCGCTCTAATTGCAATGCCTCCTGGTGATATTTCATCCTCTATTCAGATGTGGGTTGTGATAGTGGAGACAAATGTCGAACATTTAATCACCATGTGGGCTTATCAGATATTTGGGCTTAATCACCAACTTTCTTTATGAAACCTGTTTTGTGTTTTGTAATAGGAACTTAGCCTTTTATTAAGAGTAAGAAGATGAAAGTACTTTAAAGTAGATAAGTTACAGTTTGTAGTGATTTTGGCAGTATTTTATTTCATCGACCTGTGAGTCCACTGCTGTCTCTACTAATGCATGGAATTCCATGTTTTTCAGTGGTCATTTCGGGCTCAGAATGAAACTATGTTATTGTTACTGTATTATTGATATTAACCCGAATCATCTCATTGCTAGGATAGGCCGACTCCTTGACTTTCGTGTACTTATTATGTAATTTGAAGATAAGTCTTTATTAGCCTTAAACGTAAGTTGTTACAGTCTGATTTTGATATAGGTAATGTCCACATGTCTATACAGAATATTGCATGCTAAATCTATATAAATAAAAAGAGAAGTCCTGACTGACTGATTGACTGACTCATCAACGCCCAGCCCAAACCCTTGGACCTAGACAGCTGAAATTTTGCACAGAGGTTTCCTTTATAATGTAGACAAGGAATAAGGAAGGTTTTCCCGGTAACACGTTGCCGTGGGATATTTTCCGATATCCACGCAGCGATGCCGCGGACAAAAGATAGAGAGTAATACAATAGTAGTAAAAAAAAATATTATTTTCAATACACGATGTTGTAAAGAACGGAAACGATCAAATGTTTACGTGATTGATACACATAGATGTGCAAATTGATCGTCTACCAAGTACACTTGAAGCGATTGACAATATTACTACAATAGAAATTGATTGCAATTGATTCATTGTGATTATGATCGTTTCAGGGACCCCTAACTGGGATGTTATTTGATCAAAGATGTAGCACCTAAATAGAAGTGAGACACTAAAGTGGCTGAAAGATCATATTTAATTAAACAAATGACAGTAAATAGAGGGAAGTGACATAATTATGTAGATACTCCATATCGATTACGTGTTCACTTGCCGAGAGATGGGTACCCATCTCCGTATACACATAGTTACATAGTTGCATCACTACATTGTATATCTTCACGTTACTGCCGCGTTTGGTCGTGCCCATGCATTTAGTGGTACCGTTATTTACAGTTCTGCTCATGCCCTAGTTATGTAAGGAAAATGGGTGTGAAAATCGAACTGCATAGGTATACCTATGAAAACCTTACCAAAAATACCTTACCTTCCTATATAACTTGTGTTGAAAGACAACCTTACCAAAAATCATTTTTGACAACCTTCTTTGTAATCAATAAAAACCTAACTCTCTTAATATCTAAATAATGTCAATAATATTAAACTGTCTAGATGTCACACACAGGCATTCAATAAATCACTTAGCGAATAATAACATTTCTGTATCAAAAAAACCTTAAATTAATTTTTAAATTGCTGAAGGTTGTCACTTTTTATGCTGTCCGGTAGTTTACTAAATATTATTGGACCCATGCAGAACAAACATTTTTTCTAAGTAGTGCTGTTATATAGCCACCGATAACCAACAACAACGCTTAACAATTTGGTTGTCGAATCTAATGAGATCTCCTTTAGGGAATATGCCCCTGAATGCCCGGATCAGACTCTTTCTCTGTGAAAAAATCCCTTGTTCATGTCTAGAAGTGGAGTTCTTGCTTGATGATTGTACACTCTGTAGGGAAAGGTTGCCTACTTTTAGGATAGGTACGGTTCTCTAATCCTCCCATATCCTAGGGCACGTCTTCCCTACCATTAACGCGAGCGCCGCTCTACTCTTTGATGTGCGATGGTCTCTTTTGCACCATGAAACATGAGGCTATAGGGGCTAGTGTGAATCTTTGGGTTCATTCGAGTAACCGAATGTGGTCCAACCACGTTTTGGTTCGGTGCATTTTCATTCATTGCATTTCACAGACACATGATACTTGGTAAATGTGTTCAATAACTCATCAAAGCTTTTTTAAGACTTATGAATGACAAACAATACATACAAAATACTGAAAGAACTTCGTAAAGGTAAATAAGCTATGTTGTCATATATCTATAACATAATATTTAACTTTACGAAGTTCTTTCAGTATTTTGTATTTATAGTATAAGTAAGTCTTAAAAAAGCGCTTTGATGAGTTATTGAACACATTTACCACATTCTCAAAGATTGGACATTTTGGGAATTGGACATTTTGACAATTGGACATTTTGAGTATTGGACATTTTGGGATTTGTACATTTTGACACCGCTGGAAATTTTGAGCCTGAACGTTATACCATATTGTAGGTAATTCGCATTGCATGCACCATCGACTTCTTTATTAATAAAAATAGGCATTGGAAAGTTTTCTCAATGAATTTTACTTTTTCCACGGATTTCCTTATAGCTTTAATGAGATGTTTTATGTGCAAACCATTATTTTTGCACTTTAGTTATAAAATCTAAAGACTGTTATTCGTAGGCAATCAATATAAATTGATTGTATCATTAATTCCTCATCTGCTGCGAAAGTTTATGTGATGGATCTATTATCGGTATTATCGTAAATGCTGTGTTATATACAAACATGACAAGAAGTGATACCCCATGTCTCCAATTAACTTATTTCTTATTACTCAACGACCCTTGCACCCGCAGGCTGAGATATCCCATCGACAAACTGACGAAATTCTATACAAACTTTCATCTCCTATTTCCCCTTGTGAAACAGCCCCTAAGCATTGTATAATTATGTTTTATTTTTTTTTTCATTTGCTCGTAAAGGGTATCTTATTTCACCAATTTCAATATCGTAATGTATGTCATTACGTACTTGTGCGTTATCGTAAAGTAAAACGCACGAGTTTCTTTTTAATAAGGTGACCCGTACGGTTTATCATGATGCTCCGTCTAAAACGAACGGTACTTTTTTAAATCTTAGCAAAGAGTTTTTATGTCAGAAAAGTGGTCAGCATTTTATGAATAAAATGAACTTTGGGATAAAATAAAATTAAGGAATTAAATGTTAAACATTTGTTGTTAATTTCATTAATTTTGACAATAAATTACAACCATTTATCTGTAACAAAAACAAAAAAATATTAATTTACCTACTTTAATAATATTGGCTGTTTTTGTGCCTTTGCCTCAAAAAAAAAAAGTGCTGATTCACAAAATTTTGATACGCTTGTTCACAAATTAGCGATGCGCACGCAGCGCATCGCTAATTTGTGAACAAGTAAAAATTATTCCGCGCGCTTTTTCTTTTCGCTGTATTGTTTTTATTTGAAAATGTCGTCAAGTAATGATGAATTTATTCATTCGACACCGCTAGAAGTCTCAGAGGCAGCGAAAAAGGCTATTTTATGCGTCCGATACTTACAAGCGTATCAAAATTTCATCGTATGGAAAACAAGCAAAGATGCAAATTCATTTTCAGAAAGTGTGTTTTTAAAGATTTATTCGTTTAAGAAAGTCCGACTTTTATTTATTTCCTCGCAAATATGTTATAAAACGTCGTATGCCATACGTGCGCTTTGATAATTACAGCCTCTGCTTTCTTGTAGCCCTCGCCTACGGCTCGGGCTAGCAATATCGCCTCGGTTGTAATTTTCAACTTACCGCACTTATATCATAATTAGAGATCGGATAATCGGATGCATATTAACCTAAAGTTGAAGTGTTGGCTAAGTATGGAGTGGGCTTTTGGATTGAAAAATCCCAGAATTCCGGTATCGGCCAATTTTGACTTCTGATTATAGAATCGAATGTATAATTTACTTAAGTTCAGATGTTAGTTAATATTCTAGATTGCACATTAAAAAAAATCCCGGGATTCCGGAACGAAAATTTTTAAGTTCTGATTTTGGAATCGAATGTTTTAGTTAGGTACTTGCGTTCAGGTGTTGGCTAATATGGATTGCACTTTTGTATCAAAAAAATCCCGGGATTCCGGGATTCACAAATTTATAGTTCTGATTATAGAATCGAATGTATATACTTACGTTGTGTGTATGTCTTGTTGTGTGTATGTACTTACGTTTAGGTTTTGGCTAATATGGGATGCACTTTTGTATCGATCGTCAAAATGTCGCGATTCCGGAATTGATAAATTAAGTATTTTTTGAAAGGGTAACTTTTTTATCACTAAATTTTCATAGGGTGTTCTACTCATGAGCAACTTTCAGTATAGGATCAAATATATAGATAAATCACGAAATATAAGTCAGCTGCTTCATACATTTAGGTCGAGTAGGTATTGAACTTTTGTATCAAACATCGTATTTTTTTTGTGATTTCAGAGTTGGTCCCATAGTGAAAGCTGCTGAAAATGTAAATCCAAGATGGCGGATGCAAATATTTTCTAATTTTTTATCATGGGCATCGTTTTATTGGTTTTCGAGGGTGTTAAAGCTGATAGTGACATTAAAATGTAAATCCAAGATGGCGGCTGCGAAAATTTTAAAATTTTTCGTCATTGGTGTCATTTTATTGGTTTTCGAGGGTGTTAAAGCTGGTAGTGACATTAAAATGTAAATCCAAGATGGCGACTGCGAACATTTTCTAATTTTCGTCATGGGTGTCGTTTTATTGGTTTTCGAGGGTGTTAGAGCCGATAGTGATACTAAAATGTAAACCCAAGATGGCGGATGCAAATACTTTTTTATTTTTCGTCATGGGTGTCGTTTTATTGGTTTTCGAGGGTCTTAAAACTGATAGTGACATTAAAATGTAAATCCAAGATGGCGGCTGCGAACATTTTGTAATTTTCGTCATGGGTATTGTTTTATTGGTTTTTGAGGATGTTAAAACCGATAGGGACACTAAAATGTAAATCCAAGATGGCGGCTGAGAACATTTTCGAATTTTTTGTCATGAGTGTCGTTTTCATGGTTTTCATGGTTTTTAAAGCCGATAGTAACATTAAAATGTTAATGCAAAATAGCGCCTTCTTTAAAACTGTTGATGGTTTTTTAATTACTATCACACGTGTTTTCAGGTTAAAACGCGATACGCGCGTTATTTAACTAAGCATCTGCCAAGCGTCACGCATTTTGACTCCACTATGGGCCACTCCAAAACCACCACCATGAAAACGATACCCATGACAAAAAAAAAAATATCGCAGCAGCCATCTTGAATTTACATTTTAACGCCACTATCGGCTTTAAAACCCTCGGAAACCATGAAAACGACACCCATGACATGCATTTACATTTTAACGTCACTATCGGCTTATACACCATTAAAAACCATGAAAGGGACACCCATGACGAAAAATTAGAAAATTTTGCAGCCGCCATCTTGGATTTATATTTTAACGCCACTATTGGCTTTAAAACTCTCGAAAACCATGAAAATGACACCCATGACGAAAAGTTACAAAATTTTGCAGCCGCTATCTTGGATTAACATTTTAACGCCACTATCTATTTTACAACCCTCGAAAACCATGAAAACGACACCCATGACGAAAAATTTTAATGTTCGCAGCCACCATCTTGGATTTACATTTTAATGTCACTATCAGCTTTAATACCCCCCAAAACCATGAAAACGGCACCCATCACAAAAAGTTTTTTTTCAGTCGCCATCTAGGATTTACATTTTAATGTCACTATCAGCTTCAACACCCCCGAAAACCATAAAACGACACCCATGACGAAAAATAAAAAAATATTTGCATCCGCCATCTTGGATTTACATTTTAGTGTCACTATTGGCTTTAACACCCTCGAAAACCAATAAAACGACACCCATGGCGAAAAATTAGAAAATTTTCGCAGCCGCCATCTTGGATTTACATTTAAACGCCATCATCGGCTTTAAAACTGTCAAAAACCATGAAAACGACACCCATGACGAAAAATTAAAAAACATTCGCATCCGCCATCTTGGATTTACATTTTAGTGTCACTATCAGCTTTAACACCCTCGTAAACCAATAAAACAACACCCATGACGAAAAATTAGAAAATTTTGCAGCCGCCATCTTGGATTTACATTTTAACGACACTATCGGCTTTAAAACTCTCAAAAACCATGAAAACGACACCCATGACGAAAAGTTAGAAAATTTTGCAGCCGCCATCTTGGATTTACATTTTAACTCCACTCTCGGTTTTACAACCCTCGAAAACCATGAAAACGACACCCATAACGAAAAATATGATAAATGTTCGCAGCCGCCATCTTGGATTTACATTTTAACGCCACTATCGGCTTTAACATTCTCGAAACCCATGAAAACAACCCCACCGATATAGTGACGGTACCTTCCAGGGACAACCATTTTAATTCGGCAGCTTTGTATTTCTCGCGGGGATCACG
Source organism: Cosmia trapezina (assembly GCA_905163495.3). Lineage (NCBI taxonomy): Eukaryota > Metazoa > Arthropoda > Insecta > Lepidoptera > Noctuidae > Cosmia > Cosmia trapezina. Next base: position 8,168,477 of record LR991028.1, read on the forward strand.
TGTAACAAACGGAATATTTATGTGATCCCGATTTCCCGGTACTTCCAAAAAAATAAAACCACATTATTTATGAAGTCGTTTCCATACCCTGTATCCGATTAGTTGTGCATTCCCATATTTTCTGGAATCCCGGTATTTATATTAAGAAAAAAAAATGCTAAGAAGCCGCTTCCATAGTTTGTTAGCCAAATATTAACTTTAGGTTAATATGCATCCGATTATCCGATCTCTAATCATAATGTACTATTGTTTTTTTTTTTAAGATCAACTTTATTCTTAAAAGATTTATCGCAAGAAAACAAATGGACCTCAAAACACCATGATTATGGCTAGTAACCTACCTCGGAGGTACCTACCTACATAGTTTCTTGACAGCTTTGCTGGATGTTCTCGGAAATATGTCGGTTACTTTAACTCGTTGGTGTCTTCTAAGTAATAACATTACTGGCTAACGGTTACTGCATTACATAACGTAAACGGAAAACACCCGGAAAACCCCTGAAATGTGAAGTTTTTGTCAAAAGTAGCAAAGCATGCATAATCAGCCTATAATGTTCGAATTTTTGCTTCACCGGAAATAATTTACATAAAGTAAAGCGCCTGTCTGGGTTCGAACCTACGACCGTAAGTCGAGTTAAGTTAAGTTACCACTGGGCCACCACTGCAAAGAATAAAAGGAAACCGTGAGCTTGGTAACATCTGGCTTTTAAATAAATATAGTCAGACAGACAAATATAATTTCCATGTTAATAAATACGAATAAAATGTGTAAGGTTCTAATCCACACATAGGGTAGGGTGTAATCCACACATGTAACCATTATAGGAAATCGATCTTACTTGAAAAAAATATTGACATCCGCTTGATAAATAGGTATGACAAATTCCACAATAAAACCAGCATAATATTATAAATTATTTATGTAGGCGATTATTATTAATGTACAAGCAAATAATTTCCTGTCATTTACTGGCTAAGTACCTATTACAAGTACTATTATATAAAACTTAGTAACTGATTACTTGACCTTATTATTCTGTTGATTGATGAACTGCACTATAAAAAACATTGTAGATACATCATTTAGCTTATAATAAACCTACTGTATTGTTCTATGATTTATTTACTCGTACATTAAGGTATGTCTACATACTTACAATTATAAGTATAATGGATGACGCAATTAAATCTAACGTAATGTTCACTTAGTTTCTCCGGAAATACTCGAAATGCTAGCCAGGTGACAAGTTTCTAGATATCCTAGGAACCCGGAGAACAAAACCTAGGAAATATAATGTGCGTGACTTTATCTTATTGTTTTAACTGAGATACTAAATTATTGAGGCAGCGAATGCTGGGCTGGCTGATAGCAAAGAAAGTACAAATTAAATTGATTAACAGGACTTGCAGTTTCAACACTTCCAATTTATACTTGAACGTGAAATAATAATTTGACAGCAATCTGGCAATTATCGGGTTTAACTTGATATTTTCAACATAGCTTTATTAATATTAGTTTATGATGTCACAGATATTAATAACAAAATGAGACCCAAAGAAACATCATAAATTATATCGAGGAAAAACATCGAACCTTACAAAAAGTCACCTTTAGAAAAATGACACCGATGATGGAGCAAAAAATTGGCACCTAATTAATTCCTATCACACTTATAAGGCTTTAATAAATAAAACTACATTTAGTGATTCACAATACATTTACTTAATTAATGTTTTTTAAATAAATCTTGTTTCTTTGAAGCTTGAGAAAAATGAAGTAAATATATTATAAACTAGCTTTTACCCGCGACTTCGTCCGCGTTTCCGTCGTTTTTCGTAAAAAAGTACCATATATCCTTCCTCACGGTTCAGTGGTTTTGATGTAACAGACAGATTAACTTTCGTATTTTAGTAGGGAAATATACTAAGTCAATCCACAATACTGTTGAAAAATATCGCAATAAGGAACCGCAGAATATTATTATTAATAGCTAACCATTAAGGCTGCACACGCGACGGAAGCTTAAAAAAATGGAGCAACTTCTCCAGTTTTCCCAACATTTCCCTTCACTGTTTTTCTCCTATTGATTGTAGCGTGATGAAAAGTATACTATAACCTCCCCAGGAGTATGAAGAATAATTGTACCAAGTTTCGTTAAAATCCGTCGAGTAGTTTTTGTTTCTATAAGGAACATACACAGACAGACAGACAGACAAAAATTTTACTGATTGCATTTTTGGCATCAGTATCGATCACTAATTACCCCCTGATAGTTATTTTGAAAATATATATCATGTACAGAATTGACCTCTCTACAGATTTATTATAAGTATAGATAACAATTTTTTAGAAGCACAAATAGGCACGCGAGCAGTAAAAAATATAATAATAAGAATCGGCAACCGCATCTTATCTCAGATCTTAATCTGATGATGTTGAATCATGCTTCGAGGCGTGAGCTAGGTTTCCATGTCACGACGAGAAGAAAATAGAACCACTGATGTAGTGGTATTGGTAATTCGTAGAGGTTGCAAATATTTAGGTTTCGTGCAAAAACTAGGCTTTTGGGTTATTAGGTTTGGCACTGGGTTATTAGGTTTTTGCACCAAGTCTGTTCTATATCTACGTAGGTAAGTATAGGTACATAACTACATAGCTTAAAATAAAGTCGCTTTTCGTGTCTGACTGTGGGACCGCTTAGTTCGTCTAAATTGCACAATGGATTTTAATACGGTTTTCACAATCATTTAGGAGAATAATCAACCAACTGTCTCACGCAACCAAACTTATAATAGTCCAGAAAGGACTGATGGCAGTTAAGAAAGGAAAAAAAAAAATACGAGAATAATTGCCTTATTCATAAAAAAAAAAACTATTAAACCCATTTTAGTTAAAAAGAGTTTTGTCTTCTTTCAAACTCAAATCATACCTAATTCGAAAGAAATTGACAAAACAGCTAAGGGGGTTTATTTATTTCGGAAGTTTATGTATACATACCTACATAGGTACATACATAAACTCGCGCATTCTTCCTATGGGGGTAGGCAGGAACTACAGAACGCCACCTGCTACGATCCTTAAAAACCTATACTCGTTCTTACTATCTCCTTCGGAAGGTATAATACTCGTACATTGATATTTTCACAGCACTATTATATGGATGTTTAGAAGGGAGGAAAGTATTCCTCCCTTCTACTTTACAAAGGCTAGCTGCGCCCCGCGGTTTCAACGGCGTAGACCAGGATAAAAAGTAGCTTATGTGTTAATCCAGGGTATTAGCTATTTACATACCAAATTTCATCTAAATCGGTACAGCCGTTTGAGCGTGAAGAAGTAACAAACATACAAACAAACAGACTCACAAACTATAGCTGGTCTTCAAAAAGATGTCTTGCAGCATAAGGTTTAGGATAATTTTAACAGAAGTTCAACGCTCTATGTAATACTTACGATTACGAACAGTGTGCACAATTTAGAATGAACATGTGTATGAGGCGTGTGTGAGCAGCTTAAAATCTCATTAAGCTGTGTTTTGATAATATTTGTTACAAAATCATTATTAAGTATAAGATGTTGTATTAGTAGTTACTAATACTATAGCAAATGATATAAGTAATAATGGAATGATTGATTGGCTAACGAGCAAGACATTAAAAAAATTAAATCGCGCAGTAAAATACACACAGAAACTTTGATGATTAGGTAAATAAGACAATCTGTATAATCCACAGAATAATAAAAAAAACCGGCCAAGTGCGTGTCGGACCACGCACAATGAAGGGTTCCGTAGTTGAAAAGAATTTATCCCAAAAACAAACTTAACATTGGGTCCCAAAAATATTTTTTTTATGTCAAAAAATTACAAATTTCCAATTTTCGGATTTTTTCCTCTACTTGTGCTGGGAGACCTTGCTTCTTGCCAAATTTCATTATTCTAGGTCAACGGGATGTACTCTATAGGTTTTGATTTACTTGCGAGTATTAAAAATGTCGCATTAATGGCCGCATTTTTTTATTGCGTTGACTTAGAAGCTTGAGTTTTTAAAACTCTAAAAGGACTAATAGATTTACTTATTTGATATTAATTTCAACTTGATACCTCTACGCGCTCCTGAGAAAAAAGGCCTTGACAGACTGACATAGTTGAAAATATTTTTTTATGTGACAAAATTACAAATTAACAATTTTCGGACTTTTTCCTTTGTTTGTGCTGTGAGACCTTGCTTCTTGCCAAATTTCATGATTCTAGGTCAACGGGAAGTACCCCATAGGTTTTGATTTACTTGCGAGTATCAAAATATGTCGCATAAATGGCCATATTTTTTTGTTGCGTTGACTTAGAAGCTTGATTTTTTTAGGACTCCAAGGTACCATAGACCTACGTATTTGATAGTAATTTCAACTTGATACCTTCACGCGTTCCTGAAAAAAAGGATCTTGACAGACTAACAGACAGACAGACGGACAACAAAGTGATCCTATAAGGGTTCCGTTTTTTCCTTTTGAGGTACGGAACCCTAAAAAATATAATGAATTAGGATCAAATGTAAGGTCAAGATACCATTGAGGTCCAGACAGGTGGGATACCAAATAACCGCAGCTGACGAACAAAAGAAATCAGCTGTTCCCTATATTTGACGATTTACGCGAACATAATTATATAGAGAATTTGGTCCCGTATTAAAAGTTGTTCATAATGATGAGTACCTACAATAACCCCTTAAGAGGTTATCCATTAATTAAGGTATACCCTGTAGATTGTACGCCAGCTGCGGTTGTTTGGTGTAACCATTAACCTATTCTTTGTAGGATTAAAGAGAGGTTATGATTGCATTTTACATGACACTTGTACATGTTTGATAGGTAACCTTAGTTCCCTCATGGTTGTGACTATTTACGTACGGTGATTATATATAGGGTGACTGGTATAATTAGTGACCGATACTTAAACACATAATTGTACTCATGATAACAATCAACTTTTAGGACCAAATCTAAAATCGCGAAAAAAATAACGCTTAGCTCGTTAAATGTAGGGAACAGTAGATTTTTTTTTCGCAGTTTTAGGTTTGGTTCCACACTAAAAGTTGTTTGTTAACATGAGTAAAATCATGTATTTAAGTATGGGTACACTCATTACCAGTCACCCTATATAACTTACGCTAACATAAAAAAGATTTAAGCAAGAATTAATAATTCCTCTGCCATAATTTAAAAACAAATCTTCACATGTTTTTATGCCGCAATTATTCAACGTCTGCCGTTGACAGCTTATTAAAATAGCGGTGAAGCTGCATCACACCAAATTACTGGGAATTATATAAAGCTTATCGTTAAACATAAAGTACACACAGCAGCAGGTCAAGTTACTACTAACTGTCAAATTTTCTCATTCGATTTTGAACTTAAATGTCAACATTTTAAGGCGCTACCAAAATAAATTGGAGGATTTTTCGTAAGCATTTATTTCACTATTTAAGCATGTATGGATTTAATTTTTGGATATATGTTTATTGACTATTTGATTAATACTTTGACTGAAGGAAAACACGATTGGGTTAAATTTCCTCGATAGAATTTAATTCCGAAAAGACCTCTAATTTTTTATGTTTTCATTCTATAATTCTAAAATCCTAAGTAATTTTATTGCAAAATTACATTTAAAATGTGCGTATTAGGTAATTGAAAATTCTGGCTGAACATAATTTTGATAAATAGCTTAATTTATTTTTAAACAATTTTTATTTCATTTGGCGCCTTTATTTTGGTTTCAGCGCGTTGTTGCGTTCTCTTTTTTTCGCATGTGGAAGTAATTGACTCTGTCACTTTCTTATTCCCGCCCAGTTCACTATTTTGTATCACCTTAAGGTTTAAAATCATTTGGAGAAATTTAACAGTTTGGTATAATCTGATGTGCCGTTGTCTGTACTTACATAAAGTATTATTACGCACAATTTACAATGTCATTGTCGCAGTCGTTTATAGTAAAGCTTTTGAGACTACGAAAATGAGGGTAAATAGACAAACGCTGTAATATAAAGTACGTACCTACTGATACATCTATTTTCATATAGTAAAGCTGAAGAGTCTGTTTGTTTAAACGCACTAATCTCTGGAACTCGGATTTGAATTTTTTTTTGCATTTGATAGCCCCAATCCTTGAGGAAGGTTATACGCTATTTAACATCACGCTACGACCCTTAGAACCTGAGCAGAAAGAACGCTAAGCGAAAACGAAGTAAGAGCGCGGGCGGGCGATGCGATGCGACGCGGTGGGTCAAGGGAACACGAAATTTCACGCGGATTAAGTCGCGGGCAGAAGCTAGAATATACTTTATATTAAAATAATAATAAATAATGAGTTTATTGTACAAGGAGAAACACATAGAACACATACACTAAATATGATAGTACAAGTGGTAGTCAAAATCAGGTTGAGCAGCTGCTTCCTGAACTAAGTAAAAAGATACTTGTATCTCAGGAACCAAAAATAAAAACCTACCTAGGTTAAGTACCTACTTACTTTAATTTACTTACTTTTTAGGGTTCCGTACCAAAATGGTAAAAAAGGAACCCTTATGGTGTGACTAAGTCTGTCTGTATGTCTGTCTGTCTGTCACAGCTGGATATATCAAGAACTACTAATGCTATCAACTTGAAATTTGGAATAGTTTTAGATGACATTTACCCAACTGTTTTGCAAATAAGAAAGAAATAAAAATATTTATATTTTTTTGCAACAGGGACTGAAAGGGGGTCTTAAAAATTAAAAGTGGGGCTACTAGAGCATGTGGGTATCATATGAAAGAGCGCTGTTTGCACATTCTCAAACATTTTTTTTTCTTTTTTTTTAGGCCGCATAGTTTTCGACTTTTGATGAAAAATGTAAAAAGAAATACCGTTCCCCCCCCCTTATCTCCGAAGTTTGCAAAGAGAAAAATCTGAAATTATTCTATGTGATAGAAGTTTATGTAAAGATTACAGGAAAAATAAAACAATGTCTCTAAATAGCACGCTTTTTCAGAAATCGGAACGGAACCCTCGGTGCGCGAGTCCGACTCGCTCTTGACCGGTTTTTTTATACTTGTTTTTATTGTAAAGAGGATGGGCGCAGCGTCATCCTGTCTGCTAATAACAACATCCTGTACCACAGATCATATAAACACAGATGACGTCGTCCGTCCGTCAAGTGTGACGATACGTCGTCCGTCCGTCAACTCGTAACCTCATGCATTTTCTTATTTAGAAGTTTAGTTTCGTTTAGTAATTACTACAACCGCAGCTTTGCAAAATATAGGTAATTTTCCTGTAAATAGAACCGACAATAAAGTATTTTTATTTCTTTTTTAAAATAAGTCTGCTTTTCTAGGAATTTTTCGACGCCATTGATAGATTTAGTTAGGCTAGGATATTATTTTTTAGTTAATTTAGTATAAGAAATTTGTCCTATATATTTTTATCCTTATTAATAAACATTGTTTTGCAAAAAAATAGTCTTCTTTTTTAAATGAAAATGTTTTCCACCTTTTAAGCATTTTATCTGTTTGCCTGCATTTTCCCAAATAACGGTATTTTTGCTGAAAAACTACTTATTTTCTACAACTACCTACCTTCTTTTATATTCCCATAAATAGATACAGCGCCATTCGATAGACTTAATTACGTAAGGCTGAATTAAGTCGAAGGTGTTAATTACGGACACACAAAATGAATGGATGTGTACAGCCGTCGCCATGTTGTGTATTGTTATCTAACAGAACAGCATACCTACTTATTATTCAGATGCAAAGATAACACTGTTGCAGGCTGTATTATGTACTTGGTAGGTTTGGTACTGTTGATCGCAAAAGTGATTGATCATTACAATACAATAGAGATTCGGCGCGGCGGGCCACAAGCTGTTGAAAACAAAATCAAAAATACTATTCACAAGCAGTTTTTCTCACTCTTCTTTTTCCTGTTAGTAAAAGGCTAATAGTTATTTATGCAACTGACGTATAATAAGGGGTATTAAAACACGAATGTGGGTTTATGTGATAATAGTATCACATGAGTGTTTTAATACCTAATTATGTACAGTTGCATACAAGACTTTATCTACATCCATATTATCAATACTCTGTAAAAGGTTCTGAAATAGTTTTTTGCAATACTAATACTCGTATCGAACATGGCGGGCGGCGTCATTGTATACGACGTGAATTCGAATAAGTTCTTTTTTTTTAATTACGGCGCTGTTGTAGTGAAACGCGCGTGCATTACAACGTTCTTTTTTTGAAAACGAGTTGCATTATGAAATTCAGTACAACATTAAAGCACCCGTTCGGATGCTATTATGGTTACCATGGTTACTATGACACTGGCTGTTTTAATGTTGGCAATAAGCTAACTGTTTCAGAAACTTTTAAGCATGGGTGTAGATAAAAATATTTAAAGTTTACCTATTTCGTATGGAGCTTTCAGCAACAACATTTTTACCAAATACAGAGTCTAAAAGTATGATAATTCCTAAACATTTTTACATAATTTCATATCTGGTCATACACGAACGCCGGTTGCGAGTGCTACGCACCTGACCTTTCTGAAGAACATCACCAATAAGGTCACTGTAGGTATGTCTTCCTAGGGTGTCCCCTCCCGGAGTAAACGAGGCAAAATTAGTATGTAAGTATCGTTGCTACGATCCTTACATACCATACTAATTTTGCCTGGCATTTTTTGGTTGGCATTCTGTAGTTTCTGCTTACCTCCATGGGAAGAAGGCGTGAGTTTATGTGTGTGTGTTTGTGTGTTCACATAATTTCCACTACAAAAGTACACACCTTAATGCTATCATAGATAACAACTGTTATTAAACACGCAAGATGAGTCGTCAGCACGCCGATTTGCTGAATGAAATAATGTTTAAGGTCGACTAATACTATCATGCATGTATTTTCCACACTCAACATTCTTCAGTAATAACATGCGAATGCATTTTACTTACGTTCAAATTGCCATCTTCAGCGCACACGCAGGTACTTAATTATGTGCTATTATGTATTCTCTGACGCAGGTACAATGTAGTCCATGCGTACAGGGTGGCGACTAGACAACTGCATCCGTCAAGGGGGTGATTCTACCTGTCATGCTAAACAAGTTTTACCATGAAACTCATACTTATCCGATTCGTGAAAAAAAAAAATCAAATTCCTATACAACAGTGACAGACTATTTCGATACACGTATGAATATTTTTTGTTACTAATCTTAAACATGTAGGTACGTGTTTCATAGCGAAAGTTGTTCATTATGACAGGTAGAATCCCCTTGACGGATGTAGGTCAGTAAACCGCCACCCTGTATAAAGCCGGATTCACATTGTTGAAGTGTTGTGGCGCTCCAAAACTACCCACTTTCTAGCTACATTTCTAGGTAGCTTCAGTTACATGCTCTGTGCTTAAGGCGTCATGAAACTATACAACTAATCAGCTCCTCTTCAACGTATCTGGCGACAATACTCAAACTAATTCTATCTAAACTCTCTGACAGTACTATGTAGGATAAGCTGGTACAGTAATACCCAAGTAATAAGGCGCGTCGTGAATCTTCGTTCGCACAGAAAAGAAAGTATGGCCCCGAAGATTAACGAGAATACTTAAAACTTACAATCAACGTTAGATCACTACTATAAGGTTCATAATACACTGCAGCTGTTAGTTCCGTTTCACTTGCAAGTATGGCGACTGTCAAGCGGCGCGCGATAACATGGCGGCAGCTACCGACCAATAGCGGTACAGGAAAAAGCGTGGAGCGTGCCGATTGGTCAATAGCATTTCCCGCGCTTTGAAAATTCATCTTCTGCGCAGGTACAGCGATAAGCCATATTAGTTGAGTACTACTGTATCATTCGGGGGCGCTACGCCACACCCCACACAATAATGTGAATTTGTCTTAACACTTGTGTGAGTGATTATACTACAGCCTAGCCCACACCGTGCGAATGGCAGCTCCTTGCACAGAACGCCATCATCACCATTAACTATGAGATCCCATCTAGAGGCTATCCACCGTGTAATGCAATAGTACGCATATCTTCCCGTGGCTTGCATTGATTACTGCCTTACTAACCTCAACAGTATTTAAAATGGATATAAAACACGACAAAATGATTTGATTTTGTTCAAAGGAAGTAATTTTCTATTACCTGGATATCGATGTTGTAGCCGATTCTGAGAAAATTTACTTTAAATAATCATTTGTAGAGACGCAACCTCCATGCTTACTAATACTTACTCTAGAAAAGAAGGATAGCTAACCAATTAATGCAGCCTCCGTATGCACAGCTTGCACGGTAACATTTTTTTGAAACCACATCGTGCTTTCATAATACTTTTTTTTTTTTTTTTTTTTTTTTTTTTTTTTTTGTTTTTTTTTTTTTTTTTTGAGGGTGGGAAATCATCAAATAACTTCTCCCGCTCTGGGTGGAGCGGGAGGGCGTGTCAGACTTTTACTGACTAAAACCCACCCGTGTTCCTTCAGTTGCCTATGCCAAGGCCGCGGTAACCCCTTCGGACAACCCGCGACCCCAGCGGCGTCGGCCCTATTGGGCCCCGTCACTTGCTGACATCTCTTTGAGGCGCGCGTGGAACACAACGCGCCGTCGACTCGGGCCTGGTCCTTACCGGACGGCGAGCTACCCGCTGCTCACCGTCCGCAGGCCCGCGCCTACGGTGGCCGGAAATCGCCCTGCGATTCCCGCCGCCCGGGACGTCTCCTGCGGCGACTGAGGGCGTGAGGCTGCCTCTCCCTCACGCGTTCCGCCTCCTCCTTCGCGAGCATCACTGCTTCGCAGAAGGAGGTGACGGCCTCCCATGCACTCTCGCTCCGCACCATGGCCTGGACCAGGCTCGGACGCGAGAGATCGCCGCCGCCGATCGCCTCCGTGAGAACACGGCGGTGCTCTGCCCAAGCCGGGCAGACCTCCACTGTATGCTCCACCGTGTCCTCCGGGCGATCCACACAATGGAAACACCCGGGCGTTTCCTCCCGCCTTATGCGAAACAGGAACCTCCCGAAACAACCGTGTCCGGTGAGGACCTGCGTCAGGCGGAAGGTGAGGACGCCGTGGCGCCTCTCTAACCACTCCTCAAAGAGGGGACTTATCGCCGCAATTGTGGCGTGCCCATGCTTTCATAATACTTACGTGTGATGAGGGTCCCCGAAACGATCAATTGCAATTGTTAGTTTATTGCAATTGATCGTGTCGGGGACCCTCATCAAATTGATTGTCTACCAAGTGCATTGAAGCGATTGACAATATGAATACAATATAAATTGATGGCAATGGATCAATTGCACTTGATCGTTTCGGGGACCCCTTACAGATTCAAACATATGACTAATCTTTATAAAATAAAAAGAAAAGTTTTTGACTGACTGACTGACTGACTCATCAACGCCCAGCACAAACCCTTGAACCTAGAAAGCTGATGCACAGTGGTTCCCAATGTAGACAAGGAATAAGGAAGGATTCCCCGGTAGTACGTTCCCGTGGGATATTTCCAGACATCCACGCGAGTAAAGCCGCGGGCAAAAGCTAGTTAACAATAATTTAAATATCTAAACATATACACATACACACTGTAACTAAACATCATAAACATAATAATTATGCACCATTATATCGATTATTTAGTTTCGTAGCCCGAGCGCCTACGGGAAGGCCTACGCGCTACGCCGTAGCACTAAACGGCGGGATATTATTGAGTTTATCATTGAAAATAGGGCACTGATTACATTAATATCACGGTCCGTAGGTAGTTGGTTTAATGATTATTAGTGAGATATTCTACAGTGTATGATGTAGGTAATTAATATCTATTATCGAAAGAATTCAGAAAGGCACCAAGAAGAACAAACCATTAATTATTAATTTTATTAATAAGAGCGACTAAGCAGCCGATCAAAGGAGGCTCTGTGATGTAAGTCATTAGGTATAACCATTAATTATTTTAATAGTCGTTTACATGCTCTTACGCAAGTGCTTTCGCCCGTAAAATAATGTAACCATTGTTGTGTAGTGTGAATGGAGCTTTGTTGTAGGAGGCTCTGAATCGTTTTGCACACTTTCGTGCTATTAATTTTACTGTCGTGTGCTATCAAATCGGTTGCACAACCATTATTTGGTCGTAATTTTTATTTAGGTTTCTTATTTATTGCATCTAAGGCATGTACCGCCCGGAAGTGTAATTAGGTAATTTGCTTTCATTGAATATTCTTTAACAACTATTATTGTTAAGCAAATAGTTCCCTGGCTTTTTTCTCTTCTATATTTAGATTGAAAGAGGAAAACAATATGAGGAATAGGTACAGTGCCGTAAGTATTTCGGTCGGTATCTAGGTACGCTATTGAATATAAAGTGGCTGCATAATGAACACGATGTAAACGAAGTCATTAACTATTATGGTCTTGATCGTTTTCAATCAACCGTTCATTGCTCTAGTGTTGCTTACGTGACTTGCATTGCTGCCAATCCCAAGAAATGATCTCCTATAGAGAAATTGGGTATCTCAATAAATGGCTATTTATTATCACAGAAGCCTGAACTACCTCAATTTACTCCAATTATTGGAGACTACGTCAGAGTAAATATTTTATGAACACAAACCATTTTAATACAAACTGCTACAGCTGCTAAAAACCGAGACGATCTAAATAGATTAGGTCCAAATCGGGCCTTTATCGATAACATCAAGAAGAAAACCGATTTTTCTCCAGACTTTTCTAGAATGTATCTCGAAACTTGGAACCATGCCCGACATCTCCCGGGAAGGGAGCATTATTTATCATTTTAGGGCTGTGACCCAGCCAGCGATGTCAGACACCCCAGCCAATGGGAACGTGACGTTGAACGAAAATATGTACCTACATCTCATTGTATCTTCTTATCGATCTCAGGAATTTCCATGTGTTCTATGCTACGAAAGAGAATCTTAGAAGTAGCACTATTTCTTAATCGTTTAGTGCGGATTAGAAATTAAAATCATGTAACTATACCAATTTAATAATTTGCCAACAAATAGGGGTAATCTAGCTGAATGACTCTTTATGCTAAATCTCAAAAGTTTCATAACACCTATTTTTAGTGTTCCTACAGTAATTTGCGAGCAACTTACTTTCGTCACACGTAACAATAATTCACAGACATTCGATCAAACGAGAAGTTAGCATGCTTGGAATAATAATGTCTAAGTACCTACTTATTATCATAGCTTGCATCATTGTCAATTTTCGCGATGATGATACAAATCAACCGGATAGACCGTTGAACTTCGGCCGGCCTAAAAAGATGTCATCCGTAACTTGTTTAGAATTTGTTATTTTTCCGTTTATTAACCAGTTTTGGCAATGTCAATACGATTAATCATTTGTGTCACGTGCCTCGGACCTAATATTAATGCTTTTATATTTTTATTATTAAAACCCGTGAGTATATGAAAAATACTAAACATTAATTGAGTTTTTTGTAAGAGTATAATCTGCTTGAATGCAGCCGATAGGTGAGCGCCTGACAAACTTTATCGAGCTATACACTCTCGGTACATTGTTCGTTCATAATTTGGCAGGCGTTTGTATTTTTCATTTTTTATGATGATCCTTAAATAAACTCACGCCTTCTTCCCATGGGGGTAGACAGAAACTACAGAACGCCAACCAACCACATTATTTTGTAGAAATAAATAGTTGTTCTTCGGTTGTTTTATATTACTTTATTATATGTAAAGTAGGTAAGTAGTACTTAGGTAATTATTTTTTCGTATAAGACTACAGTGTGGAAGGGACCATGCGCAGAATGTTAATTTTCAGGCGATTTAATAAAAATGTCCATTCCACAATTTATTCCACTCCATAAATTACAATTAGCTGGGAAGTCAAAAGCCTACTTCGTGAAATCGTTTTAGCAAAAATAAACGCATTTTTTTCAATTTATTAATTATACCTATATCGGTTGATCTACAACGGTTGTGATTACGTATTCAAATAAAATAGTGGTATGGTGTTAACGATTTCCTACGTAGTGCTTTATTAATGAACTTCCGCCAAAATATTACAAAGTTCAATCAACTAAGTCAACATTTGCGCTTTTAATTGAGGCTTGCAGAACCGCGTGATAAGAAAATAAGTTGAAGGCCTTGAGTGCGTTCGAGTTCGCATTGATGCTGCAAGCAAATAGCTTAATTAAATTCCATTCGAGAGGGAGCGTAGCGCGCCGGTCAGTCGCAGGCAAGGCGTCCCGTCGTCGCCATACTTTCCGAAGCCCTTGGTATCCATAGCTCGTCGATACCGCCATACTCCCGGCTCACGCATGCGCCCTCCGCCGTACCCCGCACTACGCATGTGCGGCCGTATACCAGACTACGAGGCAGCCAAGTTGCGACACACGACTCCTCTTTACGCGACACTGTCGCATAATTGATTGTCCATTCGATACTGACATTGAACGGCCGATGTACGGCGGTGGACTGGTCGATTACAACCAGTTATTTGCTTACGGCTACCGAGATAAGGCGCTTCCACGCGACGACGCACGTCCCCGCGATCTGCTGGTGAAACTCGCGAATTCGGCATGGCTTCGTACTGTGATAAATATTGTGCACCCAGGGTTTGCGTGATGTAAACAGTGTTGAGAGTGCAAGTGGGTGAATCATCATGGAAGTGACTAAGGAGACGAGTGCAGGGGTCGAGGAGTTTGACGAGGACGATAATGTTGCGTCTCGTCGCTGCATGTTAGATGGTGAGTCCAATCGATACATGCAGTGTTTATGCGTCATACTGTGTTACGAGCATGATGAGCAGGTACATCCTTTTCAAAGGGCATTGTGTAAAACAAATTAAATCAAAGACAAAGATTGTTTGCGATGACGTGACAGAGAGTCCGCGTCGATTGATGGAAATGATTATTGATTTTCCCCACGGAGCCCGGGACCGGCGCTTGTTTACACAACTCATGTCTCTTGCAAATGCTTGCTAATTTGCCAATACCACAATGACATTTAGTTGATGCAAAAAAGCTGAAATGTAAATTGAAATTATAAATTTTAATTTTAATTTCGAAATTAGTATAAAATTATCTTAAAACGTAATTCGGATAACATAAATCCGTTAATAACATTAAGTAGTAATTTGATTAATTTCTTAAAAGAATCAAGTATTTATCAACTTAGCAGTAAAATTGACATAATCCAAACAAAATAATGATGTAACATTTTGATAACGCGGATAACAAGTGTGTATGAATGTCGTTTAATTACGACATCGGCTTACTAAATTATTTCGAGGTCGATCCGTTAACATTAGTACGGCCAATCAGTGTTTAAATTAGGGCGAAATTGCCACCGTACTATCACGTGACTCAGATACATAACAAGCTGTGGTTTCGAAATTAATGTGGTTAGCTCAATATGGATGTAAAATGTTGGACTTAAACTGACACATAAGAAAGTACTTATTTAAACAAAATCTTTAAAGTGTGATGACCACACCAGCTATTTCAAAATCTATTGTCCCCTACATTCCAGTGTCATGAGTCCATGACCTCGATTTAAAACCGAAACTGGCAAGTTTATGACTCACTCCTAAGGAAGCTAACAAGTGACATTGAAAACTGGAGTTGTCACTGGCAGGACGAGCGAGTGCCCATGCGCCCCGTTTTGGCGAACTTTTGCACTGTAGCGCGTCGCCGAGGGCGTTGACCGGTTCCCCTCGCTTGGAAACTTTTATAGGGTTTTAAAATCGATTTTTGAAGAGGGATTTTATATCGATACTACGCCTATAAAGGCTAATTAGGGGTTTAAAACACCAGTCCTGTGTTTTATAAAACTTGACATAGAACTCGAAGTTTGTTTTATCATAACAAACAGTTAATTTACAATTACTGTTACACGATGAAGTTACAGGGAAAGATAATGAGGTCATATTAAAAATACACAACATTCATGCTTCATAAATAGTACATACCTACCTATTTTAATGTGGGTACATAATTAAGTATTTAACAAAATGGACTAAAACAAACCGAACCTGTGCGACATGACATACGTACGAACGTAATCCACTTTACGTTCACATTCTCAAAGTTTCATGTTACTTGTGGTTTTAGTTGCTGGTACTTATTTAGCTAATGCAGTTCATTGCATGACATGTGTCAGGTGTCACAATAATTTTAGCCAACATTATTCATGAGAATGTTTCCATAAACCGCATTTTTCATAGCAGTTTGAATATGTACCTAACAAAAAATGACCCAAAAAGTCAAAAAACGTGATACCGGTAATTACATTTAGATGTAAGTAGATTTTTTCTGTATTTTTCTGTAAATAAATAAATAAAAATAAATAAATAAAATTCATTTAATTCAGATAACCGACATCCATAAAAACAACAACCAATTCTGAATTAAAAATATTAAAATTAAATTAAATTCACACACACACACACACAGTCAGTGGCGTAACTACAGGGTGGCAAGTCGGCAAAATGCCACGGGCCCCCAGCCAGAAGGGGCCCCCGGTCAGAGGAGAATCCCAACTCCCAACCATTTAGTAAAAAACCGATGAATTTGCCACGGGCCTCGAACGGTATAGTTACGCCACTGCACACAGTACACACACACACACACCCCCACACACACACACACAATAAAAATTTACACATTCAATAAAATTAAAATTATCAATAAAATTAAAATTAAATTCATTCATAAAATTATAGATCCAATAACATAAAAATAAAATAAAATTAAAACACCTTCATATAACCCTCTTAACAAAAGATCTCCATAATGGAGAAGAGATCCTGTCGCGGCACGCGCATGCGCGGCAGCTGCAACGGAATTCTGAAGACTGTAGCTGTCTTCAGAATTCCGTTGCAGCTGCCGCGCATTCTGCAGATCAGGGACACAGTTTTCTTACGGATGACGGCATAAAAGCCATCAGTGCGATACTGCGCAAACATCCCTGATGCACTACAGAAGCGAGGCAGCCAATTAAATATGCTACAAATAATAATAAGTTAATATTTTAATGAGAAGCCATTTCAACCACTCTGACCGCTGAACTTTCTACGTGGATGCTACTTACTGCCCACTTTCTACGTCTGGTTCGTCTCGTTACCTTTGGTCTGCAAAACGTTGCTTGCGGTTTATCTACATGTTCTCGTTAGACGACATGGAACATTGCAGACTAATTTAAATGAGTTGACATTTAAATTAGTCTGTGTCGACCTTCGTACTTTAAGAATGGCATTGGAATGATTCTACGGCACAATAACATAAGAGTCTAATGATGTGTGGAAGTACTGTGGCCTGTCTATAGGGCATACAATTTCTATTGCTTAAGACGTCATCCTATAAAAATAAAGACAGAACAATGGACACCAAAATGTAGATTGAAGAATCAATGGCCGATTGTGATTTCCGTTTCGCTTTAAATGGAGATTTAAAACTCTTAAGCAATTGCAGTGTTCAAGTGCATGCTTCAAGAACTCGAGAGCTAATTATAGATCGTAATGTAAAGTTTCCGTTTTAACGTTCTCTGTATGGACTTGCCTGCCCTTGAACCAGGCACCTGGGATCTGATGGTTCAACCGGTTTTAAGAATAATTTTACCACATTGTCAGTTAAAGCTCAGGAAGTTAAAATTACTGTGTTAATTACTTTTTGTTGATGGCTGTTAAAATTATGTTTGTTGAGTTGGAAGTCGTTTTTCCTATAAGTTTTATTTTTTCTGAAGCTTCACGCATAATAAATTGAAAGAACCTGTACCAAATAAAGTCACGCACTATGTATACATATTATTAATGTTAATTAAAAATTACAACAAAAAAACCGGCCAAGTCCGTGTCCGACCACGCACAATGAAAGGTTCCGTAGTTGAAAAGAAAAAACTTAACATTATACTTGAAAAACATGCTCTCCCATCATTGATATAAGTCACGGTCAATTCTGCAACAAGTTTGTAATCCCAATTTTTTTTATTAGACATAAAATTATAAATTAACAATTTTCGGACTTTTTCCTTTACTTGCTTCTTGCCAAATTTCATGATTCTATGTCAACGGTAAGTACCCTGGTTTTAATTTACTTGCGAGTATCAAAACATGTCGCGTATATGGTCGTATTGTTTTATTGCGTTAACTTAGAAGCTTGTTTTTTTTAGAGCTCCAAGGGACGATAGACCTACGTATTCGACATTTATTTCAACTTAATACGTCGTCGACGCGTTCCTGAGAAAAAGGGTCTTGACCACGGATTAAAGAAAGCTTTACTCCGTGGTCTTGACAGACTGACAGATAGACAGACAGATGGACAACAAAGTGATCCTATAAGGGTTCCGTTTTTTTCTTTTAAGGTACGGAACCGTAAAAACATAAATAAATTGACAACGGAACTCTTGACATACATGGAAGCGGAAGCCGTAAAGCATTCCACACAATCCACAACAATGCACTTATAAAAGGACAGCTCTTGCTACTGGCGCAGACGCAAATCGATTCAATCAAGTCAGCGCGTTCCTTTAGAACAGGCACCCTTAGCGCCGGGGCGGTGCTCAATGCTCAGGTTATCGTAAATGCTACCGATCGAAGCAGAGCCCATTGCGAGCACAATACTTAACC
Source organism: Cosmia trapezina (assembly GCA_905163495.3). NCBI lineage: Eukaryota > Metazoa > Arthropoda > Insecta > Lepidoptera > Noctuidae > Cosmia > Cosmia trapezina. The sequence goes on from LR991028.1 coordinate 8,187,133, forward strand.
CGTACCTAAGCGTTAAGAGTTAAATCAGGAGTTAAATTGGACCTTGAACACACTCAATGCAGTGCGCAGATATCCTCAATCCAAGAGTCATCATCACCTGCCTAGCCTTTTCCCAACTATGTTGGGATCGGCTTCTAGTCTAACTGGATGGAGCTGAATACCAGCATTTTATATGGAGCGACTGCTTATCTGACCTCCATAACCCAGTTACTGGATAATACGATAACCCTTCCTTAGTTGTCACTTGTCAGCGACATTCGGGCTTCTGACGACTCGTAACAACTGTCAAAGGTCCACGAATGACAGCCGGGACCCAACGGCTTAACGTATTTTCTGTGGCATGACCCCTGGTCTTGCTTTGTGAAGAAGGTCACCCATCCACGAACCAACAGATGCAAGCGTAACTTAACCTGCACGATCATCTGTGCGGCTGTTAGTACTTAGCCACAGGCCTCAATCGAATAAAATTATGTAAAATATAATATGAGTGATTACTTATTGTTAGAACGGATTCCGTACTAAAGATAAGTAGACAGGATAATCCGTTACTCAGAATAGGTACCTTGTGTATAGATTAGCTTCATTAGTAAATAGATAGAGACGTTATTTCTGCGCCCACAGGACTGCGATAACAAAACAAATATCCTAATAAGCTTGCACATTGACCATAAAGGCAAGGCATGGAAATTCATGGAAATTTTTCTACCAGAATCGCATCGCATCGCAAATACTTGAGTAGTACTTATATGTGTTTACTTCAACACATTATTTTGTCTCACACATTCCCACGTCATTCCCGAATTCTCAGTGAGTAACTATTGATAGTTAGCTGTATATTATTCTGTTCGCAATATTTACCTATAATTACTAAAATTGATCACGATATTCTTTACAATACATAAGTCATTAGTGTCATAACAGAGACTGATAAGGACACTTTACTAATGACCGTTTATATACATACCTATTACAAAGGTCATCACACACATTGTTTCAAGCAGATACTGGGTATCTGGTATATAATATCCTGTAGCTTATCTCGAGATCGTAAAATAATTCCTACTCGGTATTTTGGGTCGGATCTATAAATAGTTTGTGGTCATTCCTGTAAAAACATCAACATTTTATCGAGAATAAACTAAACTCCTAACATCTTCTTCGTCATTCCCTCAATGTTGAGGATCACAACCACATACGACGCGTCTCCAAGCTGTGCGGTCCAGGCTGCAGTGGACCGCACCGCAAATGCTGCCTCCAACAGACTTCTTGATCCCGTGTGACCATCTTGCCGATGCTTTGCCTTGAGCGCATTTTCGTTCCAGCCGGCCCAGTATCATACTCGTAAGCCTTTCCAGACCATGATTAGGTGAAGGCATAATTATGTCCGAAAAAGCTAAGGGCACGCTCCTGGAATATTATAGATAGCGGCTTGGTGATGTTGAGTTCCTCTAGTATGGAATCATTCGTTCTCATGGCGGTCCATATGGTATACGAAGTAGCCTCCGCCAACACCACATCTCGAAAGCATCGATCTTATACTGCTGTCGCAGCTTTTATTGCAATAAAAGCTGCGACAGCAGTATAAGCCCCCTAACATGGACGTCACTTTAGGTGTAGTCTTGCAAATTAAATATTATTCCGTCTTTATAGTAAACTCAGCTGAAATTACAAATGGTTGTTACCGTAGATACTGACTGTGCAAATTGGCTACAAAAGCGCCGCTTTTCAAAGCTGAAAACTTTTCAATTTTTCAACGCAGCTTGCAGCTCTAACTCCATATTCATTATGTAGGCTTTATAATTTATTAGTTTCACTTTGGTATCTACTATTTATTTATGTGAAATATTGGGTAGACTCTGGTGACACCAGGATGCGGAAAATCACAACTACTGACAGATAGAGCGATATTACAGTTCTGTTATTAAGTAATCGCTAATTGAGAAGCACTCCTGGAACGTTTCAATTTATTACATAATTCATATAAAAGCTGTTTTACAATTCTTATCATTGCTTTACGATAGAGAAGCTAGTATGGACAGTTCAGACAGTATAGCGATAAAATGAAGTGGCGCTTAATAATTCCTGAAAGTTAGACTTACATTTATCTCAATAATGACAAGTTTTAGACACTTTATGGGGAAATTACGTGATTTACTCGTAATTAGGGAATGCAATCTCAGCCGCACGGGGCGATCCATCAAGTTAAACTACGCTTGCCCGGGTCGGTCCATGGATGGGTGAACATCTTTACTTACCTAGACTCCTCCGTGCCTCGGAAAACACGTTAAGCCGTTGGTCCCGGCCGTCATTTGTGGATTTTTGACTGTCGTTACGGGTCGTCAGAAACCCGAAACGTTGGGGCTTCTGACGACCCTTAACGACTTTCGCGCCGAAAGTCTGACAACCAGTCTTACCGAGGGCTATCGTATTACCCATCAGTTACTGGATTGTGAAGTTCAGATAGGCAGTCGCTCCATGTAAAATTTAGCTGCATCCGGTTAGACTGGAAGCCGACTCCAACATACCTAGTTGGGAAAAGGCTAGTCAGATGATAAATCTCTAGTCGAGATCCGATACTCGAGATTTCGCGTGCTAAGTCTGGGGTCAAGATTGGCTACTCTCGAGACTACGAAATTCTGGAGACCGAGATTTCGCTACTTTTTTAAATTAATCGTTATTAAAAAAGTTAGTAAAGTAAATGAAAACTGCACCTAATTAGAGTAGGTACCTATTATCTCGAATCTTGCGAGATTGCATTCCCTGTTCGTAATTCTAACTTATTAGGGTTATTAGACATTTCCCTTAACTCCTACGGTTAATAAAACCCTGCTTGTAACTCCCACAATGAGTTATAAGTTGCATGTATCGTGTTCCGGACTGTCACCGACCGTTGTGTTTAATGAACGTTAATTCTACTTCACACGCCGCCACATAGCCTAGTTAGTTAACAAGGATGCAAGGGTAGGGCTGTCCCTTAGAGCGGTTTCGCATTACGTCCGATCCGAATCCGAATTCAAGATCCGAGTTCAATCCGAATTGGGAATGTTCAAAATTTGGACGGACAGAGTTCGAATCTAGTGCGCAACTCTTCATACAAATAGTAGTTCTATACCTATTGATTACGGATAAACGCATGAGTCTTAAAATTGGTAAATCTCTCAATATTGTGCGGACAAACTTACATTTGCAGTTGGAATGTTTGGGAGAATATGTTTTTCAGTGTTAAGTTTTTTCCTGGGATAAATTCATCCCAACTACAGAACCCTTCATTGTGCGTGGTCCGACACTCACTTGGCCGGTTTTTTTTTGTTTGTGAATCGATAAACACCTGAATGTTAACCAAAATAGGAAAAAATGCAGAACCGACTACCTACCTAATAGTATTTTATTTAGGTAACGTTATTCAATTTACAAACACTTTATGTAAGAACCTTGTACGTTCTACCTATGTAATCCTGTTAGGTACCTACGTATTTACTTATTTATAGATATGAACTCATACAATAAAACGAAGATATTGTCGCTGCACCTACTTATGGTGACAGAAAAGCATCTCGTGCATACTAAATACTTGTAATTTTCTATGACGTAGGTACTGTCTTTTAGTGGCAATGACATTTTACAATCCCTACTGTGATTTGTAGATCTACAGCTTTAAATACGGCATGACATGGTTTGTTTTCTGATATTACCTCTGGGCTAGAACGGAACCCTATGATGGACCTTGTTTTGAGAATATAGCTCAATACACTGTAGTTGTAAACAAATACAAGAAATACCAACACAGCTACAACATAAAATAAAAAGAAACAGAACAAGATGCAAGATGTATTGTCTAATTAAAATGACGATGATGATGCTATCCAGCCGATTTCAGCCACTGCGACTGCATTCTATTGCTATTAAACCCAAATTGTGGTCAATTGATGGTCATTGAAAAGTCTAAAAGGTTACTACTAATCTCTGGAGCCTTAAGACAGCTCAAGTGCTTCTCAAAACATAAATTACCAAACAATTCGAATGACGGAGAACCGGAGAAACCGACATACCTTGCAGAGTAAGTAAACTGAAGTGGCAGTGGGCTGACCATGTTTGTCGAAGGACCGATGGCCGGTGGAGCAGACGAGTCCTGGAGTGTAGACCGCGTATCGGCAAGCGTAATGTGGGATGGACGACGACCTGAAGAAGGTGGCTGGGGAAAGATTGGATGCGGAAGGCGGAGGACAGGTTGCTGTGGTGCAGCCTAGGAGAGGCCTATGTCCAGCAGTGGACTGTGATAGTCTGAGTTGATTGATATCGAATGACGCGTTGTCTACTATAAAATGTTACACATTGTGTCCCAAGTGATTTTGTACCGAGCGCGAGGTGACCTCATATCCACACATGTACCTACGCGAGTAAACAAACACTTAATTATGTAGTAAAGTGATGCAAGTGTTATTTGGACGGTTACTTCACACGATACAAATCTAGGCGAAATAACATTCAGTTTCGATTTGTACATACAGACAGTAATGTATGTAATAATGTCACCGATAAGCCGACATTTGCAAGAAGATTATACGATAAAAGTAGAATACGACACGACTCAATGCGTTCTTTGTTCTGCTTTATTTATAGTCAATCAATTTGAATAATTCTGCGGTAGAGCCGTCATTCAATCTTTGTTAAAAGTCGAGCAGCATACAGCCTTTGGAGACCAGCCAGCTCTAAAGTGAAGTGAATGATTGATGTGAGATTAATTGGGTCATCATTCGATGGCAACTAGCCAATTCAGCGAACGACCCAAAGCCGACCGAAGTTGTAAAGGCTCTGTCTATCTACCACAGATAAAATACGGGTTTGAAAATGGCTCGCCTAACTTATCGTACATTAGCTCTGTACCTTCTATAGATAATAGGTGCACTAATCTTGTATGATAAGATTATTCGAGCAGTAAAAGGGTCCTTCAGAGAAACACTTCAATTCCGTTGATTGGTTGATTGTAAATTAATTTATAGATCAATCGGAGCCAATCTCTCGATATTCAGTAATGGACCCAAACACGATTTCTAAGGACTTCTACCACAGACGAAATTATGATGTGCCATCTGTTCTGTAGCTCGAGGGGATCGTGGCTAAGTAATAACAGCCTCAGGGGTCGATCCATTAGGTTAAGATACGCTTGTAGGGGTTGGTCCGTGGATGGGCGACCATTTTTATATACCGAGACTCCTCCTTGCCTCGCAAAACCGTTAGTCCCGGCTGTCATTCGTGAATCTTTGACAGTCGTTACGGGTGTCAGAAGCCCGAAAGTCTTATAACGTCTTAGTAAGACGTTCTTACCAAAGGGTATTGTATTACCTAGTTACTGGGTTGTGAAGGTCAGATAGTGACAGATAGGCAGTCGCTCCATATAAAATACTGGTATTCAGCTACATCAGGTTAGACTGGAAGCCGACCCCAACACACTTAGTTGGGAAAAGGCTAGGCAGATTGATTTATGTGTTCTGTAGCTCCGCAGAGATAAGACTACTATATGTTTACGGGCAGTAGTCCATACCTACGTTAGGTTTGAAAATTCTAGGTACATTGTATAATATGGTTTGTAAAACTAACCAAATATAGTCATGCAAACACAGTTACTGCTGAATCATGATGATTTTGAAGCAATGTTATCCTGGAAGGAAAATATTTGACCGCTGCATACAACCATACCGAAATGGCACAGTAGGTGAACATTTGAATATTGACGCTATTAAACACCATGTAATTTTAATCACCGTTATCCTCTTAAGGGATCATTGTACTCATGATTATGAACAACTTTTACTATGGGGACCAAACCTGAAATAGCGAAAAAAAATCACCTGTTCCATAGATTTTGATGAGTTACGTGAACACAAAATGTAGAGAACTGCTGATTTTTTTTTTCGATTTTAGGTTTGGTCCCATAGTAAAAGTTGTTCATAATGATGAGGATAGCGGTGATTAAAATTACACCGTTTATACCTACCTACCTTGCTTAGCCTGTGACATCATAACAAAAAAAGACATCAAAACCTTTGAAACAGAACGCATGAGTCACCGTCCATCACTGTCCAAAGCCACTGCATTTCGTTACCAGCATTTTGTCGCCGTCTCAACGTTTCGTCATTGGGTTACGTAGATCAATTACGCGTGCGTGCATACCGTAAAATTCCAGCCATCTATCATTCTAACTTGCATGCGGTTCTTTTTTAAAAGAGTATGTTCAACAGACGTTGGTAAATATATTCAGGGTCGCTACTCTGACTTCTGAATGCATATTCATTATGTACATTGCTCATATACCTACCATTTAGAGAATATTCATTACCAAAAGGAAACGACGAGTAGGTTTATGAAACTGCATGGTGTTTATAATATCACATGAGGTCAGTGGGAGCCCTAAGACTAAATGAACAGATGTAGATCACAAGGTCGCAATTAATAGCAAGGTTTCAGGTCCAGATGTCGGAAATAAAGCAATTCATGAGAAGACCGATTAGTTATCCACTAAGATTGAATAATCAGAAGACTTGTCAAGTTCATAAACAACTACAAGAAAAAACTGGTTGCTAGCCCTGCAAAGCTGCAACAGACAACAGTAAAATAACAAACTTTTAAAGCTAGAACCTTCCTCTCCGTAACAGCAAAAGTATTAAAAATAATTCGCAAAGCATTCGCAAAAGGCGAGGCTATAGAACAATCTACTTTCTAAAACAAATTGATTCCACTTTCAACAGATTGCGGCATGCGCTCGCGTCGCTATGGGAACGATGAGCTGACATTTGTGGCCGCCGTGCCCTTCCTGTTTCTTATCCAGGCTGGAACACTTTCTCTTAACCACAAATTGCTGGAGATTATTTATGTTACGTATAGATAGGCCAAAGAGGAGGCGCTCGTGATGGCTAAGTACTAACAGCCGCACGGGTCGATCCATCGGGTTATGCTACGCTTGCCGGGGTTGTTCAGTGAATGGGTGACCATCTTTACATCCGAGATTCCTCCGTGCCTCGGAAAGCACGCAAAGCCGGTGGTCCCGGCTGTCATTCGTAGATCTTTGACAGTCGTAACCAGTTTTACCAAGGGGTATCGTATTACCCAGTAACTGGGTTGTGGAGGTCAGATAGGCATACATTCACATACATTCTTGCATCACAAAGTATTTTGATGATGCCTGTGGCCTAGGTATGGCTCAATGCTCACTGTGTGAAGTTACCTGTAAGTACCAATTTCTGGCCCTCAAATGATCACAATTCGGCTTTTATTTCAATAAAGTCACAAGTTTATGTAAAAACAATTTTTGTCACAACTATACGAAACTGAGCAATTGTACCAATTTCACAACGTTCCTCTGATTATAGCCCCTGTATACTGATACGTGTATTGAGCAAAATATTTTGTAACGATATTTTTATGTAACGGTGGTAACATTATTTTGGTTTCTAACCACTGATGAGTCTGAGATTTGTAACTAACACCGCTGCGCAAACGCAACGTGGTTGATCTACAAAAGTGGGATAGTTGCCTTATAAGATAAGACCCCCATAATTCAAATTGTGACTTGTAAACGTACTATCATCGCAGTTAATATTAATACTTATAGGTAAGCAAAGAGCATGCCCCACCCATAACTGCGATGATTATACGTTTACAAGTCACAATTTTAATTATGGCACATCTATCCTCCGTTTTTTTCTTTTTTTTTGTCGGGATGGAAATCCTCATGGATGTCCTCTGCCCTGGGATGGGCAAAGGTGTCTGCCAGGCTCTTACTGACTAAAACCACTCCGGTGTTCCCTCGTACAACTGCGGGGGAGGTGCGGGTGCGAATGTGACTTCTGCCGCCCCGAACTGGTGATGGCCGCCACATCACATAGGGGGAGTGAGGTGTTGAACTTGAACTCCCCCTTTACGTCTTAGAGACGCGCGCATGGAACACTACGCGCCACCATCTCGGGTCCTGTGGAATGTGGAGCGATGGATGGCATTTATCCTCCTAGAGCAACTATCCCACTTTCACTCTAAATTTTACTAAGATCTCTATTTATGCAACCTTCTATAAGATTTTTCTTTTTGTTTTTTTTTCTTTTCCTTCTTTTTGTTTCACTTTAGTGACGCACTTGCTCGAAACTCGGACCTCTGCTTGTATCTAGTGTTTATGTAGTCTAGCAAGACCAATAAAACAATGGTCGTAAGTGCACAAAGGACCTTCGCATTCCCAACATGCCAGAGTTGTTCGATTGAAAAGTAGAAAGAGCTGATGATGAATTGATTCCACAACATACCTAACTGAATTAAATAATTCGTTCGTCGGTCGTAGGCAGAAAATTCATCTCACGTTACAACCAAAGCCATTGCAATGTAAACCCGAGTAACAAGATAGGTCTCGCTGACAATAAAATTATCTAACATCTTCTTTCGTGTTCATGCTTCAAGTTCGACTAACCCAAAAATTTCCAATTAATTACGTTTCTGAGAATTAGCATCACAAATCAACTGCGATGTTGGTAAGCTGGGCGTTAAAAAATATGTGATTTTTTAGAAAGAAAGAAAGAAAGAAAAACGTTTATTTGGACACAGTTCGTGAAACACAAAAATACAAAAGAATAAAACAATGCGAAAATAATATTATAACCACAATAGTGTGTGCCTCACGGCTGCGCCAAAAAGGTCCATTTCAGCATTAATGCCAGACAGATGCTGCCTGACGCTGGTTTTCTAATGAACCTTTAGGGACAAGTGACGGGGAGTACAAACAGTTTCAACATACATAATATATAATTTATAGATAATTTTTAAACTTATAAATAAATATATAAAATAACTAAATAAATAAACAACTAGAATACACAGAAAAAGTTACAAAAAGACCAAAACACGTTTTCTTTTAGCCAACATTTGATTGACATTTAAGTACCTACCTCCTACCTATTGAAAAGTATTAGCTAGTTATGAAATTTTGTTAATTTGGGATTTGGAATCAAAAAATTGCAAACGGTTTTGTAATAAATATTAATTAAAAGTGATGTCGTTTTAATTTAACGCCTTATCTCCTCAATCTTATAGTACCTATCTAATCGCATGCGATTCACTCTGGCATTAACATTAAATATCAGGGTGAATGAATTTTAATGAGAACTTTGCTCTATCGTGTTCAACTTCCAAGTAAAAAGAGGTACTTAGCTAGGTATGCTTAATTTATTTTGGAATTTCTGACAGGTAACCGTTAAAGTCGACTAAACAAAACGCAAGATTTCTGACCCTGAAGAAGACGTCTGACTGAAAGAAATAACATTACAATTATAACCTCTTTTCAGACTTAGTAACACTAGAAGATGAATAGGTGTAATAAAAATGTAAAACCTCAAAATATTTAAAAAAATATTCGCTGTACATAGGCTAAAGTGCGCGTAACAACTACTCGCTAGAAACAGTGGGTTCTAATCAATTTTGAACGCACGAACAGGATCACGAAATGTTAGCAATCTTTACCTACCTATCTACTATTATAGCTACAGAAAGGTTATGACCGTTCATGGAAGATATGAAATAATCTCGACCTTCTTTGAAGGTATGTTTCAATTATTTTCTGAAATCATCATAACAAACGCAGTCTTGTCCATAAATTCAAAACAAATTTAGGTACCTAAATATTGAGTGGTAATTTGTTGTTAAATGTGTGTCAAGTCATTAAGGATTAAAGTTACTTATGATTTATGAAACATCATTGATAATTGGAAATTAATTTGACAAATATACTTAAATAATATATGATAATGATTACGTTATTAATATCATCGTTTAACCATCGTTTAAAAATAATCGACTACTAAAGAATGTTTAATTATGCACTTAAATGAATGAAAAGTACGGTGATTAATTAATGTAAACAAGATTAAAGAATTTAAAAAGTATAGGTACTTTACGAGCAATGTTTAATCCAAACCATTATCCAAGAGTTTTCACAAACAAGGATTATGCATTAGCTTTTCCTGGTTGTATGTCTAATTTTAACGATCATACGCAGTCACAATGCAGAGATTGAAGGTATTGATGGTTCACACTAGAGAGATTTAGATTCAACGATAGATTGCCAATCTGTTCTTACTCCATTAACAGCCAAGATCCCATAGTCATTCATGCCAACATCGGATACACTCTCGGTTTTTCTCTCTTACTTTCATCATAAAAGTAATGTTTTCTAAAACTTTTCTCAATCGCATAAGTTATGATTATCTTAAGCCCATCGTACACCTTTTCATTGAGAGAAACGAAATGCGCACGATCGCGCAGAAAACATGATATAGGTAATGACAATATCAGCATTAGGTCAAGAAGGTAACGAACCTAACAGCGGTGGTGCATATGACGAAACTAGTCTTCTAATTCAAGCAGACGAGACTAAGGCAAACAACAAAAGAATTCACCATCCAAACAAAAACGAAGATGCTGAAAAATGTATCGCGGACAAATCTAGCGTGACTATGATAACATTTACTTCTGGTAGCACATAATTGAGATAAATTGCTTGTTGTGTCAGTCAACGCACCCGAACATTCGTGCTGACGAGCAGACACGGACGTTGGCCAACCGCAGTTCGACAATGATTCATGAGACGAAGACAATTCACTCAGCACGACATGTTTTAATGACCATTTTATTCACACATTCATTCTTACGGTTGTGCATGTAATCTGAAGTTCCCACGGAACAGTTATAGGACAAAGACGTAAATTGTAACTTCTCAATTAACATAGCAACTGCATCTTTGTTAGCCGTTTCCTTTACTAGACGTGATTGACCCGAAAAGATGCCATTGTTTTGTTTTTTGGGAATTGATTGAGGCGAATCAAGGAAGGAGAGACAAGAGAGGACAAAATATTAGGAGTACCTACTGTTAGCACTGGGCGCGCTAACAGTTTGGTGGAGGCACCGCCGGGTAGGTACCTAGGTACAGTGGGCTGCAAATTTTAATTAAAATTTTAATACAACCTGGGTACCCAATTGATGCAGCCCACTGTACCTACATGAAACAAAATTAAGTGCTTAATACTTCATGACCTGCTGATGTCATAAAAATAATGCAGCGACATGACAAAATTAAGACATACATGGACAGCATAAATGTGCCCACTAGTTATAAGAAAGACGTTTTTATATTTCTATGGTGTCAACGAAAGGCTATGCCCCGTTAACAAACCAAGCCTACACCAATGTGTATGAATGATGATGAATGATGAAACGTTCCCTATAAAGTAAATACTTACAGTCCATTGGAATTTACGATTCTCCTTCATATTGATGACAATTTTATATTACATAGATACGTAGTATTAGCTAAGACATACCATACCTATAGTGTCCGACCGAAAGTTCGGTTTCGGTTTCAGTCGAGTTTCGGCAAAAAAACGGGTTTCGGTTTAGTTTCGGTTTCGGCGGCAAACCTGCCAAAACTACGACCGAAACCGAAACTGCATTCAGGAGTTCTCGCGCTGTGCTCGGTCATGTTCGGCACGGTAAATTCTATCCAAGCGACGAAGACTATCATGATGTCATCATGTCTGGCTTCTGTTTGCAGTTCGTTTTGTTTGTTGTGAGTTTTCGTGTGATTTAAACACCTAACCTATTTTAAGTATTTTTAAGGCGCAATTAATATTTTTTTCTTAAATGAGGGGTTGTTCTGTTGATTATCAATAAGTGAAAATGTCGAAGACTGCATAGCTATGTGATTAAAAGATTTAAAAAAACCGGCCAAGTGCGTGTCGGACCACGCACAATGAAGGGTTCCCTAGTTGAAAAGAATTTATCCAAAAACAAACTTTACATTAGATATTAAAAAAAAAATATGTCATAGAATCACAAATTCACAATTTTCGGATTTTTCCCTTTACTTGTGCTGGGAGACCTTGCTTCTTGCCAAATTTCATTATTCTAGGTCAACGGAAAGTACCATATACGATTTACTTGCGACAGTTGCGAGTGTCAAAATATGTTGCAAAATGGCCGTATTTTTTTATTGCGTTGACTTAGAAGCTTAAGTTTTTTAGGACTTCAAGAGACTATAGACACTATAGACTTACGTATTTGATATTAATTTGAACTTTACGCGTTCCTGAGAAAAAAGGACTTGACAGACTGACAACTTTGAAAATATTTTTTTATGTGATCAATTCTTCCAACAATACAAGTTTTATTCAGTTCAGAAAAACACTGATAAATTATTTATACTATGTACAAGTAGGTATAAAAAATAAAAAGAGCTCATAGGGCATCAAAAAATTCGTCCTCATCGCTGTCAGTGGGAAAAGTGCCCAAAAGACTGGCGGCATTGCCACGCTGGATGGCAATGCTAATTTTTTATGTGATAGAATTACAAATTAACAATATTCGGACTTTTTCCTTTAATTGTGTTGTGAGACCTTGTTTCTTGCCAAATTTCATGATTCTAGGACGACGGGAAGTATATAGGTTTTGATTTACTTGCGAGTATCAAAAAATGTCGCATACATGGCCATATTTTTTTATTGCGTTGACTTAGGAGTTTGATTCAATCTTTTTAGAACTCCAAGGTACCATAGACCTACGTAATTGATATTAATTCAGCTTGATACCTTCATGCGTTCCTGAGAAAAACGGTCTTGACAGACTGACAGACAGACAGACGGACAAACAAGTGATCCTATAAGGGTTCCGTTTTTTCCTTTTGAGGTACAGAACCCTAAAAATAAAACTGACTGATTATAATAACGTTTTCTTTATTTTTCCCTCAAAACAAGATCCTTGTAGGGAAGTTTCGGTTCGGTTTCGGTTTCGGCCAAAACTGAGACTGTTACCAAAATTCGGTTTCGGTTTCGGTTTCGGTCGTAAAAACCAGTTTCGGTCGGCTACTACTACCTATAACTTACAATAAAATTGCACATCAAATAGCAATGCATAGTATCGGAACAATCAATATTATGATTAGCTGAATTTCTATCTACTTCGTGTCAGCATAGCAATAAATAAACATATCAATCTAAAGAAATAAATCAAGACATTTCAATGTTTGAATTACAGATTCACCGTGTCTTGTCTGAGAACTATTAATTACAGTGTTTTGGTATTCACTTTCTATTTTCGACTGCATATTTCTTGGCGGAGCAATTTTAGCTGACCTGTAACAACTGATGACCCTGGCTTGAGGACGAACCGATCATTGATAAATATTTAAACTCCACTCGAGAACTAAGGAACGAACCCTTCAATTAATACGTGCTGATAACATTGAAGTGGTTAGATATCAATAAATAAACTGATCAAAATGATAAAACACTAAATTATGAACCCGGATCTACGGTAAACTAACTAAATAATGTGTCCAATTTACTTTATTAGTTCGATTCCAATGCTTTTTCATCGTGTTGACGGTGTTTTATGAGATAAGTTATTTATAACTTGGCTAAAAGTTACTCAGTAACAAGATACCTATTAGTGTCGTGGGATTATGACCAATTGCGTAACGAAATGTCCCATTTATTCGATATGACATCAAGCAGTCGCTGCGTAGTTTCGGTCTAGTGAGCGCATTCGATCAGCCGCGCGGCTATCAAACGTCGTGGGTATTGCACCTGCTGCATCATCCGACGTCGCTTCCACTACGTGTAGGTACCTCTACAATGTAATCAAGTTTATAGTTGTTTTGAATATTACCAACGGGACTCCTATATTAAATGTCAGATTGGACAGATACATCACAAGAACATCACCCAGATTCCTCCATAATTGTATCAAACAGATTATGTCCATACAAATTGCTGCTGTTATGTATGATAGATGGTAATCTATAATGACGCTAACAAATGTAAAGCGTGCGAAAGCATTGTATACAGATCCAACACTTTCTAGCTCATCGTCACATAGGTACCGGTACAGGTATATTTCCATACCGATATCCTCCTGATTGATTGCCAGTGGCACATTGGCGAGCTGCGTACTTTCTCCGTAGACTTTTTGTTCAATTATGAATTACGTTGGCTGTACGACAACATTTGTTAATTTCTTCTTCTGGTCGAGTAATCGAAAGAAATGAGATTGGAATGAGATTGGGGCGGACAGGCGATGGCGCGCGGTAATTGCACCGTGCTGCGGGCTGCGGCCGATCGCCGGCGGAGCGGCGGCCTCGCCTCAGTCCGTTCTGCGCCGCCGCTCCGGCCGCGTCTCCCAACACTACCACTGAACATTACAATGAATTAGCTGAACTATGGCCGCTAGCGCCGACATGTAAAGACGTCGTGAGTGATCTCTAACAAGTGGTGGAAGATGAGCGAGGAACAGGAACAGTGCGACTCGTTAAACTCCTGGGAGCTGAACGGGCTGAACTCCTTGGATCTTTGGGACTACACTGTCGAGCTGGAGTGCCTGCAAGGAACTGAAGGTTAGTTTCGCAAGGCTGTGTGAGCGGCGCTCGGTGGCGCCGGGTGGCCGTCGCCCTAGACGTTGCGCTCACCAAGCAATTCGCAACGCAAAGAACAAAACTTAATAGAATCGAAGCATGGAATTGTTTGAATAACGTCTGTTACGTTAGCGTTCACGGTACCGCTTTCTACAGGTCCTCCTTTCTGGTTAGATTTAGATTATCTTCGTCGATTAATGTCATGGTTTATTTCTAAAGGATATTTATGGTCACGAGCATTGAACAAGAAAGACTTATAGTGATGTATTACGTATTGTTGTTTGTAGAAGAGCTCGTGGCTAAGTAATAACAGCCGTACGGGTCGATCCATCATGTTAAGCTATGCTTGCCGGGGTTGATCCATGGATGGGTGACCACACACAGGCACACGGAGGAGTCTCGGTATGTAAATATTTACATACCGAGACTCCTCCGTGTGCCTCGGAAAGCACGTTAAGCCGCTGGCCCTGGCTGTCATTCGTTGATCTTTGACAGTCGTTACGGGTCGTCAGAAGCCCGAAAGTCTGACAACCAGTCTTACCAAGGGGTCTCGTATTACCCAGTAATTGGGTTGTGGAGGTCAGATAGGTAGTCGCTCCATATAAAATACTGGTATTCAGCTGCATCCAGTTAGACTGGAAACCGACCCCAACATACTTGGGAAAAGGCTAAGCAGATTGATTGATTGAATTACGTTATTGTTGTTTATTGTAGGAATTATTTGTTAGCGTTTGAGGGGTGACTCGTCCTTTCTCTAGGCTATTGTCGAACAATAGCCTAAACAAGGTGTAGACAGACAATCGTGATTGTATTTGATTGCTGCATATTATTATTGGAGTTACGTGGTGATAGATCAGATACCGATGTGTTTAACGCTCGAAGGTTCGAGCACGTCTGTCTGTGCATCTTCAATATTAACGGTACCTACTGCAGTGTGTCGTGCTGATTCGTGCTCGTCATTCTCTTGCATTTAAGATTCTTTTAATTAACTAAGTAATTTATTTACTTACGTACTGTTAAAGTTAACATTATGAAAACTGCACAGACCTTGACAGAGTCTGCTGTTTGTTATCATTTCGCTGATATTGGTTTAATTATCTGCTTGATATAATAAAGTGCCAACTCTGATAAGACTTAGCGAATTTGATAATATATCAGCTGCAACTGATGTAACCGTCATTTCCTGCATGAAATTTTTTCTCCTTGAAAATAGGTAGGTAGTAGGTATAGGTACCTACCTAATAGTTTTGCTAAATTACATGCATATAGGATACTTACCTGAAAGGTATTATGGATATGGTAATTCAAGTAAATAAATACAATATGTATAAATAGGTAGTAATAGGTAGGTACACATGTATAGGAAAAAGTATAAATGAGTAGGTAATTGCGCAGTTATTAAACCATGAATTCTGCACAAACGAAACGCGATATTATAGGTACATAATATACCTGTGTATATTATACTAAAGCTAAACTAATAGTCAAGTAGTACCTATCAGACTTGTTAGTAAGATTCAACTGGTAAATTAATTAAGTAAACAGTCTATAAATAAACATCATTATTGAAGACAATGGAACATGAAATAAACCAGTTCAGGATAATTCTTTCAGTTATTATCATGGATCCGTGTCGGCGAACGTAATAAAATAAATCAACTTGGAATACCTACTAAAAACATTGTACACACGGCTACACATCAAACTATAAATTTCCAGTTTACAATGACCTCTCATTGTAAGGAAATCCTATACCATGCGAGATCAGCTTATACTGGAGATGTATAGCTTGATCTGTAGCCGTGAGTACCTACATACATGCATAAAGTACCTATTAATAAACATTTAATTTAACGCTAAATTAAGATTTAAACATGCTACCACGTGTTTCAAATGAGTTTGGTTTAACTTAAAACCTTCTGCAATCTTTGAAAGAGTTTACCAGATTCATATGCAACATTAACCCAGCATTCTACATCAGCGGTGACAATATATAGCTAAAGAGATAGTTGACAAGACTATCCACAAGTTAGGTAGGTACCTACCTAATGTCGTATACCTACCTTTTTTTTGTGGATGGGAAATCATCCTACCTACAATCTCACTCTCTGCAGGAGTCTGGCTTCACCACTGCCGGTAGGCAGCAAATAAAACCATTGATGTTTTCCCTACCAATCAATCTTTCTAGGCTTTTCCGAACTATGTTGGGGTCAGCTTCCAGTCTAATCGGACACAGCTATAATACTGGTACTTCAGGAGCGACTGCCTATCTGCTGTTTTCCAAACCAAATCTAAGAAAATAGCATTAAATCGCATAAACCATAACTAAGTATTTTAACTACCACTTCTAGTGTCTTGAGTTCTTTGACTAAAGTATCGACCATGATGAATATTAATAATTCCTATTCCTGCCAACATAACCTCAAACCTGAGCAACCTTAGTACTTTGATCTTGAACTCTCGACGTTAGGTACCTACGTGAGTTTAGACGATTACGATAATTTATAATCTTCTACGGTTATTATCAATAACTAATAATACATAGATATCCTACCTCATAGGTACATTAACGGACTATTTTTTGCTGAGAATAATTTGAAATCAAGATAACCACAGCTATTAAGATTGGTAATGTCTGGTGCAAGGCTCTACCTGATAGTTACAAAGAGATTTAAATCTCTACGCACTACATTGCTAGTTAAAGGTTAAATATTTGTACTTATAGAAGTTTTGAAGATAATAGTTGTATTTGTATCAAGATAATAATTGTAAGTATATCTAACTTGTACCTAACTCACAGTTCATTTAAGTAACTCAAACGGTTAGAACCGTTTGTTTTAAATTACCTGTGTGCTAGGCATATAATAATATATCCTGGCATGCAGATTGATGCTCGGTTCGACGGTTCCGATACTTAAACAAAAACGAATCGTTTTGCTTACCAATGATAACGTTGTTTATTGCCAAACTTGGCATAATAAAAATAGATCCGTAAGCTAATTTTACCTGTGATAGCTAAGTACGTCCATATGGAAGGGTCTAGTAATGCAAAGCTATAAGAGGTTTTTGCTTCATTATTGTTAAAGATACATACAAATTAATTATTAACGGTTCATAAATTATAGGAATCAACTATGAGACGATGTCACTAAACTTTGTCAGTATAGATAGATATGTGAAAATCGATCCTCACAAAACTTCACGATTCGTCTAAGATAATTTCCATCGCCAGTACGTAATTACCTTCATTGTAAATAGGTACCAAGCTTATTTTTTTTAAATTGCATATAAGTAACTCTTTCCTAATGATGACACTAGTAACATTTTAACAGCGGCAAATGAAATTACTCATGCATCGTAGAGAATGTGGCATACCGACCTCCGTAGCATCGCAAGCGCAACCGTCATTGTTTTTCCTCATACTTATACAGTCGTACAATTCAATGTTTTCGCAATAGCCTGCAGTCGACAGTAAAATAAGTTTTATAAGTAGGTACCTACTTAATACCGTTTTATTACTTACGCACTGTAATGACGCGATTGTCCTGAACGCAAAATTGAACTGAAACGTACCTACCTATAAACGTTGGTGGTCTGAAGTGTTGTAATTTGTAATGACATCATAAGTAATACCTACATGCGGATAAAATATTAAACTGATTTATAGTAAACACTTAAATCCAGATTACAAAATAAATTGGATTAATTTTGTAACTGGCCTCGATCGCAATATTATTCTTACAGTCTTACAAAATCCATGCTTGAGAAAAATGCACGACTCAAGACACAACAACAACAACATTTTTTTTTTACGTTGTAAAGACAACATTTTCTGTGTTTCCCCCTGATATAGCCTAATCTATATATATCTGTTTATTTACCTACACCAACAAACCATTATTAAGTAGAACGTTTACTAATTAGGGAGTGCTGCTAATTGTGTCATTCCAAAACGTCTCAGCGAGTCCTCTTCTAACGAGTTACCGTAGTAGGTACCACAACGAAGAAGCCTAGAAGACTCGTAAAACCCCTTTCAGACCAATGGTGTCAGTATTTTTGTTGATTCACGATTAATCCTACCCATTCTGATAATTTTTTTTGTTAATTTCGGTCGGCGCAACATGCCTTTTTCTTCCATACTTCTCTTTAGAGTCGTCATCTCAGTAGTCACATCCTTTCTAGCCATATCATCTTTCACACAGTCCATCCATCGTTTCTTTGATTTTGCCCTACTCGTATAAGTAGATATAACATTCCAAATCTAAACTTTCCGGGCGACATTTTCCTCATTCCTCCGAATCACATGCATACCATGATAACTTCATGACAACCGATTTCCACACAACTTTTCAGTCACCGGTGTCACTTTCAGACTTCCTCTTACTAAGTAATTTAATTACATTTAAGTACCTAACATTATTGTAACAGTCGCGTTTAATGTTCCGTTGAACAGTATCGCGTGGGATCGTCGTCAACGAATTTGATAGGTACATCATGCTCATATCATGCTAGAGTAAATTCACGGCAGACCGCAGTAGGTACCTAAGTATTGCACAGTATAAAATTAGTCTGCAGTCTATGCTGCACCAAACTCTCGTGATTAGAATTAACCCTGAACTATATTTGAATAAATTAACATAAAATTAAGTTCATAAACGGATAGATAAATAGGTAATTAAATACCCGACCGTTATACCTAACACGGCACGATACGGTACTTTCATTACATACAAAAATAACTTTACATGAGTTAAAAGCTACGACCGAAGTCTAGCTACTAGCTGTAACATACATAAACAAGAAGTAGGTATCACTAAAGTGCAATCAAGACATAAAATATTAACTATTCTAAAATCATTCTCAAACAAGTATTTCTTAACGTCCAAACATTGTTAAACTGGAAAGAACTTAAAATCCATATCGCGTAGTTGCTAAAGTCATAAGTCAAGGGTCGTTCATTGTATGAGTGACTCCTCAGTGAGTCATTGTCATGCATCTGTCACATTGACAGCCCATTTGATTGGTATACAATGCGATATTATGAACAATTAACAGTTTTTGTGCCTTTTAAAATAGTTGGCAAATTATGATGCACCGTCATCATAAGTCGTGAGATTTGCATTTGGACGTAAAATAACTAGGTACTTACTCCAGTTTTTTATTCCTTTTAACCATGAAGTAGGTACCTACTTAGGTAAACCACTTATCAATCGTTTTATAATAAGAGCTATTCAAATAAAGCGGTCTATCATGCAAAAAGAAACTGGTCAAGAGCGAGTCGTATTTCTGAAAAAGTGTGCTATTTAGAGACATTGTTTTATTTTTCCTGTAACCTTTACATAAACTTTTATCACATAGAATAATTTCAGATTTTTTTCTTTGCAAACTTCGGAGATAGGTGGGGGAAACGGTTTTTTTTTACATTTTTCATCAAAAGTCGAAAAATGTGCGGCCTAAAAAAAATTAAAATGTTTGAGAATGTGCAAACAGCGCTCTTTCATATGATACCCCACATGACCTAGTAGCCCCACTTTGAATTTTTAAGACCCCCTTTCAGTCCCTGTTGCAAAAAAAATAAAAACATTTTTAATTCTTTCTTATTTGCAAAATAGTTGGGTAAATGGCTTCTAAAACTGTTCCAAATTTCAAGTTGATAGCATTAGTAGTTAGTAGATATCCAGCTGTGACAGACAGATAGACAGACAGACTGAGTCACACCTTAAGGGTTCCTTTTTTACCATTTTGGTACGGAACCAAAGAATATCATTTCGCATTAAAAAACTATAGACTTATCTAGCTGCAGTAGGTACACAGGGCAAAGGACTTAAGTAACCAGACACGCACACTACAAAACTATATCGCTACTGTACGTACTGCTCACAATGACAGCCTCGCACACATCCCTTTCATAGAGTGAGTGCGCTGACGTCTTTTAAATGATAGTGTAACATGATTTCGCAATGTAGGACAGTTGCTCTCGTGGCGCAAAAGGTAAGCATTCAACCTACAGGGACAGAATGATCCGAGTTCGAGCCACGAGTTTACTAAAATATTATTTTTGAGATTTCGTAATTTAAAATGAATATACTAACTGAATAAGGCAATATTCTGACCAGTTTGAGAATCTACCACAAGTATCTCGCCTACTTAAAATTATTTCCCAGTTTAGAAGCTAACTACCCGCTTTAAAAATATATTCCTGCCTTTAATTGTGAACTTATGTAGTCAGTCTGCATTAGCAACTACACATATACTCTTTCTTTTGCACTTGAAGTTTGTGATTGTGATATATTGATTAATTTAGACCATGCATCATTTAACAAGATTTCAAAAAGCTCAGATTATTGTTTTGCATGAGCAAAAAATTATTTCTATTAGTGAAATCGCAAGGCGCCCAATGCTATCGGTGAGTGAAATTATTATTAATAAGAATGTATTAATTTACATATTATGTCATCGTGATCCCACCCAGTAATTTTATTATGATTGTCTGTTGTATCTCATTTAACGAATTGTGGATATGAATAGTTGAATCTAATAGAAAATGACACCGGAATAGTTGAATTTAGTATAATAAGTGGCTATGCAGTTAACAAATAAATACTAATTTTGTTAACTGCCACTCATTATATCGATAATTATTTAATCATTTCCATTAACGGTTTACACAGTATTACAGTAATAGTTTTTTTATCTATGTTTTGTAATAAAATATTCAAAAATATAAGTAATTAATATGTTTGTAAATGATTAGAAAATAATAATAAAATACAATTTTGAAAAGATTTAATTTTTTTTTAAACATTTAAAAATGTAAATATATATTAGTGTATGGTAATTAAACAAAGGATTTATATTCTAAATAAAGTATAATAATATTGTTTAATACTTTTTATAAAAAAATATAAAATGACATTTTATATGTGCACTAATAAATAAAGTAAATAATAAGTGTCATTATTATAGTATATATTATTTTTTATTTGTTATTAGTATGATATTGTGTATTACCTAGGTCACTCGCCCTGCCTTTTTATTTCTATTTTATCGTATTATAATTTTCATTATTACTGACCACTAGCCTTATATATCAATTGTATTTAAGTATATAGATATATATTCTCTGCATTGTATTTATATTGTGTATTTTTTATTTCTTAATTTATAATTTGGGAGGTGTATGTTTAGACCTAATATTTTCACTTTTTTTTGTAGAGAAAAACGTTCGACTGTGGGTGCATTGTCACTGAGACAAGCGAAATAAACCGTCGCCTGCCTGGACCGACACCATTGGCTTACACAAATGTTTCGCCTCGGCACCGTGCGTGAGATTGTTGCCACCCATACATCAGATCCGTTCGCTTAGACCAGGATAACAGCAGCAGCACACAACGTCACTATGCAAACTGTACGGAACCACCTGCAAGCGGACGGTTTGACATGTTGCAGACCGATGCGTAAAATTTTATTATCTACCGTGCACCGTCAAAATCGCGGAATATCGGCACTTCGATTGACAAAACAATGTCGTCATAATTACTGATGAAAAATGTCTTCATCGAAAATCACCACCGACTTATCGTAACATATATACTACCTTTAAGTTTCAGACATTTTAACGTTTTTAAATCTATTATTTTCCTAGAAATAATTAATAATGGTTGGTAATAATTACCTATTATACCTACTGTTCCCGATACAGGTGGTAAATGTTTTTATTTTAATTTTAATTTTCAATAATGTAGGTAATTTACATCTGTATATAACTGAACTAGCGACCCGGCCCTGATTCGCACGGTTTTTACGACTTGGCAAAACATGGAGGTTTCTATATTATATAAGTTAAATATTTATCATGATAGTGAAAACTTCATCAAAATCTGTGGTGTTAGAAGAACAACGCGGCCACACAGACAGACACGAAAAGCGACTTTATTTTATAATAGATACCTAAACGAAATACTTAATACTTTCACAG
Source organism: Cosmia trapezina (assembly GCA_905163495.3). Lineage (NCBI taxonomy): Eukaryota > Metazoa > Arthropoda > Insecta > Lepidoptera > Noctuidae > Cosmia > Cosmia trapezina. The sequence continues at coordinate 8,209,548 of LR991028.1, forward strand.
CATATTTAGCCATAATAAATTAAGTCGGCGGTACTGTGTAGGTAGGAGTGTGTGAGTGATGTTATTGTTACTGGATCAGATTATATTATTATTTGTTATCTATGTGACATGTTTATTCACTCCGCAAATTGTTGTATACATATATAATGGATAAAAAGATGTAATAGCATGTTCTAAACATATTGTTGTATTTATAATAAAACATGTTTACTTGTGATGTTCTTTTTTTTAAATAAAGATATTTATTAAAAATGGTTTTATTTATTTAAGCAATTTTAAATAAATACAACATTTTCTTAACAAAAATTGTTTTAATTGCTTTAGCTTAAAATAATAAATCGCAAAAAGAATCATCACTTCAGAGATTTGAACTCACACAGTAGTACTCAGAAGTATGATGCCTTATTCGTTGGGCTACGAACGCTTAAGTTTTCAATGCGAAATTATGTTATACTATAATTGAGAAGACATTAGCGCACTCACTCGCACATGAACGCGATGTGTGCGTGAGGGCATTGTGTGCTGTACGTAATGAATCGTTTTAACAGTAGCGATACTTAGTAGTGTCACGCACACTACAACACTGGTTACTTATCTCTGTTGCAGAGTGTACCTACCTGTGCCGTAAGATTTTATTTATTTATTGATTTAGGATCTCCAACAAAATATGTACCTACTTACACAATACGCAACATCAGGTAATAAGTAGGTGCAAGTACTCCTTCACTTATAGGTTATAGGAGACCACAGCGTGCACAGTAAAGTTAACAAAGCCAGCAAAGCTAAAATATTAAAGTTTGGAAAAAATAAAATTTTATGAATAAATTATACTTTGTGGCAATAATCACGCTAATATTAAAAAGGCGAAAGTTTATGACTGTTGTGTGTGTTTGTATGTACTTATTACTTCTTCAAATCTTCACGCTCGAACGGCTGGACCGATTTGCATGAAATTTGGTATGTCATACCCTGGCTTAACATATAGGCTACTTTTTATTCCGATCAACGCGGGTGAAACCGTGGGGCGCAGCTAGTTAATCGAGAAATACCTCAAATACCTTTGGGTATTTGGCCTATTAAATAAATTAATCCATGCTGCAGCGCACCTCAAATTACTTTATCATGTAGATTAAAATGATTCGCAATTACACTTTTTCTTTTGCCAATTTTAAGTGAGTTATTTTAGCATCATTACACCTATTGTGTTACATTGTTGTGAAAACAGTGTTGGTACTCATAATTTTCTCTTTGAAAGATCAGATCATCAAATCAGTACGCTGATCTGAATATCATCGTGCGAGAAAGTTTCACATTATGTTATAGCAGATTACATTCTTGGCAAAAACTCGATGACCAAGAGAGAGTCGTATTGTTTCCATAATGCAGACTGCAATGAAATTACTAATATTACGAAATTAATGTTACCTACCTAATAGAATTTTAAGTGATTTGATGATAAAATTATATGGAGAGTGCATCAATTGGCTGGGTAAAATTACTCGATGATGTCACTCAATGGTAAAGATCGATTGCTTAGCTCGTTAGCAAAAACAACCTGCGTACATTTTGCCCTTGGTTTTATTCCGCTGAAGAAAAAAAGCTGTTTGGTTATTCCGAGTTTTCCCACTTTCAATTTCGAGACACCCCTTTTTTTTTGTACCTTGATGAGAAATCATCATATGACTTCTCCCGTTCATCAGACTTTTACTGACTAAAACCCACCCGTGTTCCTTCAGTTGCCTGTGCCAAGGCCACATCTCTTTGAGGCGCGCGTGGAACACAACGCGTTGTCGACCCGGGCCTGGGGGTCTACTCCCTAAGCACGAAGCCCGTAGTTTCGGTCTTCGTTACGGGCGATTCCTACTCCGTACCTATCACCTACGGATAGATGATTCGTTCGGGGCCCGAACGAAGTATGAATGACAACACGATTTGACAGTTGTCCCTACTCCCGATGTGTTTTTGCCCGTCCGAAAAATTTTACTTTTACACTTGTTTTGATGGATCGTCATGTCAGACGGATGTTCTGATGCACGGACGGACGGACTTAGGCAGTAGAACCCCTGGTCTTTACCGGACGGCGAGGTACCCATTGCTCGCCGTCCGTAAGCCCGTGCCTATCGATTCCCGCCGCCCAGGGCGTCGAGACGCCTACGTACTCGATCTTCGATTTTCAGTGATTTATCCTTTTGATTTTCGGCGTGCAGTAAGTAGATACAATAGTAGTTGGTGGTTCCTTTGTTGAGTTCGTTTGGAAATGTGCTTTAGATCTACCACTTTACTGTCGGAAGCATTTTTATAAGTAGGTAAGTAGGTATTTCTACTATCGGAAGTCATTATTTGATCTGCCAGATAAACAGCGATATGATCGCCGCCTGCCATGTTAGTGTTAAGACCCCTACACCTACCTACATTCACGACTGAAAGTTATTTGGATTGTAAGTAAGAAAGTAACGATTGCTTCGTTTTCCTGTGCTTTCTGAAATTACGAGTTAGGGCGTACCTATTCTTATACTTAGAACGCTGGTAACCGGCGCCGATAGGTACCTACCTATGCCAGCGCTTCTCGGCTGCGACAAGCGCTGGTTGTCAACGCTGCGCGAACCGGGGTGCGGCGCCGAATAATCAGATAGGAACTTGACGTTGCGAATGCGGCCTTACCTAAGTTTGCAAGTCTGTCAGCTTTACATTTCCAACGTTATAATTATGAAGGATTGGATACATGTATTTTTGAAATCAGTGGATAAGTCAAGATTTGATAAAAGAAAGAATAAACACGAACAAACTGCTGAAAAATGTTAATTCTGCAAATAAATGTCAAACCAAAAATGATTCCAATGCTTTACCCAGAAAATGAGAAACTTCTCGCGAATTTGTGTCTTTGCTGCATTTGTATCACGATTCCTCACGTGTGCTGTTCAGTTACCTACAAGAATTGCATCCCTCGCTCGTCTGTCAAACACATACTTAGGTAGCAATACTTAGAGCGGTGGACGTAATTCCATGTCTGTTCACACTGCAAGTTAAAAATATCTTACATCAGTAATAGCTCGCTGACTTGCAACTCCACTCGTTGAAAAAACAACGCGACGGACGGCGCTAAAAAAATACTGGTTTGAAGGCGAGTTATAGAATAAAAAGCATTTTTCGATTAGATGAAATTCAATCCCCGATACTTACGTTACGCGGTAATATGCATGCGATGGTTATATAGAATACGTAATTTTTGAATTTCATTGGTGCATATCTAACGTGCGTCAGTTTTTTCTTACTTCTTAATAGCCTGTGCGTGCGGCATATGGCCTAAACGAGTTTTGTAACACCATTATAATATCATACGTCAGTCTCACTGGTAAACGTGTGGTTTGCGTTGAAAAAACCAAGACTGGAACCGGTTTGCATGAATTTACTTACTGAAAGAAACGCTATTTTTTACCACGGAGCGTTGTCCATGGATTGTTATTTATCATTACGGGTTTCAACTCTACGTCGCATCTGAGTGCTTCCAATTAAAATCTAGTGTTGTTTGCGGTAATGTCCCTCCTACCATGAAACACGAAACAAGTATTCGACATAGCATAGCTCTTAGTATTTAGAGCGAAGAACATTTTCCTAGCGCATATCATAATAATGCGAAATGGCTTATCTCGCTTATAAACATCAAAGTTTCTTGCAATATTGTATTCGTTAGGTAGGCTGCTGCGATAATGCAACTTAACAATGTTCGTTGATTAAACACAGACATACCTATCTATCTATGTCTTTAATATTTAAAGCTATTGTAATTTCTCGAAGCGACTGTTCCACCTACAATAATCTCACAACGTTCAATCTCTAATAAATCACAATTTCCTCAATATGTCCATCAACTTTCATCTACGTGCGTTCTGTACATACTCATTGACCTGGATTTGAACGAAAATATTTTAGCGTTTTGTTCTTTGCGCGGGCAAGGTTACAAACCCTTTCACGGACGGATCAATGGAGGCGTTGTGCTTTGCGTCTTTAGTTCTAGATATGGTTGACAGTGTTGTTTGTTACCAAGCGTTGTATTAGGTACCTACATAGCGTGCGTGCAACTTGTATGGCAGCAGGTGTTCAGTTACCCGTGCCTGGTTGACAGCTGTCGCAACGCGCAAGCCGGCTGGTCGTCAAATGCAGCAAAGCGATGGTGTTCTGATAGGTTAATTACTCCGTCCAAGCCGCCGTCTTATCTTTAGATGCAATGTCTTTCACTTTTGCATTCCAATGTCTTAACACGTCACGACGGTATTTAAAAATGGAATGTTTAAGTTAACACTGACATAAGTAATTATGTGTGGCCTTGATTACGTATTCCACCACCACTAGATATGTTTAGGAGACTACAGCTCATGGTAGCCATAGGCTAGCTTACTTGAAATTTTAATAGTCTTATAGACCTGGACCACTGCGTACCAGTTCCTTATAATCTTGTGCTATAAGATTATAAGGAACTAAATAAAAATAATCATGGATGAAGCAACTGGTCAACACTCTTGTTAGTTATGGCCCGTCATAAAATTATTAAATGTACCTAAAGCATTTAAATTTAACTAAGTACGAAGTTTACGAACATAAAATTATAACAACGTCGTATTAAAATTGCAATTTTCTTTAATTACAGATTTGCAGCTGGCAGCAGAACTCGGCAAAACCCTATTGGAGAGAAACAAGGAACTTGAAACAGCTCTTCGTCAACACCAGAATGTCATCGAAGACCAAACACAGGAAATTGAGGTAAGAATTTAATTTGTCGGTAGGTAGTTATAAAATTTGTTATAGGAAGTTACAAATGCAAATCGGTACCTACCCAAAATTGAAATATCCAACATAATAACATCAAACTAATTGTTAATAGGCACATTATGCCCTATCATTATTGTTATAGAAAATGTTATAATCATAACGACGATCTCGATTACCGTTTGAACTTCATAACCCTCCATAATTACAGTCACTAGCAGCAATTAGAACATCGTAAACAAACAATTTAAATAAACCACCATAACGACAAAAAACTTTTAAATTAAATCTAAAAATTATCCCAACTGCGCAATATTGTGCTAAGATTGGCTGCTAAGATAATTTACTTCGCAAACATAAAGTAGCATGACGGTATTTTAATGCAAATGATATTATTTCAGTACTTAACGAAACAGACGGTCGCGTTGCGCGAGGTGAACGACTCCAGGTTGAGGATCTACGAGCAACTCGAAGTGAGCATTCAAGACTTGGAGCGCGCCAACCACAGGCTAGCTGTCGACCATGCCACCGAAAAGAAACACATTAAAACGTAAGTTTGTAGGACAACCCCTACCTTGACGGCGTTATTTAGTAACTAACAGAGTATGGCGAAATTGGCTCTAAGCTGGTATGTAATATATTAGCAAAACTGGCTCTTAATTCATCGCTTATGATTGTTTTTAAACATAATTTTTTATGTTTCCAGTCTGTGCGCAACCATTGAAACGCTGGAGACGAAATGTGAAGAATTACAAAAGACTGTCGACGACCTAAACGCCCAACTGGAGATCTCCAGACGAAGGGCAGAACGGAAACCCGAAACTGAGAAACCCAAAGAAAAAGAGAAATCTGTGGAACTAACTCTCAACGTCAAAAAGCCTGACGTAAACAGTACACCGATTAAGACGGTAGCACCTCTCCCAGAACTGACTAAAGAGGATGAGGATTTACTCAGGCTTAGTGATGAACTCAGAGAGAGCAAAGTGTCGTTCGCACAAGAACAGAGGAGAGTGACGGAACTGGAGGAACAGTTGGCGTCAATGGTCCAGGAGAACAACAGACTACACGACCAGTTTAGGAATTGGCAACTGAGAGAAGATGAACCGAAGTCGATGCATGAGGAATTCTCTATTCTTGAAGAAGTCAGGTAATGAAAGCTTACAATTTGATGCTTCTAAAATGTTTATTACATGACAGCATTTCTGATGTGTTTTGTTTTCTGCCACAGACAAGGACAGTTATGCATAAGATGTCTAAGGGGCGCGGAAAGAGACGATATGTCGTCAATGCTCGACGGAGACGATGATGACAGGAGCGCTATCAGTTCCCTAATCCTCCCTCCGACTGACCAAGACAGTCCACGAGAAGATCTCGTCACTAACAAACTTGTCAAATTCGACGTAAGTATCACCACAATACCCATGCACGTTTCTAAAGAGTCTGTTATAAGCTTTATCCTTTTGTAGAAATTCTTTTCTGTTATTAACAAAGTGTACATTTAATTTTCCTTTTATTTCTTGTCTTGTGTAACAACATTAACTCACAGTTCTGCGTAATACGCAAATCGACTAACATCATTAACACGCTGAAACTAATCATCTTGTAGTATCTACAATGTGGAATTCCATCGGAAGCTCATTCAGTATTCATGTGTGGAGTACACATGAATACTACTGTTGAATATATACTGTTCAGCAACCGATACACGTATTACTTTCCCACTTTTCCACGGAGATGATCGTATTGGATAAATAAAACATTGGCATTGGATTTCGCCAACAATCTCATATGAATTTCGCTCGTTTCTAGGCGACAAAGCTTTTCCAACTGCCCCTGATGTTGTTGATCACGCTTTGCATATGCATTATGAAGCGCATTTGCAGTAGTTTTCTTTGGATATATCGTATGTAGTCGAAGGTACGTCCATTACCGACACGTTATTATACTAAACGCGAATAGTGCACGCTGAACGACTCAATGGTGACGGTAATCCAAGTGGTAACAATCACCACGTAACTAACGATATTTGTATGTATGTAAATGTGTAATACTTACTTGATTGGTAACTACACGGATGTGGGATATTAATACTAATATTATTCACTACGTAAATCATAGGTTGTCATTAAATAGTATGATTTATGTAGTGAAAACTTTATATTTATGAAAGTAATTACTGGGTAATTGTGTATTTATTAGCTTGTCTATCTAACATGCAAAGTAATATCAACTACTTAACTATCAATATTATGATGAACCTAATCATTTTTAATTACGGAGTACGTAATGGGTGTATTTTTAACTAATCATATTTATTAGATTTTTCTTAAGTTTTATAGTTTTTTTGTTCTCCTTTTTATCCAAAGATCATTCTCATGTTCAACTTCATCTTACTTCCTATGAACCTAACTAGGGCTTCTTTTACAGTAACAGTATTGATGACAATCATTTCTTTATAATAACTTCATTCAAATAAAACTTACTACTCAGTCACTTATATAACAAGCATTACATGTTCTTAAACATTTCACAAGCGCAAGTAGTTGTCACCATCTCACTGGGCTCAGAATAATAACCAATAATCACTGTTGACCTTTCAGAATGCCAAGGAAAAGTTACTCCAGGGTATATGGGCGAATAAAGAAGATGGCCATGATAACCCTTACAGAGAATTGGTGCAGAAGTACGAGGCTCTTCTAGAAGTTCAACTGTCACAGGTTAAGAACATCAGAAAGACCAAACCAACCACTTTGCCTAGCAATCAGAACCCGTGCGGACCTCTGTCGCTCCAGGATGAACTGCAAACATCTGGAGACTACAGCCAGTTCAGTGTCAAAGACACTGATGAGGAAAGCGGACACGGCGAGGAACAACAGAAAGGAGTCCAGACTAAGAAGGTTGAAACCACTTCTAGAAAGAAGATCATCCAAACTCCGGACTTCTCAGAGGCAGAGACTTCCAGCTCCGGATTTTCAGATGAAACCAGCAACAAAGCCACACAGACGGAACGCGAGCGACCAGGCTCATTCTTGTGCACAATCGCTGACGGAGAAGACTACCGCTTCAGCATTTACGATGACGTCAGCCCGATGGACAGTCGATTCCGCAACAGACCAGAGTACCGCGAACTGTTCAAGGAGATCTTCACCATCCTTAAGAAGGCGGCGGAGAACAAAGACGATGGAGAACAACTGCCGCTCCTCGACGACACCACCCACGGCAAGGTGCCGCCCGTCACACCCGCGAACGAGGAGGCGCCCGGCAACTTCACAGATGACACTCAGAGCGTGTTTTCGTCTGTGATGTCTGAACAATCGATTCCAGTGTCTGATATAACTATGCCAGAAACACCAACTTTGAAAGAAAAAGAGAAACCCCAGCCTGAAGTGGCCAAGAAGGAAGAAAACGGTAACAAAGAGAACAAACCAGTGGCCGAGAGCACCACGGAGAAACCGAAGCCGAGCCCTGCACGCCAACCCAAGGAGCACACAATTGCGAGGGAGAGAGATCAGAGCGTGCAGAGAGAGAAAGAGAGGGAGAAGGAGAAGGAAAGAGAAAGGAAGGAAGAGAAAGAACGTGTTCTAACTCCGCTGGTGCGTCAGCCACTGGAGTACATAGCGGCCACTAGAAAGAAGTCCAAACATCGCAACCGCAAACACAGCCAGGAACGCCAGGGCGCAGACTCTCCGGTGTTTCCGTCGCCACCTAAGATCACCTACCAGAAGTCATCGAGCAAGAAGAGGAGGGACTACAGGCCCATCGAGGCGAGTCCCCTCGTCAGAGCGGCCGAGAGCGACTGGAACGGCTCCACGCTACAGTTCTACAACCGGAACCTCAACTCGCCCACACCCAGCGCAAGCGGCCGGACGACGGGCAAGATATACCAAGGATGGAACCCCGAGACAGACTCGTGGGACATCAAACAAAGCACTGCGTCACAGGAAATACACAAACTGAGGAAACTAGAGCTTTCCTACGCAGAAGTACTGAGGAACGCCGACAAAACTAAACCCAGGCGCAAAAAACATCAGTAAGATATAAGTTTTATTCGTCGACCCCTCTTACTGTAGTAAGAGTCGAGTGATCAACAGCCATTTGTCATTGCCAACTGGACATAAGTAATTTAGAATAGTATTTGTGATCTGGTAGTGTTACTTTTTAATTTTTACCTATATATTCACAATCACAAATTGCCATAACATAATAACCGGTATAGTTATTGTATACCAATATATTTATGTATTGTATACTTCAATAGTCCTATAATCAATTTTAATTTATTGAACATTCACAATACCCTTCCCTCCGATATCACATGCGCCTACGTATTTCGCATGAAATGTTCTTGCATTTACAACCAGAGCACCTACCTATGAATGTCTCGAGATAGTTTTACTGCCTGAAATTGAGTTCAATTCGTTAATTTCCACTGAATAATTTAATTTCTTCCTATTTTAGTCATTATTTTAATTGTATATTATGTATTTGATCATTGATTTGTAAATATGCATTTTATTAAGTTAATTATATTTTTTTAATTGCCATCGATATTTTCGAATATTTCGAACAACGCGTTTATGTATGCTGAAGGTATTTAATGGAGACAAAGTGAGAGAGAGGTTGAAGGTATAAATAAAAATTTGCATTGATATTAACAAGTTTTTCATTTCGCCTCCAAAAAACCATGTCTAAGTAAAAGTAAATAAGAAAGTATAAATTAATAATGAAAAACTATAATTATATTACAACGATATAATTTAAGGTTACTTTTTACATGGATATAATGTATACATGTGGGTAGGTGTGAAAATTGCGGTAAGCGAGAATTGGAACACTGTGTTATGTCGTATCGACGTGCCGTTTTGGGCAATGTCAACCATCAAAATTCAAAAGGGAGAAAGCGATAGCTTCACACCACAACAACAACACACATTATATAATAATCAGCCTACAAAACAACGGAATACATTGTGTAGCGCGGCACGTGGACACGACACGACACAGTGTTGCCATTCCAGCTGTATTGGTCTACTTGTTCTGTGCTTCGAGTTCTCTCTCCACGATCTTGCGGTACTCGTCGAAGCCTCCCTCTATACTAGTGACGGACCCGCCGCCACACACCCACAGCTCTTTACACACCATTCGTATTAACCTTTCGTCGTGAGAAACGAGGATAACTCCGCCCTAGAACCAACGAAAACTTATCATCAGCTGTTTGTTGTAAGTACTAGTTCCGAGTGGTTTAAATGTTGTTCAATAGAACACTAGTGAAATAACAAATACCGGTTGTATCAGAAAGGTGTGCTCAAATTTAAGGGTGTGGTACAGACCATCAAACTGAACAACTTTCACCATAGGACCAACATCATAATCGAGAAAAAATTATCAGCCATCCCATTCATTTAAGTCGAATAGGTATTGGAGCTTTGTACGGGACTCCTGGTATCTTTTTCTCGATTACGATGTTGGTGCCATGGACAAAGTTGTGCAGTTTGACGACACCCTTAAATTTGACCATATATAACTTGAAATAATTTTAATCGACTCTGAAGGTGTCAAAGAAGACCAAAAAGCCAGCGGTGTAAATGCGTAACACACATAAAATGGCAATCTATCGCATTTCCTTTCATTTTGACAGCAGCCACGTTCATTGCATTATAGTTTGACCGATACCGCTGTACCGCGCCTTAGGTATGTGCGCAGCGATACGGGGAGGGCAGTGCAAGCCACTCATTCGTCAACGGTCACGCCGAGCGTCCCGCCGCTTGATTAATACGTCAACGGTCACGGCGTCCTGCCCCCTGCGGTACGGTCACGGCGTCCTGCCCTCTGCGGTACAGCGGTATCGGTCTAACTATATTTACGTTGTTAGTATACGAATTTTTCAAACCTATTGCTTCACAATAGATTATGAAATTCCTTCAAAAACCTCGGATTTTGATTGAAAATGTGAAACTATACAACTAAGTAAATATCGCACTAAAACTCACCGTATATTTTTGAATAGCTTTTCCTAACGCTTCAATAGTCTCGATGTCCAAATGGTTAGTAGGCTCATCAAGTACTAGGAAGTTAGGGTTGCCCATACACATCCTCGCGAACGCTACTCGAGACTTCTGACCTCCAGACAGACTGCCGATGGTCTGCAGCGCTAGGTCCCCGCTGACGCCGAAACTGCCCAGTTGTCTTCTGTATTCTTCTATTGTTTTACCTGTGGAGTAAGTGATGTAAGTATAGGTAAGTAACATATTAAGGGCTGGTTATGCAATAGCCAGATAACTTCAACTGTCATGTTAGTAACACAGTTAAATTTCTATTGTATCGACAGTTGGGAGGTCAACTATTATCTGAGAAATAAATGATAGCGGTTTGACAGCTTTTGTACTGAAAATATGTCAAAAGGATTTTCTTGAAAATTTACACTATCAATTGACGCCACTTTGGCAAGAGGTCTTCCATTTCGACAATGAATATAAACTATTATGATGACATACATCGTTCGTTTCATTCTTCGTTCATCATTCAGTCATGAATAAAATATAGGCGCTTTGACACTATTGACAGGGTCCCGGACCTGTGGGTCTACTCCCTAAGCACGAAGCCAGTAGTTTCGGCCTTCGTTACGGGCGTTTCCTACTCCGTATCACCTATGGATGGATGATTGGTTCGGGACCGAACGAAGTATGAATGACAACATGATTTGACAGTTGTCCCTACTCCCGATGTGTTTTGCCCGTCCTAAAAATGTAACTTTTACATTTGTTTTGATGGATAGCAATGTCAGACGGACGGACGGACGGAGTTAGGGAGTAGACACCCTGACGTCTCAGTGCTGCAACCTAGAGAAAGTAATTTCAGAAAAATCTCATTAAAAAATCAGCAATCAATCGAGTAATGTTAAACGTCGGATGTACGAAGAAACATGGGCTAGGGTCGTCAGACTCGTCACTGAGTCAGTCCTAAGAAAACTGGCGTGATAATTTTGACACGTTCAGTTCAAGAGTAGATAACCCAGGAAAGGCAACATAATCCCCAAAACTAAGTAAATGCAGTGTTTTTTTTTGTTATAAGTAGTACCTATGTTATTTCCAAACCATGGGTTTTCCAACGTAAATTAATTGCCAATTACATTTTACATACTAAACAACAACAAAAAGTTACCTATGTAACTCTTCAAGTTTTTTAATTCTATTACAAACAAACAACTTCAGTAAAAAACACTGAATAAACCAAAATAAACGCATACACGTGAACTTTTAAAATATCGACTATAAAAAGTTGAGTTGTTAATAAATGACTCAGCATGAATTGAGAGTGAAAAACAAAACCTTTATATTTACACATAGTAAAAATCACATTGCCAAAAACCCAACATTCGAATATGAGCTCTATTTCAGGATACATAAGATGCATACCTGGATAACTTCTTTGTAAAAGTTCTACGGAATTGACGTTCATCTCCAGTTGGTCGACGTGATGCTGCGAGAAGTAGCCGAATTTCAGTCCTCTGTGCACGCTGCGAATTCCACTAGTAGGTGATAGGATGCCCATGATTATTTTTAGTAACGTCGTTTTACCGGCGCCGTTGTCTCCCACCTATAATTAAAGCACTGTTTATTTATGTGATTCAAAATAATTTTAATGCTAAAGTTCTGATCCTTCAAGATCCTACGAGAAGAAACGGTGTAAAATTAGTGGTTCCAAAACCAAGTCTGAAATAGCTAGATAATTTGAGTAGTTCTAAATTTGACAGGTCTACATCTACAACAGCGCCCCCAAGCGGGATAAATTGCGAGAATTATAATCCGATCAAAAATGAATGAACGGAAATTGTACAGTAATAGAGTAAAAGAGATGGGTCTTTTACTCTACATTACGATACGTAATACTTTCTTGTCTTTGAATTTTATAACATGACATTTAATTTTAATCTATTGGGGAGTTACCCCATGAAAATGGTTTCCATGGGTATTTTTTAACGATAATTTGAGTAATTCTAAATTTGACAGGTCTACATCTACAACAGCGCCCCCCAAGCGGGATAAATTGCGAGAATCTTTGCCATTGACACGTCACGCAATAAGCCGCAACGTGCAAGCGTGGTGATCTACGCTGGCTGGTTTAGCACTGCAACAAAACTGCGCCGTCATCAAAAATCTACTGGTATCAGGAAAAACTATGTTACATAGTAAAAGTCAGATCTGACTTCGTTGGGAGTCGGCTTCCAGTCTAACTGGATGCCGCTGAATACGAGTATTTTACATGGAGCGACTGCTTATCTGACCTCCACAACCTAGTTACTTGGTAAGGCTGGTTGTCAGACTTTCGGGCTTCTGACGACCCGTAACAACTGTCACAGATCCATGAATGACAGCCGGGGCCAAATTTCCGAGACACGGAGGGGTATGTAAAGATGGTCACCCAGCCACGGACCAACCACTGCAAGCGTAGCTCAACCTGATCGATGGACCCGTGCGGCTGTTATTACTTAGCCACGAGTCCATCATAGTAAAGTACACAAACTTAATAGAGTCAATCAAGTAATTGTGCAGATAATAGCTAATAATAGGTGGTCCCATAATTATTTGTCTAGTAAAAACTAAAAATACTCGCGATTCGTGTTACCAAGTCATTATTTTGTCAATCAGGCCAATCATTGTCAACTTTTTCTCACAAATCAGACATCTGTGTATCGAAGTAATCACGACACGCCGATTATATGGTGAATTATAAATGCTAAATATGTTCTAGGAAATGGAAAAACTATAATCGGTACCCAGCTGATGAATGGGACCGCAAAAAGAATCATTCAATTGTTTTAGAACACAAGTAATGGTATTCAATCGCGGCGGCTGAATCGCCTAGCTAGAAGATTATGACAATTATGCCCAAACTAGCTTTTGGCCGTGGCTTCGCCCGCGTGGAGGTCAAAAATTATCCCACGGGAACGTACTACCGGGATAAAAGTATCCTATGTCCTAATCCAGGTCATGGTCTACCCATGTGCCAAATTTCATTCAAATGCTTTTAGCCGTTTTAGCGTGAAAGCGTAAAAAACAAATAAATTCATTTTCGCATTTGGGATTAAGGATTAGAATGAATTTAGGATTTGAAGGAAACCTTCTGGGATAAATTTCGGTTACGGATGATTTGTCAATATAATATTTTTATTACAAATACAAACCTCAATATGGCCCCAAATAAAGTGATGTCGTTCAATACAAACTAATATTGGAGGCATTAAAATGTAATAAAATAGATTTTATTACAGTCAAAAAATATGAGTCAGTATACTCTTTCCAACCATTTACTTTACTTTTGACATAAGCACGTTATGAAGTTGCTTATTTATAACAGGCAACCAATCAACCATAGACGATAAAATGCAATACTTCATGGACGCTAAAGTAAAATAAATTATTGGAAAGATTATAAATGATCCGTGACCAAAGCGAGTTTACCGACACATACACTAATTCGGAAGATACGCCACTGAAGCATATCTTTCGCTTGTTTCTTGTATCGAAAAACCAGTAAGTAGCGCTATGTAGGCCTTAGTTTACTTAAAATACAAATCAGGAAAAAGACAATTATACGTTACTTATTTATTTATTTACTAACCCATCATCACCATCATTACAGGAATTTCCTAATTCAATTATTTCTTTGCGTATGGATCGATTTTGTACTGTCGTCGGGCGGAATTTTTTTCGTGGTATCTTGTCTGGATCCGCACGCTCGGCACGCAACGGATTTTGGTTTGCTCTGTATGAATTAATATAGCACTGCGTCCTCTACCGGTACCGCCCGCATTTTCATTTCTTCACACAAACAAACCAAAATCCAAAGGACGGACACGAACGCACGCACGGCCCGTGCGTGCGTTGCGGCCGGCGGCGGCGCGGACGTTCACCTTAAGCCGCCATACGACATAACATCGACAAGGTGTTTGTTGAATAATTTGAAACCATTTCAAAAAGGCTCAAGTTAAGACGGGGTCATTGTACTCGTCATTATGAACAACTTTTACTATAGGACCAAACTTGAAATTGCGAAAAAAAATCAGCTGTTCCCTACGTTTATGTTCGCATAACTCATTAAAATGTATGAAATCAAAATCAAAATCAAAATCAAAAGTCATTTATTCAAATTAGGCTGAGAATCAGCACTTTTTGAACGTCGAAATTACAGTAAGACAGTCCCCACAAAACGCCCGCCCTTCACCACTTCCTAGTGCTTTAGCTGGGAAGAAGAAGTAGCGGAACAAACTCCCCAGCAGCACAGCTGTCTGTTCAGTTAGAAGAACTAGATTCTACACAATAGTACCTATGCAAAATAATTTACGCAACACAATACATTAAATTATATTTTTGTCAAACATAATTATATGGTACATCTGATATTTATTTCTCGATTATGTTGTTGGTCCCATGGAGGAAGTTGTTCAGTTTGACGGTCTGTACCACACCCATAAATTTTACATAGATATACTTACAATACATATCCGGGATTCCAACGTCGCTCCAAGGTTGACGTCACAGAATATGACCTTGTCCTTAGAGTAGTAGAAGCCGACCTCATTCAGCTGTAGAATGGGCGGCGAGAGAGGCTCTGTCTCAGGGAACCGAAGAACTACTTCGATTTCTTTCTCTACTGGTTTTAATTCTGGACTGTGGACAGAATGAAAAAGCAATTATAAATAAGCAACGACAATAGGAATGGTATAATTGTAGAATTCGTTGTGACTAGCAGTTGACCGCGGCTTCGCCCGCGCGATGACAATACTTCCCTATTTGAATCAGGTTTTCAATGTTATGAGCGGAACTCTAGTTCTTTTTCTAAAATAAAAGTAGTCTAAGTTACTCCTTATAACATCACCTATCTGCCAGTGAAAGTCCGTTTCGGAGATTAGCCCGACAAACAGACAGACAGACAAAAATTTTAAAAATACTTACCGTATTGTTGTAAGTACTTACCGTATATACTTTCATAAGCATTTAGTTAAAAGCTGTTATTTTGACCTTACAAAGAGACACTTGAATTTGATTTATTTGGATAGCTAGGTTCGGGAAAAAGACTTTCGGCTTACCTCGAATAATGCCGAACCGACCCGAACATAATTAAGTGAAACTAGATGACGAACGAAGTTTGCCGATCGGCACAAGCTCAATAAAAGCCGAATATGTGTAAAATTCGGGTCGGCTTTGTTCTTCAACAAATACTGGTGAATCAAATGTGCCGTCCAGCGGATTAATTGCGTTACACACTATCAGTAGCAATAGCTTTCATTTTGACAGTTCAACAACATTCATTGCGTTATTTACGTTGTCGAGCTGACAAATTTTTCGAACATATAAAGCAATGGATTAGCAATATCCTTCAAAATTATTCAGATTATGATTGATTGTGTGTAGCGCCCTATTAGAGGCGAAACTGTTATCTCAATTTTGTTCAGGGGGGTTACTATGAGCTCTTATAGCAGCGCAGAAGTTGAACGTTTCCAGTGAGAAAGAGTGACGGTGCTATAGGTCGTATATAGCTCCGTCTCTTTCTCTCTCTCTCACTGGAAACGTTCAACTTCTGCCCCGCTATAAGAGCTCACAGTAACCCCCCAGTTCAATTCCATACTCACAGTTTATCAAGCATCTTGATCTTGCTCTGGACAGAAGACGCGCGGTTGGCGTTGTATCTGAAGCGGTCGATGAACTCCTGCGTGTGCGCACGATGTTGTTGCTGCGCCTCCCACTCGCGTTGTTGGTTCTTGTGCTTCTCCGTCTTCGTTTTGTGGAACTGGTCGTAGTTGCCTCTGGAATAGTAAGGGTGAAAGTTAGTATGGTCAGAAGTTATAATCACGATTTATTTTACACTAGCTGCACCCCGCGGTTTCACCCGCGTAGATCGGGATAAAAGTAGCTTATGTGTTAATACAGGTTGTCAGCTACCTCAGTACCAAATTTTATCAAAATTGGTCCAGCCGTTTAAGCGTGAAGGAGTAACAAACACAAACACACACACACACTCACAAACTTTCGCCTTTATAATATTAGTGTGATTACAATATTTGGAACTGTAATGTAATGTATTGACTTGTTTCACTTCATCACCTCTGGATAAGCCTATAAGGATACTTTAGAGCTTATAAAAAAGCTAAATATCCTTATAGCTAAAGTATCCTTATAGGCTTAGTAACAAAGTGCAGCATCTGCTGCTTACGAAATTACCCAGTAATTCTAACATTGGAATATAGTAGTATAGTTTCCGTGATTAAAAACGCTATACAGGGTGTTAGTGTAAACACCGTTATCCTCTTAAGGGGTCATTGTACTCATCATTATGAACAACTTTTACTATGGGACCAAACCTGAAATCGCGAAAAATCTGCTGTTCAGTACATTTTGACGAATTATGCGAACATAAATGTATTGAACAGCTGATTTTTTTTTCGCGATTTCAGGTTTGGTCCCATAGTAAAAGTTGTTCATAATGATGAGTACAATGACCCCTTAAGAGGATAACGGTGTTTACACTAACACCCTGTATAATGTCATTCGGAATTCTTATAGAAGCCTTGACAAATGGAAACATTGAAATTCCTAATTGTGTTGTTTTATGTAATCTGGTAAAGTAAATATTGGATAAGGGGAACATGTAACGTGGGATAAGGGCAGGAAGAATATGCTAAAGTAAAGATTGATTAGAAACATTGAATGGTATGCCAGTCACGGTAAATTATAGACAGTTTCTTAGAACGTATTGTTCAATTCACATTGACCATCTTCAGAATTCATGAGGTATGCTGCATTTCCAACTTAGTTTGCAAACATATAAAGAAGCGTGTTTTTGGAAAAATAACTTTAAGAGGATACATCGAAGCGTGGTTTAGCTCGGTGTGTAAGTAAAATGACGTTACGGCTGTCTAGTTTGACGCGCGAGATAGAAGACCCTCACGCGCACCGGAACTAAACGCGCTTCGTTTAAATGTAGATTTATGACAAAATGCTATACTTAAATCAATTTTTAGCTTAATAAGTTCTTAAAGAAAATTTTACTGCACAATAAGGAACTGTTTACGTATAATCGTATAAAACAGAAAATAGATGGTGTTACTTTGGATATTTTTTCTAACGAAAAACTTTCAAGTAATCATGTTTCGGTTTTAGTACAGCAGTAGATAAACATAGGAAAATCAAAATGATTTAACCATATATATTTGGTTTTACAGGAATTTTAAAAAACACAAAATTATCTATGTATCCCCTTAACACATTAAGTTCAGTTTGTACCCTTCAAACTTTTTGATAACTTTTTCAATAGTCAATTCTGAAGTCAACCTAATTTACACTGGGGTAAACTTTATATTTATTTTAGTGGAACTAACATCAATTTGAATATGGAATACCTGTATGTGTCTATCCTCTGCGTATGTAAGTGCATGATGTCTGTGGGCACTGTGTCAAGGAAGTTGCGGTCGTGGGACACTACCAGCAGCGTGGTGGGCCAGTTCTGTAGGTAGGTCTCTAGCCAGATGATGGCTTTTATGTCCAACATGTTCGTCGGCTCGTCGAGTAGTAGGAGGTCGGGTCTGTGGATGAAAGAGTTTTATTGAATTCATTGTTGGTTTGCGCATTTGTAATAATTGATTTTTTAAATGATTTTTTTACACTGTTTACTTGCAGAAATCTTTCTGAGAAATAGTGTCTCACAGCCTTGTAGCGACAAATCGGAACTCGTTTTTCTTTATTACATCTTTACCAAAATTTGGATTATAATTTGTATCAAATAATGTTAAAGTATACTTAAATAATCGAATAAAACCAAAAATAGGAGAAAAATAGACTCACTTAGAGAACAGAGCTCTCGCCAGCGCCAATCTCATTCTCCAACCTCCAGAGAAGGTTTTGGTAGCCCGCGCCTGCATGTCCGGCGTGAATCCCAAACCGCTCAGAATGATGGACGCACGCGCCGGCGCCTTGTCCGCTTCAATGTTCTCCAGCTGCGCGTAGATCTCGCTCAGCTCATTGGATAGACTGGGGTCGGTTGAACTGAGGAAAGAAAGGGATACGGCGCTATGTATGGAATATAATTATTATTATCTGTTAGGTGCAGCGCAGACGACAGACTATCCGTGACGCACTTTTTAGTCTGTGAAAATAGAACCTAAGCAATTATATGCAGTAACGCACACGACGCGCAAAAAGTCCGGCGCACAAAAAATCAGTGTCATTCTCGTAGATCGCGCCGCGCCGCACAAAAGTGCGCAAAAAATATAACGTTTGCTTCAACACGGGCTAACGCAGACGGCGCACACTCTTAGTATCAATCTGCCTAGCCTTTTCCCAACTATGTTGGGGTCGGCTTCCAGTCTAACCGGATGCAGCTGAATACCAGTATTTTACATGGAGCGACTGCCTATCTGACCTCCACAACCCAGTTACTGGGTAATACGATACCCCTTGGTAAGACTGGTTGTCAGACTTTCGGGCTTCTGACGACCCGTAACGACTGTCAAAGATCCACGAATAACAGCCGGGACCAACGGCTTAACGTGCTTTCCGAGGCACGGAGGAATCTCGGTATGTAAAGATGGTCACCCATCCACTGACCAACCCCGGCAAGCGTAGCTTAACCTGACGGATCGACCCGTGCGGCTGTTATTATTTAGCCACGAGCTCCTCACACTCTTAGTATCGCACAAAAAGTCTGTCGTCTACGCTGCACCTTAAGTGGGGGACATAGCGTCTACTTCCCTACAGTTCGGCCGACAGAATGATCGAAGATGTGCGTCGTGTGTGTTGAGTCTGCGTACAATCCGCGACGGACTTTTTGTGTGCCATGCAGGCATTTTGTGCGCCACAGACTCGATCGCACAAAAAGTGTGTCGTCTGCGTTGCACCTAAGGGCCCTCGCCCACGGCGACTTTTTGTAGCGATGCTGTCGCGCGTTTACGAAACGCGTGAAAGCATCGCTACTCGAATCGAATCGTGGTGTAGGCGAGGGCAAACAGCTAGCACCGCATCGCGATTGTATCGATGCAAACGCGCGACGACATCGCTACTGCATCGCTACCAAAGTCGCCGGATCGAGGGCCCTTAGGCTTACAGAATAGAAACGCTCTTTGAACAAAGAAACCGTCCACAACACATTGAGGTCTTTTAAAATAAGTCATTCTATATATATTAATTAATTTTGCATTTGATAGCTCAAAAACATCACGCTACGGCCCTTAGTAGCCGAGCAAAAAGAAATAAATTCAATAAGAACGGTAAGCGAAAACGAAGTAACAGCTCAGGCGGGCGATGCGATGCGACGCGGTGGGTCAAGGGCCGAGGGAGTTTTATAAAAATTTGGTTGTTTTTTTTGTATCTTACTTGCACGCCAACGAAGTCGCGGTTAGAAGCTAGTACAATAATAATATAGGTGTGGGGCACATAAAAAAAAAAAAATCATGACTAAAAGTTTATCCTTTTAGACTACAAACAAAGGTATATATGTTTTAAATGCACATTTTATTTAAATTATGTTAGTAACACAACAGGTATTGATGAAGAAATAACTCTTTCAGATTGCATCATTTTCAAGTTTTAATACTTTGTATTGTCTGAATGCTATGTTTGTTTGTTTACTAAACAGGTGAATATGAGATCTATCGAGGCTATGCGCCTATTTCAAGATGTCCGAATAGCCACTACTTACCGAATAAATTCAATAATGGAACAGAATTTGTATAAAATATCTGCCAAGTAAGTTAATAGGAACATGTGGTGAAACAGTTTCTAAATGTACTAAGTGATGATTACCTATAATTGTTGCCTTTTCATGGTCAACAACTGCACGGCAATATAAAGATACAAAGCTCTTAACCGTTAGAAAAATGTAGCTAATTGCAAACACAAAAGTCGCAAAACTCCGGTTTTTAAAAATGTAGCTAATTGCAAACACAAAAGTCGCAAAACTCCGGTTTTTAAATCCAACTTGTTTATTTGGATGGTATTTTTCTCAATGCATGCCTAACTCTTCTTAAGTTCAGACACATTTAAATGAAGGTAAACTTGTGCCCAGAAAGTTGTTGCTATCCTGTTAAGTTTTTTTTTTAAATATAACATTACATTATAGTTTTAGTAAATGATTGATGATATAATCACAAAAAGTACTCTCAGTCTGAGGGTACTCAGTAAGCACATATTGACCGAGCAAGTGTAGTGAGGGCAAAATTTACTTTTGTCCGTCTGTTTGTTGCTACTCCTCTACAGGTCGTCTTTTACAACCAATATGGACGAAACTTGGTATACAGGTTTTACGACTTTATAGAATTTTTTGTCGTCGGGGATTTTCGATTGGAGTGGTACTTCCTCCAAAAGAGGGCAAAAAGGAGTCTACTGGATATTTCTACTTTAGAGATCCAATTTCGATGGTTCTTTTTTTATTTGAAAGGTACTTTAAGTTGGTCTCATAAAAATTTTGTGAACATCTGTTGAGAAAAAAAAACCTGGTAGGTAGATATCCCATTGAAAAGTGTGTGCTTGCGAGGTCTACTGTTCACAGAACTACTAGAATAGTTATTAGAACTTGGGTGCGACTCGCGTATGCTTAAAATTGTGGAAAACTAGCGATCAAATCCTTTACCCAAAGCTCCCACTAAATTCACCAAAAATGTAAAACTTACCCAGAATTAACAAGGGAAGTGATTTCTTTCTCACGTTTCAACAAATACTCTCTAACAGTATCACATTCTAATACACTCTGCAGGGCTATAGTCTCGTCACCTACGACTTCTTGCTCCACATGCAGTATGGATATATGAGAGGGGATCTTCAGTTGTTTTGAGACAATCATTCTGAGGAGTGTTGTCTTTCCGAGACCGTTGCGTCCCACAAGGCCGTACCGTCTGCCAAATGCTAGGACGAGGTCGGCGCCTTGTAGTAATACTCTGTAATAAAATTTTAAATACTTAATTTTATTATAATTAAGTGTTGAGGGGCCAAGTCATAAGTCTTAAAAGTTTAACAAAAGTACTATTAAGTACTTAGTTAACCCAACACTTCAAGAGATTCAGTAACATTAAATGCTTGCTGGCTTTTTCCAAAGGAAGGGTTGAATAGATTTATTTGATTTGGATTTGCAAAAAACCCTGGTATATCAATACCAAGAATAAAATCCTCCAATAACCAAAACCTCACCTGTCACCATAAGCAATGTCGAAGTTCTCTATCCTTATATCCTGTGTCCTGTTGGTTCCCTTGGCTTCTAGCTTACTGTCCTTTTTAGAGGTGACCTGTGACGCTGTAGCAGTCTGAAGAACTGGTGCATTTACTGGTATCTTCAAGTCTTTCTGCTTCTGCTGTTTCTGTTGCAACTTTGCTTCGGCCTTCTCTAATTTCTTTGCATCTACTTTCTAAAATGATAATATTACAGTACTATAAAAAAATAATATTTAATACCTTTGACAGAAGTTTATAACTTTTGTAAATTAAGAGTGTAATTTTAAGTTGTAAACAGAAAATTGCTTTTTGTAGTACCAGTGAAGAGTACTTTAATAAAGTGAGTTTCATAAGCATGCATGTTTGTTGTGTGAAAGTTTTAAAATCGGTCAGTTTTAGTTTGGTACTATGAATACTATGTATATATTGGATCAAGTATTAGGAAGTCCACTCCAGTTGTAGTAATTGATGATTATTATGGTTTTAATGATAATAGTAAGTAGGTATGTCAGAGAAATAATAGATTGAAAATCATTACTATGGAAATTTTAATTATTAACATTACGCTCTAGACGCTTGTTGCTCCAAGGAATGATGCTCCATGGACTTGTACATAATAGGTTTGATTGCTCTGAATTAATCAGTAAAATATGCTATATTGTACCTAGAACAGTGTTGAGGCGTGAGGCGCGCTCGTATCCACTGTTTGCTACAACTCCCTGCCGCACAAATGCAGGGGAGAGAGCGCCGCTCCAGAGATTGGTTCAGGCTTACAATAATAACTTTAATGATATTGATGTTTTTGCCCTATCTAAATATACATTTAGAGAACAAATTATTAAGCGCCTTGCTCATAAATTTTAATAATTATGTACCTATTATTTAAACATGTAATGTAGTTAATTACTGCTTAATTTTGCTTAATTTTCCCAACACTGTATCTTTTTTTTTAAACTAGTAACATGTGGAAACGTAGTGGATTGTACATTTACTTACAGCATACTGTGTAACTAGATTTAATATACAATGTACGATTGTCTGTTTTCCCAAATAAAATAAAAATAAAAAAAAAATAAAAAACACAAAAATGTTGCAGTTATAAAAATTTTATAAGCTGCACGTGATGTTTCAGAAGTGAAAGACAAAGACCAACCAGAAACATTATTACAAAGAGACAATCCTATATAAACTTTTAAACATAGATATAACTCAGTCAACTATACTTTGAACAGTCTCATCATAAAAACATGCCATTATTTTTTTTCAATACAAGGAAGTATGCACAACAAGTAATGTGAGATTTGAGTCCTACTTTCTGCATTCATAACTTCTTTAGACACCTAAAGCAGTAACTTTCAAGACTTTTCTTACCAAATTATCATCCCTAGTATTAATCCATATGCTTCTGAGTTCTTCAGTTTCTGGTGCAGCGGTAGTCATGGATGCCAAGTGTATTGGAGCATCCAGCACTTTCCTAGGGCCATTACTGCTGCCTGGTTTGTCTGGTTGCAGCATATGCAGTAGCTTTTCACATATGTCCCTAAAGCAAACATTTTGATATGGAATATAAGTGTTAAGTTCTTATTTTTCTCTGTCAAAACTAGCAGGGGCTTTAAAACATCTCTAATTAAGTCTAATTAGAGATGTTTTAAAGCCCCTGCTAGTTTTATTACTGATCAAGGCAATAACTAGGAACCAAGCTTATTTTTTCATTGTTACACATTGCTGAAAGTATAATGAAGAACACAAAGATAAAAAAATAACCTTATATCTTTTTCAGATTTCTTAGAGATTCCCTGGAGTACTTCTCCAACTGCCTCATAGATTTCTTCTGTGTCCTCAAACTCACCGGCACTGCTATCCAATATATCTGCAACGCATCAAAATCATGAAAGGACCATTTAGTAACTCATGTCAAATATAAAGCAATATCTTAAAAAATAAATCCCACAATGGCCGTACGAAAACCTCAGAGCTCACTAGGGCAGTAAATATTTTAATCATTTAAATTCTACATAATTTTATGACTATCTAACACATTTCTGCAGTAAAAATAAAAATAATATCGTTCTTTCTAACCTATAGAAAACGTACCTTCAACATATTTCATCAATTCTTCATCAATAAGTGGGAATTGACTTTTAATAAAGTCACCACAATGAGCCATTTTTATATGATCAGTGTGAATAACAATGGTTTGTTGTAAATATCATTTATTTATTTTATATTTTAAATACAATTTTGCAAATGCACTAATCGCCCGATGTCACGTCACGTCACCGAGCAAACGAATGTCAAAATTCTACTTATTCTACCAACTGTCAATCAATTCCGTCCATTGAAGATTAGGTTTGTAAACTGTAATGGCGCGGCTACATTAACGGGATGTGCCGTTGATTATCGCGTTGACGGCTTACAGCATTTATAGGTTAAATGCTCTAAGCTAACAGCTATACTTTGACCGAATTTAATGGCCAAAGAGTAAAGTAAGTATAGAGAGATTAATGGCGTTTATGGGCATTGACGTTGACGTTGATGTGGCCCGAGCATAAGGGGTAAAGCCTGGAACACACATGCTACTAAAAAAGCTTGCTTGTTTGATATACAACATTAGTGTTTGTTTACACTAAACCCGAAAAGGGATCATTGTACTCATAATTTTGAACATTTTTTTTTCACGATTACAAGGTCCGTCCCATAAAAAAATTGTTCAAAATGATAAGTACAAAGACCCCTTTTC
Organism: Cosmia trapezina; assembly: GCA_905163495.3. Taxonomy (NCBI): domain Eukaryota; kingdom Metazoa; phylum Arthropoda; class Insecta; order Lepidoptera; family Noctuidae; genus Cosmia; species Cosmia trapezina. The sequence continues at coordinate 8,234,250 of LR991028.1, forward strand.
GGGTTTAGTGTAAACAAAGAGAGAGAGAGACGTAGCTATATACAAAAACTTTTTTACAAAAAACAAAACCGACTTCCAAAAAAACACTACAAAGTGAAAAATAACTTTAATTTCGGAAGTCGGTGTCTTTGGATCTGTATTTTAGGTTTTTGCCCCCGACTTCCGAAATTAAAGTTATTTTTCACTTTGTAGTGTTTTTTTGGAAGTCGGTTTTGTTTTTTGTAAAAAAGTTTTTATTTTTCACTTTTCAGTGGGTCAGTTTGTAATTTATCTAAGTTACAATAACCCAATGTTAACTGCTCATCACGTTTTACAAAATATTGCTTTTCCCGATGCAGGGACGTTAATAATTAACGTCCCTGTAATTCTCCAATTATTGTTGATGAGTTCTCCTAGTAATAACCAGGAGAACTGGAGCTCATGGTGAAGTCACCATCACCATTATGCTTTTTGACGAGCATAAACCATATTAAAGTAATCGAATCGCAACCTGTGATATAATTAGATATAATTGAGTATTTCCGATGGCCATCTGTGGTCTTCATCATCAGTTCCAGTTCACCAAATGGTACTTTCCGAGAGCAAATGCACGAGTTACTATAAAAAATACCGAAATCGATATAAGTGTGCCCATCAAATTTGAGGGTTTCCCTCGATTTCCAAGGGATCCCATTATCAGATCCTGACTTGATCATCATGGGACCACTTGGAAAGTATACCCTTTCGAACAAAAAAAGAAAAATCCAAATCGGTCCAGCCATTTTCAAGTAATCGGGGTACATAAAAAAAAAAGGTTCCGACTGATTGAGAACCTCCTCCTTTTTGAAGTCGGTTAAAAATATAGCACCATCTCTCTCTTTCACTGGAAACGTTCAACTTCTGCCCTGCTAGAAGTGCTCCCTGCCCCTGGCGTCTAGATTGTTTCTACGCAGTTCTACGGCTAACGACTAATATGACTTATGCTCCATACGTACATATTTCTGTACCTGTTTGATTTCAGGACCAGTTTGATTGATTGTCTGCCAACTTGTTTGTTGTCAGGTTTGACATTGACATTGACATGACATGACATTTGCGTATTTACGGACGCAGTGTCTAATGTGTAGAAATAAATAATTATTTTACAAATGTTTTATTGCTCATCCTTTCGACTGTTCTAATTAGGTTCTTCTAATATACTTTTAGTACATTACGGCATTTCTTTACGTTCACGTTATATAGTTACTGCAAGCCATGAGTCCTTAGTGGAGCTCTAAAAACATTACTGTGCACTGTCTTCCCCCAGTTGGAAAACGCCCAAGTTGTCGACACAAAATGGATGAAAACATTGATAGCAATGTTGCCGTCTTGGCTATTTTGGACAACCAATGTGAGTAAACAAACAAGCACGTGTCACGTGTATCATATTTTATGGAAATTGATGTCAAACACGAGTTGCGGTGATTCGTAAACTTGTTACCAACAACTACTTTAACGTTGATTAATTATTAAGCTTCATTTCAGCAACACCATATAAGCCAAATATGACTATAACAAACTATAACCACAGCCACACAATAGCTCAAGAAGAAACAGATGTAAATGAGACCAATAAACAAAGTATGTACTGCATTGGATATATATCCTACTATAATCAATATCATATTGACTGTTTATTCCAGTTGTAGAGATGACTTTCTCATTACAGATGTGATTTGGACAAAAAATGCAACAATCATGCTTTTAAGTTTGTATGAAACAAAAATGCACATGCTGGACAATCCAAAAAAGAAATCCAAAATGTGGCTATCAATAGCAGAAGAACTGAAATCGTTAAATGTTGAGGTATTTGTTTATTGTATACATATTTTTTAATCATAATATTCCTGCCATTGTCCCATGTTACATGGGATCGGTGCAACACATTCTCTTCTCATTTAATTTTTTTAAATATTATTTTTTATAAAATAATCTAAAATTTTAGGTTACTCCAGATCAAGTTAGGTGGAAAGTTAATGCTCTTACAAAAAAGTACAAAGACTGCATTGACAATGGGCAAGGCGCAATGAGTTTCAAATATTTTAATGAGATGCATCAAATTTTGGGTCGATACAGTGATAATGCTGGAACTTACAGACTAGCTTCAGGAGTAATGCAAGGCCAAGATTTAAACAAAGACAAAAATAAAAGAAATATCTCCCTTAAAGGTTCAACACCTTTCAGAAGATTAAGGGCAGAAAGAAGAGCTAAAATAGAATTAGATAAACAATGGTTGGATTATTTAAGGAAACAAGAAGATCAAAAACAGTTACGAGATGAAAGGTATGAAAGAAACTTAAGGCTGAGGCAAGAAGAATTACAATTAAGGAAAAAGGAATTGGAAATAAAACAATCATTAGCATTAAAAAAATTACAGCTCAAAGAGCAAAAACAAGAAGAAATGCTAAAAATCGAAAGGGAAAAATGTGCACTCTTACGGAAATTAATAGCCGAACAAGATTTAATGAGGCAATAATATCTATCTTTTATAAAAATAAAATGTAATGTACTTTTCTTTTTAGTATTTCTATTCATGTTCTTCTAAATGATCATTTTCATTCATACAATAGTTATGCAAAATACATGCGGCTACAATAGTGTCAGTTATAAATGCAATATTTCTATATACAGTAAATAGTTTTATTCGGCGAAATCTTCCTTTTAATAGATTGAAGGCTTTATCACTTAATTTTCTAGTAGAAGTATGTAAGGAATTAAATTCCCTCTGCTGTGGAGTTAATCTTTTGTTTTCTCGAAATGGTGGCATAAGCCATGGTAAAGATGGATAGCTTGAGTGACCCACAAGGAAAGTATTATGTGGAAATAGGGCATTTCTGTTTTGAGATGCGGTATTATACAAAGGTGACTTCTTCAGAACTCTAGCACAATTAGAAGAACCAGGTTCCCCACAAAATACATTAGTAAACCTTAAATTTGCATCAATTGTTGCTTGTAGTATTATTGAAAAGTATCCTTTAGGATTGCAATATTCTCTTGCATTCTTGGGTTTTTCTATTTTAATGTGGGTACAATCAATTATTCCTACCATATGGGTAATTCCAGTCTTTGTGTGAAATGAATCACATAATAAGCTTATCTCTTCAAAGTTTTGGGGCCACTTAATAGCATCATTTAGTTTAGTTAGAATCCAAGCAACTACTCTCCTTATAACTCTAAATGTTGACGATATAGAAATATCAAATCTTGTTGCAATTGGAGTAAGTGGTTCTGTATTGGCAATAAATGACAAAAATATGTAGAAGCACAGTTTTGGTTCCAATGGTTTTAATCCAAATTTATGTGATGCTATAAATCCTGACTTCTCCAATTCATCTGAAACAAATTATTGTTGGCTGTAGTGCATTAACCCTTTGCGTGCCAGAACGTGTGTTACGTGAATTACGGCATTCAACTAGTTAATAGGATTCCTTATACTCGTTATTTTCATCTATTTGAAGTTTTGAATGTTACCAATAAGCCGGTACGCAGTGTTTCTTGATAGCCTCATCCGATTTTTAAATTCAGCATCTGTCCAAGAGTCTATTATGTGTAAGTAATCATCTACTCGCTTCCGTCTCAGTCTTATTAAATATTGCATTAGAGGAAAAAACAATGTATCCTCTTCTTCATCACTATTGTCCTCATCTTCGGAAACATCTTGTCTTAAAGTGCAAACATCACTCCATTCACTTGAATCACTTTCATCACTGCTTACTGCTGTTTCGCTTAACCAAAGAACAAGTTGTTGTTTATCCATTTTACACAACAGTATTCTTATCTTGATATTAAGTATTTTAATTATCATTTATCAATCATGCTATTCATAATCATAGCAACCAAAATAATTCAAAACACAAACAGCAGAGGATTCATTCGAAAAGTTATTTATTTTAGTGATCCTGATCTGTCAGTCGCAGTGACACAGTGACACTGACATCGTCATGTGATCATGTCAAGTTTCCATACTTTACGGTTTGGTTTACGTAATGACTATTTAGTAATTGATTAATTTACCCACCTAATTTGCACTGATGAAACCGGGCGAAACATTCACAAAAAAGCATGTTGAAATCACGTTTCCATGGTTTCCTGTCACTCCACAGACCTACGCTCAGAACAAGCTCTGTTCCTAAGACAGTGAATCTGTTCTGGGGACCTACGCCACAGACGAAGACTTAGATAATATACATCTAAATCGAGCCACCGCGTGGCCGGTCATGAGACAGTAATATAATACTTTACTAGGTTATGTGGTATTAGAAATGAGGTTTAACGTAAGAAATCTTCCATATTTTGTACTGAAACCCATGTCAATACATTCGCACAATGCAAAAACTGTCCCAAAAAGTCAAATTAATCGACGCAACATAAATGTAACAGTGACAAAAGCACTTTGTTTGGCTAACATTTGGAAGTTCGCCAAGCAAATATACGGCACGCCGTAAGAGACAGAAGATACGATGCTTTGTCTCAATTTTCCTACTAATTTCGTATATATTTGTCTCACTTCCACACTTCACACTGTAATCATGGCAACGCCTAGATGTAATGTCTTTGGACGAAGATCAACTCGACTTGCGTTCGCATTGTCACACAACTTGCAGACGCAAACAGATTTCTACTTTACACAGCTTAGAGCATTTAGGTTAAATGCTCTAAGTTACACAGAGAATGTAATAGAAGAGAATGTTTTTATGGTTTATCATAAGAATTTACTAGCCGGAAAACATGGAGTGTAATATTTGTATTCTGTGGGAGTGTGGGCATACGTCTATGGCCAAGATGTCAACCTGAGATGTCAACAGTCCAGTGTTGCCGTTTTAGCGCATTTGGCGCTAGATCTAGTGCAATTCTAGGGTCTATAGCGCTTTTTTTGCATAACTAAGCGCTTAAAAATATTTAGTGGAATCTAGTGGAAAATTTAACATTAGTTGGCAACCCAATATGTGATTTAAAAAGGTAGCTGGATGCGTTTAATATTTTGTCTCCCGCTCTTTTTCAAGGCCTTTGAAATAAGAAACTAAAAGAAATAGTTAAGGCGAAAGCGCCAGGGTAGCCCGCGAAATTCAAAATTTCTTACGTTTTTTGCAATTTGTAGGTCAGTGTGAGCTTGTATGTTGATTAAAATATGATTCGCGGCCGTAACTAATATGGCTTTACAGAATTATAATCATTACAATCAGCAATACAACTCCATAAGTTAGCGTTTACCTCAAATCTAGCGATTTTATGAAATCATGAGGTTTGAGGTAAATGCTAACTTATGGAGCTGTGTTGCTGATTCTGATTTGAATTTCGCGGGCTACCCTGGCGCATCAATCTTAAAAGGATAAAAAAAAGCACAAATATGCAGTTGTGTTGCTCGCTAAACAAAAAAGGCAATTATGCAAGCTGCCCCTCAAACAAATCCCACGACGCCTACCGGCAGTGTTCCCAACTCAGCACTTTCGGTGCTAGATCTAGAACTATATTCATAATTAGAGCACTGAAATCTAACATACGGCAACTAGCACTTAATCTAGCACTAATTAGCGATCATACGGCGATGAATTTTCAATACCGCAGAACAAAACGCATAAAAATGAATTCATTCATCATTAAAATTCATAAAAAAATCTTAGCGAAATGTAGTGGATTTTAGTAAAATATAGCGCAATTTTGATATGGGTTTAGTGCATATTTTTTTCTTCATACGGCAACACTCAACAGACTGTCAATCAACTCAATTCAACTCATTGTCAAAAAAAACTGTTGACAGAACAGAATCAGAATTTATTATTCTTCTACTATGAATTATGATTTTTACCGATCCGTTAAATAATAAACTTTAATTTTACGCTATTTGTTCATCTGTTGGAATCGAGCTGTTCAGTTTCTACAATTCCTTATTATGTACTTACCAGACTCAACCGGACTAGTACCGAAGTGGAAAACAATATTTTGTTAGATCAGAAAATCAAATCATTGTACAAATTTTATTGATCTCCTGCGTTAGTAAGCTGGGATTTTGCCAGGGCCCGTTCATCGCTTTCCATCAGGCGTGATCGAGTTCAAAAGCAGGCCCAGTCAGCAATAAAAAAATAGTTTAAAATGGATGTGTGTGAAGCAACTGACACATACTGTATTTTGGAAGAAGGCTAGTAAATCTATAAATTGTTTAATATACACAGAGTCTTCGGTTATTCACAATTTTGGTTTTACTTACAGCCTCACAAGATAACTTGGAAATTTGCGAAAGTACTAGTGATATAAACACTCTAAATGCAGAAGGAATTGAAGGAAAACTAAATGATGGTTCGGAAAAACCATGTAAGTATGTATATATAAACCAATTAAGTATTGTTTTTAGTTTATTGGAACCAAGTTCCTTAACGCTGCTTGCGGTAGGAGTTGACTGGTAGAATTCATTCATGCAAAGAAAAAGCGTTATGCAACTTAATCTCTATCCCTGTCTCTTTCTATTATATACGAGTGTGTGTGTGCGTGCGAGTATCGCGTAAGAACTTCGTTCCTGTTGGGGGTCCCGCAACCGCACATGTTTTTTTTTGTTTTCTTTTCATGTAAAACTTTGCTAATATTCTCAGGTGCAGTTTGGACATCAAACGCTACCACAACTCTGTTGAAATTATATGAAAACAAATTAGAAATGCTGGAAACACCTAAGAAGAAGACTAGGATTTGGATTGCAATATCACAAAGCCTAAGTGAATATGGCATAGAGGTATATTATAACATTATACTCCATCGGTTTAGGTAATTAAATAAAGGTAAACAAAAAAACCACAAGTCTGGATAACCAACTGAATGTAATACCTGTCACTTCAGTTGTCATGCTACAACACAGTTGTCAGTTGTGAATTAGAGTACAACTGTGTCATAGCATGTTAACCGACTAAATGTAAGTAATACCTGTCACTTCAGTTGTCATGCAATCAATTTAGCAACTTTATAATTCATTGTATAATGTTGCTAAATTCACAACTGACAACTGCGTCATAGCATGACAACTGAAGTGACAGGTAGGTATTACATTTAGTCGGTTAACCAGACATATGGTTTTTTTTGTTTACCTTTATTTAATTACCTAAACCGATGGAGTATAATTAAATACAAAAAAAAAAGATTTATTATTATGATGAGATTGGTTTTTAAGTAGTTAATGCAAATAATTAATGTTTTAGATGTCACCGGATCAAGTCAGATGGAAAGTAAATGCACTCACAAAGAAATACAAACAATGTGTTGATAATGGGCAACATGATAAATTCAAATATTTTAAAATAATGAATGATATTTATGCACAGTACCATGTAGATTGTGATTCATACACATTAACTGAACTGTTACATAAAAAGAAAGATCTTAAAAAAATTAGTGCAACAGATGACCATAATTTAAAACTGAACCATGAAAGTAAAGCTGTAATTGAAATGAGGAAAATAAGACTTGCCAATAGAATAGAAAGTGATAGATCTCAAGGGAAAATTCAATTGGAAAAACAGTGGCTTGAATACTTGTGGAGACAAGAAGAGCAAAAGCAATGGAGAGATGATATCTACGATAGAAACTTAAAATTACGTGAAGAAGAATTAGAGCTGAGGAGAAAAGAGATAGAGATAAAGGAAACACTTGAATTGAAAAAGATACAGTTAAAAGAAAAAGAATACAGAGAGACATTGCAAATTGAAAGGGAAAAATGTGAATTACTCAAAGAAATATTTAGTAAAAGATATTAAGGATAAGTTACGAAAAATATTGTCTTTTTATTATTCATTAGATTTATCATAATCTACAGTCAATCCCTATTAGTATTTTGAAAATTAACCAGTAAACAGTTAATTTTAAAATTTTGAAAAACAACTGTCGTTTTGAAATTCTATGCAAGATCGGGGATCGATATCCGAAATATACCGATATTTTAAAGAAAATACAGATAACTGGGACAGATACCGATATTTTGTATCGGTATAAAATTATCGATAATTATATCGATACCCACTACTGTAGCTTGATATGTAGCCGACAGCCGTGTGTACAAAGGGCCTAAATGTCTAGAAAAAAACGAAAAGGTAAAAAATTCAAACCAGCAATCTTGATATACCAATCACTAGAAACCAAAATTCACGTAGATACCACACGCACGACGGCACGGGGGGGGGGGGGGGGGGGGGGGCAAGGCAAAAGAATTCGAAAAGGTAGCGCGGCCGCAGGTAAAGGTATTTATTGGTAATAAATCGGTATTTTAGTATCGGTGTCGATAAAGGCACACTAAAGTATCGATATTATTATACTGAATAAAAATACCGGTATCAGTATCGTCAAAGAGATACCCAAATACCGGTATTGATATCGATACCAATTATATCGGTATACAGTCCCTGCCCAAGGGTTAATACGACTTTTATATTTAAGGTGATTGCGCTGTGGTAGCCCGCGAAATTCAAATCTGACTTTTTTTTTCCATTTTGCAGGTCAGTGTAAGGTTGTATCTGGATCAGAATAATTATGATTCGCGACAATAAAAAACTGAATGCATAGACTTATAAAAAACCGATCAAGAGCGAGTCGGACTCGTGCACCGAGGGTTCCGTTAGTTCCGTACCATCATTTATATTTAATTTATGTTGATGATTTCTGAAAAACTGTGGTATTTAGAGACATCGTTTTATTTTTCCTGTAATTTATACATAAATTTCTATCACCTAGAATAATTTCAGATTTTTCTCTTTGCAAACTTCGGAAATAAGGGGTCCCCGTCCCCCCTTATTTCCGAAGTTTTTTCCCGGTATTTTTCTTAACATTTTTCATCAAAAACTTTTTTACAAAACAAAAACAACCGACTTCCAAAAAATCACTACAAAGTGAAAAATAACTTTAATTTTGGAAGTCGGTGTCTATGGATCTGTATTTTAGTTTTTTGCCACCAACTTCCAAAATTAAAGTTATTTTTCACTTTGTAGTGCTTTTTTGGAAGTCGGTTGTTTTTTTTTTTGTAAAAAAGTTTTTATTTTTTACTTTTTAGTGGGTCAGTTTGTAATTTATCTAACTTATAATAGCCCAATGGCAACTGCTCATCACTTTTTACAAAATATTGCTTTTCCCGATGCAGGGACGTTAATTGTTGAGGAGTTCTCCTAGTAAGAACCAGGAGAACTGGAGCTCCATGGTGAAGTCATCATCACCATTATGCATTTTGACGAGAATAAATTACTTAGCAACCTATAAAAAATACCCAAATCGCTATAGTTGTGCCTATAAAATTTGAGGGTTCCCCTCGATTTCCATGGGATCCCTTGATCAGATTCTGATTTGGTGACAATGGAACCACCTCGAGAGTATCCCTTTTCAAACAAAAAAAGAATTTTGAAAATCCGTCGACAATTGGCGGAGTATTCGATGAACAAACATACAAAAAAAAAACATACAATCAGCCGAACATAGTACCTCCTCCTTTTTGTGAAGTCGGTAAAAAGTAGAAAACTGTGTGGTTTTAAAAAAAAGAAAAAAAATGTTTGAAAATTGTGCAACCAGCGCTCTTTCCCGATAGGTACCCCACGTGCACTAGTAACTCCACTTCGAATTTTTAAGACCCCCTTTCAGTCCCTGTTGCAAAAATAACATAAATATTTTTGTTTCTTTCTTGCAAAATAGTTGGGCAAACGTTGTCTAAAACTGTTCCAAATTTTAATTTGATAGCATTATAGACCGAGAGGTCACAGGATTTTTCGTAACGATCATGGATACGGTTAGATTTACTTCGATGGGTTGTAGAGTAGTCCCCTAATGTGAATGACGTCGGTCTGCCTGCTCTGAGTGGTTGCAACTTCGAGTTATAGCGCTTACAAGAGGCGTCATTGTTACGAAAAAAAAACGATCAGGGAAATGGTCAGTTTTGGTACACATTCAAAGTATGGCGTCTCCGCAGATGAAAAAAGTTGGTCTGCCGGCTCTCACTGGTTGCATTTCAGAGCTATGATGCGCGCAACATTGTTGCAAAAATAAAACGATAAGAGAAATGGTCAGTTTTAGTACCCATTCGAAGTATGGTGTCTCCACAGGTGAAACGAGTTGGTCTGCCAGCTCTCAGTGGTAGTATTTCAGAGCAATCGTTGTGTATGCAAGACGCTTATTTTTGGAGAAAGCCTAAAAAATACATCAAAAAACGGGACAATAGGCGAATTTTTCGAGTGCACGCCGGTCGGTGTCGTACCCCCACCCTACACCTGCGCCCGCTGCGTGACCGTTCCCCCTGTAAAGGAATAGGGAAAAGCCAGAGGTGTCAAGAGGTAGAGAATAAGAGAAATGGTCAGTTTTAGTTCCTATTCAAAGTATGGTGTCTCCACAGGTGAAACGAGTTGGTTTGCCGGCTCTTAGTCGTTGTATTTCAGAGCATTGTTATATGCAAGGCGCTCAGTTATAGAAAAATTCAACTTAACGGTAATCAGTCAAATAAAGAATGAAATCGAACAAATCCAATTTTTAATAATTCAGCTTATTGCTTTGGGTAAATCACAGATAAATAATTTTGTAGAATATAGCTAAGACTTAGATTTAAATATTTACTTACTTCTAACAGTCTATATGTTTTGAGTTGTTTCATTAGCTATACTCTACAAAATGATTAATCTGTGATTTACCCAAAGTAACAAGTTGAATCATTAAAAATTGGATTTGTTCGATTTCATTCTTTATTTTATTGATTACCGTTAAGTTGAATTTTTCTATATCTTTTCTATATATTCTATATATTTTCTATAACAAAGCTCTGAAATACAACCACTAAGAGCCGGCAGACCAACTCTTTTCACCTGTGGAGACACCATACTTAGGATAGGTACTAAAACTGACCATTTCTCTTATTGACACCTCTTGACACCTCTAGCTTTTTCCCTATTCCTTTACAGGGGGAACGGTCACGCAGCGGGCGCAGGTGTAGGGTGGGGGTACGACACCGGCCGGCGTGCACTTGAAAAATTCGCCTATTGTCCTGTTTTTTGATGTATTTTTAGGCTTTCTCCAAAAATAAGCGACTTGCATACACAACGATTGCTCTGAAATACTACCACTGAGAGCTGGCAGACCAACTCGTTTCACCTGTGGAGACACCATACTTCAAATGGGTACTAAAACTGACCATTTCTCTTATCGTTTTATTTTTGCAACAATGTTGCGCGCATCATAGCTCTGAAATGCAACCAGTGAGAGCCGGCAGACCAACTTTTTTCATCTGCGGAGACGCCATACTTTGAATGTGTACCAAAACTGACCATTTCCCTGATCGTTTTTTTTTTCGTAACAATGACGCCTCTTGTAAGCGCTAACTCGAAGTTGCAACCACTCAGAGCAGGCAGACCGACGTCATTCACATTAGGGGACTACTCTACAACCCATCGAAGTAAATCTAACCGTATCCATGATCGTTACGAAAAATCCTGTGACCTCTTAGTCTATTAGTAGTTCTTGAGATATCCAGCTGTGACAGACAGACTGAGTTACACCATAAGGGTTCCTTTTTACCAATTTGGTACGGAACCCTAAAAAGGAGGACTCTGCGCCACGCATATCGAAAGTGAAGCACAGTAAGTATGCCGGACCGCTTGTACAAACACGACTCACGCATTACATCATAGTATGCCAACCAGCCGCCATTACGTGACACGAGCGACGGCGTCTTTGCAGGTACCTACTCAATTCACGCACACATAGATCGGTACGGTCAATGACGTATTATAAAAAATCATTGGGTACGGTGCTTCACTTTGGATATGCGTGGCGCGGAGTCCTCCTTTTTTTATACGTCTATGTCTGAATGCCAAGCCGCTAGGCCGCAATGCGATTGACGCGCGCGCGCGGTCTTTTGAAAATATTTGGACATAACGAAATCAATGCAAGCCCACGCATTTCGGTTTTTTTGGCCACAACTGATTTCTGTACCGCAAAAACCGTTAAGTCTAGCAGTTTTGCGGTTCCTGCACGCCGAAAAAACTGCAGTGTGACCTTCCACTGCTTACGGTGCTTACGGTTTTGCTTACAGTTTCCTAGAAGAGCGGTGACCGCACGTAGGGGCTGCCATAGACTACTATTATATATACTGAGATAGACTGGCAACTTAAGCTTTTCTTGGGCAACGCCATCTAGTTACGGGGACATACACTATTCAATGTCACGTGGTACGTTACCATAGCTACATAAATAATATTGTACCAAGTAGAATCATAGGGTGGCAAATGCTATACATTTTAATTTCTTACTATTCAGCGCCGTCTATCTACGAGAACATAAATTAAAAATGAACGGTGTTGCCAGCGTACATTCATGAAGCAATGTTAGTACATTATTATAGAAGTGTACGCGTATAATGTTTAATTTTGATGTTTTTGAGTTCATTATTATTTTTCGTATTTTTTTTTTTTGCATTGCAAAAGGTCTCCAATCATAGTATTGTGTTAATGTTTTGCTCTTATTGATCAAAAAAGAAACTATTAGTAGAATTTACAAATATGAAATGACTATACAGCCACAGGGTGACAGGCTGATGTTGACATTTCATTGCAAAAAATTTCTGCGGTTGCGTTGCGAATATTTTTGTAAAATTTCGTTTGCTTGCCAATTTTCAGTGTAATTTACGTCAAGTTTAGTTCGTTGCTCCGTATTTAGTAAAAATCTTGGAAGATAAACGTTCCCATCGAATGTCTACTTTCTAAATCACCACGACTTGAGCCCCCCGTGCTCCTCGGTGATTCAAATGCTTAGGCCCTCCAAGTGCTCTGCGGGCCCTCCGTAAATAGGAGTTTGGACCATATTATTTAAGTGTTTAACTCCGCCCCTAAGACGACCACTGACCAAGTGTTTTGTGTTTATACTTAAATAACCATGTCTCGAAACAATGTTGTGTACCTATTGCCTACCTGGCTGCCAAGTCATCAAAGGTGATGGTAAATATGATGTTCTTTTTCTATCTACACAATGTATTGCTGGTTTGAGTTTGAGTGTAATGTTTTGTTTTACATAATAAATATGAACATACAAAATTGGTATTTATTTTATTATCCTCGAAACAACAAGTTTAGTGTCGAATTAGCGTTACCGAGTTGAATAATGTAGAATGGTTGAAAATTCTGTTGTAGTAAAACTAAACCTAAAAATTTAAAATCCAGTTTGTAGAATTTTCAACCATTCTCCATTATACAACTCGGTAAAGCTAAATTCTACTTGGTACAATATTATTTATGTAGCTATGGTAACGTACCACGTGACAATGAATAGTGTATGTCACCGTAACTAGATGGCGTTGCCTACGAAAAGCCTAAGTTGCCAGTCTATCTCAGTATATATAATAGTAGTCTATGAGTAGAATTAGCTTTACCGAGTTGTCTAATGGAGAATGGTTGAAAATTCTACAAACTGGATTTTAAATTTTTAGGTTTAGTTTTACTAAGTACAACAGAATTTTCAACCATTCTACATTATTCAACTCGGTAACGCTAATTCGACACTAAACTTGTTGTTTCGAGGATAATAAAATAAATACCAATTTTGCATATTCATATTTATTATGTAAAACAAAACATTGCACTCAAACTCAAACCAGCAATACATTGTGTAGATAGAAAAAGAACATCATATTTACCGTCATCTTTGATGACTGGGCAGCCGGGTAGGTACACAACATTGTTTCGAGACATGGTTATTTAAGTATACACACAAAACACTTGGTCAGTGGTCGTCTTAAGGGCGGAGTTAAACACTTAAATAATATGGTCCAAACTCCTATTTACGGAGGGCCCACAGAGCACTTGGAGGGCCTAAGCATTTAAATCACCGAGGAGCACGGGGGGCTCAAGTCGTGGTGATTTAGAAAGTAGACATTCGATGATTTCGATGGGAACGTTTATCTTCCAAGATTTTTACTAAATACGGAGCAACGAACTAAACTTGACGTAAATTACACTGAAAATGGGCAAGCAAACGAAATATTTACAAAAATATTCGCAACGCAACCGCAGAATTTTTTTGCAATGAAATGTCAACATCAGCCTGTCACCCTGTGGCTGTATAGTCATTTCATATTTGTAAATTCTACTAATAGTTTCTTTTTTGATCAATAAGAGCAAAACATTAATACAATACTATGATCGGAGACCTTTCACAAATGCAAAAAAAAATACGAAAAATAATAACTAACTCAAAAATATCAAAATCAAAGATTATACGCGTACACTTCTACTATAATGTACTAAAAATTGCTTCATGGATGTACGCTGGCAACACTGTTCATTTTTAATTTATGTTCTCGTAGATAGACGGCACTGAATAGTAAGAAATTAAAATGTATAGCATTTGCCACCCTGTGGGGGCTGCACTGCAGTGACGGCTGTCATGAAAATAATGATAACGGCAAAGATTTAAATCGTTTGATTCATCCTAGTGCGTCAAAAGATAGTCGCGTTATATATGCGATAGGTTTCATACGTTTCACGGTTTCATACCTCTGACTGACACACAATGACGCCAGTGACTTGACTTGATTATCATGGAAAGGCTAAAATGTGGGTTCACTCTTTTGTCAGTATGTGGACACTCTTTCGCGTGACTAAGTACGGAGCACGGAGGGCAACTGTAGCGATCTAATCGAAATCAATTTCGGTCTTTTATACTGAAAATGATATGGCACAACCGGCGATCATAAACTTTCATCCCCTTTCGGATTATTTTGAGACAACAAGTAGCCTATGTCCTTTCCCAGAATGCTATCTATCTCCATGCCAAATTATATCGAAATCCGTTCAATGGTTTAGTTTCATTTTTCAGGTAAGGATTGTGAAGACAATAGATTTTCATGACGGTCGTTATTATTAAATGACGCTGGCGATATGACTTAGAACTTGGATTTCGATTATTTAGTTCATTTGCAACATTTGGTTAACAGTGATAAATACCTACTATTGATAAAATAGGTGTTAACTATTCAAAAATCGACTGAAAGCTTTAATAGAATACATTAGAGTAAATGCTCTAAGTAGAATACACCTTAGAGCATTTAGGTTAAATGCTCTAAAGAATACACATAATACTCAACCTTAGAGCATTTAACTAAAGCCTCTAAGTACGCAACACTACTATCTATGGTTAAAGAATCTGCTTGCGTCGCAACATTAGTGTATAGTCTATGCGTCGCAAAGCTACCAACATAATGTCCCGCCGCGACGCAAAATTCTATTGAAATCTCCGTTTATTCAGGAGGAATTATAAAAATTTACTGTGAATTTCGGCAATGACAGACTTGAAATCTAAGAGACATGAAAAGTCTTTGGGTTTACTTACAACGAAATTTGTGTCATTGCTGCAAAAAGCAAAGGATGGTGTTTTGGATTTGAAAATCGTAAGTGTAGCTTGATTTGCCTCCCATTGATCTGTCAAGTGAATTTGGGCACGAAAAATAAATATTTTAAACAATATTTGCGAATTAATTGGTGATCAAACATTTTCAGGCGACGAATTTACTAGCCGTAAGGCAAAAAAGAAGAATATATGATATAACTAATGTGTTGGAAGGCATCGGTTTGATTGAGAAACGAAGTAAGAACAGTATACAATGGAAGTGAGTGCACATTTTATTGTTTGTTATTGTTTTATTTCCTTACTGTATGTCTACTGATGTAAGTTGTATAATGTTAATATAATTTATTTCAGAGGTGCAGGGCCAGATTGCAAAACGAGTGATATTGGTAAAAAAGTGATTGTTTTGAGAAAACAGATAGGGCGCATAGATGAACACGAAAAATTACTTGATAAGTGAGTGTTGCTTGACTTTTCGTCACACGTACATTCGTTACATTAAAGAATTCGGCATAAATAAGTTCACGATGCTTATATGTATGATTAAATTCATAGCCAAGTGAAAAATTACTCCAAGTTGTATGTGTACTCAATGATGCTTCATTCATCCATAACCATAGTTGTTCCAGGATCTTATCCTACAGATTATGTTATCCAAAAATCAATCTGCCTAGCCTTTTCCCGACTATATTGGGGTTGGCTTCCAGTCTAACTGGATGCAGCTGAATACCAGTATTTTACATGGAGCCTATCTGACCTCCACAACCCAGTAACTGGGTAATACAATACCCCTTGGTTAGACTGGTTGTCAGACTTTCGGGCTTCTGATGACCCATAAAGACTGTCAAAGATCCACAAATGACAGCCGGTACCAATGGCTTAACATGCTTTCCGAGGCGAGGAGGAGATCCGGTATGTAAAGATGGTCACCCATCCACGGCCCAAACTGGCAAGTATAGCTTAACCTGATGGATCAAGCCGTGCGGCTGTTATTACTTAGCCATGAGCTCCTCTCCAAAAATATTATAACTAAACATTAACTCATTTATTTCAGCCAGCTACATTGGATTGAGCAAAGCATAAAGAATGTGCTAGATGACACGGACAATAATGACTTATGTTTTGTTTCTGAAAAGGATATCAAGGAATGTTTTGATGATAGCCAAGTTTTAGTATTAGAGGCACCTTTAGGTGCTAATTTATCAGTTGGGGCTATACCTAGTAGTAAGGTAAGAATGATCCGGGGGGGGGGGGGGGGGGGGGAAAAGGTTTTTCGTAAAATCAACTTATTATACATAACATCCCCCCTCTGCCTCTCACAAAGATGAGTCCTGTATCCCAGCAATATAAACATTATAATAGGCTGATTATGCTGTACTTATAGGATGTGATAATAAACATTTATTTATAAAAAAAAAAAAAGCCAAACAAAACGGAATGTGCAGTAAGCAAGTTTCCCATTTAACCTATAATAAAATTATATATCATTACATTACATAACACACACATACACATATACATATATTACATACATATTTATATATTTACATTATATATCATTATTAGATTATCATTATTCTGTTGTCTAGTACTTGTATTACTGTAATAATGATGTATTTTCTTTTGTTTCTTTGCAGAGTAAGCAGAAATATCCAAATCTGAGTGATAGACAAGCTGGGATGATGAAACACAGTAGAAATGTAAACACATTTTTTTAAATTATTTAATTTTTCCGTTTTTGCCTCTATACATATTTACGCTATCAACAAATGGAAATTGATACAAAAAATTAAAAATATTAATTAACTTTAGTAAATTTTGAGATGGGGCAGTAAGGGTACCTTAGGTAATAGGTAATACGGGCTGGTATCCGCAACTCCATGACAATGCGCGTATTTTGCGTATGGGTGAGAAAATCGGTTATTCGATCCACCCCAGCTCCTCAAAGAAGGCCAGCAGCGCCTTGACATAACTGACAACCTCCCGGATGGTACCTGGGTTAGGTAATATGGGCTGGTATCCGCAACTCCACGACAATGCGCGTATTTTGCGTATTGGTACCTGGGTTACCGAAGTACTTTGCCCTGTATGCGGCGACCACCGGACAGTTTAGAAGCACATGAGCTGCTGTCTCGTCGTCCTCCATGCAGCGGGGCGAGCACGGGCGTACCCAAGACGTTTGTGACAAGACATGATAAATTATGTCATGTCTTAGAATTTGTCTTAAATGCTAGCACGGGTCAACCATGTGACATAATCTAGAGCCGCGACATGCCTTTCTTGTTGCTAAATTCATAGCGTGACATAGTAAATTGAAAAAATTAAAATGTTTAAGACTATCTGAATATGCGGCCAAATAAAATCTTTTTTTTTTCTTTTCTTTTGCTTATAACTCGAAAACGGTGTGTCCTATCGCAAAAATAATGAAAATTTGGCCCCCCTTTATGAAACCCATAAACCGATTATTCTTAACATGTAGGTAACAAAAAAAAAATAGTAGTATTTAAGTACCTCTGTATTTACTTAAATTATTTTTTTTTTTTGTTGGTTTTAAGGCGCATTATTTACATGTCTAAATATGTATTTTTAAAAATTAAAAAAAAAACCGTTTAAAAATATAAAAAAATAGTAAATTATTTATTTATTTATTACAATTTTTTTTTGGTTATCCTTATCTATCACGCACAAATAAACCACCACCACACAATACAAGAAAATAATTTATTGCCATTTGGTGCAGAGTAATTAGCAGGAAAACATTATTTTTTTCAATTTTCAAATCTTATCACCACCTCCGAACGAACGTGATAAAATTTTTCTTAGTCACCGTCAAAATGTGACATTTGTGATATAATTGGTGCGCCCATATTAGCAAATAAGACATAATGAGTCCCAACTAAACGTCAAGAATTTATGTCACATTCAAGAAATTATCTCACGCCGCCGTGCTAGCATTTAAGACAAAACAGTTTTATCGCCCAAACTATGATAAAATGTGTGACTCAAGCCATGTCACAGTAGGCCGTGCTCGCCGGGCAGGCCCTGCA
This sequence comes from Cosmia trapezina, assembly GCA_905163495.3. NCBI lineage: Eukaryota > Metazoa > Arthropoda > Insecta > Lepidoptera > Noctuidae > Cosmia > Cosmia trapezina. The sequence continues at coordinate 8,252,654 of LR991028.1, forward strand.
CAGCGGACTGTCTGTGACTCCTATAACAAAGAAGTGTTTATTAAATGACCCATGGCCAGTTATAGCAGCTGTAACTGTACGCAGCTGTTGTTTAGTTAGTCAAAGAAACTGTTTCGTGAGGCAGCCATCAATTGTAGGGAGTGCTTCCCTAGCCTGCCTACATTCACCTTGATCCGACCAGATTGTGATAAGGGCACCTTAACCGTAGTAATATCTCAAAAAGTTAAGGACAGGTTCCTAAGTCTGTTTCATGTAGCTACAAAGGATGCCGTGCCCCATCTCAAAAATCCACATGTATAATACTTTTAAAAAAAAAAAATATGGTTCTATTTTGTAATTTCCTTTGTCCTATAAATGCACTTGGTTGTTACTGTATTGATGGACACAATATAGGAAAAAATTGATTTATGTACTTAAAATTTTGTAATAATAGTTATTTATGCAACTGACGCATAATAAGGGGTATTAAAACACGAATGTGGTGGAATACACACACACACACACACATGCGTGTTTTAATACCTAATTATGTACAGTTGCATACAAGACTTTATAACTACATCCATGTTATCAATCCTCTATAAAAGGTTCTGAAACAGTATTTTGCAATACTAATACTCGTATCGAACATGGCGGCCGGCGTCATAGTATACGACGTGAATTCGACTAAGTTCTTTTTTTTAATTACGGCGCTGTTGTAGTGAAACGCGCGTGCATTACACTGTTCTTTTTTTTGAAAACGAGTTGCATTATGAAATTCAGTACAACATTAAAGCATCCGTTTGGATGCTATTATGGTTACCATGGTTACTATGACACTGGCTGTTTTAATGTTGGCAATAAGCTAACTGTTTCAGAAACTTTTATAGAGAATTTATAGCATGGGTGTAGATAAAGCTATTTAAATTGTCTAGTTACACTTTATACCTTTGATTATCTTACCAGAAAGATTTGTATCATGCTTTGTAATGATGTTATGTCTAATATAGTGGTTTTTGTTACAGGACCAAGATCAGCATTATTTTTTACATTTAAAATCAACGGAATCAATTGGAGTTATACTTTTAAGTGATAGTGATAGTGAAAAGGTATGCACAATTTAAAAATATTTTATTTTAAAACCTGACACTGAAATCACTGAAGTGACTACTTATGTGTCTTCTCCACTATTAAATTATTGAGTCACTGGCAACATTACTTAACAAGCAGTATGGGGGCAAACTCCTATGGGGCGCAGCGTATTTCCCTTTCTGTGTTCAATTCGAGACATTGGTTGCGTGAAATCACTGCGCATTTCAAGCACGTGATAAGTTAATTGCGAAAACTCGAAAAGGGGATTTCAAGTTATCCATGCTAGGACGCGACTTTTTCAAAGCGCTTATGCTTAGTTACAAGATTTTTTGCAGTTTTCGGTGGAACTTAAAATATTCATATTTTTTTGAAGTGTCTATTTTTCAGATTTTATTATTGGGACATGAAAGTAACATTCAAGACGATGTCACAAAAACAATCTAAAAATACTCGGTACAAAAAAAGATATTAATTTTTGAAGCTCCACTGGCAGAAAACTGTAAATAATTACAAAAATAAAAATAACTCGAAAACTACAAAAATCGCGGAACATACCTTAGGGTAGGTTCAGATGACAAGCGCTCAACGCGCGTTTACAACTACATACATTTTATTCAGGCCGTACACATGCTAACGCGCGTTTTAGTAACGCGCGCGTTCAACGCTGCGCTAGCGCTCGACTGTTGTCAGCGCGCGTCAACGCCGCTTTGAGATCATTGGTTTTCTATGTTTCCGTTCAGTTGAGCGCGCGCTTTCGACGCGGATAGACGTATTTTAGGGTTCGTCGACAAATGTAGAACTCAAACTGGCCGCAACAACGCGCGTTTAACGCCTGACAAGCGCGCACCATGTGAACACTATACAAAAATTCAACGCGCGTTCAACGCGCGCTGAGCGCTTGTCATCTGAACCTACCCTTATCCTTATGGTATGGTATGAGGTACTGGGTATGAGGAATTCAGATTTTTAGGGTTCTGTACCTGAAAAGGAAAAACGGAACACGGTTTTGGAGTACATGTACCGTGGGGTTGGTATCAGAATGACTGGATCGCAAATTGACCACGTCGCTCTTAGTCCAAATCTGAAAATGTCTAAATCTCAAAATACCTAAGTCGCAAAATGACTACATCGCTTTTAGTCCACATCTCATAATGTCTAAATCTCAAAATACCTAACTCGCAAAATGACTACATCGCAAAAAGTCCGAACAGTTGTGAAGGCACCTATACAGGGTTGATATCAGAATGACTGGATACATCATCATTCATCATCGTCATCTGCCTAGCCTTTTCCCAGCTATGTTTGGGTTGGATGCAGCTGAATACCAGTATTATATTACCCAAAATAGGTGATTTTAACATTTTTGTCTGTTTGTAGGTGTGTCTGTTCAAGCATCAAAATGGACCGATTTGGTTCAAGTTTGGTGTAGAGTGAATTTTGGGGAAGCACATTATAGTCTAGGGAAAGTTAGAAAAAAAGTCACGAAAGAACCAAAGAGATTAATGTAGGTATAGGTGCCTACACAACTGTTCGGACTTTTTGCGATGTAGTAATTTTGCGAGTTAGGTATTTTGAGATTTAGACATTATGAGATGTGGACTAAAAGCGATGTAGTCATTTTGCGACTTAGGTATTTTGAGATTTAGACATTTTGAGATTTGGACTAAGAGCGACGTGGTCAATTTGCGATCCAGTCATTCTGATACCAACCCGTACCGTGCTACAAAAGCGTGTCAACAATAATTGGACAAGTCACAGTCAAGGTCAATTAAAGGTCATTCATTAATCTGTTGACGAGCCGTAAACAGTACAATGTTTTGTAAAAACAAACAAGGTTAGTCGATTACTATGGTGTCCAACTGAACACTGTTTTGGAGAACATGTACCATGCTACAATGAACACGGAAAGGGAAATACGCTTCCAAATTCTTCAACACTTTGAGTAGTGTCTCCATCCAACTTCCTTAGTCATCATTATTATCTTTTACAACTACCACCTTGTCCACCCGTGTCTATTCCGCTAATGAGATCTAATAATGCTGGCTTAGCTAAGACATAGACAATTTGAACAAATTGTTATGTTACAGGAAACGGATGAAGATGCAAGTATGGATGACAATGAAGTACAGAAGTACACTGAAAGCAGAAGTGGGGATAGTATACATGCCAACAGTGAGTACATTTTGTGGTTTTGGTTAATGATTATTGAATTTTAATGATGACAGAATTTATTTGTGTGTGGTAGTTTGTGGTCACTTATTATTAGATTAACCATGTTCCATTACGAGTATATTGACTCTTTGACGCCAATTTTAAGTTGATAAAAATATTAATTTCTATATTTCTTTTCAGATTATCTGCTGAGACTGAGTCCACCTGTAACTAAATACGACTTCTCCTTTTCTCTCCATGGATCAGAAGGGTTGTGTGATTTATATGACATCCCATGTTAGCTTTAGTGATAAAGGCCTTTTTTTATAATCATCTTTGTTTTGAAAGACATTTTTATTAAGTACCTACTCTATTTTTGATCATGTTGAAGTTTATCATATACTAAATTGTAAATAAATTGTGTAAATAAGGAAAATCGTTTTGGAATTACGAAAGGACAGAAATAAATGATATGATTCTATGTATACAAAGTATTTATTTTATTTCCTAGATTTAACTGTTGGCACAAATCTGTCGAGGACACCAAATGACTGCTTCTTTGTAGTTTGGGTCTCTGGTAAATTAAGTAATTTCTGGGCGTCCTTTGCTTGCTCTATGAATTCCTGAAAAGTAAAAGGACACAATTATTTGAGCCCTGGGGTCTGATATAAATAAATGGATACCTATAGGCCTACCCTTTAGCTGAGATGGTGTGTGGGTGGTGATGACGCACCTCAAGTGCGCGGCGCGGGGGAGGGCACTCACCTAGAGCTCAGTAACCACTCACATTCGCCCGCTTATCTATGCTCCAGCGGGCGAATGTGACTGGTTACTGAGCTCTCGCAATCGCGACACGTATCCACACCCCTCCCACGCCGCGCTCCTTCAGGCAAACTTTGAGTTTTGATAAATTTTGTTTTTCAAAAACTCATTTGTTTTCATGTATGGAAACTACATCGTGAAAGTACACTACAGTATGGTAAACTTACCTTTCTAGCGACTTGTTTTATAATCTTCTTTCTAGCTATCTGCGTCTTTCCTTTCTTCTTGTGTCTAGGAGTGAAGTCCATTTTCTTCGGTTTAAGGTACTGTAAATAACGTAATAGAAAAATTACAAACAGGTAATTACAATTTATAATTAGTACAAAATTAATACAGTGAGCGTGACTGGCACGCGCGAAGTAACTTGTCGACTTGTGGACATGGACAAAAGGTTTAATTTACAATAAACCTGATGCGCATGCATTTTTTTGCCGAAATCAAACTATCAACTCCATTTTGTTCTTGTGAACTTACCAGGAGTTTCTTCTTCGCCTCCATTTGTTCTTGCATAGAGGGCACGTCAACTTCAGTAATATCAAACGGATTGAGTGTGATAAGTTCGGCCGGTATCTTGTCCAGTAACGCTTTGACCTCAGCTTCTTTCCTCTGTTTCTTGTTCTGGAAGGGATTGCTTTCCAACGCGTCGAAGTTCGGCTCACCACTGCCTGTAAAAAAGAAATGGTTATTCTTGAAAGAAATAGGAATAGTGTAATCATCTTTTCTAAGTCCAAATACTGTTACAATTTAGGTTCTTTCCAATGAATTTGTTTTAGTTAGAGGACATTTGAAAGACGGTGTGAAACTTACCTGGTACAATAATGCTTGTAAATCCATTACTAGTTCCAACTCCTAAAACATCTTCATAGGGACAGAATTTGAAGTTATTTATAGTTTTTGCCATTCTATGTCTCAAGTAAGGTTTCTCTATTGTTTGTGAGCAGCAGTTACTGAAAAGTGAAAGATAATGTGAATGTCACAAAAAGTGCAGTGGGTGTTGATTACCACAACCGTTTGACCCGTGCCCCTACCGCTCGTGCCGTATTTCTGCGACAGAGAACATGTATGACTTTTTCATTGTAAGTATCATTTTATCGATTTGTAGCCGCGCGCTAGGGGCACGGCAAGTTATATTTAGCCAAGCGCTTAAAAGGTTAAAGTACCCGCAAATATATTATAAAATCTCCACAATGTAATAATTATAGAATGTCATCAATTAGAAAAATATATGCCCGTTTTCACTAATACTATGCGACACCTAAATAAAAGCGAGCTGTTCGTTTTTCGGCCCGGACTCCACCAAAGCAAAGACGAGAGGAGAGGAGATGTGTTTTAAACAACCAATAGAATTTCGTTATTCACACATCGCATGCTTAATGGAACATTAGTAGATAGGTCAGAAAAAATAGATAGAACTCCTATTACCGGTTTTTTAAAATTCAGATCTCATCAATAGTTAATCTTACACGTTCAAAATACAAGCATTCATGACTAATAAATCAGTTTTATTTTTATACATCAACAAATACAATAAGTCCTCTTGTCAAGATCTTTTGTGATTTCCCAAAAATCGTCTTTTTGAGTTAAGTCAGTATTCCACTAAGCATGCGACATGTCTCCACTCAGCTTCAGTTTCAGTGGATACCACTGAGCGGAGATGTGTCATATTTGTATGGCGCGATCGAAGCGGAGATGTGAGTGCCTCGCAAGCTGGGGACGACGCACTTTGGTTCGTGTAGAACAGACTAGCTGGACAAAAACAACTTCAATTCCTAGTAGTTTATTTTAATTACTTTAATTACTAATATGAACTCATTAGCCCTATACACACCTATTAATTTTCGTAACTTCTTTCATTAAGACCGTCACTAAGGTAAGTATATAAAGTGTTGATAATTCAAAGTGCATTCATTTGAATTTTTACACCTTAATTGATAACATTATTTAAGTCACTAAAAGAAATGTTTGATAATGTTTTTGTGATGGATTGTGTTTTGCTTAATTTTATCACAGGAACTTCATTCTTTAATTTTATTAAATTAAATGTTTAGATAAATGTAGACTTTTCACCCATATTTTTGATTTCAATGGTCAAAAAATTACATGTCCAATCTGTAGAATCTATTTTATATGATTCTCACAAGTATCTAGTAGTAATTAGTAGAAAAAAATATTGCGAATTATTTGCACAACTATTTTTTTTCTTTAAACAGTTTTCATCGTCTAAAAAGTTGATTTTTTTGAAGAATGGCTAAAACAAAAACAAAATACTTCTACACAGTGGTGAGGTAATTAAATCATCACTTCGGCCTATAGGCCCGTTTTCCGAGGAAGCTCAGAAAGCTCAGAATAAGGACTGCAGAAGATTTCGTGAACACAACTCACGAAAACGATCGCGAATAGCTACGAATACTTAGAGATTTACTTGTTATGTTATTGATAACATCTAACCCTGTAATGGTATTAATGGTAAATGGTTTAAGAGAAGTTCCCCGGAAGAAAATAGATTCGTTCCCTACCGAAGTCCTACATTTAATAGTTCAACCTAGCTGTAAGGAACAAAATGTTAATATAGTTTCTAGTTTTCATAGTTCTGCCAGTCATGATCATGACTATTCAATGGATGATTTATCTGATGATAATGAGTTATACATTTAGTTGTTAAGTATTTTATATATCTGTTATTAGATTTTATAGTTACATTTATAGATAAATTATTTTAAAAAATACTGTGTTTTTATTTAAAATTTAAACGACCAATGGACCTCAAAAAAGTATTAAGGGTCTTAATACTTTTTTGAGGTCCATCTATGCTTAATAACCTCATTTATGAATAAAAATCGAAACAAATAATTTTGTCGAACTAGCTTGTTCTACACGAACCAGAGTGCGACGGCGCGCAGCGGAGACGAGAAGAGATGTGACCTGCGTGCAGTGAGCGGCGCCGCTAGTTCCCCCCGCGTCGCACAACTATTACTAATTCATTAAAGAGAGTGAAAAATTCTCTATGAATCGAATGGTACTCCAAATAACTTCTCCAAAATAGATGTGTTCTTTTGTTTAGGTGGTATTGAGTTATCAATTCTGCTTCTTCAGGCTCTAGTTCTTCTTCAAGTAAAAGATGATACAGTGACGACACGGTTGGCGCAGTGGTTGAGCGTTTGACTGCTGCGCAGCATGTCGCGGGTTCGATTCCCGCACGGAACAAATATTTGTACGACCTACAAGTATTTGTTCCGAGTCTGGGTGTTTTTCTATCTATAATATGTATGTACAGAAAAAAAAAATGTATATAAGTAGTTTATCAACCATCTCGTTACCATAATACAAGCATTAGGTTGCTTAGCTTGGGACTAGATGGCGTTGTGTGAAATGTCCAAGGATATTATTATTATTATGTCTTGACAATTCTCGGGACCCTGGAGTCCCGGACCTTTAGAAGGCGTACGAGGGGCCAAAGCCAACTCGCAGAGGCCCGTTAGACGCTTTCAATGAAATGAGGCACCAACCGACGATTATCCCTGTACGCACTATGCAAGTGCACCCAAGGACAACCCCCGGTTGGTGCAGGACTATTGCAGTATATAGAAATAAAGAGATTGGACTATGGATTTGAGTGGCTAAAGTGGACTGGTTGCCTAGAATTATGAAAGGACTATGGCCCCTGCCGGATCAATGTTTTGTAATACACGGATAAAATGGCAGGGGGTGACTTGCACACACAATAATGGGCCCCCGAAAAGGTCGCTAGCACATAGTGTCGTAGCGGCAAGGGGGCAACATGTCCTGAGGTGCTTGTGAGGAGTGGAGAGGTATCCCACGGTTCTCAGAACAATCCCAGAGCCCGGAAGATGGTCAAGATCCCTACAAACACTTACTGGAATACTTCCTTCCTCCGAGCACGTTTGCTCTTGCGAATCTCCACTCAAACCGGCCAATAAAGGCAAGAAAGAGGTGGGAGCTCTGTTCCTCGTCAGTGTTCACTCCAGCCGGCCAATAAAGGCAAGCGAGAGGTGAGGAACAAGACTTCTCCCGGGAGATAGGGTCCGTGGGGTCGCTACTGCCCAACAGCTCGCCACATGCTGCCCTGCGGGTTTCTGTATCTCTCTTGGTCTGGCTCCTCATCCTAGACCCGTTCCGGCAAAGTGAACTCTACCGGCACAGACCTAAAATTCGGAGCGCGCAAGCCCCACCACGACGACGACGTAGAGATACTACGGTGGGGTTATTATTATTATTATTAGTCTTTTGTCTTTGACATATCTCGGGACCCTGGGGCCCCGGACCTTTGGAAGGCATACGAGAGGCCGAAGCCAACTCGCAGAGGCCCCTTAGACAACTTTTAAATGTTGAGAAGGCACCAGCCGACGATTATCCCTGTATGCACTATGCAAGTGCACCCAAGGACAACCCCCGGTTTGTGCAGGACTATTGCAGATCATGGAAACAAAACATATTGGGCTATGGGTTTGGGTGGCTATAGTGGATCGGGTACCTTGGACTATGGTAGAACTATGTCCCCTGCCTGACCAATGTTATTTATTATACACAGATAAATAGCAGGGGGTGACTTGCGCACTCAATAATGGGCCCACGGAAACGGTCGCTAGCACATAGTGACGTAGCGACAAGGGGGCAACATGTCCTGAGGTGCTTGAGGAGTGGAGAGGTATTCCACGGTTCTCAGAACAATCCCAGAGCCCGGAAGATGGTCAAGATCCCTACAAACACTTACTGGAATACTTCCTTCCTCCGAGCATGTTTGCTCTTGCGAATCTCCACTCAAGCCGGCCAATAAAGGCAAGAATGAGGTGGGAGCTCTGTTCCTCACCAGTGCTCACTCCAGCCGGCCAATAAAGGCAAGCCAGAGGTGAGGAACAAGACTTCTCCCGGGAGATAGGGTCCGTGGGGTCGCTACTGCCCAACAGCTCGCCACATGCTGCCCTGCGGGTTTTTGTATCTCTCTTGGTCTGGCTCCTCACCCTAGACCTGTTTCGGCAAAGTAAACTCTACCGGCACAGACCTAGAGTTCGGAGCGCGCAAGCCCCACCACGACGTCAACGTAGAGATACTGCGGTGGGGTTATTATTATTATTACAGTTTTCGTAATAGTGACATGACTGAAACGTCTGCCTTCCGTGTCAGATCGCGCTAAACAGTAACGCTCGCTGCACGCAGCTCAGTTCCGCTCTAGCCAGTACACATCTCTGCTCCAGTTTAGCCAGTACGCATCTAAGCCCAGCTTCGGTGGATACATCCTAGCTGAAAAACATCTCTTCTCGTCTTCGCTTCGGACATCTCCGCACATCTCCGCTTTGGTGGAGTCCAACTTGAGCGACGAGCCGAGCGTTGAAAATACAACAGCGTGCTTTTATTTAGGTAGCGTCTAGTGTTTGAGACAACGGGCATTAGAGGGCAGGTTAAAACCTCATCAAAACATACTTGTATATTTCCACGACTTCATCTAGGCCGACAGCAAGCATGTCCTTCTGTGAGAACTCTAGGTCCACCGGGGCACTCCTCAGTCTGTAGTCTTGTATAGGGCCATCTAGGTTCCTAATGTCCCAGATCTTCATACTTCTGTCTACGCCTGATGTGGCCATGTACCTGTTAATTAAATAGGAATAATTAAGAACAAATTGAACCATATCACTGTTGTCTAATTAACTTCTTAAATTTGGTAATTTGAATTGTGAAGTGAACGCAGATCAAGTAATGTGAACAAGAACAAGAATCAGAATGGTAATGCAATATTTTCGTGTCCTTGGATCGACCATTCTACCACAAACCACCGCATCAGAACCTAAACGGAACCTGGATTAGAACTGAACAAAACAAAGCTGATGCATTTGCGAACCTTCTCAGGAATAATGGATGAATCTGATACGACCTTGTCCTCAGCCAAGATCTTCAACTGGATCTACCCTTGAAGCTAGTAACGTCTAAAGAGATAAAATTATTATAGGAATTTAAAGTTAATGGACAACAAGGCCCCAGGTTATGATCTTATCGACAAAAAAAAGTCCTGCAAGAACTCACAGAGGAATACTTTTTGGATATGGAAAGTATCACAAGTAATAATCCTACTAATATCATAAATGTGAAAGTTTGTATGTTTGGATGTTTGTTACTCAATCACGCAAAAACGGCTGAACGGATTTGGATGAAATTTGGTATACAGATAGTTTATAACCTGGATTAAGACATAGGATACTTTTCATCCCGGTAGAAGGTTCCCGCGGGATAATTTCCGACATCCTCGCGGGCGAAGCCGCGGGCAACGGCTAGTGATCAATAAACCTGGTATACCTGATGTCACCTCATATAGACATATCTGTCTCTTACGGATTATGTCTAAGCTTTACGAAAAGTACCTACTACATAAAATGTTACTTGTCCTCGATGACAGTCCATTGTCCCAGATAACCAATTCGGATTTCGGAATCTATCAAAGCTATCTAGTGTGGTCTCAAGTTTCAAAAGTTCTGTTTTTGTTTTTTAATAAAGAGGGGAACTGCAGGTATAACGCTTTTTCATTAGGTCACAATTTCTGCCCGTTTACTCCTACCACAAACCGCATTAAAAAACTTTGTTCTAAAAAAATAAGTAAACTACATACATTCCCCTATTATCCACAGCAATAGCAGTCAGCGGTGTCTTATGGCACAATATCTTTGCCAAAGGTTCCTTGATAGTAGGTGACCATAGTGATACAACTCCTTTAGAGTTCCCTAAGCACACTGTAGCATTGTATGGGTTCTGTGCCATAACAGCTGTCCTTCCTAAGTGGTTGTTGTAGTGCCCCACCACTTCTCCAATGGAAATATCTAGCCATGTCATGAAGCCAAATTCATTCTGGAAATTAGATAAAAATGTTATTAATTAAATTAGGAATATTTACAGTTTTTTCTTATTTATCAGCCCTCTTAAAAAGAGAAGGCTTTAGTCCCAGAAGTGGAAATATTAAGGCTAATTAGGTTTATTTTCTGTTTATGGTTATAAGCAAAACTGGGTCCGTATTATGAACTATAATTACTAATGTCATCATGATTCTGGTCATGTATAGCTTCATCTCTTATTTTGCACTGGAAAAATTATGGCATTAGCTCTTCATACATAATACAGTCGCTGGTCAAAGAAGAATATTTGTGTATACTTACAACAGCAGCTAGCAAGAAGTGGTAAGGTAAGAACTCCATCCTCAGAATCTTATCCATTTTCTTGATGCAGTGCAACTCAGTCCCAGTGTTGTCGTACATGTACAGCCACTCCTTTTGAGCAGCCGCCACCATTGTTTCTGTGTGCAACCAACTGCAAAATAAAGTACAGGAGGAATTACTTCATCTTCTTTTAGAATTGATGGAAAATACCTGTAGATTCAATTTAAATTAAATGATTGATTCTCATTGTTAAATGAGAAACAATCAATGGAATGATTAAATTCAGTAAATTTAAAACGGTAAATACACATCAAAGAAGAATCATGGAAAATGATAGCTCAGGTTGAATGTTGAACATGAACAAACTCACACATTGAATAATATTGGTAACTGTTTCCAAATCCAATCATATTTTTTTAGTCCGTTCAATCGGTTTGTGGACATAAACGAGAAAGTGTTAATGTTCATATAAAAATTACTGCTAGTATACCTGACATCATGAACAGACTCCATAACATTAATTTCAAAATGCAACTTCTTAGTGACCCAGTCAAAAGCAGCCAAGTGTCCCTTCTTGCTGCCCAACAGCAGATGCCTTCCATTCCTGGAGTACTTAGTCCTGTATGGTCCAAATTCTAGGTTCAACTCAAATATCTTGGAGGCTGCAGATATGTCTACATTCTCTGCTATAATCTTCTGTGATATTGCTGTTGTTTTACTGTCATCATCTACTTCTAGGCCACTGAAATGTTTAAATTGAGTTAGATAAAATGTAATGCTGTTCATGCAAAGGCTTCAGTTAGATTGTAATATTATATTTGGAGGATTAAAAAAAAAAAAACAGGTCTTGCTCTCTCTATTTAACAAGGTGTGGTGTGTAGGTGGGTTCTTGTTTTCTGTCAAAAAAAAAGAACAAACAAATAAATATGTTTGAAATGTTAAATAGAACAAAAACTCTTTACCCATGGTCCTCCGTTAATAATATTTCAGCTCTGGCTGCTTGTTCTTGAGCATAAGTGAACTTTCTCTCCCTTTTCCTTAATTTCTCGGCATGGAGTGGATGCCTCACACCTTTGCCGACACCCTCGCCGCGGGAATGTGCTTCTAACTTCTCAGGATTGATGGGTGCTTTACCATCGAATTTTTTATTTGGTTTACCTTTTTGCACAGGTCTTCTGTCATGCCCTCTATGGCTCTGAAATTTTAAGCGATATTTAGATGTAGACAAGCAAAGGATAGTAAAAAAAATAAAGTTAACCTACATTGTTTACATAAACGAAAAATCTTAAGTTTACCTTGAATTTATGTGTTTTTAATAGACCTGGAGTTATTTTAATGTTGTATACTTCCACATTTTGATTCTGTGTTTCAGCCTTTTGCTCTGATTTCTTGTCTTCGGTATCAAAATAACGTTGAGGCGCTTTCTGTAAATCAGTAGTTATGATTTAATCACTTTAACGTTGAATTACGGGGATCATTACATGATACACTCAAATTGTTTTACCTTTTTTGGATTCTTCATTGTAGATGTCCTTTTACTTTGTAAATAAAGTTCTTTTTATTCAAAATCTTATAATTTACTTTTTCTGTTTCACATGTGGTAAAAATCTGTTTTGACATGCCATGCCATACGCGATTGACAAATTGTTTGTCATACATTATTGACATTGACATTATGATAACAATATGTTTTGCCACAGATTATGTTGAAGTAAGTTCCAGTTTTTTGAGCTGATTTTTAGCATTCGTTTTAGTCGATTAAAACTGGTACATTTCTTACATTTTTTTTTATAAATGTGAACCAGTGTTGACCCACTGCCTTAGAGCATTTAACACTGCCCACAAAATGCTTTAAGCCCACAAAGGTTGAACCCGATATTCATAACATAGTAGACGTAGTAGTAGTAGACGGGACCGGTCTTTTGCAAGGCAATACAGTTGGGGAGGTGAAGGTTAACGGAATTCGTTGCCTGACCTGCCGCCCGCCGGGCAACGAATTACGTCGCCAGCACCAGTCGTAAGCACAAATTCCATCATAGCCTTAACTGCTCTCGTCAGCGTGCTCTAAATATTGTTTTCTATCTGTATATAATTTATGCTTGATCAATTGTTCCCACCCGTGCAACCTGCCGTGATAGGAAATAAGATTCGTTAGGTTTAAGATTAAAGTTTGTGCTCACGAAGTCACGACTCATGCCAGCAAATATAGCTGAAACATTAGCAGAGTTTTGTAGTCCATAAATAATCAATCTGCTTGCTCAGTAAAGGAATAAAGTTAGAGCGCGAAGCTTGCATTCTATAGGATATTATCCTCGTTCCTCAATGTTAGTTATTCCCATTCCAGCAGTTTGTTAGGTAGGTAGTTACTATAAGTTTACCTGTTAAAAAATATTCACGATCACTCATGTTTGAGTGGTACTGTGGTAGCCTCTAGCAGAGTTGAGCAGTACCGTAGCGCATTTTAACTACAGGAAGTAAAAGTATGAGATCCTTCTGCTATCAGAGTATTCTCTGAATAGGTACACACGGCTACACATCAAGCTATACATTTCCAGTTTACAATGACCTCTCATTGTAAGGAAATCATATACAATGCGAGATCAGCTATACTGGAAATGTATAGCTTGATCTGTAGCCGTGCGTACAGTCTGCAATAAAAATTGATGTTAGGTACCTTAATTTTTTTGCCTTTAATTAATGAGCAAAATACTTAATTAAAATAAAAGTATAAAATCAGAAGAGAATTAAAATTAAAAAGAAAAAGAAGTAGATAGTGTGGCGGCATCTACATCGCCACATATGAGCTACGCATTAATGACATGACGTCACGCAAACCTGCATCGCGCAATTAGAGTTTACCACGCGATTAGCATATATACAACGTCCCGACATCAACCGTCGGGCAGTAGCCCACCAGACACGACACCTGTCTAATCGGAGGATCCTCCCTTTTGAATAGAGGATGAGTGAACTTTACACCCTGTTCCTCATGCCTCTAAACTGGTGACTCCGACGTGATCGTCAGCGCAGCCTTCGTGCAACAACTTCAGGACGTCATCAGCATCACTTCCTCAAGCTTTCGAGCGTCGAGTCACACCGCCAGCCAGCATCCACGGCTTCAACGGGTATCCTGACCACCAGCATGCAGCGGACGCGCATTCCTGGTCATCACCTTCGGCCTCAACCCAGCGCTGTACACTCCGACTCACTGGAGCAACCACCCCGACTCACTGGGGTATCACCGCAGACAGTTCCGACTCACCGTGAACTATGCGGCACCCGGTTCCGACTCACTGGAACCACAACTGGCACTGGCAAGCATCGCAAGATACACGATTCAGCCCACTATCGACCTCCGGTCTCCGGAGGGGAGTGATGTGGCGGCATCTACATCGCCACATATGAACTACGCATCAATGACATGACGTCACGCAAACCTGCATCGCGCAATTAGAGTTTACCACGCGATTAGCATATATACAACGTCCCGACATCAACCGTCGGGCAGTAGCCCACCAGACACGACACCCGTCTGGTCGGAGGATCCTCCCTTTTCAATAGGGGATGAGTGAACTTTACACCCTGTTCCTCATGCCTCTAAACTGGTGACTCCGACGTGATCGTCAGCGCAGCCTTCGTGCAACAACTTCAGGACGTCATCAGCATCACTTCCTCAAGCTTTCGAGCGTCGAGTCACACAGCCAGCCAGCATCCACGGCTTCAACGGGTATCCTGACCACCAGCATGCAGCGGACGCGCATTCCTGGTCATCACCTTCGGCCTCAACCCAGCGCTGTACACTCCGACTCACTGGAGCAACCACCTCGACTCACTGGGGTATCACCGCAGACAGTTCCGACTCACCGTGAACTATGCGGCACCCGGTTCCGGAGCCCACCAGACACGACACCTGTCTGGTCGTAGGATCCTCCCTTTTCAATAGAGGATGAGTGAACTTTACACCCTGTTCCTCATGCCTCTAAAATAGGTAATAATTTATTAAAAGTCAAAAATGTTGTGTCATTTTTGATGATATGCCTGGAATTAGTGTGTAGGTACCTACTTTTGTTGCTGACCGTATATAACAGTTCTTTTGTTTTTACTACTTGCATAACATAATCAACCTATAATGTTCCCACTGCTGGGACACAGACCTCCTCTCTTCGAGTGCGGGCTGTAATCTACCACGCGGGCACAGTGCGGGTTGGTAGGTTCCATCATGTCTTCGAATTTTTGGTTCTAGGAGGATGTTTTGCTTCACCGTTTTGAGAGCAGTGGTGATTAAATTATTTAGAAAAAGTAAAGTGCCTGTCTGAGTTCGAACCCACGACCTACAACTCGTAAGCTTGTCCGTTACCACTGGGCCACCAGCACTGTTCACACAAGTAGTTGTTACTTGCATATTTTTATTAAATTATTTACTCGTTTATCGGACCAAACAGAACTAAATAATAGATACCTATCTATAAAATAACAGGCATGGAAAGAGGGAACATTAAATAATATCCTTGTTCGGTACAGTCACGTAGTAAAAAGTTTAAACTGTTATCTCGCATTATTTTAAAACCATGAAAGAAGTGTGGCTGACACTGGCTTGGCCACCATCAGGGATTTTACTTTTGATAACACAAAGATTTAGTCGTTAATTAGTCGAAATTTGTCGCCAAATATCAGAATTTGTCGGTCACTGGTTCAAAAGATATAAGGGGTCATTGGTGGCCGATCTGGAGAGAGTCTCCCCAGCTTGGCCACCTTTATATCTCAAAAACTAGGGCACCTAGCGAAGATCTGTTTTCTCCCAGATTTAGTCGCTAATTAGTCGAAATTAGTCGCCAAATATCAGAATCTGTCGATCACTGGTTCAAAAGTTATAAGCGTTTCCAGGTTGCCGATCTGGAGAAAATCTCCCAATCTATATCACAAAAACTAGGGCACCTAGCGAAGATCTGTTTTCTCCTAAATTTAGTCGCTAATTAGTCGCAATTTGTCGCCAACTCACAGATTTAGTTGGTGTGTAATTAAAAAGATATTAAAGAATTCAATTTCTCCATACATTGGTACAACCAAGTACAAAATATTTTAAGTTGTTTCTAGAAAGTATCTATGATGTTCTATAAGGTGGAATGTTTGTTTCGATTTATATTAATATGAAGTTATTCTATAAGTAATTAAAATTTAAATCCACCAAAGGAAAGCTGTATCATTACCTAGAAACAGATCTACAATAAATAGAATGTAATTATTTATTGAACAAAATGTGCACTGTCGCTGGCAGATAGATCGCTGCGCTCCGTTTCATTTAAGGTAAGTAAGAAAGAGATAGATGCGCGTGTACAGACGAGCTACTTAGAGCGAGTTGCCCGTGGCGCTTTAACTTATAAAGCTAGTTTACAGTGGGATTTATTATGAATAGTTAGGAACTGGTGTAATAACGGTTTTGTAATCAATTAATGTGGGTTTCCGTGTGAGTGTGCGTTTCGTATGTATTTTTCCTTATATACATAACTGTGTAAAGACAAGATAAACAGAAGAAGTCCTTGGGTAAGTTTGAAATTATATGCTTAGTGTGTTAAACTCTGAACGCAATAAAATACAGAATTCACCCTATCAGTTTGCGGAGGGCTGTCCCTTACACCCTGTATAGTAAGTAAAATAATCTAGCAATTTAATTTTCAGTTATTAGGTAATTTGAGAAAATACCCTTAGATGAGATATTTTTATTCAAAAAATAGCTATTTACTTACCTAGATAGATCTCACATTCGTACATAGCCATGGTTTACGTATGGCTGCAGCTGACCTACGTAAACATGGCTAGGTATGATTAAATTCTACACCTATTTACGAAACTTAAAATTCCACGCAAATTACCTAGTAGGATTTCTAGTAGTTTTTTATATTATGAAATGGGTCAGCTCTTGACCTCGATCTCGCCTGATGGAAAGCGATAGGTAGATGAGATCTAGGATGGAGCGAGCGTACCCAGAAGGTGTTTGTTAAATTTAAGGTACATTTATACTGCCTCTGTGGTGTCTCAGGGACGCGTTTGTTAGGCGAGGTTACGAATGATGACGATGATGATGGGTTCAATTCTGGACCGGAAAGTGTCTTTGTGGTTTTTTCATGAAAAACATAGCTGTAGGTGTGTACCTCTATTATTAAACAACATGAAACATAATAAAAGCAGAAGGTTAATAAGTTTTGTTTACAAAAAGTAAACTGAGCGATCTTCACGGACGCACACAAGTAACTACAGGCACGTAACAATGGACATACTCAACTACTAAAATGTTACGAAAAAAGATTATGTACGACTACTTCCTTCCTTCCATATTTTCTCTCTATACCGCTACTACAAAAATGAGGGAAAGAGCGAGATAGAACGAGGGTGTCACCTGCTGCGCATTACCGGCGCGTCGGCGTTTACGCCGCTCAAAGTATGTACTTAAAATAAATAGGTAAATAAACAAACTTGCTCTAAAATATAATTAAGGATTTTTTCTTTAGTCATCCACCGGGAGTAGGTACAGTGAGTGTTTGTTTCTGTAAACTAAGCCCGTCACAGACGTAGCTATAATATAATATATTAATATAATTCATAGCAAGGCATATTACGATATATTTTCTATAGTAATCTTCGAGTGACCATAGACCCAGCAATATGATTAAGATTCCTATAGAAAATAAATCGTAATATGCCTAATATTAATATAAAGGAAGGCGACTTTATCACCTGTAGAATTTAAGGAGGTGAATCAGCCTACGATACTCGACCCTAATCAATGAAAAAAATAGTATCTATCAAAATCAATCAATAATAATCAATAGTAATAAATAATTTTATATTTCGACAATATAAATTTTATTATTCTAACGTTAATTAGAGCCATATGCTCATATTAGGTATCTAAGTACCTATATACATCTTCGATTTAAGATTATTAGGTATGTATTTTTTTGTAACGTATTGTATATTTCAAGCAATACGTTGATACATACTTACAATATGTTTTCAACGTTTAAGTATTTTATACATTTTTCTAAACGTACGATAATTTTAACGTATTAGGGTAAATCATATATTCTTATTTCGGCAACAGAAGTTTTATTATTCTAACGTAAATTAGAGCCTAACGTTATAATTTGGTAAAACAGTTGCATGCGACTGTACATCTTGACACCAAATAGACCAAGAGCAAGGTTTAGGCCGCGTTTCCACTGACGCGGAGCTGGGCGGAGCGGAGCGGAGACGTGCAGGAATCGTCCAATTACAGACGAGGCAAGAGACGCGATGAGGATTTCAACCATTATGATTGGTCGATTCCTGCACGTCTCCGCTCCGCTCCGCCCAGCTCCGCGTCAGTGGAAACGCACCCTTAATGTTTTCAAAGAAATTTAAGCCACTCCAACCTAGTAATTTATAAAACATAAAAACATGTATTTAATTGAGAATTTGTCTCTCTGACATTTCTAAGGAGTTTAGACCAGTATAACTAGAATTATATTACACATTATTAATAGAAATATTTTTTCTTAGCAATTTTTCTAGCTCTTGCTCTTGGACTATACCTTAAAAATTGAACTCATTATATCTTCTAAACTAAGACCCCACGAAATCTGTGACTTGGCGACAAATTGCGACTAATTAGCGACTAAATTTGGGAGAAAACAGATCTTCGCTAGGTGTCCTAGTTTTTGTGATATAAATGGGGAGATTCTCTCTCCAGATCGGCTACCTGGAAACGCTTATAACTTTTGAACCAGTGACCGACGGATTCTGATATTTGGCGACTAATTTTGACTAATTAGCGACTAAATCTGGGAGAAAACAGATCTTCGCTAGGTGCCCTAGTTTTTGAGATATAAAGGTGGCCAAGCTGGGGAGACTCTCTCCAGATCGGCCACCAATGACCCCTTATAACTTTTGTACCAGTGACCGACAAATTCTGATATTTGGCGACAAATTTCGACTAATTAACGACTAAATCTTTGTGTTATCAAAAGTAAAATCCCTGATGGTGGCCAAGCCGTGTGCGTACGCGCAGCGGAATGTTGTTGAATTTAAAGATTTTAATTATGCAGATACACTCCTTTGCAAAAAAAACGGGCAGTTTGGATTTTTCTACATTATTGGTAATCATTTAGTTCTCATGAGGTTTTAATAGGCAAACTATGTTCCTGGCACATAATAAAGAGTCTGGGTATGAAAAAATGTTAAGTTCAAATTCAGAACTGTTGTTTTTAATAATAATAATCCCTTTTTCAGTTTATGACTTTTTACTTACTATTCGCGGGTTTGCGGTTAAATGGTTATCAGGCAACTAAAACTAACTTCTCGTTATTTTTATTAGAATAATTTATGTTTGTCGCATAATCCTGCCTCATTG
This sequence comes from Cosmia trapezina, assembly GCA_905163495.3. NCBI lineage: Eukaryota > Metazoa > Arthropoda > Insecta > Lepidoptera > Noctuidae > Cosmia > Cosmia trapezina. Next base: position 8,272,241 of record LR991028.1, read on the forward strand.
TGACTTAAAACAGATATCTTTGTGTCGATTATAGTGGCAGAAAAAGCAACAAGAGCTAGTAAAATTATAGTGCTGCTGGAAGTGGGGTGTAGCCAATGTTACGGTTCACAGCCGTTAAACGTGAGTGGTTCCACCGTCCAAAGAACATGGACTCGATACCAAGAGACAGGTTCCGTTCAAAGAAGGCAAGGTTGTGGGAGAAAACGTTGCACACAACCACGAGACGACCGCTTTTTAGTGACTCAGGTATTGAGTAATCGCAAATGCAGTTACATAGACCTCAAAAGAAACCTTGAAGAGGTATGAGGAGCACAAGTTAGCCTATGGACAGTGAGGAGGAGGCTTTTAGCGGTTGATATACGCAGTCGACGACCAGCGCGGGCCCCCAATTGAGCCGGCCGGCCGGCGGGCCGTGAGTACCGGATTGCTCGACCGAGGTTCACTAGAAATTGTCTATCTTGGACACTAGGTAACTGGAGTAGCGTACTCTTCTCCGATGAGGCTCGAATTTGCCTGAATGGTGAGGACCGACGTCGGCGAGTGTTACGAAGACCAGGGGAACGCTATGCCGACGTGTGTTTTGAAGAAATCACCCCTTATGGTGGAAGGTCCGTTATGTTTTGGTCGGGCGTAACTTCCAGCTATCGTACCGAGATAGTGTTCATTGCAAATGGCTCACTAAATGCGCAAAGGTACATAACAGGAATAATTTGTCAACATGCACAGCCCGCACTGACTGTAGTTGGTGAAGATGCCATTTCATGGACGATAATGCTCGGGACCACCGTTCTGGCGACGTAGATGCTTATATGCAAGAGGTCGGTATTCGTCGTCTGGATTGGCTAGCGCGGAGCCCCAACCTTAACCCCATTGAGCACGTCTGGGACCTCCTAAAACGGCGAGTACGACCTGTCCAACGACCTTCCACAAAACATCAGGTGTGATTTCGGCTGAGTGGGAACACATTCCACAGGACACCATCAAAAACCTGGTGGAAAGCATGCCAAGACGATTACATGCCGTAATCGCTGCAAGGAGAGGTCATACTCGTTATTAATTTTTATTTTTTAATGTCTTTTTTTATTAAAATACCATAAAAATACTCGTAGTCATAATTTAATTATACCCTAAAAATTTCCATTTTAACACGACTTTCTGTTTACATTGACTAAAACACCGATTCCAGGATTTAAGGGTTAAAAACTATATTCTCAATGATAATAAGAAATTTCTAGTCATTTATGCTAACGACATACTAAAAATATTAATATTATCCATAGAAAAGCCAATAACTGTAAGGTGCCCGTTTTTTTTGCAAAGCAGTTTATTTAGTGTATGACGTCGTATAATTGTGTATGGTAAAAAAAAATTTGTGCACGCAACCATTGTGGAGAAATTCACCAAAAACTGATTCCGCTGGGCGAACGTTGTCCTGGCGGAACTTTTTTTAATCCATAGACTTTAGAAGAAAAGAGATGTATCCAAAAATTAGTGTGTATTTGTGTGTAATTGTGTATGTATGAATAAAACTAGTGCATGCATAAACTTCGGAGAAATTCAAGTTTCCGCTACGCGAACGTTTGGCCATTAGCTAGTTTTCATATAAAGCGCTTACATAGAGAACTGTAGATTTTTACATACGTTGTTTTGAATTTGTTTATATTTGTTTAAAAAACAGATTTAGAAAAAACCGTAGGGCTTAAAAGATAAAAATATAAACGTAAAATACGCTTATTAGGTCTTAGTTCTTAAAGTATGCACTTTGGGGTCTAGATTTTCACGTTTATACAAACCTTGTAAGTGTCTGCAACATGTTGCCAAGTATCAATGATGTTCCGTTAGTAACTAAAGAGTTATAGGACAAATTTACCATGAACAGATCACTGTTTACAAAGCAGTCAAATATCACGACGTTCTGAAGGAATTGCATGGTAATATGTATGTCAATAATTAGTGTATTCATTCAACTATTCTTATGCAAAATTTCATGTCATTAAATTCAGTAATTAAAGAAAAACAATTATAATACTGACGAAGCATCGAAAACCTACATAACCCGACCAAGTTCGGATGGCTACCAAAAAGCGGCCGTGCCATATATCTTAGAAACGTTCTTAACCTTCCAATATAGTATTTATTAATATGGTACAGTTGCGTACACAAGCGTTAGGAAAAAATAAAACAATTGCATTTCTTGAATGAAAAATATTTTTTAATAATAACGCCACTATCTACGATAAAAACAAATCTTCAATTAACAAGTACTTCTCTATTTAAATACCTTATTGGGTGGTCGACCGGAAAGTAACGCCACTGTACTTACATGATTATATAGTTTAAATATTATATAATTTCAACATCATGGACTCATGGTGGGCTATCGTCAAGATGTACCATCACTTTTCGACCTTATTACTATAGGAATAAGGGTTATTATGATTTCATTGAAAATAAAGATATCTAAAGAAAAAACCTTTGTTTAATTTCCAGAAAAACATTATGTTTTGTCTTACACAGGCAATTTAACTATTCTAACTTAGTAAAAAACCCAAATATATAATTATATAATATAATAATATAATATATATAATATAATATATATAATATAATACTCGCTCTTTTAGGGAGTGCAGGAGTGATAAATAGCATGTTCGAGTTCTTTTGTATCTCACTCTAGCGAGATAAGCCGAAATGCTGATCATTTTACGACCATTATCTCGCTACAATGGTACATAACTTGGTTTTTTCCATTGTAATTGTCTTTACTAAAACATAGCTATATACTGTAAAGCTTCTTATTTTGAATTCTGTCGTTATTGGTAGGTTTGATAAAAATAATATTTTGCCTTGTGAAGGCAATTTAAATAGGTTAGCCACTGAAATCGAAAAAAGAAATACTTGATAATTGATGTACTTAAAATAATGAAAAACTAAAATATGTTCCGTTCGCGCCGGGCCTGGGTAAATTTTGTATGGAGCGTGACCCTTCTTCTTTAAGTAAATAGATATAGAATTAGATCAATCAGTAGATATTAACTTGGGTTTATGGTGTCTGTCCAATGTTAACATAACACAATTATTATAATTTATCTGCCTAATAAACTACCTACGTAAATGAATAAGTCTATAGCTATTAATTTATTATAAAATCTTACCTTATATCTGGTATCAGCTTCTCACTATCATTCACTCAATATTCCTACTACATAATTATGTTATGCTTCACTGTTACACTATAACATTAATAACACACTTTGTCAATATTATTATTACAGAGAATTGGCGATGCATAGCAAAACAACAGCGCATACGCACATTGTCCTTGACTGCACATTTATTTGTTTGTAAACAACAAAATCAGGTTCAAGTTCAACAGCAAACGAATACGCGCGAAAACATATTGCCCTCTCTTTTCTTCAAGGATGACAGTACCGTTTCAAGCGGGAAGCCGCCTATCGCTCGTTGCGCGCAGCGCGTTGTCTATTTTTTTACACAAGAATATTTTTGATCAATTCATAACTACAATACTTAGACTATTTAACTAAAGGATTAAGCGTACCGAACTTCGAACAAAATAATTCTGCATATTTTGGTGGGGTGCGGGGGAACACGCTCACATACATAAGAAAAAAAAATCGATTCAAGAAGTAGTTTTTTTTAAGTTATTAGATTGTTTGATCCACTAAAGTTGCAAAGGGGAACGCTCGTGCATGCCTAGTCTATTGGTTAAATAGTGTAATAAGCTACAATATGATAAATATTTACCTAAACAGTAGTACATACTTACATGTGGTAAATATTTAATTTCCCTAAGGGGTCTATAGTTAGAATCCTGATCCGTGAAATCTTCAATAGAAATTAGCTGTATGAATTTTATTTGTCTTAAATAATATATTTAGATTATATCTCAAGTCTCAAGCGCATACTTAAATAAAGTACCTACGTAAATAGTACCTACTTTCTGTCATAGTCAAATACATTTAAAAAAGTAGGTGTACAAAAATAAATGACCTATAAATTATATCGAAACAACAATTGTGTTATCACCTATACCAATTCAATACCGGTATTATACTGTAAATTTTGGGATGTTACCTAAATATATTGCACGGCCGCTTTTTTGTAGCCATCCGAACTTGGTCGGGTTATGTAGGTTTTCGATGCTTCGTCAGTATTATAATTGTTTTTCTTTAATTACTGAATTTAATGACATGAAATTTTGCATAAGAATAGTTGAATGAATACACTAATTATTGACATACATATTACCATGCAATTCCTTCAGAACGTCGTGATATTTGACTGCTTTGTAAACAGTGATCTGTTCATGGTAAATTTGTCCTATAACTCTTTAGTTACTAACGGAACATCATTGATACTTGGCAACATGTTGCAGACACTTACAAGGTTTGTATAAACGTGAAAATCTAGACCCCAAAGTGCATACTTTAAGAACTAAGACCTAATAAGCGTATTTTACGTTTATATTTTTTATCTTTTAAGCCCTACGATTTTTTCTAAATCTGTTTTTTAAACAAATATAAACAAATTCAAAACAACGTATGTAAAAATCTACAGCTCTCTATGTAAGCGCTTTATATGAAAACTAGCTAATGGCCAAACGTTCGCGTAGCGTAAACTTGAATTTCTCCGAAGTTTATGCATGCACTAGTTTTATTCATACATACACAATTACACACAAATACACACTAATTTTTGGACACATCTCTTTTCTTCTAAAGTCTATGGATTAAAAAAAGTTCCGCCAGGACAACGTTCGCCCAGCGGAATCAGTTTTTGGTGAATTTCTCCACAATGGTTGCGTGCACAAATTTTTTTTTACCATACACAATTATACGACGTCATACACTAAATATCTGCATAATTAAAATCTTTAAATTCAACAACATTCCGCTGCGCGTACGCACACGGCCAAGCCAGTGTCAGCCACACATGAAAGAATTTTTACATGACTGACTGTCGGTTCCTACTGCTGCGGATTAGGTACCTACTACTGATGTGAACCTACCTAAGTACATACTTGCCACAAGCTATCGATAAGGAAAATAAAAACCACTGAAATAATCTTGGTATTTATTATTTTTATTCTCTTTAACAACACATACTCAATATTTTACAGAAACGTATATGACAATCAGAGTAGTAACATAGAAATAGGTTTTAGTATTTAAATGCGAATATTAATAATTCCTGCGTACCAATGTGATACCGTCAAACAAAAGATTTCGATAAAAATTCTTTACCTATTTCAGTTTAATTACCCAACAAAAACGAAGTTTGTGTCTAAAACGATAAAATTGCACATGTTCTTGTGTAAAGCGAATTAACAAAATTTATTGCAAATTAACATTAACTTGAGTTAATTAAGCTATCACATATTCCGTAAAGTTAACAATAAATAAGTAACACGTAACATAATCACAGCAAAGTGAACATTGGCTAACAAAGAAAGTAGGTATTCATTTATCCCTAAAATCGATTATCAATTAGTGACTGAATTATTAACTTACACGATCTAATGAGATCTCATTATTTCCTAATACAAATAAAAACGTCCCTATGACGTGACAACTATCGTTATTCACAATTTTATTTACAAACTGACTAGAAAGTCCTCTAAGGAGTTATTTTTTGTTTACATCGTTTATATATCTATCTCATTAATTTAGTCTTAATAGGTCAGCTTTCGGGAGCTGCTGTGACTCTGAAGCATTTGGCACATACCCAGCATTATCAAATTTTTAAGACAGATTTTAACAGTGTTTACTTAATACTATTTAATTTTCTTCTGCATGATAAAAATCTGAGTTTGCATCTGAAATTATAAATTCCATAAACAGACCACCGATAGGTTGCCGGCGAATTAAATGTTGCTTTTATTTATATCCAAAAGTAGGTACAATATTTACACAGATTTTTATGCGTTTGTGAGGCTAAAATCGCTTACATACAATAGTATAAATTTCTCACCTAACAATTACGTTAATTTTAAGCATATGAGTAACAGTGTTTAAAATTTATTTAGGTCTATAAAGTCCAGCTTACAGATAAAAGTCGAACGAATCTTCGAGTGTTATCGTGATGTCCTACAGAAGTCACACATCGTATACAACGGTTTACAAAAGACATCGTTACCTAATACTTAGTAGAACACAGATACCTGCCCGGATGCCCCACATGGGACACGGAACACGGACACGCTGTACAGTTATACATATCACGAAACTATTTAGTCCCTCACATAATACCATGCAGTCATAGTCTTTGTCTAATATCTTTGGTGAGTAGCTCCGAGACTGCTTCCGCACTACCACGAACACTAAATTGTACTAAAATCAAGTAGTCTGTATCACTGATAAGCTCCGCCGATGGCAAGTTGGTTAACTACAAGTTCACTGTCGCTCTGACTCGGCGGCGCTCTGTGAACCTTAAATTGGTGTAGGGAGCACTGTGAAGTCCTGAAGCGCGTTTTTCACTGTTTCGTAGATGGGTCGGTTCTCGTCGGGACAGTAGCCGTCGGGGGAGCAGAGCGTCTGCAGCTTGGTGAGGTAGGAGTCGAAGTTGTCATGCGCCGGCTTGTCGCCGGGGCCGGGCGGCGGCGGCGCGCCGGGCGTGGCGGCGCCCGCTGGCGCCGGCCCGCCGCCGGGGATCCGCACATGCTCCAGCAGGGTGATCACATTATTCCGCAGACTCTCGTAATACTCATTCAAATTATTGTTACGTGATATTAACGTCTGGTTCTCCTGAAACAGCAAGCAATACTTATTTAAAAATCCAAAATATTTCGTCGTAAAGCTCAGGCAAAACGGGCAAATAATAAATTTTGGACTTGAGTGGCTACTAATAACGATAGAGTGGTACCAAATTATAAAAATGTGTTGGTACTCACAAATGTGTGATGTGTTAGTAGCACTCAAAGTTGGATGTTTCGAGCCATGACAGTACCATCTAAGTTATCAGACAAAAATTTTGTGTTAAAATCTTTCATGAGATGGATGAAGATTTTTTTAGCTCATGGTTAGATCTATTTTGGGGCGCCAAAAAGCCAAGAATTTGGAACAAAAATAAAAATGAATTTAGTAAAATGTTATGAGAGCGACCTTGTTAGGGTCTTTTATAATGATTTTGTATGTTACTTACCCTATCTCCATGTGAAAGATGCGTCTCCATAGCGTTGATATCTGATTTGAGACGCATCATCTGCGACTCTACGCGCGCGTTCTCTCGCTGAAGCTCCGTAATCTCCTGCTCGAGGGTCATCAGATCCTCGCCGTTCTGTCCCGTCTGCATAGTCATCTCCATCCCTGAATTCCAGAACATTATCTGTAGTAAGTTTGTGGATCTTAATCATATGTTTTTTTTTTGTAGGAGAAAATTTCAAGTTAAGGAATCGGGGAGATATATTTTACTTTATAAATTTTTGGTTTGAATAAATATTGAGGGAGAAGGCTTGAAATGATTTAGTAATATAATGAGATACACACCTGTATAAGGCTTTGGGTATAACGGCGTGATATCGTCCGGGTATTTGGGCTTTTTTGGTTGCGGTGTGGGCGTCGCAGCTCCGGCCACCGGGCACCCAGACAGCGAGCGATGCGTTAGGAACGAGCCGTTGATGTGTCCCGATCCGTCGCAGCCAGGCGTCGGGCAGTTCACTCCGTCAAACTTTATAGCCGAGGCCGCCGCCGCTACCGCCGCTTTGTGCTGCTCCACTGTGCCACCACTTTCAAGCACTCGCATTTTATTGCGGTTCGCGATCGGGCACCCCGAGGCACTGGGGAATGAAAACCAAGAAAATTAAAACACGAACTTTTCCATTTGCACACACTACTAAGGTACTATCTACACTATACACAAAACATCTACTTTCCACTGAGAATCAGTCTTACCTTCGATGTGATAAGAATTTCCCTGTAGCGTGTCCAGATCCGTCACAGCCCGGTATAGGGCATCTAAGCAGCGTGGAAATAACCAAGAAACTTATTGGATTACAGAAGAAAATGCGGTTTTGCCTAAATACTTCTTACAATAGTTCGTACTGAGTTGGAAGGTCAGAGGTATGAAAGCTATACACGTGTTTGTTGTAGAACTCCTAGAAATTCAATGCACATAAATTACGACAGTACATTGAATGTAATTAGTTGGAGCCAGCTCAGATGTCGAGTGTCGTATTACTATCTGTGATTACAATAGTTATATAAATGCAGTAAATTGCTTACTCGTGTAAGCAGTTTTCTGTTTAAGAAATAAGTTGTCTGCTGTCATATTTTTGCGAACTTTGTATTTAGAGATTAGTCAAAGGTTATGCTAAAAATAGAAGTGTTATATGTGAGGATAGAAAATAAGTAAACCATTATTTAGTTTGACTGAACTTGTCTACTCCTCCTAACTGGTTTTGATAGAAAACTCATGTCTAAATGTTTAATAGCAGCTTTATTTACCCGACCACGACTATAATTTTAATAAATTTATGTTAAATTGCACCCAGCACCATTACACAAAATCAGATGAGCAAATGGTGAACTCACCTCAGTGGCTCGGAGTCCTGTCCGTCTCTAGGCTTGCTCTTGGGCTTGTTAGCTCTGGGGCAGCCAGACAGGGAGCGGTGCGAGGAGTAGTTGCCGGTGACGTGTCCCGAACCGTCGCAGCCGGGCGTGGGACACTTGAGCTCCTGCGAATGCGGCTGCAGCTGCGAGCGGTCAGCGCGCGGACAACCGGACAGGCTGCACATAAACAGACTGCTTACAATGGCGTGCCGGCGCAGCGTACTGTAGCTTGCAGCGGCTCGCATAGTGGACATGGTATTCGCTCTGGATTCTTGTTGACAGACATAATTTGGAGCCATCTAGCCCTAGATTTGGGGACTAAACCTTGTTGGGCTGGATGCATTTTACTTCAAATCTTCTATTTCAAGTTGGTAACTTCAAACATCTGAAGTGGTTGAAACGACGATGCACTTGTACAAGTGTGATAGTCTAATGTACTTATAAGTTATGATAATAAATGGCGAAGACGTCTCTTGGAGACTTTGTTGTAAGTAATTCGGTGTGACATGTGGAACAGATCTTGTGAACGAGGTCCCTAAAATAACTGGTACTTAAGTAGATTCTTTTGTACGGCGTACAGTCATCAATACCAAATAATATGGCCGCGATTCGCTTTAGTATCAAACGGTGTAGGTACATATTAGGGCAACCAGAACTGGTTCCGCGATAGTATTTTTATAATGTGCCTCAGGTGCGGTGGGACTATGATCTTAGTGCCTACCTACTTTACTTTAGTACATAAAAGGTACAATCTGTTAGATATATCTTCGTTGTTAGAAATTATGTAAAAAGTAGGTAATTACTTCGTTTAGTTTGTCGGCCCCACGTTTACGTTAAATAATGCATCGACTTCGTTTTATGGTAGGTACTTTCAGCTAAATGAGAGAATGTTAGAATAATTGGTTGTCCTAATTCCTATGATGAATACCAATTAAATTTAAATAAAATTACACTGCAACAATGATACCTATATGGTTATCAAAGTAAATTTTCATATGTGAAGTTGCACATTACTCCTAATTAATAAATTTATTTAATGTGTTACCTAATTAAACAAAGAACTACGCATTAAAACGTCGAGTTTCGAATAGCGACCTATTTTCCTATTTTAGATAGGTACAAATAAATAATGACATTATTGAGATTCTATTGAATTCTATAGAATTGAGAATTCTGTAGTTTTTTATTCTAAACAGGAATGCTGGTGTCTGGAGAGTAGCCAGATTTTCAGATCCTCTTCAGGTAGGTAGGTACCTGCGTTACTCTTATGACAGGTAGGTGCCTATGCTACAGTCGACCTTGTAATCTTTAGCACAAGATTGAATGTCACTTGCAAGTTATAAAAGGACAGAGCTTTATTTACTTTAAGACCAATGTGAGACTTAGATAGTTTAATTATTGTGAATTTGCAACTTACTGGCAGTTTTTGTCAAAAGTGGTAGAGCAATAATGAGGTCAACTATACCTACTGTATAATATGCAATGCCACAAAGCATTAGAAAAGTGGCACACACATTAGATTAAGTGAAAAAAAAAAATACATTTAGCGTTTGTTTAAAATTATGATTGATTTATAATGACATTCTCTAAATTGATACATTCAGATATCTAATTGAACTTGTGACGATTATCTACCTACCTATGTTTGTAAACAAACCCGTAACAAAACCAATGTATTATGCATAGACTTATAAAAAAAGATGGACTCCGCGCCACGCATATCGAAAGTGAAGCACAGTAAGTATGCCGGCCGGACCGTTTGTACAAACACGCCTCGCGCACACATTTACATTATAGTATGCCGACCAGCCGCCATTACGTGACACGAGCGACGCCGTCTCTGCAGGTACTCAAATCATGCACACATAGATCGGTACGGTGCTTCACTTTCGATATTCGTGGCGCGAAGTCCATCTTTTTTATAAGTCTATGATATTATGATTTGTTTTATGATTCAAAAACAAAACAAAAAAAAAACAAAACAAATTCAGATATTTTAAGAAGTATAGGTAGGGTACCTAATAATTTATTGCTACGTATTCAACATGTAGGTATGAAATAAACTCCATTTTACAATTTATGGGTAATCGTAAAAATAGTTTGGTTGGCTTGGCTTGCATCTGCTAGTTTAGTTCTAAAGCATTTGAATTTAAATTTAGAACACACATGGAGATTTTCATACTTCGAATGTCCATAAATAAAGGTGTTTTTGTAATGTGGCCTGACCTCATATGTTTAAACCATGGACCTAATATACAAACTGGTCTGAGCTCTCATACCAAAAACACGAGCAGAGAGAGATATGTCACATTGAGGCAGTTTATCTCCTTCTAATAGGGTGACCAAACATTTTTAAGACAAACAGGAAAATTCGTTTATACAGAGATAATTTGCGTCCGGTTGACCATAAGTGATTTCAAATTATTGTTTGTATTACAAACATATTGTAATTAAATAATATAAAGAAATAGACCTTTTTCGAAAGCTCCTTTATGAAACTGAACATTATTGTGTTTTATATCGGTGTTGAATCGTGTACCTACCCATGTTTTGAGGCAAGAATGAAGGACTACAATATTGGTGAGACTCGTCTTGTGGCGAATCATCAAATTTGATCACGTAGGTATACGTGGCTTATGATGAAGTAGGCATGTAGAATCTCGTTCTGGGACCATGGTACTTTCTTGCTCTTTTTTCGTTTACTCTACAGAGCTGGTTTGGGTAAATATGTAATTGAAGCAAAGAGAACTAAAATGATTCTGGAATTACATCCAACCATATTTGTTGAATTTCTTTGGATGGAAAGCTGTAAACAACTTAAAAATAATGCTATTTCAATCATGCGATACATAAGTACAAATTGTATTTATTATGCGCCTAATATTAATAGTTTTAATCAGAAATACACTACTTATAGCTTTTGTAGACAGAAGACGCTAAGTCTTCTGTCTACAAAACGTCTAGAGCATGGTTACACTACTTAGACTCAAAATTGTTATTATTTAGTTACAATTTTAGGTCTTTTATCGAGATTTATTTAAATCTTTGTTATTCCTTACAAGTTCCTTACCTGTGAAATTAAATGCCACAACCAGCACAACATTCACTTTTACATTTCTTGATGCAACACTTTCTCACCCTTTTCGATATCTAAATTGAAAAAAACCGCCATGAAACCATTGATGTCAGATTTCAGTGTTACCAGAGTAATTATATGATAGCTACCAAACAATAATCAAAATTATATTATTTTGATTATTTTACTCATGGAGCTTACTTATAAAATTATTGAATATGATATACAGATTGTAAACCTATAAATAAAATTATTTAAAACTAATCTAAATGCTAAAAAAAATATACGTAACTTATTTTACCTACTTGTAGTTGGTGAAATTTTTCTACCATCTTTATCATTTTTATCTGTTGGCAATTGAGCAAAAGGGACAAATTACTCAAGTCGGGCTCTCTCTCTCGGATCGTTTTGCCTCGGCTAAGATATCCTATCAAAAGTAAACCTAAAGTACAATACCTAAGGTTAATTTTTGTATGATACGATTTTTGGAGAGCTCAGTCCTGTTTATATAGTACTAGCTGACCCGGCGAACTTCGTACCGCCTAACAGTCAATGAATGTCGTGTTACCTTTTAGCTGAACTAATTTAGTCTTTGATGAACGTAATACAATGATACAAAATAAAAATACAGATACATATAAAAAAGTATTTTATTATGATAAATAATACATACAGAAAGAGAATTAAAAAAATAATAATTAAGTACTTCAAACACGTGTCAGCAAAAAATGACTGAATTAAACGATTAACTCTTTTCATTCCTACTTCCCGTTCCCCTTCTCTCCCTCACCACCCCGACCCTCCCTCTCCCCCTCACCAACCCCTTTCAATCTAGCTTCATTTTTCTGACTGACCGACCCAAGACCGACCCTTTGACAATTCAAAAGTGCCTTTAATTGGTTTATTTGAAATAAATGCTTTGAGTTTGAGTTTGAGTTTCCTCCCCCTCACACCTCACCAGGTCTTCCTCCTCTCCTCACCAACTCCTGCCCCTTTCTCCTCCTTCCAGCATCCTCCCCTCTCCCTCCTCACCATACCTCCCCTTCCTCTCCCCTTCATTCACTCTCTAATTACAACCTCCCCTCGCCCGTTGAGGAACTTCTATTCAAATCTGCTTAATACACTTTTCAACCTTTTTAATTCTTTAAAAAAAATACAGACAAAAGTTTATTCACCCTTTTTAAATAGTTTACACAAAATACATTTCTGAACGCATGCATAAATGTCAATCACAGTATTTGACAGGATGACAGGAGGAAAACAAATGTTTGACAGGTACGAAACAAAGGAACATAATTAAATGGAAAATGATTCATTTTCATAATTATGTATTCGTTAAGTTTTCATTGTTTTTAAAATGTATTCTGCTATTCAGGGCGGAGACAAATCCAACGAAACAAAAACCATGAAAATTGATCCAGCCGATCTCGAGTTATAAGTGTTGTAACAAACCCGTCTTTGTTTTATATATATACAGGGTGTTCGGCGCATGGACCGACACAATTTTTTGGGGGATTGGGGGGGTCATTTGCTAGGTTTCACCTAAAGACCTCCATGTCCTAAGTGTGACGGTAATTGAGATATGTTTTTTTTTGTTCTTTCTTTGAATTACCCAAAATCTCGCCTTTGAATCGATATATTTTTTTTGTTTATGGTTGCAATAGAACAAAATAAACTTTATAATAGTCTGCAATGTATTTTTATTCTAAATAAATTATTATTTGATGTAATTGATCAGTAGAAAATGACTTATGTGCTTCCAAAGTCTTAAAAATGTTTAAATGTATGAAAAATTACTGCTCTTAAATTCATTTTTTTTTTTAAATGGAGCCATTTTGACCTTATTTTTATCTCAAAAAGTTCTTTAGCTTGTACCCTTTCTAAGGGTATGCTACACGCTATGAAAAACAATTCAAATGTAGTCAAAATACTAGTTAGAGAGTCAGTTATGGAGTGTTTTAAGAAAAGACTTATTACGGTAATTATATTTTTTTATTTTATTTCGAATAATAATACATTGTAGACTATAATAAAAATTATTTTATTCTTTTACAACCATAAACAAAAAAAAAATATCGATTCAAAGGCGAGATTTTGGGTAATTCAAAGAAAGAACCAAAAAAAACATATCTCAATTACCGTCACACTTAGGACATGGAGGTCTTTAGGTGAAACCTAGCAAATGACCCCCCCAATCCCCCAAAAAATTGTGTCGGTCCATGCGCCGAACACCCTGTAGATATTAGGTCCATGGTTTAAACTTTATGGAATATTTTTTCTATTGGCAATAAAACTAGGAAGCATAATGCATATTTAACGTCACAGCACATTATGTAGACAGTAATGCCGGTTTTAGCACAACCGGCGCGCGGCGGCGCCCTGGGCGAGATTTCTGCGTCGGCGCCACTACAATACTCTTTGGAGAGTAGAAGGGCGTAAGTGTTTAGTCTTTGTTCCTGTGCTATGTAGTTAATAAGAGATCTTTGTTAACTTATGCAAAAAACAGTGAATGCAGGATGCAAGGCCGATCGAAACGAGGACGAAACATTTTGCACCTGTCCACGGATATGGTAAATTTTTCTTTTGAACGTTAAAAAATTAGGAAAACGCAGAATAGAAGAGCGAGCAAAGTGAGCTCGAAAATTTTAGCACCCCGTAACGGAAAGCTTACATTTTCTTTTGACATAATATACTTTGTTGACTTATGCAGAAAAGTTTGGGAACACAGAGATTGTAGGATGCTGGAGCGAGCAAAGCGAGCTTAAAAATTGTTGGCATCCTGCATCAGCTAGGTTTTCTTTTGGCCATTCATATTATAGAAATAGGAGTAGGAAATTTTTTCGACTTGAGTAGAAAAGTTAGATAAATTAGAGACATCAGAGTGCGAGAGCGAGCGGAGCGAGCTCGAAAATTTCTGCTCCCTACGTTTATATTTTGCATGACGTACGTACGGGGTATTCTAATGGCTTTAGGAGTTAACTCAAAACTCAATGCAGTTGAGACAGACGAGACGGGAAAGCAGAAAGGAAGGGACGCCTGGCGCCCATCGGCGGTCGCCGCCGCTCTAACGTCGCTACTGGTAGACGGTTTAGTACTATCATCAATTTCTGATCCAAAATTAATAGTCTTTTGACAACAATTCCCAGTAGATACATGAAACTTCACTAAGGTTGAAACTATCTAATTGTCACATTAGCCTTGTATATATGTCATAGTCAAAGGTCGATTCTTCCCGGAATGACTGGTTTATCTTATGTTTGACCAAAGCCTTCGGGCAAACCCCGAAATAAATTCCGAATTCGGCCTTTGACTAAAGTATTTTTAGTCAAACCTAGAAGTTCCTAACTTTTCAGTCAAACGTTGAAAGTAAAATAATCTGTTTCGAACTTTGCCTAGTCGATCCTAGAAGCAATTGGCAGACTCGGTTAAACGTCGACGTCAGGGGTACCTCGAGGTTCAGTTTGGTTAGGTTCCTTTAAACCATGCAGACAGAAATAGGAGCCCCGCCCAGCAGGGCTCCGTCGACCTGTTGACGAAAACCCTAACCCAAGCCTAACCTAGGTGTTTTGAGGTTAGTTAGTTTGACTGGTCAAACCCCGACTTCATTAAATTGAGTTTCGACGTTTGCCTGCCCGAATTAGTTTCTCCTAGGTTTGACGGAAATTCTTTAGTCAGAGGCCGAAAAACTTCATTTGTTTGGGCTTTGACTAATACTTCAAGTCAGACCTGGGGATTGCCTATTCAAACCTAGGAGCGCCGGAGCTTCGAGGTCTGACTATAACATACCTAATGTAAAATATACCTTGTCGATTTACGGCGTGCATAAGTGACATTTAACCTTAGGGCGGTAAAGCAAGCGAGGTCGACGATACCTAAACAGTATACCTACCTTGCGGTTATGTACCTATGTACTCTAGGTACCACGAAAATGTAGGTGGAGCTACTTAGCACGTAAGTAAGTATGTCTTTGCTAATGCGCTATTGGATATAGAGGCAACATTTGAGAACGGTTGTAGGTAGTTTTCAAAATAGGTAGGTGACTTTAGTACCTACCTAGATTGTAGTTAAAAAGTTATAGTTACCTACCGTGTTACGTAAAAAGAATTATAAGTAGGTACCTAGGTAGGCTAACCACATATTATTTTTAAACCTATTCTGACTATCAATGAGAAAAAATGCCTAAAGTACCTATATAAATAGGTACATATTATACATACCTACTTATTCTCTGTCTGAAGAGATTTGAATGTGAAATCTCTTCGTGAAGCATTTACATAGCTATTAGCATATAGGCGCGACATTGTTCTGTCATTGTTTATGTACTAATCTTTTGAAAACAAAAGTGGAGTAACGAATTCACGAGGCACTATGTCAAATGTAAAGTATGTAAATAAAGATGCAGGCTTCCTACGTATGGTACCACGTCGAAGACTGCTTCATAAAAATATACCTTATCATTTACGTCATAAGATTTCAAATTGATAAAAAGGTCTAGCACCGATTGTTACGGTTTTGTATAATGTAATTTTTATCAGCTTGGCGATAATAGAATATTTGATTCTATGTGTCTATTACGAGCATGTTTCTTACCTAGCCGTAGTAAAGACTACGTAGGTATCGTCTCCACGTTTTCTTTATCATCGTATTTTGTTTATTTAGTTAATTATTTTAATTTGCACACACAACAAGAAACACGCAGTATATAATTATTGTTAGAGTAACAAGGCGTAAAACAATGTTATAGCACGATCTGTGACGAGGAATATTAATAAAGGCATGCGGTTAGTTTGCATCAAAATCCCGTGGGACGCCGCCAATTGGCGCGGAAATGCGTAAATTGTCGCTCAGGGGCGCAATTGTGGACGCTCTACTTAGCCATACAAACGTAAAACATCGAACACTCTTTGTTTTACGTAGTTTGAAAACTAATCATAACATTCTATGAAAAACTTTAAGAAAGTAGGTACATAGGTAAACAACGGGTTATTATAGGTACTATATCGAATCATCTGACTTGAAGCCACGACTATTTCAATTATAAGTTTTGCGGTAGTTAAAAAATATTCTACAGTTCCATAAAAAGTCTATTATTGCAAAAAGTTATGGTTCGATGTTCAAAATTTGCATAGCCGCAGATATTGCAACCGCGAAATCGTATTCTGCCAGTGATTGCCGCTTGCCTGCGGTGCGTCGCGAAGTTGCCAGAAATGTGTCCGGAGCCGTCGCAGCTCTCGACTGGACACTGGATGAGCTCCCTCGACTCCCGTATCCGGTAACTCAGTTTCCCATAAAAGTCGTCGCGGTGATAGCTAGCGTGAATAAATAGATACGTAACAGTATTGAAAAAAAAAGTACAAAAATAACTTGTTAAAAATAAAAGAAACTTATAAACATATTATTCAAGGTCTTATAATGTTACTGTTTCCCGTAAGTAATTATTGAAGTCATTAACCCAATGAAAATACATATGTAACATCACAACTACAGAAAAGTTTGTAAACTAAAAAGTTAAAAACTTTGCCTCCAAAAACGTTATCTAGTACCTACGTGAAGCGAAGTTTTTGAATGTTTACAAAGTTGGTATTATTAGCTACTCGATGTTGTGTTTACGTATTCGATGATAGGAAAACTATAAAAAGTTTTTAGAACACGACAAAAGTGATATAACAATTTTTGTTCTTACCTATTTCGCCGCATATCTGCGCCGTCGTTAATATTAACGGCAGGAAAGTGGCACAAATATAATTTAAAGTGTGTGTATCTTATCGTTCGTGTGTAGTTTATCTGGTGCGCGCAGCTCGCACGGCGCGCCTGCGCGGCCGCCGCCGGTATATTTAGACTGATCCACCAAGTGTGACTTGTGGTGCGTTCGAAAACATGCAATAGAATATTATTCTAACCTAAAATAACTTCACGTTGTATTAATTATTCTTAATGAAAAAATGCGCTACGTGGGATATTCGAGCAAGTTTCAGACATGTGTTATGTTAGTGTATTTTCTAAGTACTTATAAAAAAGTTTCTGTGCTATTACATAGATGGTATTTTTTGCATTGTTTTAGAATTTGTTTTTCCGGGTTACTCATATTTAAGTACCGTCTGTTGCATTGATATGTTTTAAATAAATCCGGGAAAAACATTTTCTTATTTTTGACATTTATAAATGTCAAATAGCGAGCTAACGCCTTGGTGAAAAATTGTGCAATACGAAGTTCATAAACGAGTAAACACCTGTGTTACCCATAATGTGGCATTTATTAATTAATAAATTTAATTCTGCTGTGTTACAAACGCTCTAACTTTTGTATTTCATTGACGTTAGCACATCCTGCCATTACTGACCCGTGGTAAAATATGGAACTAATCATGAATGTACTGAATTTGACGCTTGATTGCCTTCACGAGCATCGCCACTGCGATATGCGGCCACGGCCATGTTGTAAAAGTGTTATTTAAATATTAAGTAGGTAGGTATACGAAAATAAATATTTGTTTCCCAATTTTTTTTCAATAAGTTACTTCACATTTAGAAAAACGATTCTGTCATCACAAAACCTAATCTCAAAAACTCTCTGCGTGTATCCGAACGCATCGTCCAGAATACGGCCGCTCACCCGCTCAAGGCAGCCAAGTGTTGAATGTTTTCATTTACGTCACTCATTTTGTGTCGATCAACAAAAGAAAACACGTTATGAGAATTCATACGAGAGCGGAGCACACTAACATGTGCAACAGCTGCAAAAGGGTCTTTTATATTATTTTTTTATATAAAAGATGATGGTACAATGAATAATAATGTTCGTACAGACAGTACTGGATGAACAGACGTGTCTCCTCTGCTACGTACAAATACTGACTAACATTTTAATTTCGTGATCAGAACTTGTAAGCGTCTCATTAAAAAATTTTAATAGGGAAACTTATCTTCATTAGGTAATGGTACTCACTAATAAACTGTTTTGGAAATTATATTTTTATGGATATTGTTTTGGAAGATATTTAAAATAATTTGCATATACTGGAATAGGTGTTATTTACGGTGCCCATATTTCGGCACGTAGATGTATCTGATGTATCATGTAAGTATGAGTATTTATTTATTGATTTATTTATTTATAAATTACAAGTTCCTTACATACCGTAAAACCTTACAAGATTGCCCAACTAATCCGACTTTGCCCAGCAAGGTACTTTTCACAACTATTCAAAAAACTGGCAACATTTTTTAGTTGCGTCTATTATTTAATCTAGTGCAGAAATTTAAACATATCTCTGGCAACACTAGGTAACTGATGTTTCCTAGTGTCACTTCAGTCGGCTGTCAAACTGTGTAGAAGTTGGTGGTGTATTTTGCGGGCCAAATGTCGTGTGAAAAACTTTCTGGAAAACTCGATTTGTAATTACACCAGGTTAGTAAGTTTTTTACTACTGCTACTTTTTAATAAATACACATGAATGATCGAATATCCAACGCGAAATCTCTCATAAATTCGAAAATATGATGGTGGGCAATGTCAAATTAGTTTTTCTAAGGCAGTTGTTACGACTTTACCCACCAAAATTTTGCCGTTAGGGTTGTCACCTCAATGTTTAATTTGATCTGAGGTAAGTACGTACTTTTTTACATTCGTTTCGGTACAACTTAAGTATTGCTGATAGATAAATTATCGTAATCCTTTGTATACTCTCTGTATACAAAGGATTACAATAGTAATGAAAAATGTAAATTTTGTTGCAAAAATTAACCTACATTGAAAGTATTTGCAAAATAATTGACAAGAATGAGCACCAAGTGAATTTCTTTAATTTTTATTATTTTTGTTTGTTTATTGATTTCTTTGTATTTTTGTACACAGATCTCATTGAAACTTTCGTTATAATGTTGAAATGAAGGACATCAAGAAAAATACTAAATTAGGTACTGAAGTCATCAGAAAATCAGCTTTACAGGTGAAAATTGTTACGAAGAAAGTGGACAACGAAAACGGAAAAACACATGAAAAAAATAAAAGAAAACGGGGAAATATGGCTACTGGAAGGAACACAAAATTTACGAAACGGAAGAAATTGAGATCATATTATTGTGAAACGAGTTCTGAATCAGATATTCTGAGTATTGCAAACACAGATGATTCTGATTATGAGACATTTGATGAGTATTTATCAACTTTTTTGCAAGAGATAGACAACAAGGAAAACTGTGAGCCAGAAAACTTCACTGCAACTTTTGGGTTCAGTGATATCAGCTACTTTACAGGGGATGTAGATTTAAAAAAAGAGGACTGGGTTGTTGTAAAATTTGCGACAAAAAAAAAGCATAAAGCACTTTGTCGGTCGTGTTTTATTTATGAAAAACAGTATTCCTACTGTCAAATTTGCAAGAAAAGTGAAAAATGCGAAAGATGGTACATAATTACTTTCACGTACCCGAACGTGGAGGATGTGTGTGAAGTTAATCGTGATGATGTGGAATTAGTGTTACCTCCACCAAATATTTCTAGACGTGGCCAAATAATGTTTAATATTACCTTTAATCCTTCCTACAACATTCAATAATAAAATGTTTTAATTTATATAAAGGAATCTCGAACACGTGAAGCCAAAATCTTTCTGTATTGTTTAAGAATAATTAACCTCAAGAAATACCTCTATGATAATTGTTGATTTTTTTACTAGTTTGTTTTATTAGTCGATCTACTTTGCATAGTTCATGTTAATTTGATTGTTAGTGTATCACAGCTGTCATAAAACTATAATGTTGAGTACAGCTGGTTACTGCACTCAACTATACTTTACAGAATTAGGTTACTAATAAAATAGAAGTCATTGAAAACATAGACCTGCACTATAGTTGTGAAACACAGTCCAATCCCAGGTATAGTGCAGGTCCCTGTTTTGAATCACTTCTATAGTAGGTACAACTGCAAGCTGCACTAAAAGTGAAATTAAGTTAATATTTTATTTAATATTGATGAGCCTAAAAAAATGTTCCTATTACTTAAGATATGCTAAAGGGTTGCTGTTAATCTATAGTATTATATCGTTGATTTTTTGAAGCTGTAGCTTGAATATAGATTTATGTCACTTGTATGAGTCTATAAAGTCAATATTCCTATTATTTCTAAGAGTTAATAATCTTAATATTATATTATATTGTTTGTTTTAAAGCTGTATGCATTTGCTATAAAATATTGCTAATTTTATAATTGTTCAAATATTTTTAGATTAATGTACCCCGTACTGATTTACAATAAAAAAGTGACAACCCTAGTTCATCGTTTTATTTGAATGAAAAATTACAAAAAAATTGTTGTGACTTTGCCCACTCAAATTTGACAGGTAATATGAACTCTACAACGTTTGGTATTAAGGTCCTATGTCAGATTGACTATTTTTCTAAAATGATACTTAAATATTATGTTCTTAGGTAGAAAATACTGAAGTTAAGGAGTTTTCTGCAAAATGGGCAAACTTGTAAAAAGTACTATATATTTGGCCCACTGTCCAAAATTGAGGCTATTAGCACATAAATATTCATTGTCTTGATATTATCATATTTCTATGGAAAGAACATTGCATTTATGAATGATGTAGCACAATCACAAATTAAAAGTATTATTATTTAAAAAAATATTTAAAGTGGAATAAAAAATCAGGGCAAAGTTGTACGGTTTTACGGTAGGTGTAACAAAGCACACAATTAGACCTCTGGGATCTGTCTTAGCATGCCATGGCCTGAGATTGGTCATCGCGCTATTAACAGCTGTTTAACAGCACTACATCAACTCGACTACAACTCAACTAGTTAAGTAGGTAGTTATTAGGTACCTAGAAGGTGCTATACCTTCCTAACATTTGAGTAGTTTGGTACCAATATTAAATAAGTAGAAAAAACGGAACTAACCTTTTTTCCGTCCCAAAAACAATAGAATACACAACAAGAAAAAAATAGCAGCCTGCTCTTTAAGAAAAATTTTGAAAACGTTATAAAATGCGTCCGTATTGTTAAAAGTCCTAGTGGCAACATTGTTGACCCCAGGGGCCTTAAACGTTACCCAGGGGGTTTGCGTTAGCATCTTTACTCACTCCTTAAAGTAAAGTAAGTCCAGTGCCCTGACGCCTTAGTGCGAGTTTTGAGACTTACTCGATCACGTTAACGTAAACTTCAATTTGTACTGAAACTGAATAAGCGCCGTCTGGTGACTATAATGGGAAACACAATTATTCCATACAAATTGATGTAAGATAACGTTAACGTAAACGCGATCGAGTAAGTATAAAAACTCGCACTAAGCCCGTTACACTTTACCACAAGGAAGTTTTTACAAGTTCGTGTAAATTACGTTTATTATCAAAAAAATGTACAGGGTTTGTAAAAATTAACGCTTGTAGATTCTACGTGTATGTTCTTAAATCAAAATGGTATGCCGCCATATTCTTTTCCCGCCATTTTTTTGTATGTCTTTTAACCGACGATAAAAAGGAGGAGGTTCTCAATTCGACACGTATAATATATATTTTTTTAAATGTATTACCACGCATAACTTTTTACAGAGTCGTCCGATTTGAAAGTAAAAAAAAATATTCGAGAGGGTAAACCTCAAACACACGTTTTTTTTGTTTGACCGATTTAAAAATAAAATATTCTATTTGAGATGGTATACCTCAAAGTTGGTCCCATATAAAATTTATTAACTTTGCTTGTTAGTGTTTGAGTTAACTTCAATAATACGTATTTTTTCCCCACTTTTTACGTGGATGACGTTCTAGTTTCTTTTGCAGGTAGTGGTATTAGAATTTGTGTGGGGTAGGTACCACAACTAAAAGTGAAAAATACTACCAACTTCCAAAACAACACCAAAGTGAAAAATAACTCTAATTTCGGAAGTCGGTGGCAAAAAACGAAAATACATTTAACCAGACAACGACTTCCGAAATTAAAGTTATTTTTGTCTTTGTAGTGTAGTTTTTGGAAGTCGATTGTATTTTTTTGTAAAAAAGTTTTTATAACTCAATGTATCGCCGTAATGTTTTGATTACGTAAAAAAAAAAAATAATATGTGTCCAATATTTTTTACTAATCTACAAGAAGGACAAAAACATTTTTTTTATCCCTATTGGCCCGGAAGCGCCCATAACAGTACCTAGTTTTAAGAAACAGTTATATGAGCAATTTGAAAATGTTTGGAGACCTACTTCACAAGGGGTTCTCCTTGGCAACTCTGCGTACCCTCTTAAGGAATGGCTCATTACTCTGATAAAAAGAGTGTATAAAAATATACACTCTTTATGAGTGTATAAAAATATACACTCTTTATGTATGGGGTTTAAGGTAAACCAACCAAATTGTTCTAATTTCTAAGTTACCTAAGTATAGGAAGTTTTACGTTATATCGAAGGACATTAGAAAGAGTTTGCACTGTATTTGTAATAATGAAAATTTTTAAAAGAAAATTGCTTGTAAATTTGTAATACAAGGTTTGTAAGTTTTGATAGACAGAGGGCACTGTAGTAACCCTCGTTCACACGATCATCTTACCGAAGATATGTCACATTATGCGTTAAGTTAGAACCACAATAACGACTAAGTTATATTAATGCAAGAAACCAGAGTTCTGGTACAGATACTACTTAATTGTTTTTTTTTCTAAACATTCAGTTTCTTGCGGATGCTCAGTAACTAACAAGAATTATTATTTCAAAAGTTAATGATGATAAAATCATAGTGCTTTCACCAATCTCCATGACTGTTTCGATTCCTTAAAACACGACCTTATCACCATATTTCTCACAAGAATCCAATGGGTCACCTACCTAACCTAGACTTGCAGCTGCATATTTAATCCTATAATTTTACACGGAGCGACTGCCGTCTGACCTCCGCAACTCATTAGGGAAATTGTAGGTAGTTTAGGTACTATAATTATATCTTATAGCTAACTCCTTTTCATCCAGCCTTCAGGATCTTGAGAGGACTGTTGTTAGTCCTCTGGACAACCATTACGGACTCTCAGATTATCCAAGCGTGGTGGTCTCCCAAGCCTGCCCAGCTTGGAAGCTTTTTATTTCAGCTTGGATTAAGCTGTTTGACTCCAAACCATTATGCAGGCTTGAATGTCCACTTATGATGAACCGAAGTCATTGAAGTCCGATGGTACAACTGTCATTGGCATGGCTAGTTTTAAGCAACTGTTTAGTGGAGTGATCCAAGTCTATTAAACCACGAAGAAATTGGTCTCCATCCTTTGGTTTTTAAGCATGTATCCCTTGCCGGAACATTATTGTATTTATATTCACCTGCTATCTTTGGGCTTGTCGTGCGGGGCGTGCGGGGGTGGCATGTAGCACGGCGGGGAGTAGGGGGGCGCGTGAGGGGGGTACGTGGGCGGCGGGGGGTACGCCCCGCACTGGTACTGGTAGCCGCCGTAACCCGCCGCTGCAGCTGCTGCGGCGTAGTCCGGCTGGGCCAGGCCGTAGCCTGCGACTGGATGTGGACTGACGCCGCCGTAACCTGTGGGATGAGATGGTGTTAGTGGCAATGCAATCCTTCTTAACTCTGTGTACTGTGATTCCCTTCTCAGTACCCTGAAGGTCAAATACTCGCCTATTGCTTAAGGCAAAATGGTATCGTAACGGGATTTGGACCATATAGAATTTAAAAAAATATTTATTTTTAAAATTCTATATGCTCTGTCACATTAAAATAAATCCATAATGCCCTTATGTCTTTAATGGTGAACATAAAGACGAAATTTTATTAAAATTGCTTTAATTACAATCGAATGAGCAAACTTTGCTATTATTTTGTATCGAGACAAATTGTGTCAGACGTGTTTTGGACCTCTTAACATACTAAAAAAAAATCTTCAGTTTTTATAATCATGAAAAAGAGTAAGGCTTTTGAGGACAACAATTGATTTTACGTGCAGCCTTAATGCGTCAAAATAGCGTTTCTGGGACCCATTTTGCCAACTTTAAATTGAAATAAAACACAGAAGACTGTTTTTAATATCCATTACATTGTCTTTATTTGACAGATATTTTTTTAGCATTAATGTTCGAACATGATTTCGGTTATGTGGCCGCCGCGGCTGACGCCAAGATCTCATTTATTGAAAACTTAACTTTTTTATTGGCTTAATTTACTAAGGGCTGATTTTCGACGGTCAGCTAGCTTTTATCTGAAGAATAAAAAAAGGCAATTTATGTACAAAAACTGTCAAACCGTCATATTTATTCCTCTTAATAAAAGTGATCTCACGATTGAAAAGTCGGCCATAAAGGAAACATTTGACGAAAGACTAATTTCACGAAATTAGGCCACTTCGTTCGTGCGATTCGATGCCATTACATTATTTTCTTTGGGGATATGTACAGACGCATGTCGACGCCGGTAAACCAATAACAATTGAGCACTTGGATGCCAACATTCGACGCATTGTTGCCGAAAAAACCTCTGATTTACTGCGTGTGTGAAAATTTGACCTCCAGATTACGCGGTGTACGCGCCAGCCACGGCGCGGCGGCGGTCACATGGCCGAAATCATATTAAGACATGAATGCCATAAAATTATCTATGAAATATATACAGGGTGTAGGGGACAGCCCTCCGCAAACTGATAGGGTGAATTCAGTATGTCTTACTAAGATGACTGGTACATGAAATTTTTTCAGGAACGTTAAGGGAATCCAATAAACCTGATTTGTTTGTGTTTTTGTGCACAAATCGGAGCGTCTATTACTGGTTGGGAGGGGTAGGTAATAGGTATGCGGTGAGTTCGATGAACTCTGTAGCCAGACAGAAAGTGAACAGCTGATTTCACGCGTCGTTGGTTAGAGTATTTCAACATCCATTGCTGGTTTTTTTTTTGCAGTTTTTTTTACATAAACGGAGTGCTGCGAACACACAATGCAATTTAACATTGAAATAATAAAAATGTAACTGAAAAAAAAATTGAAAAAATGAAAATTTTCCTGAGAAAATTTCCGGTAGAATATGATTCAAAATGAGGAGCTGAATGCACCCTGTTAGTTTGCGGAGGGCTGTCCCTTACACCCTGTATATCCAATTTCATGGATGTTAAAAACATTTTTCTGTGTTTTATTTCAATTTAAACTTCTCCGCCTCTTTATTATCTTCAGTTGACTTAAGTTTTGGCGTTATATTGTGTCTATCGGTATTGCTCTTTTGTTTTCTGATGAACGCCGTAATGAATCAAATATTCCGTAATTATTATTTCAACCCCCACGAGATCGTATGAATTATAATTATTCCGAAAACCTCACGAGGCAAACTTTTGTGTACATTATAAAATTACTCCCACTCATGTTTTACCCACGGTGCGGTATACAGTACACGCTGAGCGCCGTGAGAATTCAGTAGCTATTATAAATTTTAATTAAAGCTTCGTACACAGTGATCCACAAAAACCGCGGTGTACACTGGCATGTAACCGCACCGCGCGGCGCCAGGCCAGCCGGATTACCAACGTTGCCGCGCGTGTACAACGCATGGGAGTGATTACCGCGGTCGCGTTTTAATTTGTACGACGTGTTTAACGGCACCAATGTGTACGAGCCCTTATGAGGGGTAAAATGTAGCCATGTAGTGAATATGGGACATACGATAGCTC
This sequence comes from Cosmia trapezina, assembly GCA_905163495.3. Classification (NCBI taxonomy): domain Eukaryota; kingdom Metazoa; phylum Arthropoda; class Insecta; order Lepidoptera; family Noctuidae; genus Cosmia; species Cosmia trapezina. Next base: position 8,298,516 of record LR991028.1, read on the forward strand.
GTATAAAGGATTACATTAAAACAAAATGAGGGAAGAAAATTGTATACTCTCATAATAATTTGCGTAATGAGTTCTTACCGGCGGTGTCTCGATGGTAAGCTTCTAAGTACGGATGGCTGCCGCCGCTGTCGGGAGTTGATTCTCGACTGTAGGAGACTCCGCCGGGGAAGCCTCGACTGTTGGAAAAATAACGATTTTTAATATAATTCATATTAAGTATTGAGTATATAAAGATAAAACCTATTGAAGAAATTGCCTCACCTATGTGGTAAACGGGAAACGCTAAGGTCGAGGGTCTGGCCCTGCGGACTGGGCACCTGGGGGCTGGCGGTGAGCTGAGGCGAGGCTCCCGGCTGCGGGCTGCCTCGGGCGCCGCTGCCACCACCGGCGCTTGTGTACACCGGCGATGCGTATGGACCCTGTTATGAAAATTTATTTAGTTTGGGCAATTAATTTAAAAGGGCCGATTATGTTTTGTCTAGTCCTTTTTATTGTATCTATTCTCACCTGTGGACTACCACTAGAAGTGGAAAGATCTATGGCGGGGCGAGGGTCGCGGGGGTCCCGAGGCGTGGGGCTGCGGGGTCGCTGCGCCTGCGCCGCGGCGATCTTCACCGACAGGTTGATGGCGCTGAACCCGGGCGGGACGCCGGGGCCCATCGCCGCCACGCCACCCACGGCACCCACGCCGCTACCAGCCTCGTAGTGGTACATTGGTCTGGTGGACACGGCCAATTTCGATCATTTCGCAGGAGGTAAAATTAAACCGAAAGTTACTAACGAACTGTTTTGAGCAATTAGCTATCTAAATCTCATTAGAAATATGTTAGGATCTAAGCATCCCGTTTACCACATAAGCGTTCGACTGGTTGTTGGTGACCTACCTAGGGTATATGGGTCCGGAGCTGGTCTCCTGTTCGGACTGATCTGTTTTCATGGGGGTGGGGAGGTGGGGGTCGTGGTAGCGCTCTTCCTCCCAGCCGTAGGGCCGCTGCGGACACTGCGCGGGTTCGTAGCGCTCGAAAGCCGGCGCGCCCTCGTAGCACCGCGATTCGTAGCCGTAGCGCGCTTCGTTCATTTGGCTACGGACGGAATCATGATGTCAGACTTCGTGAAGGCACCAACATTATTCAGTATACATTCTAGCCTACTGATTTTCCAAGTTTCCTGAATGCCTAGCAGACATAGCGACAATATTTCACATTATTTGGAATGTTTCCAATAGCATCAAGTAGAAGAAACTCTACCTAATAAGGCATGTAACGAATGCAATTACAATTATGAACGCTCACTAAATTAGCCTTGAACTTATGTAAATTACAGCTTCATTACACAACGGTAGGTTATGTAATGTACCTACTAATTTATGCACATACTCATGAAATTAGTTAGTAGTGTTTTATGTTTATAAAAGTTTAGAAATTGCCATAGTTGAAGTTGCTTTTTCTAGAAGATTAGTTTAGCAGTGAACAGAAATAACCTATATTAACTAGTCGGATGCCGTAATTAAAGACATAATTAAAAAGCCATTGTGTCTCGTGTGGCACACGAAAGGTTAACACCTCTTTTAACTAAAATCAAAAATCCTAATCGAATACCAAAGTTCACTGAAATATTGCAAAAGTGTTTGAATGTTTGTCACTGAATCACACAATAACGGCAATACCAAAGAAATAAATTATTAGCACTCCGAATTTCCGAAAATCTCTTTACTCAAAATGCCACTAAACTTAATAATACTTCTTGATTCTAATATGTTTCCTCACGGGCAGAACTAACGACAGGGCAGTTTAAATATAATTTACCTGTACGACCTCACATGGTCATCCGGCGGCCTTTCATAAGGAGACCTCTGGTCGGGCGGCGCGCCGTAGCCGGCGTGGCGCGTCTCCATACTTGGGGAGTCGCGCTCCGGCTCGCCGGCCTCGCGCTTCGGTACCAGCAGGTCGGCGGCCTCTCGCTTCACGGCGGGGCTGCGAGGCGACGCCTCGCGGTCCCGGGATATGCTGCCCGAGGAACTGGCGACGCTCTCCTGGCTGATCGCAATTGGAGGCTGCGAGATTGAACTGTGGGATACTGGAGACAAAAAGGAGCTTGTTAGAAGCTGGCCTAGACTAAACAAATGTGTAGGGAGATCAGGGGCCGTACTATGACGTGAAAAAAGATCATGGATCCATCATGATTCCGTTGAGAAAAAAGGATGGTGCTACAGGTCGTATATAGCTCCGTTTCTCTCTCTCACTGGAACCATGATGGATCCATGATCTATTTTAACGTCATAGTACGGCCCCTGTGAATATAGACAATGGAGTTTCGTTAAGTATCGTAAAATCCATGAAATAATTTTCCTTGCCCGAATGGTTTGCTCTGTTTATTACTGATTTTATCTGTTGAGCTGACTACTAGCTAGACGTCACACTGACACTGTCAATTGAGGGTCTGGCTCTCTGTGACCTATAGCAGCGGCCTTGCGCGCCGCGGCTGTGGCGCAGCCGGACAGGGAGCGGTGCGTACTTCTGAGGAACTGACTACTACACGTCACACTGACACTGTCTCACCTGAGGGTCTGGCTCTCTGTGACCTAGCGGCGGCCTTCCACACCGCGGCTGTGGCGCAGCCGGACAGGGAGCGGTGCGTACTTCTGTTGAACTGACTACTACACGTCACACTGACACTGTCTCACCTGAGGGTCTGGCTCTCTGTGACCTAGCGGCGGCCTTCCGCCCCGCGGCTGTGGCGCAGCCGGACAGGGAGCGGTGCGTACTTCTATTGAACTGACTACTACACGTCACACTGACACTGTCTCACCTGAGGGTCTGGCTCTCTGTGACCTAGCGGCGGCCTTCCGCACCGCGGCTGTGGCGCAGCCGGACAGGGAGCGGTGCGTACTTCTGAGGAACTGACTACTACACGTCACACTGACACTGTCTCACCTGAGGGTCTGGCTCTCTGTGACCTAGCGGCGGCCTTCCACACCGCGGCTGTGGCGCAGCCGGACAGGGAGCGGTGCGTACTTCTGTTGAACTGACTACTACACGTCACACTGACACTGTCTCACCTGAGGGTCTGGCTCTCTGTGACCTAGCGGCGGCCTTCCGCCCCGCGGCTGTGGCGCAGCCGGACAGGGAGCGGTGCGTACTTCTGTTGAACTGACTACTACACGTCACACTGACACTGTCTCACCTGAGGGTCTGGCTCTCTGTGACCTAGCGGCGGCCTTCCGCACCGCGGCTGTGGCGCAGCCGGACAGGGAGCGGTGCGTACTTCTGTTGAACTGACTACTACACGTCACACTGACACTGTCTCACCTGAGGGTCTGGCTCTCCGTGACCTAGCGGCGGCCTTCCGCACCGCGGCTGTGGCGCAGCCGGACAGGGAGCGGTGCGTACTTCTGTTGAACTGACTACTACACGTCACACTGACACTGTCTCACCTGAGGGTCTGGCTCTCTGTGACCTAGCGGCGGCCTTCCGCACCGCGGCTGGGGCGCAGCCGGACAGGGAGCGGTGCGTACTTCTGTTGAACTGACTACTACACGTCACACTGACACTGTCTCACCTGAGGGTCTGGCTCTCTGTGACCTAGCGGCGGCCTTCCACACCACGGCTGTGGCGCAGCCGGACAGGGAGCGGTGCGTACTTCTGTTGAACTGACTACTACACGTCACACTGACACTGTCTCACCTGAGGGTCTGGCTCTCTGTGACCTAGCGGCGGCCTTCCGCACCGCGGCTGTGGCGCAGCCGGACAGGGAGCGGTGCGTACTTCTGTTGAACTGACTACTACACGTCACACTGACACTGTCTCACCTGAGGGTCTGGCTCTCCGTGACCTAGCGGCGGCCTCCGCACCGCGGCTGTGGCGCAGCCGGACAGGGAGCTGTGCGTACTTCTGTTGAACTGACTACTACACGTCACACTGACACTGTCTCACCTGAGGGTCTGGCTCTCTGTGACCTAGCGGCGGCCTTCCGCACCGCGGCTGTGGCGCAGCCGGACAGGGAGCGGTGCGTACTTCTGTTGAACTGACTACTACACGTCACACTGACACTGTCTCACCTGAGGGTCTGGCTCTCTGTGACCTAGCGGCGGCCTTCCGCACCGCGGCTGTGGCGCAGCCGGACAGGGAGCGGTGCGTACTTCTGTTGAACTGACTACTACACGTCACACTGAAACTGTCTCACCTGAGGGTCTGGCTCTCTGTGACCTAGCGGCGGCCTTCCGCACTGCGGCTGTGGCACAGCCGGACAGGGAGCGGTGCGTGCTTCTGTTGAGCTGACTACTACACGTCACACGTCACACTGTCACTATCTCACCTGAGGGTCTGGCTCTCTGTGCCCTAGCGGCAGCCTTCCGCACCGCGGCTGTGGGACAGCCGGACAGGGAGCGGTGCGTGCCTCTGTTGAGCTGACTACTACACGTCACACTGACACTGTCTCACCTGAGGGTCTGGCTCTCTGTGACCTAGCGGCGGCCTTGCGCGCCGCGGCTGTGGGACAGCCGGACAGGGAGCGGTGTGTACTTCTGTTGGAGCTGACGTGACCGCGCCCGTTGCACCCCGGAGTGGGGCACTTCAATATCGTCTCGTGCAACGCCAATACTGCACAAAGATGTCATTATGTCAATATAGTCATACAATACATTTTTATTAAGAATAAATTAATAAATAAGTTGAAACTAGGATAAACAGCGGCAGATATAAATTGTTCTCATTGAATAAGAATTAAATAAAGAACTATAAAATATCATAGCATATTGAGAGAAAGCTTGATTAAATTGTAACAGTTGAATCAAGCTCAGTATTACTTGAATGAGATTATAAATAACGTCTACCAAAACCATCTCAAGTGGACTTTGTAATTACAACAAAGAGGGTTATTGAATCATTATGAGAACAACTTATTCTGCAAACTACTACCACTGACTTAATACAAAAACAACTAAAAATATTGCCACAATCAAACAAAAGAGAACCAAAATACTGAAACTACAGAATGCGCTGAACAAAATGTAAGACAACATCGCTAGAACAAAATGTACGCAACTCAAACGGTGAAGCTGTATCATTGTTTTAAATTTTCGGTTCTACTTACTCTCCGGAGTGACTTTATCTTTTCTTGGACATCCTGACAGACTGGAGGAACAAATCATCATCAGTTTTGCGTTACTTTCATATAGGTACATATGTAAGGGAAATGGAGGTTTAGTGGTACCAACGAGTAAGTTAAGTTGCAAGAATGTAAGTAGTTGTGAAAAAGGATAATAGGTGTGTTATAAAGGATGATATTGCTCTGAGCTCTAAGGAAAGTATTTGTCTTTTAGTCATATCTGTACCCGTAATCTGTAGAAAATAATAATACTGACACTACGTCATGCAATTATGCACTCAGTGTTTCATACGCTCTGTTTGATTACACAGGAACAGTTCTCCCGTGTCGGGCTTACATCTGTTGATTCTGTCGAGCTACTCGTATACTGAAAATCATTGAATCATCGACTCACCTCCTGTGGTGAGTGTATAGGCCGGTGACGTGGCCCTGCCCATTGCAACCGGGTGTGGGACACTTGTTGCCTTCTGTGAACAAATCGAGCGGTGCACAAATTAGTGTTTTCCTGATGAGCGGGTGGGGGCGTGCGCGCGCGATCGATACGGACGGGCGTGCCGCTGCCGGGGCGTACCTGCGCAGCCCCGCCCCGCGGCCCACCCACCCCACGCACAACTTAAAAGAAAAAATAAAGAACGCCAAGCGGCTGCGCGCGGACTAGCAATTTTTCTTTTAGGAGTTGCGGGGCGGCGCGCCATGCCCCGCCCACCGCCTGTCCTGACCTGTTTTTATTGCTCGTCGCCCTGACATAAACCCAGCTATCGCCCAGCAACACAAGGAAAACGCTTAGGTATTTTTATATACGTTATCGACTTAAGTGGGAGTATAACCTTATTGTAACCGTCTCCTACTAAATTATATAGACGTCTTACAAATGAGAGATGATTTGTAGCCAGCTTTAAGGCTAGACAATCCTGTTGTATGGTAATCGATTAAATTTTTATTAGAAGTGTACATTTACACAATAATGCAATGTTACATGACAGCTGTAGTGAACATCGACCCGGCTACGTTATGAGATATGGCGAGACGACCTTGAAACAAACTTGGAGTTAGTTCATAGCGCGGAGTTGTATGTTATGGCCAGGTCGTTAAGAAAGTTCGGGTATCGTTGTTTGAGCAGAGTGCGGCGGTACCTCGTGCCGGCGGGGACAGCGCGTTGAGCGGGCGCGAGTCGCGCGCCGGCTGCGCGGACGGCACGGCGCGCGCCTCTTGCAGCACGGTGGCCGCACGCGACCCTGCGCCCGCCGGCTGCAGCACCGTGTACTGCTTCGAACCCTTGTTCTCTTTCCTGTCGTTGTCATTCGAGTATCCTCCGAAAGGTTCACTCGGCAATGAAGAATTGTGAAGTCTATGTTTCACTTCGGCGGGTGGCTTGAAGGCCGACTGCGTGGAGTACGGCAAGGCTGCCGTCGCCGCCTTGTAAGCGTTGTATAATGACTGCTTGTTTACAGACGCCATTTCCCCTTTTCGTTTTGGCTTAATATCTCTGTCTTCATCGTATTTATCATCACATCTGTCTGACATATCTATTTCTAGTTCATTGGAAGAAGAATCGACGAGCTCGTCGAAATTAGGTGCTCCATACTGAGTGGATTGTCTACTGAGTCTGTCGTAATCTTCGCATTTTTCTATTTCTATTGTTATGAGGTTAGTTTTGGTTTCGTGCTCATCGATAATACCATTCATGTGTTGAGCTTGATGATGCGTGGAGAAGCTTTTCTGAGACATGTCGGACGATTGTGAAGGGGAAGACGGAATTTTCTCTGATCGTTTATCATCAAATAAGTTTTCAAACCCGTTGGCGTCTTCATTTTCATCACCACTATGTGGTTGTGGCGGTTCTCTACTCCAGTTGCCGGACAGAGTTCTTAGCGCAGCCTGTGTCTCCCGAATAAGTGTTTCGTCATCTTCTTCGGGCTGCCGCAAGGTCTGCGGTCTGTGCATGGGGAGTGGTCGTCGGCGGAACTCGGGTTCATCTCGTCTCTCGTCATCTAGCAGTCGTCGTCTTCTCTTGCCGTGGATCTCCTCCTCATCCATGGAGCCCTCACTGCTGATGCGCTCTAGGCGTCTGTCGTTCGTTCTAAACGTTTCTACATCCACGCCGAACTCCAGCCTCCTTTTGTTGATCTGAGACAAGGAGGCTTGCGTGGTTAGCGGCACCGTCCTGAAACAAACGGCATAGTCAGAAACATCGCCACAGACCTAGACAGTGCCGATAAATATAATACACCAAAAATATAATGGATCATTGTACTTGCGATTCGATTTTCCATCCACAATCAGAAATTTTTACGCGGAAATGATTCTCGGCGTTTCCAATCGACGTATCACATTAGAAGCACTTTGTTATTATGTTTATTTGCACAAAAATCGTTCCCACGTAAAAACCATTTCACTCAAGAGCTTTCAGACCAAATTATTATATAATTTTGACATCGTCGAAGACGTAAAGACCAAGTGGACATTAGTGATGAAATATGGTTAAAATAGTTTAGTGGCGTTTATTTAAGTTTTCATATAAAGTTTTAAAACGATGGACATTTGTTTAGCGCTAGGTTATTTTGCATGTTTTTATCCGAAGCGTTGTTTTTATCGAAGGTAAGGTAAAAGTATGAAGTGATTACCGTCAGAGTCAGGGAACATCGCACCACGCATTTCAGATTAATGTCTAACGTTTTATTTTTGTATTTTCTGGCTTTCAAACTTTTTATCAGTAAAATTAAACTTTGCGCAAAACTTTTCCAGAAAAGTTTTTGAAGTAAGTGTGTCAACGTGACTATTTTTGTTTACTTATTATTGTTTCTTAATGGCCTTCAGGTTTGTTTTTATTTGAGGTTGTATAGCTAAGTTATGTCAGAAGAGTTTCTTTAAACGAGTAGGTACCTATTTATTACGACAACATCTTTCATTTATTGCATTGTTTTTTTAAGTAAGTATCATTAATAAAAATAAATATTTGTGTAGTATTTATTACATTTTCAGATAATTAACAGACTTTAGATCCAAACACTTATCTTTAGCTGAACACTTAAATTTTATTCTCGAGAAAACAAAATAAAAAATACATTTTTGTTTTTATTAACAAAATCACACCCTTGCATTCAATAATCATGCTACTCTTTGAAAATAATAATCACAAGCACACAGCACACAAACACACATAACACGTCAGAAAACCTCCAACAATCACGATTTTCTATCGTAGGAGTACTATCTCAGTTTACTAATAGATACTCGACGCAAGATTCAATTCGCGTTCATTACTGAGACTTGGAATAACATACTGGAGTTCAACAGACAATATCATCCTCAATATAATCGTGTTTTCCGAGCCCTACAATAAAGTTACAGCCATAACTCCATAAAGCAATCGGGCCTGATTTATTGATCGGCGATAGGTACTCTCTCTCGAAGTTGTGCAATATGCGCCCGACTCGAGTCGAGATAGTAATCGATGGTCCTTGACGGAGGTACCTTCGGGGGAGCCCAGCGGAAGGCCGAATACCGATAGTACGACGCCCGGCAAACATTTACGTACGTGACGTACCCTCAAGTCTGTACCGATGTAAACCGAAATTACGTAAACGTGGAGCGTTTTCAGGCGTCGGGATTGGGACGGAACGTTGGTTTTCGCGTTCGGGTTGTGTTCGTATGTTGGCGTAGGGTAATTAGATAAACCCTGAGGGCGGTGGATGCTTAACCGGTTTAAACTAGTGCTCGTGCGGACCTTTATCAGCGGGTGGCGAGTGGCGGGTTATCTCGGGGCCGCGTTAATTGTAATGCCTGGAGATTAGGGCGCGATATAAGGGCGGCCGCGGCGCGAATTTGCGGAGCCGAACGCGACCGGATTAAGGAAGATGCCGAGATGAGACGTGTCTGTTTTATATGGAGAAGTGTTACTGTTTTGGTTTTGAGACGCTTTTATTAACGTTTTCGGTTTAATTAGGCAATATTTTAATGGTTTTTGTGTTGCATAAGAGGTAGGGTTAATGTAACTGTGTAATTAATGTATCTATAGGAAGTTACTTCTACCTACTTAGGTTTATCAGGAGATCTAGCACAACTTTTAAAAGAAAGATACAAATGGTGATTACGTATTTTAAAAGTGAAAGATGATGACTAAGAGCGTAAGAGAAGGAAAAGGGCTGACTTTTTTTGGTTACTTGTTTGAAAGAATAAGGAAATTATTAAAATGATAACTTGGTTATAAAGTCTTTAAAGTCTTTGCTGCTGCTTGAAAAATACTAAAACCAGATTTTCTTTATAAGTATTTGTTAAGCCTGAATTAAATTACAAACCCGAGAGTTTTGTAGTAGTTAAATAAAGGAAGAACAATAAATAATATTAATAGCGTCTAATGCACCATTACAATCGAACCCTATTTGATACGAAACCCCACATACAACATAACAAATAAACTCTCGAAGAAAGCCTCTATTGTTGAAAATCTCATTTTCATAATTTCTCATAATTCCTTGAAACTCTATTATAATTCCGTAGGAAACGTGTGGTAAGCGGTGCGCCCTGAGAGGCTGAGACCCTTTCCGCCCTGGAGCAATAATAAACACGCGTCGGCCTCCCGCGGCCCCTCAGACGTGGCGGCTCCAAATTCAAATTGCACCTTAGAATTCTTAATTATTGAAATCATAAATCAAAACGTGCCGTCTGCGCGGGCGACCATAAAATTGTGAGGGGGGTACGAGCAAACTCGAGTGTGGTAGGATTAAGACATTATCACTTTTCTTTCAAGCAGTCGGGCCCTCTTTGGCCTCGCTCGGCTGTAAATCAGCGAGTAAATCCTCTGGATTAGATTCATAGAGTTGCCGCGGCCTGCGGATCGCGCGCCGCCGATAATGGCGTCGTGTGCTTGCGTGATTCTGCTTTTAAATCGACTCCCGGGAAAGATAAATACTCTTCCAATTTGGCTTCAGCCTTGAGTTCTCGTTTAAATGGCTTTAATGGAACTTGGTTAAAGTTTATAGCGAATAACAACTGAGGCTGACAGATAACTGGACAGGACAGTGTCTTCGGATGAAAGTTACGCGATTCTTGGCAGTGGGATTATAATTTTATTTTCATCAAACGTATCGGAGGCATCTGTTTTGAATGATGATTATTTGTAATGATTTATGTTTTTTCATTTAATTCTTCACCTATTTTTTTCATAACCATTTCGAAAACTTAAAAACAACAATCTTGCCGACACGAGGAAAGAAGAGAAGGTATTTGGGTAGGTACAATGCGGCCGACGTATCTTGGCGAATCCGAACTTCGCGCAGAAGGCTGCGCAGAAACATTTTTTAGGAGGCAAATGGTGACCTGAGGCGAGTGTGAGTGAGAGAACATACGCGAAAGTTCGGAAGAGCCTTTGTTCAGACTCGCTAAGATTTCGTAGTTCTCAAGACAGAAGTAATTATTTTAACTCTATTTTTGCTTTGTAATGATGCTAGTTTGTTAACCAAGGCCCTTTTATTTATTTATTTATTTATTTATTTAAGATATACGTATACAACTTAACAGATTTAAATAAATCTAAGGCGTTGTACAGCAAAATTTAACAAAATAATACAATTAGAAATAAAACAACATAACAAATAGAACACGAGAAATTAATAAAAAACAAAGTAGAAGTTACATGCAATCAACAAAAACTAAACAGAAAATTATTACTTATTTATCTTTCATTCATCATCTCACATAATCTTAAACATTCACGACACACATCTATCCATTTCCCTGCAAATAAGTCACACTCCGGTGTTGATTTCAAAAGAGCATTAAGTATCGTAAGCGCCCGAACGAGGGGCGAGTTAGCTCGTGACACTGTGCGTGCTGAAGGTACGGCCAATAACGGGTGTCTTCGCGGCCTCAGTTGGTGTTTGGGCACAACAGGAATAAACAACCTCATCAATTGAGCCACAAGTGCTGGACAATCGGACTCACCGCGCATAATATGGCAAGCTGAGACAAGCAAGAAGTAGTTACGCCTCACTTCAAGAGAATTAAAATTTAGTACACCAAGCAAAAATTTTGTAGGGTAAAGAAAAGGGTAGTATCCTAAGAGTTTTTTGTATAGAAATCTAAGAAAGGCCTTTTGGACTTTCTCAAGAAGTAAGGCGTAAGTGCTCTCATGGGGATTCCAAATCACTGCGGCTGATTCTAGCTTACTCCTTACTAAGGCCATGTAAACTAGTTTAATGGCCAGTGGGTTGGTAAAGTCTCGCATGTTCCTAATAACAAAGCCTAGTTTCCGGTACGAATACATGAGGGCACTTGGAGCTGCCTCATGTGTTCGTGAAAAGTAAGCTTCGTGTCAAATAGTACTCCGAGATCTTTGACAGAGTTGACACGAGCTATCGGTTCCTCTCCTAAGAAGTATTGAAAATGCTTGGGTTTATGTGTACAACTGAAAGACATAATACTGCATTTGTCAATGTTAAAAAGCAACTTGTTATCAACACTCCATTGAAAGACTGAGTTAATATCCTCTTGGAGTGTTGTTGAGTCAGCATCCTCCTCCACGCCATATATTAATTTAAGATCATCGGCATAAAGTAAGCACTTGGTATGTTTCAGAACCTTCTCAAGGTCATTCACCATAACTCCGAAAAATAGTGGTCCCAAAATCGTTCCTTGACTTACCCCAGGCCGAGTGTGATACGGTTCTGAGACAAAGCAACCATGCCTAACATATTGCTGACGATCCCGCATATAACTCGCACCCTTTGTACACGGCACGGTTTCTTTACCGTACGGCGTATAAACGGCGTCGTAGAAAAGTTTCCATAGTGATCCATACAACACTGACGACCGTGCTTACTCACGGCGAATAAACCGTAGTTTTTCACGGCAAGAAAAACGTGTATGTTCCTACAAAAGGCCTAACTGTTTACAATTTCTCTTTTTTCAGCAGTTATGTTTGTTGAAACTACGATATTATCTGAAAACTAGTTGCATGTATAATATGCACGACAGTAGAGTAAGGCCCGATTTTCTAATAGTCTGCAGATAAGTAAGTTTTATCTGAGGAACAAATATGGCGGTTTGACATATTTTCTATACAAAAGCTGTCAAAACGTCAAACATATTCCCCAGATAAAAGTTATCTGACGATTGAGAAATCGGCCCTAAGGCAAATACTAAATACTGTTCAAAATTGTACCGGTGTTTTCTGTGTTCATGTCCGTTATGGAAACCCACAATGTATCATTAGTTATATGCGTTTGCAAAATCTGCTTATCCTAACATACAAAATTACAGAATGGACAGAAACCGCTGGAGGCGGATCATCCGCTCCAGGTGTAACTCTGAAGCTGACCATGATCCTCAGACATGAGGGACCGACTACAGAGAGAGATATATTGCATAGATAGGTATACTACCTATAGTAGCAGGGTATAGATTGATGAAAGAACCTATGTTTTCATGTCTTGGGGCAAGGGACCTAAAATATTTAGTAAATATAAAACTAATTCCTAATAAGTATTTAGAAGAAAAATTATAACATAAGTAAAAAGCCGCATTCAATCGAGATTCAGTTCTACTCCCCGAAATTGTGATATTTTTTTGTACGGGATCATACCTGGGAACCTTCTGGTAACGGAGATATTGAAGGTACATTTTCCAAGTTTTGCACTAGGTATTCAAATCTTCCAGTTTCGCAAAAACTCCATAAGACTTTACTTAAGACCATAATACACCTAGTATTCGCCGTGACCCTCACAGTTATAATGGACATGAATTTTATCTACAATCAGTTGTATATATAAATGCATATAAGCTGTCCTCCTGTGGTCCTGTCTTACCGGAAAAGCTCCTTGAGTTTGGAGGGAGTGGCTTTTAGAAGCAAACAATTGACCGCAAACAAACAATAAAAGACCCGAACATAATCACTCACCATCTTGACTACGCAAACGTCTGCAGCTATTTGAAGACATATGTATGTCTGAAAGGACACTAACTTTCACTTCCACCTAGCATTCACGATTTAAAAACTGTGTCTCTATTCAAATATCGAGTAAAAGAGCATTACCTTTCCTCTCAACTGTGAGTATAAGTATATATTAGTATATGTCTATATATGTTTATATATTTTAGCTTTAGGCATTTATTTAATTAGATGTTAATATTTTTTTGCGATATACGTGACTTCGCATATTGTTAGCATATTTTTTTTTTCTCTTCTTGTTCTCACACACTGTTGTCTACATTCCGCTTTTAATTTCTCCTTTCGCAGGTCTGCTGGAAGAAATTTCTCAGAAAAGCAGAACCTTTGTACTCCAAATTATAATTATGTTATATATCTATGTATTTTATTGTGTGTATATAAATAATAAAATAAATAAATACAGGACAGCCAAAGCAGAGAACTATTTTATAAGGACCACTACTCCCTCTGTAAGACATTCTCAAAATTAATGTGTTATGTCATTAAAGATAAGATAAGATAAGATTTATTTTGTGAAACATAAGTAAAAGTATACAAGTCTTATAATTAATATGAGGTAGCTACATGTTTTGCAGTTTATGGCGTACAAAATTAGTCATACTAGACAAACAAATACAAAAAAAAATCAGGAATTAGTATTTCAATGATAGACCTAACATGGCGAGCTTTGTGCAACTTGGACTTTGTCCACAGTCTCTTAGTGAGCGTCCATGTTTCGGACCCATATGTTATGGTAGGCAGGAAAGACTTTACCAATTTTGATATCTCATTAATATTCATTAGCCAGAATATTTTGTTTTTTTATTGTATATCATTGGTTTCATTGGCAACTATGTTGTACACAGACGTCTTAAAGCCCCTCATATCAAGTATCAATAGAAAATGTATTCTTATCCGAACTCTTAAAAGTTCGGCTGTAAAGCTAGTAATAATAATAATTATTAGCCTGAACTTCCCACGGCATTGCAATCAGTTTCGCACTCAATAATATCCATACAAAGTGTATACCTATGATATACCCGGCAGATTTTATCGTTTTACTACTCTACCAAACTGAGAAAGAAGTAAAAATTGGAAATATGGATAGAAAATTCAGCGGTAAAGAAATGGTGGCGGCTCGAATGGGATCAGACGCGTTCATAAAATTTGTGAGTACAATGGCTGCACTCCGCATTGTATCGCATTCGGACAGCATGGAAATTCATTTTCATACGATACGTACAAAAAATCTATGGATTGTGTGGAGACCAAGAGAGTATTCAGGTAGTTCACGCTTTCTAACGAACAGTTTAAGTCTTACAGTTTCTAGTTTTATTTAGCAAAGAGCATTAAGCGTTTGCGTTTGACGAATTAATAGATTGCCAAAAGAATTAGACTTTCTGAAATTGTGTACTACGAATAATTACTGAGATTAATGGTTATCTATATCTATAAAAATCAATGCCACTTTTCGTTGTAATTTTATAATTCAAGAACTAGATTTAGCTGATTTTGGTTTTGAAATGGTGGACGTAGTCCAGGGAAGGTTTACACGATGAGAAAAATTGGAAAAGTTGCCGGGAAAATTGGAAAATTCTGGAAAACTGAAAATACTGGATTTTTATATGGGAATATTGAAATTGGGACAGGACAACGTCTGTCGGGTCAGCTAGTATTTCATGATTTTCTATGACTTTTCACAAGCAGATAAGACACGATTTAATTTTGATGTCACACAGAAATATCTTTGAAATGTCGAGACTTTTTAAAAGTCATGACGAACCGCTCGTTAAAGTGATTTCTAATCAGTATGTGTGAGCAAACGTACGATAAGATAGGACCAATCAAAAACCTCTAGTTAAAACGAAACAATAGACTGCGCTTTCATAATGGAGATCATTATAAATACCTTCGTTTTTAGGGTTCCGTAGTCAACAAGGAACCCATAAAGTTTCGCTATGTCCGTCTGTCCGTCCGCAGCTTAGCTCAGAGGCTTAGCTTAGTACTAGAAAGCTATAATTTGGCATGTATATACATATTCATCACGCCGACAAAGTGGTAAAATAAAATCATGAAAAAAAAGTTTTTTTAGGGTACTTTCAGTACATATAAAGTGGGGATGTTTTTTTTTCTCGTCTACCCTATGGTACCCTATGGTCCTCATCTACCCTTTCATCCAACAATACGAGAGGGTATTGTTGGATGGGTCTTTCAAAAATATTGCGGGTTTGTGATAACAATTTTTCGATTTAGGTATCCGTTTCTGAAATATTAAGCTTTAAAGTGCTAATTTTTGTTAGAGTCAAGTGTCCCATCCCCCTGCCACCTAAACGGTTAGTTTTGGATGGGTGAAAAAATTCAAGGTAGTAGTATAGGTATATAACGAAGTTAAAAGGAAAACTATCACAGCTAAGTAGGCTTTTCAAGTTTACAAGTAATAATCAAATAATCATGAAACAACAAAAAGCCCTCTTCTTAGTCCGCATTATTGTGCAACTACGGAACCCTATTACTGCGCGTGGCCGGACACGCACTTGGCCGGTTTTATTTTTTATGTTCGTTCCTTTAATAAGATTCATAACGGTGGAATGGGATCAAATCGTTTTAGATTTTTTTGAGTATCCAAATAGGTTTTTTTGCAATAAAAACCACAATACTTGTACTCCAATTGGTAGGATTTTCGGTGAGTGCTACAAACATCATCAACATCATAGTTCTACTTTTTGTTACAAACATCATCATGGTTCCGCTTAGTGGTTGATTGTTCTTGCTTGACGGTCAGAAGCATTATTTTAACATAAAGACATCACGCATTGTTTCGCCGAAGGGTTGGGCAGAGGCTTCGTGTTGTACACCCACATTTTTGCCACTAATGTTTAAGTCCTATGTAATAGGGGGCGAGCCTATTGCCATCAAAACTTATACAGTGTTCATAGATAATATGAAATTGTAGGCAATTTACAAGTTTCCACTGATAAACAACAAACCCCTTACTCATAAAAAAAAAATAAACGCTTTATAAACCTATTTTAGATAAAATTGTTTTAAAATTTATTTCGAATTCTCATTTGAGTTTGAAAGAAGAAGACAAAACACTTTTTATGTAAAATAGGTTTATAAAGCGTTTTAGTTTTTTTTATGAATAAAAAAAGGGCGGAACAAAATACCTTTAATTAACATAAATTAGGAAATAAATAGTACACGATCGACTAACACTATTTTTCCGCCGCATAGTCATAATATTATATATATGTTACTCAAGTCATAACCTTTGACTAACCTTTTACAACCTCTCGGATTTAAACGGGTTTTCCTGTTTTCACCATCACACGCTTGGCCATAGATTCCTTTGAAATTATTGAGTAATATCTCCATATTCAATAAAATATGCCTAAATAATCATATTAAATTAGATTTTTTTGAATAAATGATATGAAATTAAAATCAATGTTCGTGGTACACGTTAGTACTAATATTTATTCTGTGGTAGTAGGTACTAATAGAAAGTCCCGTATAAAGTTTAACACTTTATACGGGACTTTCTATTAGTACCTTTTTTTTTAACACCAAGGTGTTAGGTGGAGGTGTTAGCTCAACATTCACAATTATAGGTTTCTTGGATTGTCGAGTATGACGTAACGCAATGAAACTATCCGACGCAAAAAAATACAATGGACACAGAAGGGTTTAAAGAAAAACTTCAACCGAATAGAATAGTAAAAAATAGTTTAATATTCCCAGTAAAAAATTGCTCCGCAAAAATACACTTTGACGTCGAACATCTCTATATTTTCAGCGATAACGACATTCTTTTTTTTAAGAATTTAATAGAATTAGCATTTTTTTAAAACTTTAACCAGAAAGTTATTTAATTTATTGTGTAGGTACATTCTAAATAGTCTAAAGAAAACTGGGAAAATAAATGCACATTCGCAGCTTAGTCACATCTCGGCAACACAAATATTATTTTCAATTTTCAACCTTATTTCAAGGCAGCTAATGGTGACAATAGATTACGCGTTTTAAACTTTCGCGATTTGTACACATTATAAAATTAATTAGAATATCGCGATAAGACCCGTTTTCGATAGTGTTTTATAATAGATTACGCGGTTGTGTGACGTTTAAAATCGTAGTCAGTCAGCGCCTTAAATAAGGAATTTGATAATGAAATATTTGTGTACTATCCCTAATTCTAATCTCTATTCTCTAATTCTAGTTAGTGATTTTATTAAGTGACTTCAAAAAAAGGAGGAGTTCCTCAATTCAACTGTATTTTTTTTTGTATGTTTACAACGCGATTACTCCGACAATTATGAATTGATTTTGATGATTCTTTTTTGGTTGGTAGGTCATACTTTAAAGGTGGTCCCATATATATTGTATTAACTTTGCTCGGGTAGTTTATGAGTTAGCTTTGATATTATGTATTTAATCCACTTTGTGTATCTTGATGATGTTTTAATAGTTCCTGTCACTGTTGTTTACATAGTAAGTATTGGTATACCAATTGGTGTGGGGTAGGTACCATAATTAAAAGAAAGTGAAAAAAAACATTTTTACAAAAAAAAAAAAAAAAAAACAACCGACTTCCAAAAACCCACTACAAAGGGAAAAATAACTTGAATTTCAGAAGTCGGTGGCAAAATACAGATCCAAAGACACCGACTTCCGAAATTAAAGCTATGTGTTTTTTTGAAGTCGGTTGGTTTTTTGTAAAAAAGTTTTTTCTGTAAGTAGGTTTGTACAAACACTTTTTACATGTCAATCATATTTTAATAAAAACTAGTAATGAAGTGGGCGTTTCTTTTCCGACCACTCTGAGAAGAAAGGCCAAAACTAACTCAGAGATCACAGTTTCTTTTAAAGTCCAGACACAATCTTGGTCAAATCATGTGAAGACCATGTAATGTGTTTGAAACTCATTATCTGCGTGGAAACCATTTTTTGAAATTTTTGTCTGTTTGTCGGTTTTTTTGTTCGTTTGTACACGCATCACGTAAAAGCCACTCATTGGATTCAAAATCCAATTACTGAAAGATATAAGCTTTATTTTGAGTAACATTTAGCGTTTATTTCATCAAATTCTATTTTTTTTTAAATTTTACACTGAATTCAAATAACTTATAACAATATTCTTAATATCAGCTTCCGTTTTTGTTTATTTGATTAATCCGTGGACTATGTGTGGGTTATATGTTTACCTATTTATCTGAAGAATATTATTGTATCGCCTTAATATCTAGGTGACCGTTTTTTCGTCCCTAATAAATAAAATAAAATAAAATAAAATGGACCTACAGAATCAAAAGATATTAACAAGTTAAGAAGTAGTTAAGTATAAAACTCATAGCACCATATATATTTTTTTAATGATTTTAGACAGGTATATAGTCTGGACCCTAAATAATTGAAATAATTTAATAATACTATAATTATACAGAGTTACTTTTAATTCGACATATTCCTTGCAGGACGTTCATAGTATGGTTGAAATGCAACAAATTAAGCCACCAATTGTTCTACCGAAATTCAGTATTTTTTTTGTAATTTTTGTCTAAGAAAAATATAAATTACGAAAAATAAAATGTTTAATTCATCTTTGCCAGTTTTAGGCATTTTTCAACTGTTAATTTTCGCCGTAAATCATTTTCAAATTGTATTTTTCATAAAAAACTAAAAATGTAAGTAACTCAAAAACTATTGTATTTTGGTAGAACATTTGGTGGCTTAAATTGTTGCATTTTAATTCTACTATGAAGTCCTGCAAGGAATACGTCGAATTACAAGTCACCCTGTATAAATAATCCTCTGAGTATAAATCAACATAAGTACCTGTGTACGGGGCCTACACCCATTGAATTGAATTGAATTGAAAACCTACATGGGCACTTATGAAACGTCAGAAGCTAGGTGCACGATTCCAAATTAGTCGTTTCCTATAGAGAAGAGCCAATCGTCTTAAAGGGAGCCAGATTCGAACCCACAAATTGTGCTTGAATAGTGGGTTCTTCAACCTCCGGATCATCACAATATATCTACCTAATTGGAATTCGTTTTAGTAAACAGTAAAAGGATAAAAATAGGAACCGTAGTTTGAAAAACCGGCTTCCTCACCAACGGAAACAGAAAGTTTATAAAGCTCAAGATACCTGTGATAGACAGACGGCTTGTTTGTTCATATAGCAACAGTAACATCCCACTTAGCATAAGCATAATCTGCCTATAATGTTCCCACTGCTGGCTGGGTCACAGGACTCCTCTCTTCGAGAGGGCGTGGGCTGTAATCTGGCACGCAGGCCCTGTGAGGGTTGGTAGATGTCAGACATCTTCGAATTTTTGGTTCTAGGAAATGCCGGTTTCCTCACGATGTTTTCCTTCACCGTTCTGAGAGCAGTAATGATGAAATTATTTACACAAGGTAAACTTAAGAGTTGTAGGTCGGGGGTTCGAACCCAAGTAGGCACTTGGGTTCGAACCCCCGACCTACAACTCGTAAGTCACGGCCGTTACCTATGGGCCACCACTGCTCATCTCACGTCTGTGGTTGCAGATCAGATCTCGTTATGTGTATAACTACTCTCGTTATGTATTTGTTTTTTTTTCTTTTTGTACCTATGTATGATTAACATACCGGAGAAGTGTCAATAAAGCACCTGCCAATCAAGCCCAAGCAAATACCAGTCTAATCAAAAAGATATTAACTAGTTGTAAACCATAGATATTTTTTTTTTTACTATCCTGAACCAATAATTAAACCTCCACACACACACACCACACATTTAGCCGCCTGAAAGCGATTGCTGATGGGCCTGACGAAAGCCCCATAATGAAGCATCTTATAAAAACCACCTTGTCTGTAGTACAATTTAAGTACTAACATAACAAATAAGTTAAATTGTTTACTAACATCTAGTCTTGTAAGTATTTTTGTTGTTGTTTTGTAATGTGGATCAAGTTGTCTGATTAATAAATAAATTATTATATTATATTATTATGAAATTGAGACAGGAATATAGTCTGGAACTTGAATAAGTTAAACTAACTTTTGTGACGATGGCCCCCAAATATAATATCCAGGAATTCGTTTACAATGAAAATGTGATTTCGCGACAAATAACAAATTAATGACAAATATGTATAGGTCATTTAAACTTGTCGAGGTCGACTCGAAATTTTTTACAGGATCAAGTTCAATCTGCCTAGCCTTTTCCTAACTATGTTGGGGTCGCCTTCCAGTCTAACCGAATGCAGCTGAATATTTTACATGGAGCGACTGCCTATCTGACCTCCACAATCTAGTAATAAGATACAGACTGGCTGTCAGTATTTCGGGTTTCTGACGACCCATAACGACTGTCAAAGATCCATTGCACGAATGACAGCCGGGACCAACGGCTTATCGTATTTCCGAGTCACGGAGGAGTCTCGGTATGTAAAGATGGTCACCCATTCACGTACCAACCCCGGCAAGCGTAGCTTAACCTCCACAGAACAGAAATATGGTTTCGTAAGAAATAAGTGAATACATTTCCTTTCCATCAAAATTACCCGTTTTCAGAGATACCTATTGTGTTTAATTATTCATTGTTGTAAATGTTATTAATTCACACCTCTATAACACTTATTTCACAAAAAAATAACATGTTCAGTAGGTATCACAAACAATACTGTCACATCGTAATTACATCCTAATTAATATTATAAACGCGAAAGTTTGTGAGGATGGATGGATGGATGGATGTTTGTTGCTCTTTCACGCAAAAACTACTTGACGGATTTTGATGAAATTAGGCACACAGCTAGTTTATAATCTGGATTAACATATAGGATACTTTTTATCCCGATATTATTAAGGGTTCGAGACTTCGTAAAACCGCGAGGCGCTGCTAGTTTCACTATAAAAATTATGATTTCTTTTATCAAAATAATTATTTAACACGTCACCACTTTCTCTCACCCATTTACATACGCACCTCCATTCGTTTATCGATTGTCCCAAACCCATAGAACAGAAAGCAACATATGACTGCAAAAAATCAATATCGCAATAGTTAAAGTGAGTTAAAATAAGTGGGGTAATGGCACCGCGGTGCATTGTAACTGGCAGGCTCGCTCCCAACCCCTGCCCGTGCCAGGCAGGGCTGACAGGATCATGAACAACGAATAATATTTGTATTTTTATTGAGTACTTAGTTGGATTTTTTATGTGTTTTTATTTAGATTTCGTTGTGGTCTGTCTGCTTGGAATCTTGTAGGTAGGTAAGTTAAATTTGAACCGATTTGTCTTATTCGAACAGGCTCACATTTGGCACAAGTTAACGTTTAAGTACGTCTAGTGACAGTATATTTTTATTTATTTAACATTATTAGGTACTAGCTGACCCGAAAAACTTTGTCCTGTCAATTTTTTTTCCCATTTTTTTACCTAACAAAACAATTAAAAAAAAATTAAAATCGCTCAAGCCCTTTTGAGTTTTAGCGAGACAGCAATTGATATATAAGATTTGTCTAGTTAGTTTAATTGATAGCATAAAAGAATGAAAAAATATCTAAATAAATAAATCTTTATCTAAAGAAGAAAGTACCTATAGGAAGTATTTGTTGATCCATCAGAGGATTTTCTTTACTTAAAAAGCGATAGCTAGGGTAGCTAGGTACTCGTACTTAAAACAAATACCTCTTCTCTAACTAATCTGCGTTCTTCAGACATCATGAAGTCATGACGATTTCTGAAAAAGTTTCTATGGTTTTGTTACTGAAAGTAGTTAAAGAACCAAAAAGGTTCAGTAACCGGCAATAATCGACGTTGTCAAGGGAATGTTGTTGACGAAACATTTGTTTCTTTTTTGGAAGTTCTGGATCTGGTAAGATGATGTATATTAACTTAAGAACTGATATTGTTTCAGCTGTTACCAAAAATCTTTAATTTTTTTTTTCAAAATCATAGTTTATACAAATTAATATCCGTCAATCGTTGTGTACTCCTTTATTAAAGATTGTAACCATTAATGTACATAAACATTAATTTGTTATTATTTGTACAGTGTCTGGATACAATCATAATAATCTGCTTTGAAGAAACTTTGTTGCTACAGAGAAGGTTAATACTATTGTTTGTCAAAACATTAATTTACACAACAATGTATATTTCTTAAACATAAAATTTCCCTATACAACAATCTATGTAATTTTCACATTGTTTCAATAAACTAACCCATTATCACTTAAAAATACAAGAGAATTAGTAAAAAATATTCTCAATATTATTCCCAATTTCTTTGAGTGATAGCCCTGCGTCAAGAGCTCACCCGAGGGTTATCGCGTGGAGTATCAAACCCTCGCAAGTCGCATGCGAACACGTTTCCACTTCCCTAGTATTTATTATAAACACAAGTTCCTTCAAAATAAATATTTTGGTTTAAATAATTTAACCTACTAATTATAAGGCAATTTTTAAGGTAGATTTCTTTTTAGCAATCGTTTTTTAAGGTTTACTGAACAAAAACATATGGCCTACTGTTGATTTTTTGAAACAAAGCTTTATGAAATTTCATATCTTATTTTCACATTCTGTTTGCTCTAACTCAAGAGTCAAAGGCAAATTCTGGATGTAAGGCTTGTCCGTCGTAAAAAGCGCGGTCACTGTCGGACTGCATAGAAAAGAAAGAGAAGCGCGATGATACAACGCTTGCAAAATATGAAGTAATTATCGATTTACAAAAAAATCTGTTGATTAAACTAAAAAAGTAATGACAAGAAATCATTCCTTATTAGTTTGTAAAGAACTGTATAAATTTATAAACACTTTTAATGAGAACTGTAGGAGTAATATGGTAACAACTCGAAAAAATAGACCGAAATGGACATGGATTTAGGATTTTTTTCCTTAGTTCTACAATTAAAATAGATTTCAGGACACATGAAATCACTTCTTATGTATTGTAGATTACTGTGTATTTTTTCCTATAAGAAAGATGCTATAGTTACTTTAAAAGATGGTTACAAAGTTACCTAGTTTCGCCGTATTTTAGGGAGGAGCAGCCTAACACAATTTATTATTCTGTTGACTTAATTTCTAAATTAGTGTACCCCATAAGTTTTTTGTTTGTAAACAATATTTTTTATTAAAATCGTTACCTACTTGAGTTAGTGCGTTAGTTAGTATACACTGCTACATATCAAGCTATACATTTTCAGTTTAAGCTGACCTCTCATTGTTGTACGGAAATCTTATACAATGCGAGATCAGCTTATACTTGAACAGTATAGCTTGATGTGTAGCCGTGTGTATTTACTGATTGCAACTTTAGATTGTAATATTTTCCTAAACTAATCGAATGGTTTTACAGTCAACAGTACAAGAATTTGTTGTTTTCTTATCGTAATCAAATTGTAGCTTAAACACTTTTTTGACATTTTGAATGTATCCTTTGATTCCTTCGCCCGTGGCAGCCCTGAGTTAAGGGCTCACTCTCGGAGGGTTATCACGGGTTGGATCGCACCCTCCACACGATCCGATGTGTATTGCACCCGCTAGAGTTGTCTCGAAAATACGTTTCTTTTACAATACTTCGGGATCTTTGTTGCCTCAAACAGCTGACGGGTTTTTTAAGGTTGCGTATTTTGTAAATATAAGAAGTTTTATTTGGTATATTTTTATTTTTTAGTTGCTCGAAATGTTTTTTGTTTTTGTTTTGGATATTTTGTTGTGTTAAGGTCAAGTATTATATATTTTGATTTATATCCAAAGGTAGGTTCGTCAGATGATTAGTAGGTGCCTAAGTAGTAAAAGATAAAGGTTTTTTTCCAAAGTTTATTTCAAAGTAGTTCATGCACTCAAGTACAAGTGTATTTATTTTACATAATTACACTACTGTAGGTACATTAAAGTAGGTACTTATAGTTGTTACAATTGCTATTGTTACAGGATTTTTTTTTCTTTTGTTGCAAGTCTACATATACCTTACTATTTTCCCATTCGTCGTAGGTACTTGTAACATGATTACCTACTGACAAACGATCTTCTAAATATTTATTAAACTTTATGTACACAAAAACATAAAACTTATACAAATCTACCTGCTCATATTTTCTGACAAAATAAATGAATTTACTCCAGCATAAATCCTTCATCAAATTAATAAAATCATTCCTATGATACATCAGCGTAAAACGACGTTGAAATAGAAGGTGAAATAAGCGACATTTTAGCGGCCCATCAGATACGGGTGAAACAATTTAGCGCTATCAGATGGGAAGAGGCGCTACACGTGAAATCGGCGGCACCTCACCTGAATTAAACGGTTCGGTTAACGTTTTTAATGCGAGTTATTACGGATTACATGTTTAGTGACTTGCTGGTTTGCGTTCCGGGATTTTTGATGATGTTAACAATCGAGTTGTTTTTTTCTTTTAAAGAAAATATTTACATATCGACGATGAAGTGACAAGAACTCCTAACTGACATTTTTGCGATTTTACTTTTTTTTACGTAGATAGACTTTCAAAAAGTTGATTGTATATACACTAGTCGCACATAGCCCCCTATACCCGCTTCTTATTTAATATATATCCAATAACAGTATTTTTCATACCTTGCGTTTAAATTAAATAAAACGTTTTTTTCGTTTCCTGTAAAATCATGTTCTGGTAGATAAAGGTTCTTGTCACTTCATCGTCGATATACGCTGTAGAAGATTTATTACCAGGCACATAATAAAAAGGCATCTACGTATATATTTTTTTGCTAAAATCATGCTAGTTTGTTGTTATAATATTTTTAAAACATTTTTGCCTAAACATTTTTTTGGTATTCCATTTTCTCGTCGAGTTTAATAACTAGTTCAGCCATGAAAAGGTAAGATAAAGTACAGTAACTTTTCATTAAGAGCTTCAGAATATTTAGCTAATATTCAGAATTGTTAAGTAGGTATAAAACTTTAAGTTTCATGATTTAAAGTACTTTACACCTATTTTTTTTTCAGATTAATGAATTACCTAAAATAAGTTACTAGAAGTCACGGAACTTCACATTATGTGTTCGTCAAAGTTTTGACGATAAGAAATATGTAGGTACATATATGTACCTACTGCATAATTTATTCCTGTAATTAAATTAAATGTCGTAACTATCAGCACAGTCACAACTACTGCATACTCTCGTGTAGTCAAGGGTAGCTAATGTATTTAGCTTCGCGCCATTACGTATTCTGTCGCCGAGCTAATGCCGCGGTTATTTGCCGACTCGCTCATCTTACCGACGTGATTACATTACCTCCGATACGACACACGAGGCAGGAATAATCAACCTCATGGCAAACACACAAACATCCGATTTAAACCTCAAACATTACATACAAACTTAACACTACTCAACCTCATCAATATTTAACACACATTATATGAAAGCATTTCGTGAAATGGTTTTACGAGCGTGGGATTTGTGCGTAAACGATATTGTTTTTATCTTGAACACTTCTTCAATTTTTCGTTGAACACCGCTGAAATAACAATGCCGCAGATATTTTTCAAAACGTACAAACGCGACGACTTCTGGCACGATCAAATTAAAAACAAAATAGTAGACGGAATTCAAACGAAACTTTGGTAATCAAGCGGCCACTTACCACATGGGTCGGACGAGGGCCGACATCGCTATAAACCGGAGGGGCGAGTCCTCATTGCACACTAAAGTTTTTATTATTTATTTATTTATTTATACACGGATTCACTGACAATTAAATATTTAAAAAAAATCACTGCACTAAAATGCACTTTGGACTACTGAGTTTCGATTCGTAGCATAACGGAGTTCGTAGCACAGCGTAGCGCGTCTACGTCGGAAAAGTTTCTCCGTAGGCCGTGTCGGGCGGCGGCGGACGCAGGAGCTCGCTCCGCGGTGCGGGTGGCTCGCGGGGCGCTATTCGCGGACTATGCGGAGGTCGCCAGCAGGCCGGGCTCGCGGGGAGGAGGGGTGCGGGGGCTGGAGCCAGGGCGGCAGGGGAGGAGGGGGACCGGCGCGCGCACGCCGCCGCCCACGCCGCCCCGCCCCACACACCCGCAACCTATTTATTTCTAGTTACGTAAAATTTACGCGCAATACCCGATACTGCATTTAGCTTATATTACGATCCCGTATGCCAGTATATAAGCAGTAATGAAAATGTGGTAACATTACGAGCCAAAATCCACGCCACGCCCGAAAAAGACGGCATTATGAACACTCTGAGCCATATAGGTACACAAGAAAATACGACACGCACGGCTATGTAACGAACGGTACATAAAGAAACCTACGCCCTCCCGAATAAAAAGCTTTCAAGAGTTTCGACACCGGTCAAATAAAAGGCAGACGGTTCAACATTAAACGCCAATCAGTGTATTTCACGCGAGACCACTTCTGGCCCCGGGCAGGTGAGGCGTGAACTGAAAAAAGAAGTCTCCGCCGGTCGCCGGTCGCCGGGGGGACGCCGTCAACATTTGGCAGACGAGTTTTTTCGACCGCAGCCGATGCTATCGATGTCACTTAAACGAATTGAATAAACGCGTCGGAGGGCGCCCGGTGTCTATCTGCGGGCCTTTTTGTACTGCCACGGCTGCCCATCCTGATTTCTCGTTGATCCGACATATTCCAAAACGCCTGTCTGTTATTCAGCGCTCCCCGCGTGTGGCTCTCCATTCATCTTGTATCAGTACGATCTCCCAGCTAGTCATGTTGACTTTTATAGCCGGCAGTTTGTTGTTATGTTACGAGTACGTTCGTACGTGAATTAAAGCAAAAGTTCGATAAACTGTGTCGTCACAATCAGCTGTTGGCGCCGCGAGCGCAACAGACAATGCGATTAAGATCTACGCAGGACAACTTTCGCCGGCGCGCCGAGCGGCAGTTAGTTGTTATGAAAGAGAGAAATTTGTAAATTGTTCGCGCCCGAGTTCGCGAACTCCGTCGAACCGGAGTTTGTTTTAAGAGTCCAACCTTGAAACAAGAAGAAAAGTAGTCCTGTAAAACAAAGTTTTGCGGCCGCCGTCACCGGCGCAAGCGGTTCAAGGATTGTGCCCGAACTGTCTGTCTGTACAACTTTACCGATTAAAAGCTCAAAAGCTTCCAAAGTCATTTTAAAAGTTTATCTGCACGCGGGCGCGGTGCGCGGGGTGGCGGGGGAGCGTAGGCGCCGGGGTCGTTATCATCCCACCACAATACTTTAGTTAAAACCTAGTTTAACTTATTTATAAATCGGCGGTCGTCGGCCGAGGCGGGCCTCCTTCACGAATTAAACTGTCAAAGTAGTGAAGATGCGTCGTCGCCGCGGCGTGGTGTCGGCGGGGCCTACCGCGCGGCCTCGCCGACGACATGTGTTCGCACCGCCGAATAGTTGCCAACGTACACACTAAGTTCCTAGACCCTTCGCTACTTTGTTTTACAGCTGTTCCACTTAGCGAACTATGCCTCGAGTTGGGCGCGAGTTCTTGCATGTGTATTGGCGGCACACACCCGCATCCGAATAGTTTCATAAACATAACCCAACTTAGTTTTGGACGACTTTTCAAAGTCAATGCATACTAACTTTCGATGTCTAGGAGTGCGATATTACGATTGGATCAGTTTGCGGTGACTTTAATGCATTCGTTTGTTCGAAACTTTGTTCTATTGGATCAAACTTCGCAACAAGGTTAAATACATGTCTTTGTTTATTTTTTTCGCGGAATTAAGAATAAACGGAATTAACAAAACTTGAGGATTAAGTTTTGATTATTTGAACACTTCAAATTTTTCGGCATGATGTTTTTTGCGAATGTTGTATTTGATAAACAAAAATTCTATGTGTTTAGGGACTAACTACACTTATTCAGCTTAATTCAGCTTTTTTCCATAAAAAAAAACAGTTTCGTATGGAGCGACCGTGACGTGGAAAGCTGCTGAACTCTTTTGACAGTTACTTTGGAATTTACTCTTAAAAATTTACTTATTGTCAATTATTTTCTTTTTCTATTTTCTAAGAATAATTACTAAAATAACCGTAAAAAAATAGCATACATACTTATAAATACCAACGATATAAGAATTTATCAGAGGAAATTGTCCTTTGATTTAAATTTAATGAAATAATTACGAAAAACCTCTAGAAATGCGACGTTGCCAGCCCGCGCGCTATAAACGCTGTTCAGGAAGTACGGTACAGCTGTGCTATTCTGTACAAATCTCACCGTGAAAACTTAGGTGAAGTGAGCGTGGAGTGAGCTGTCAATAGTGTCAATCCCTAGCATAAGGTAGAATGACAACTCACTTCACCTAGGTTTTCACGGTGAGATTTGTACAGAATGAGTCTAGAGAGTAGTCTTAAAAGTCAGGGTCTGAGAGTTCGACTTTTGCATAAACTTTTAGTTCAAGGATATTTTGTTTGTTTGGTTAAGTTATGTTTTGTTTGTTGGGATTTTAAAACATGTGATTTTAAATCCGGCAGTGGAGATAGGTTAGGTAAGTTATTTCTAATTTTTATTGAGTTGGTGTACCAAAGAAAGATTTGATGGTAATGGATTTTATAAGGATGAAAAGAATATGAGACATACATCAACCCTTGTTTATAGTATAAATTCAGCAGTACTATACTATAAAGCATTCTCGCAACGAAAACATGATATTGACTCTAGTACTGACAATAGACAATGCGGAAATAGAAGTGAGTTCGTAAGTGAAACTTTGCAAAATAGGAAATGAACTTCATAGCAATCGTCGTAGCAGATTCGTAGCAGTTTCGTAGATGGGCGTAGCGGATGATAATATAAACGCGTAAACATGAAATAGTATGTTTCCAGTAATGGTGTGAATGTAACCAGTCATAATATTATTCTGATTTGATTTAATACTATTCTGATTTGATTTAATTTTAATTTTAATTGATTTATTTTACATGTCTGGCAATGGGTGTTATTTACCTGAAAATAAATGAATTTATTTATTATTTATTATATATCGCTTTCAAAAAACCCTCTCATAATTCCTCTCAACCTTATGCTCCACAGCGAAAAACAACACGGCACCTACATTCATAATCAGCGTAATTACCGAAATCTCTGTCGGAAAGTCACGATCAACAGTCAAGCGCGAGATAAAGCTGCCACAGCCCTCGGAGCGGTAGACTTACCACCAGCTCAAAATGACATACCGTTCCCCTCAACATCTTAGAAATGAAGACGAGGTAGGAGTAAATGTATGAGTTAAGGGGGGTCTGTTTATTCTGGTCGCGAAGTACGTGTTATCTTCGTTCGCCAATAAGTCACGCAATAATTACCGCCAGCAGATCACGCTCCCCCGCAGTGCGCACATATTTATGGAGCCGTCCATAAGTACACGTAAATAAGTGCGGGGCGCGACAATCGTGCGGTTTATTGGCGTATCTGCCGCGGGCACGCGACGTAACTTTATTGTTACAATGTTTCGGTTTCGTGACTGGTCTGTGATTGTGTTATTGAGGTACCTAATATAATGTACTTTATAATTATATTAGCGACTCGCCCCGGCTTCGAACGGGTGTAATTTAAATGTGAAGACAGTATTTTGTTCACGATACGGTGTGCACAAGTTCTGAGCCTAACAAAAAGTACTAGGCTTGCATTAATTTAAGATAGTATTTCATTAGTATTATTAAGTACTTCTTTTTGTATATATATCTACATAATATAATTATTTAGCATATGTCTATCTGAAATAATGTACGTCTTTATTGGTGAAAGATTTTTTAAATAGGAGCTGTGGTCTTTCAGATTACCCTCCACATATACACAAACTCATAAAACTCGCTCTCTCTGTATCTGTATTATAAATTAGATATTATTTTATTTGGAACTAAAGATTTTTGATATTTTATTGTCATATTTTCGTGTTTGGGAGATGGGTGCAAAGCCTGAAGGGGATGATATCTTAGACCATTTAAAACATATTAAGCTAAACTTGTCTTAGACGAAGTTTGTTCCTTTTTTAGGAACTCTAACGTTTTTAACAATAAAACACAGTTTTTGTTCATAAATACATGTATACGTACACTCACGCCTTTTTCCCATGGGGGTACTCAGAAACTACAGAACATCATTGTCCTGTAAAAGTTGTTATGTTATTTTTTTTTTTGTAATGTGTGACTCAAACAAAATAATTTCCAAGCATATTCAAGTTAAATAAACTTTAAAAAAATATGAAAATATGATGGCAATTAACTGAAAAAAAAGGGTTTTATTGTAAAAAAACTTTGTTTTTTTAAAAAAAAAGGAACATACTTCGTCTAAGACAAGTTTAGCTTAATATGTTCTAAATGGTCTAATATATCATCCCCTCCAGGCTTTGCATCGAACTGCCAAACACCCTGTGTAACTATTTAAAAAAAAATCTAATCAATTATTTTCCTGTCTCCGGTTTCTTATCTTATTGGTCTTGGTCCTAGTCATTGTCATTCTTGAAAATGTTATTTGGTATGAATGCTCTTGAGAATCAGTAGAAATTAATACTATATGTACTTACCTACTTATGGAATACTTACGTTTTTGATGTGGACGGCCTGAATAACTTGTGTGTTATCTGTACGTATTCGTTCTGTAACAAAAAGAAAATCAACTTTTAAACATCCGAATAGAATATAATACTAGCTGCGCCCCGCGGTTTCACCCGCGTAAACCGGGATAAAAAGTAGCCTATGTGTTAATCCAGGGTATAAGCTATAAACATACCAAATTACATCCAAATCGGTCCAGCTGTTTGAGCGTGAAGAAGTAACAGACATACAAACACACAAACTTTCGCCTTTATATTATTTTTGTATTATTATTTCGGCTTTTTATTTTTCGCTTTTATATTAGTGTGATTTTTTATTTTGCAAACTATAAAATTATCAGCATCTGATTAACCTTAGGGGTGACCCTTCACACTCAATAAAATACCTTGCATGCGTTCATGAAGTCTTGGACCATGGATCGTTTCACTGTATATCTATGTTTTCATTAATGTACTATAGAGCTACCATCGGGTGTCCTTCATTGACTTGAATGTGCCCTGACGCCTGAGAGTATGTCATGCTTACTCAAATGTCTCGCTGATGGTGGCGCATGTGTTGGATCATTCGGCTCACATCAAAATGGTTGAGCTAACTGATGCTGATTCATGCGTCATGTTCGTAAACGGGTGCTGTCATTTGGGATTGGTCATCTCCTAGCTGCCATAATTCAAAATTCAAGTTTGATTCAACTGGCGAATAGTTTTGATTAGACGCAACAGTTATTTTCAAACTCAAACTCAAAGCATTCATTTAAATCAAACCATTTACTGGCAATTTTGAATCGTCAATTGGCCAGTTAGAAATATGAAGCTAGTTGTCCATTTCAAAGCGTAGTACCTATGGAGAAGAACGGTCAAGAAACTCCATGGACACTCTTTTAAATATACTGTTGCAAAATGTTAGTTACCTACATCATTAATGTTGAATTTATTACACTTTAAAAGCATCTAGTACAAGCAAGTAAAAAAAAAAAAATAAACAATGAAAATAAGCCGTGGCAGCTAACGGATGACCAGTCCCAACTGTCGGCGTCCGTTCACGAACATGACGCATGGATCAGCACCATTCAGCTCAACCATTTTGAAGAGAGCTAAGTGATCCAACACATTCATGTGCCACCATCAGTGAGATATTTGAGTGAACATGACATACTCTCAGCCGCCAGGGCACATCAAGTCAATAAAAAACATATTACCCGGTAAATTGTTGCTCTATAGTACCTACATAGTAGTCACACCTGTGCTATGCAATTATATAATACAAAGGAGGTTGAATTTTAAGAAAAATACAGGGTCAAATCGCGCGTTTAAAGAGATTTCAGCAATGAGTCAACGGGGTCGCGGGTTGTTCGAAAGAGATACCGTGGCCCTGGCACAGGCAACTGAAGAAACATCACGGGTGGGTTTTAGTCAGTAAAAGTCTGACACGCCCTTCCGCTCCACCCAGTGCAGGAGAAGTCATTTGATGATTTCCCATCCACAAAACAAAAAAAGGGTCAAATTAAATTAGCTAGCCAAACTGTGCAGACGTGATGGGTATCGATATGTGAAAAAGATTAGAATAAAATATTGGCAGTCATGAGGCCGACAGAAGTCAAAACTTAAACGTAAAACTATGTATAGCATGTCGCAGTGACGCGGTGACGCGGTGACGCGAACCCGTAACATTTCCCTTCACCAAAAATCGCTCAACGCAACTGAAGATCTTTTGATTTGATGTTTTCACTTCAAAATAAAATGATTTGTTGATTTTTTAGGGTTCCGTACCAAAATGGTAAAAAAGGAACCCTTATGGTGTGACTCAGTCTGTCTGTCTGTCCGTCTGTCTGTCTGTCTGTCTGTCTGTCTGTCTGTCTGTCTGTCTGGCTGTCTGTCTGTCTGTCTGTCACAGCTGGATATCTCAAGAACTACTAATGCTATCAACTTGAAATTTGGAACAGTTTTAGATGACGTTTACCCAACTATTTTGCAAATAAGAAAGAAATAAAAATATTTATATTTTTTTGCAACAGGGACTGAAAGGGGGTCTTAAAAATTTAAAGTGGGGCTATCAGGGCATGTGGGGTATCATATAAAAGAGCGCTGTTTGCACATTCTCAAACATTTTTTTTTTAGGCCGCATAGTTTTCGACTTTTGATGAAAAATGTAAAAAAAATACCGAAATCCCCTAAATCTCCGAAGTTTGTAAAGAGAAAAATCTGAAATTATTCTATGTGATAGAAGTTTATGTAAAGATTACAGGAAAAATAAAACGATGTCTCTAAATAGCACACTTTCTCAGAAATCGGAACGGAACCCTCGGTGCGCGAGTCCGACTCGCTCTTGCCCGTTTTTTTTTTTTTTGGGGTTGAAGACCACTGGAAGTGTTGTTACTTGAAGTATAAGTTGAGAAAATCTGTTTTCTTTTGTTCTCATCACTAATGTAATTTGACCATGTATATCATGCCATGCAAATGTCGATCTATGTTTATAAATTGCCTATTACGTCATTCAAGAGACAAGTTCCGATAATCCATGTCTACTCACAAAACAGTCACTACCCTATCAAAAAGCAATTAATTTCGAATCTACCCATTAACAAAACACAAAATCATATGTTTACATACTATAACTATTTCATACAACATGGAAGGGTAGAATTGGTAAATAATCCCGGTTTTACGAGTAGTATCAGATCGGTATGTCGTATGGAAACGACGGCATTACGTGTGGTCGACGCGTCAAAATGCGACTTTAATTGATGTTGTATCGTTACATAAACACTTGGACTTGTACCGACGACATTAGTACGATTTGTATAGATATTAGTAATTCAATATTTGTTGGAGAAGTAAGTATTATAAGGTTCATTTTTCTATAGTTTATTTTAGAACAACGTTCTAGAAACTAGAGGTATTCTAGATCTAAATCTTGAATTAAAATTAGGTTTTGTGTTGGGTTTAGTATCGTATCACATCTGTTAGTTTAGGAACAAGATTCATGACTGCCGCTTCGTCCTAGAATGTGGTCTTAGATCTCCATGAGACATTGCAGTCGAAATGTCTACAATGAACAATCTTCAAAACTACTCGCCTTCTGTCTTCCATTCGAAATAGGAAAGTCGTAAAGTGTTAGTCTTGAAAAGTCCTCGAGCTCATAAATGAGTTTGTACCTTTTTCTGTTTGTCACAAAAACACAACCAGTGTGCAGTGTCATCGAAGATAATACGAGTCATCTGCCTAGCCTTTTCCCAACTATGATGGAGTCGGCTTCCAGTCTAACTGGATGCAGGTGAATACCTGTATTTTACATGGAGCGACTGCCTATCTGACCTCCACAACCCAGTTACTGGGTAATACGATAGGGTGCTAAGACTGGTTGTCAGACTTTCGGGCTTCTGACGACCCGTAACGACTGACAAAGATCCACGAATGACAGCCTGGACTAACGGCTTAAGGTGCTTTTCGAGGCACGGAGGTGTCTCGGTATGTGAAGATGGTCACCCACCCACGGACAAACCGCGGCAAGCGTACCTCAACCTGATCAATCGACCCAAGTGGCTGTTATTACTTAGCCACGAGCCCCTCATCGAAGATAATACTAGTATAACACTTTTTTCTTCCTCTGTCCTGCTGTCCATACCCCAAGGTCCACACAACGTGCGGGACGAGGGCGGGCCGTAAATTTGATTTTAATATTGAACACGTAATACCCTGTTTGCTTGGGACCGTAATTGATACGGCCCTCTTAGCACGCGTCTAATACCTGTCATTATTTTCAAATTCGTCGGCTTTGCCTTTTAAACGGTGGATTATTTAAATGCTCCGACCGTTACAGAATTTAATTTAGGTTTACTTTGTTTTACATAACTTAGTTTTGACGTGTATCAGTGTAGTTTAATATTGAGTTACAGTGTTAGTCCTAGGACGTGCTTGGATCTAAGCAACCATTAATTCTTAGAATCGACACGCTACCATACATAAACATCTTATCTTAAAACAGTTCAGATACTTGAACGTTTTTCATCCACTCTTCACGGTAAATTTTTCTGAAACAAAATCTTCTCGTCATAAGTTAACAGCAATTTATATCCGAGCCAACACTTCAGGTAGGTAGCTAGTCTCCCCTACCGCACAGATTATGGCGGTGCCATCAAATATGCATAAAAGCCGTAAAATGCCACACTTAACCGCTGGCTCCCCGCTCCGCGGCGTTGTCACCTGCAGTACTGCCGAGCTCCACAAACCGCGTCTCAGTCTCCAGACAGATGCTCAGACACAGTGGTAATTAAAAATTTCCCACCTCCTCATAAATTTGCATGGAAGACGTGAGCAAATATGAAAGTAGGGATTTCGTTTTGAGTGATTTGTGTTGTTGTTCGAAGTACTTTTGGAAATAAAGTTTTTTGAGAAACAAAAGTATTTTTAATGGTATTGTTTAGTTTACATGTAGTGTATATTTTGACTACACACTGGGGCTAATTAAAGTCCAATTACTTGAAAACTGGTTTTAATAAAAATCGTGCGTACATTGAGAGTGCGGTCGGTAGACTGATTTTACATAGGTACATCGAAATATCAAAGAAAAAGCAAACGCCTGCTAAAAAGAACATAGTGCAGACTTAACGTCGTTGTGTGCTCTTCGATAGTGTGAGGCGCTGCGCCGGAACATATTCCCGGCCGTTGAAAACTTGTTTTTCAACCCTTCAGCTCTGCAGCAGTTGGCAACGGGCAGAGACGGGTAAAAGGTCGTCGCACGCAGCCTCGTGAAGTTTTGATCTCTGCAACTCTTGAGACTGAATCAGGTCCAGGAAATAGCTGAAGAACTCGTCCCAGACGCCAGTGTAGAGGAGGGCTGTTATCATCAGCTAGGAGCACCATGTCACCTATGTTGAGCTGAGCGTTAACCTTTCGCCATTTTGTCCGTTGTTGAAGCTCTGACACGTACTCCTTCTGCCATCTTTGCCAGAAGTGACGCCTTATTTGCTCAAGACGTTTATATCTATCCCTTTGATTAGTTTTGTTATCTTCCAGGGCTGGTGCAGGTAGTGCAGTTAATGGTCGACCAATGATGAAGTGCCCAGGAGATAAGGAGAGTAGGTCGTTAGG
Organism: Cosmia trapezina; assembly: GCA_905163495.3. Lineage (NCBI taxonomy): Eukaryota > Metazoa > Arthropoda > Insecta > Lepidoptera > Noctuidae > Cosmia > Cosmia trapezina. The sequence continues at coordinate 8,334,179 of LR991028.1, forward strand.
ACAGGATGATAAGGGGCACAAGGGACGGCTATTGAGTATCGCCTCCACTTGCGCAAACAAAGTTGTAATTTCCTCAAATGTTAAATGAGTATTGCCGATAACTCGCTTAATATGATGTTTAGCTGACTTGACGCCGGCTTCCCAAATGCCGCCGAAGTGAGGAGCGTAAGTTGGTATGAATTTAAAGTGAATGCCTTGTTGACCAGCAAAATCAGCTATAAGTTCATCGCCTTGTTTCAAAAAGCTACCTATCTCATGTGCGGCGGCGGTAAAGTTACGGCCATTGTCACTAAATATTTCTATTGGTTTTCCTCTACGCGCAATAAAACGCCTGAGAGTCATTACAAATGCATCCTTAGTCAAATCACTGACTGCCTCTAGATGGATGCATTTGTAACGTAAACACACAAAAATGCACATATAACATTTTATAACGCGACTTCCACGTCCTTTCCGGTTCAAAATAAAAAATGGGCCAGCGAAGTCCAAACCGACGGACAAAAATGGGAAATCCGGGTTCACCCGCTGCGATGGTAAGTTACCCATTTTTGGGCATAATGTTTTGCCACTTATTCGTCGGCATCGCACGCAGTTGCTGACTGTACGTCTAGCAAGATGCCTGCCATTTACAGGCCAGACTGTTTGCCTAATTGTTGCTAGCAACAAATTCGGACCTGCATGTAGGTTCGCTACGTGCTCATTTATGAAGTATAACTTTGTTAACCTATGAGAGGCGTGTAGAAGTATCGGATGTCGTATTTCAAAGTTACACGAGGACGCATCTATGCGGCCACCAACGCGAATCAAGTTATTATTATCTATAAATGGAGACAATGATAAAATTTTACTCCTAGCCGGTAGTTGTTTACCTTTTGTAAGCAATTCATATTCTGTAGAATATGACTCACGCTGAGCAATACAGCACAGTGAATGAAATGACTCCAATAACTCCTCTGGTGAAAGTATGCCTACCCGCTTATTATAGGGGTGCTTCATATTAAATATAAACCTTCGAACATATGCAACAACTTTCAGAAGTTTTTGGTATGATGAAAACTTTTCAAAATTTATAAAATAATCCTGATCACTGATTATTGACGTGTGTGCTTTCATTTCAGGTATTTCGCCCGACTTTGAATCATTTAACACAGGCCAATAACTTTCATTTTTATGCAAGAAGCTAGGGCCTGACCACCACAAGTCCATAGGCAATAAGTTTTTTGCATCCACTCCCCTAGAAATTAAATCTGCTGGGTTCATGGTAGTAGGAACGTAACGCCAAGAACATGCTTTAGTTAACTCAAGTATTTCACAGACACGATTAGCTACAAACATTTTTAATTTTGTAGGATCACTATTTATCCAACTCAGAACCACACTGGAATCGCTCCAGTGTACGATATTATCCGGCTTATACCGGAGAGCATCTGTAACAGATTTACAAAGCCTAGCGGATAATAACGCAGCGCATAATTCGAGGCGTGGTATTGTGGTGGGTTTTAAAGGCGATACTCTTGACTTGGCACATAACAGCTTGACAGTACTTTCACCATCACAATTTACTGATTTTAAATAAATACATGCACCATATGCACTTTGAGACGCATCACTAAATGAGTGTAATTCTATTAATTTGGGTTTTTCACATAGTACTAATCTAGGAATTTTAAATTTATTTAACCACATTAAATTATCAGTAAATTTTATCCAAGCGTCACTCAAATTTTTCGTAACTGGTTCATCCCAATCTAATTTTTGTTGCCACATTTTTTGCAATATTATTTTAGGCTGAATTATCACGGGACTTAAAATACCTAACGGGTCAAATATTTTAAAAGAATTGGACATAACAAATCGCTTTGTGATGACTGCATCCTGATCAAGTATAAAATTTTTAATGGGAAAATATAACGTGTCACTGGAGGGAATCCATCCAAGACCAAGAGTGTTTGAAGACTCACTGATTGTTAAATTGTCTTCATGATTTATATTCAATTTTTCAAAAATTGACGGATTGTTACTTTTATATTTCCTTAAATTAAAGCAACCATTTTTTAAAGCTTCGGAAACTCCTTCTTGTATAAAACGCAATTCCTGCTCATCATCCGCACCAGTGATAAGGTCATCTACGTAAAAATCCATTTGGATTATATTTTTAATACGTTCGTCATTTTGTTCCTGGCCAAGTTGCCAAAGGCAACGTGTGCTAAGAAAACTGGCACTTGCGGTACCATAAGTGAGTGTATTTAACTCATAAGTTTTGATGGGCTGTGACTCGTCTTCTCGCCATAGAATACACTGTAAACTACGATCTTCTTTGTTTACTAGGACCTGACGGTACATTTTTTCAATGTCCCCAGTTAGCAGAAACTTATATTGTCTGGCACGTATTAATATAGCAAAAAGAGAATCTTGAACGGTTGGACCTACCATTAATATGTCATTTAATGCATAACCTGACGTAGAAACTGTAGACCCATCAAAAACAACACGCAATTTAGTTGATTCACTTTCTTGCTTTAGTACCGCGTGGTGACATAAATAATAAATTATGCTTCGCTCGTCGTTGACTAAGGAGCAATGCCCTAATTCAGCGTATTCGCTAATAAAATTTGAATATTCGATTTTTAACAAGGGATTTTTCTTAAACCGCTTTTCTAAATAATGTAATCGTTTTTTAGCAATTTTATAAGTATCACCCAGGCAGTCTGGAGTGTCCTTAAGTGGCAGTTTTACACAAAACCTACCAGTTATTTCTCTACGCGTGTGAGCTATAAAGTGGGATTCGCAAGCCTTTTCACTTTCACTCATTATACGTTTTGTGGGAACCTCCTCTAATTCCCAGAATTTGGCAATTGAACTTTCAATATCAATCTGGTTTGATACGGCATCTACAGTTGCTTGATTGCAATGAGTAGTTTCGCTGGCAACTGTTGAATATATAGGACCAGATATTATCCAGCCTAGATGCGTATTTCTTAAGTTTATATTTTGTGGGCCAAAGGAACGTTGCTCGTTTCCCAATATGTCCCAAAACAAATCAGCGCCTATTATGACGTCTACGGGTGCCGACTGATTAAATGTAGGATCAGCTAACACAATGTCTTGAGGCAAATTCAATGTATTAATATTAACCGGGTACTTTGGTATTGAGCCGGTTAACTCTTTTAAAACAAGACATGAGCAATTTGCACTGTACTTATTATTAAGCGATATAATTTTAATATTGCAACTTTCGGCAATGTGAGAAGAAACGGTATTACCAATTCCTATGACCTTTAGCGAGTCAATTGGGAATGTTTTTAATGAAATATTATCCTGTAATGCTTTAGAAATAAAGGAGGACTGGCTACCGCAGTCCAACAGCGCTCGAACCTTCGCCTTTTGTTGGGTCACTGGATTCAAGACTTGTATTATAGCCGTTGACAAAAGAACTTGACCTGAGTTTCGTTTTGAAAAACTAGCAATAGTTTCGCTACTATTATGACACGGCTCATCTACCATTACCAGATTATTGCTATTAGATAACGCTGCAGGGGGATGCAACAACGTGTGGTGCCTGTTTTTGCACTCACGGCACGGTCCCATGCGACATGCACCTACGTGGTGCCCCTGCCTAAGGCAGTTGACACACAGTTTGTATTTATTGATATCCTTCAACCTTTCCTCTATCCCCTTTGCTTTGAAAGAGGGACAATCAAAAATCCTATGATTTTCATTACAAATAATGCATAAAAAAACATTGGAATTGTTAGATTTATTATTGTTAGATTTTTTAAAATTGTTAGAGTTAGAAGCAGCGAACGATTTTGTAGTATTTGAACTGTTTTTATGATTATTTGTTTCAGAATTATTACGCGAACTAGCTATATATACTGTAGCCTTAGGTGGATTGCTATCGTGTTTATTACGATTTAATGCCTCCAGCACATCCGCACGGTCTATCAGGAATTTATAGAACTGCTCTAATGTTGGCGTATCACTATCAAAATTATTTCTGCATTCCTCCCACTTAGTTAAAGTATGGCCATCTAACTTTGCAGATAACATGAAAATTATGAGAACGTCCCATTTGTCCGTGGGCTGTCCCAGGCTCGACAGAGCGCGCAAGTTTTTCGTGACATGATCTACCAAGAATCTTAATGACCTCTCTGATTCACGTGAAAGCTGCTTTATGTTAAATAGTGACTTTAAGTGGTGATTAATTAAAATTCGTTTGTTGTTATAACGACTACAAAGCAAGCTCCATGCCTCAGAGTAGTTTGCGGAAGAAACCTCAAGATTTGAAATGATTCTCGCAGCATCACCTTCTAGATAAGACATAAGATAATGAAACTTGTGTATTGGCGTCATATGTTCATTCTTGTGTATCAAACTCTCAAACGTGTCCCGGAATTCTAACCAGCGAAAATAAGCACCGTCAAATTTGGCTATTTGGATTTGAGGAAGCTTTAACCCCGCCGCTTGATGATCGGAACAACAAGAAGTATCATGAACAGAAGCACGCCTATGTTCACATTCTATTTTCGAAAATTTGTCTAATAAAGATTTTGCAGTGGCTATATTGACAATAATATCATGCTCAATGTCGTCTCGTTCATCAATTTCGGCTGCTAAGTTACCTGGGTTTAAAACCTCGATCTCATTTTGCAGGTCATCAACTCTTACTGACAATGCCTCGAATTTTGCAAGTTTTAAGCTTAACTCGGTTAATTGTATGTTATTTAACACAGTTTCATTAGCAATGCTATTTAAATAATTCTTAAATTTTGTTATCTGCCCTTTAGCAGACGCTCTTTTAGTTATTAACTCTTTTAAACGATTTTTATCTAACGATTCGTTAGGCATTGTGAGTAAACAAAAGTATTACTTAAGTTCAAAAACGAAACTATTAACACAAACCAAAGAATGACTACTTAATCTATTATGTAAACAAACAATAGCTCACGCTCCTCGATTCGACGACACCTGGCGAACAGGAAACCGGTTGCGCCCGCACAGCTGATTGCAGCGGCCGGCGCGATAATGCACTCGGCGAATTATCAACCTGAAATTATCGGCGGTAACGTCTAAGTAGGTGTACAAACAAACGAGGAATGTTGTTGGCAACAGAGTAAGCCTCTGGTTTAGGTTTCAAAACAATGTTTCTTTGCAACTTCAATTACGATTTAAAATTATTATTTAGGCAATTTGAACTAAATAACTGAAAATTTAGTATTCTACAAAACAAAAATGTAATCTATTTAAGCATTAGTTAATACTTATTGAGCTCGATTATAAAAAAATAAAGTTAAATTTGAACAAAGGAAATTATTTATTTCAACTTGTAGGTAGGTTGATAAAAAATAGAATGTTAATGCAATTTTTCGATTTTTGCATTAAAATCTTTGACTTGCGCAAGTGGATTTAATTCCCAATAGCTTTAGGAACAATGTATCAATGAAGAAGATAAGAATTTGGATGAATATTTTGGAAGATTGGAACTAATTAGGAAGGAAAGGGCACTCATCTGATTTCGTAGAACATCAATGCGATGTGAAACTTTTGCTGAATCACTGCTCGCTCCAGCCTGAACTCGTAGATGATCCTGGCTGCAACTGAGTTCCTGAACCCCTTTCTTCAATCTTCAATCACGCCAATGAATATCGCTCACCAAGCGGCCGGCTCCACCTTGACGAGATTTTCATCCGCTTTTTTCTTGTTTTTTCTTCTTAATTTGGTTTTCTTGATGTCTACTTCCCCTCATGGGCCACCAATATGTATATTTTGACTACACACTGGGGCTAATTAAAGTCCAATTACTTGAAAACTGGTTTTAATAAAAATCGTGCGTACATTGAGAGTGCGGTCGGTAGACTGATTTTACATAGGTACATCGAAATATCAAAGAAAAAGCAAACGCCTGCTAAAAAGAACATAGTGCAGACTTAACGTCGTTGTGTGCTCTTCGATAGTGTGAGGCGCTGCGCCGGAACATGTAGCTTTAGATGCCTAAGGAACGATCGGCATTGTAAATACATCACATTCATGTGTGTAACTACTAATAAGAGTATACTAAATTCATAAGATCTTACCACCCTAACACATTCTAACTTCATTATTATGCTTATTACTTAATATAGACAAAACTTAATTGGTTTTTCAAATAAATATATAAATATAACTACGAACCTCACAACTTTAAGTAAACATCACACAACATCTTCTGACTCATAACTTAATTATTTCCTTTCTATCGCCCACCCAAAACATCCATACATAAGTCGTGTGTTAGCGAGTACAAATCTACAATCCCATTATAACAATCACCTTCCCGTTCATTACTCGGAGCTAAGATACTAAATTTAAATTAACAGCCCCTTGTTAGTTGAACTATGTACATCTGCACTGAAATGAATGTTCATTTGGTAAGCGAAAATCGGAGTGTCGCGTGAACTAGTGGGATTGTGACACAATATCGCGTGAGCAGTATTTTAGCGCAGTTTTGTTGTTGTCTGGAAAACCCCCTTATTCATAAAAAATTAAAACGCTCTACAAACGTAGCTTAGTTAAAATAGTGTTTTGTCATCTTCTTTCAAACTCAAATCATAATTGGAATGGAATTGACAAAACAATTTTAACTAAACTACGTTTGTAGAGCGTTTTAATTTTTTTGACTATGGGGGATAATGTAATATAGATTCTAGATTGTTACATTTTGAATGTGTTCAATGTTTATCATTGCTACATTACTGGAGCACTTTTAAGTGTTATCAAATCAATATAGCTTAGAGGCCTGTGCTGACCTTAGGTCTCTCTCAAATCACGTCACAACTCCAGGTTTAATTATTTATTTATTTATCACACACATGTTTCCTTTGCCCATTATGTAAAGGTTTTGTGGCAGACGTTCTCAGAGGAGCTCGTGGCTAAGTAATAACAGCCGCACGGGTCGATCCATTAGGTTAAGCTATGCTTGCCGGGGTTGGTCCGTCGATGGGTGGCCATCTTTACATACCGAGACTCCTCCGTGCCTCGGAAAGCACGTTGAGCTGTTGGTCCCGGCTGTCAGTCGTGGATCTTTGACAGTCGTTACGGGTCGTCAGAAGCCCGAAAGTCTGACAACCAGTTCTACCAAGGGGTATCGTATTAGTACTCAGTAACTGGGTTGTGGAGGTCTGATAAGCAGTCGCAGTCACTCCATGTAAAATAGGTACTGGTATTCAGCAGCATCCGGTTAGACTGGAAGCCAATCCCAACATAGTTGGGAAAAGGCTAGGCAGATTGATATTGTTCTCAATATCATGACTGATGAACACGTTGTTTTGCGATTTTTAACAAATAAAAATAAAAAGTGGAAATAAAATAGTGATTGAGGAATTTTGAAAAAAAAAAAAATATTTAGCACCAGTAACAGAACTAGAAATTCCGTCTCCATTTCAAATGAAAGCATCTTTCGGATTACTACTCTCATCTATTTACTTATAACTACATTTACGAATTTCTCGTACAGTCAGTGCAGCCAATTTAGCCGGCGTCTCCGCCGTCTTTATCGTATCTTTAATGAACACTCATAAGCGCGGCGTACTTAACGTATTGTGTCGGTGAGACGTTAGTGCTGCTGACTGTACCTAGCTTTGCGACACACTCAATGAGCTGAGGGTGGTTTGCGGGATTTGCGTTTAGTTTAAAAAGGATTTTTGGAGGGTTTTTGTAGCTAGATATGTTTTTTGTTTGGTTTTGAAAAGGTAAAATGTCTGGGAACTTTTGTGGCATAGATTTTTCGAAGCATGACTTTAAATCTATACTTGTTATAAAATAAAATCGCTTTTCGTGTCTGTCTGTGACGCCACGTTGTTCTTCTAAACTACGCAACGGATTTTGATGCGGTTTTCATTATCATTTATAGAATTTATTCCGGAAACTTGATGTGTATAATACACGCATAATTAACTTATATATAATATAGAAACCTTCATATTTTGTCAAGTCGTAAAAACCGTGCGAAGCAGGGTCGAGTCGATAGTATTCTATAAACTAGCTTTAAAGTGTTACATTGATCAAATCTTCAAGCAAATCATTTGTACCACCGATTTAGGTTTCATTTCTGACAGGATCACCAGAGCTAAAGTTTGTGTACACGGAGCTCGCACGTGCACACGTTTTGGTTGTAAATACGTAGTAGTTAAAAATATTGGAAGGTTCTTGATATTTGAAACAGTTGAGTACTTTTAAAATGACTGTTTATTTTGATCACACACACGATGATTTTGAAATTAAAGGGTTTTACAATAATATGTTTTTTCTTTACGGCGATTGCGCTGCGCATCGCTCGCGTTCAGGAAACGGAAGAGAGTAAAAAAAATCGGCGTACGCTAGTGATGCGCAACATTAAAAGTAGTGTCGTCCATTAGTCGGATTTGCATGAACAGTTTGTATTGCAGTAGATCTGGTATTAGTGTATTCTAGTCTAATGCTGGTTTTAGAGATTGGTGAAACTTGAAATATGTAACACACGTTAAAAGAAATTCGCCTAGTTGTTGTGTTACATTTCATGGCGAGCTGATATCAGTCGCGGGTGCGACGAATGTACAAGTATCTACCGGTCCCCCGACTCATGGTAGTAGATGGAACGGTGGGGTTTTATCGGTAGGAGTCTGACAAAACCCTCCGTTTTCCCAAGCGCATGGTATCTATGAGGATTGTTCCAAAGAAAAAAAAAGGTTGCATTGCATTAATTTGGACGGCTCATTTACTATGTTACATTTAATGTTACGTTTCACCAATCTGTACCCAGCATAATGAAATCTTTAAAAACCCCATGTCACACATCACGTGTGATGACACATGGAAATTACATCATCGATATTCCTAAAAAAAGTATTAGAAAAACAAAAGACGGTTTACCGTATACGTCACAGTATCACGTCCCCCAGTGATACAATGTAGGCTCACACGGGAAATGCTAATACGGGCCGTTCCGTACAAATTGATACTCGATCGTCGCTCATATAAAACACTCCGCGAGCAAGATCGCCCCATGAATAATAAAGAATTGCCGAACGCCGACGAAGAGACGCGACATTAAGGGAAGCTTGGGAATGACGAATGTTATGTTTTTTGGAAGTAAAGTAAGGTGTTTGGACTGCTGAAACTTAAACATGACAAATGACTTAACGCAGGATATTTCCTGTCATGTCATTTGACATGTTTAACTTTATAAGTTTTTGTTTTTTACCATGGTCTCTAACATTATTATTAACACAAACGGAATATTTGCCATGTTTACTGCTATATTCAAGTTCCCGATATTTCGGCACTGTTGCAAGCACCATGACTACGGATAAACTGATTATTCACGGATATACTGTTTATCCGTGATCATGGTGCTTGCAACAGTGCCGAAATCGAATCTAACAGTAAACATGGTAAATATCCCGTTTGTGTTAATAATAATGTGTAAATTTAGTAAAATAGTTTATTAAAAAATGATATATATAAACTAACTGTAATTTAATATTATTCAATAAATCACCATGAACATCACAAAAAACATTTCATATGTAGGTATATTTTTTCTTTATAAATGGTGTTCAAATAAAAACAATCTCACGCATGATGTTCGTTACTCGTATACATTTATTTTTCCTACAAAATTCGTCATTGTAAAGCGGCACCTGCATCCAAACCGCCCTTATTCCCGTCACGTCCACTATAAAACATAATTCAGATTTTCATACAGAACCATACAGAGAGCTCTTGTGTTTCCATTCTGTTAAACCTCCCCTTGTCGCATAAAAATACCCCGAACGGCTGTAAAACACTGTGTTGACTTAACTGCCTTTTACTTGTTCTATGGTAATTTTATAACACTATCGTATTATATTTGGTTGTATTATCCGCTTCAGATTACTCTCCGTAAGTATTCTTTGAACGTACACTAATATTTTTGGGTAAGTTCGCCAAAGTGAAATTTTAAGTTGCTTTGTGTCCAAGGGCAAGAAGCATTACTGTAACAATAATTACTCAATCTGCCCAGCCTTTTCCCAACTATGTTGGGGTCGGCTTCCAGTCTAACCCGATGCAGCTGAATACCAGTATTTTACTTGGAGCGACTGTCTATCTGACCTCCACAACCCAGTAACTGGTTAATATTATACCACTTGGTAAGACTGGTTGTCAGACTTTCGGGCTTCTGACGACCCGTAACGACTGTCAAAGATCCACGAATGACAGCCAGGACCAACGGCTTATCATGCTTTCCGAGGCACGGAGGAGTCTCGGTATGTAAAGATGGTCACCCATCCACGGACCAACCCCGGCAAGCGTAGCTTAACCTGATGGATCGACCCGTGCAGCTGTTATTATTTAGCTACGAGCTCCTCAATAATCAAATTTGATTGTCAAAACCAATCTCTTTTTCCAAACTTTCATTCTTAGCTACGTTTAAGAAATATTCCCACATTTCTCGTAGACGTGTAATTCCCTCATCTGAATAATTGAACTCATTACCCTTTCAGCAATAATTACACGTCATAAGGCGGTGTGTTATTAAGTGTGATTGTGTTCAAAGCGCCGACTGAATCAGTGGGTATTAAATCACTAGTATAATCCGCGCTTACATGATCGACAGTTAACGTAGGCGCTTGTTGTGCGTAGCACGGAGCTACGAAGGTGCTACGCGCGTAGCGGAATTTTAGTGAATTGATTTTATTTGAATGTTTTTGATTTTTTCATTTTGATTTGATTTTAGTGCATAATCTGAGTTGGATTTTAGTTTGATAGAGAATGTGCATTTAATAACAACAATATTTTAGTAGTTTTGTAATCATTTAAGTTTTAAGCGAGAACAGTTTTGCTTATTTTGTGTTATTTTTCCAAATGCGTGATGATTTCTATTTAATGTTATCTCAGAAGGATAAATTTAGCTTTCTCTAAACCTGACCCCATGCAGATTACTATACAATTTTTAGCATATACAGCTTGATACAGTTTTATACTCCACGAAAGTCTGGCTTAGTATTATTTATTGAGACCGAGAAATCTCTCGAGGTATCCTGTTCATTATTACCGCCTCCAAACCAAAACTAGTTTCACATCTCCGTCACTGCGTAGTGTGTAAATGGTTGGCGTGTAGTGTTTACCTGTGGAATCCGCACAGACAATTAGCTCTTTATGCGATTAAACGCTCCTCGTGAACGCACGTGTCGACGTCACGGTGACGTAACGCCTGTTACACGTCACTGCGGCGTGATTTACTGAATACGGATGCTTTAATTAACTGTTCGTATTTGAGTTTTCGTTTAATAGTTTATTAGGTATGTATAACAGAATGTCACGTAGATTGAAACAAAATTATGTTCAGGGCCTTATGTTTCATTGCAAGTTTACGAGTAAAAATTAAATACCTTCATTACAGGATTACATAAACAGATACTTACTGTTTCTGCGATCAGGTCAATTGATTAATTTTACATTGCTGTAATCAAAATATGAAAACAAAGTTTTTTTTTCGATGATTTTGTACACCTCTTGGTTTCAAACTTATTTCTCAATTACGTAATTTCTCAGGTAGAACACCTTATAGAATAAAGGAAAGTTAGGATCTAATGCTACTACTAGTTAATTACGACATGAGTCGGTATAATATTTCGTAACTTACAAACAACTTAAAGAAAGGATATCACTTCTATACTAATCAGTAAACAATCCAAATACTCCGAATCATATCAAAACAAAGCATTACCTTTAGACAAGTAATTAATAACATTCAGAACAAAAGCCCTCATTTTCCAAAAGACACGTTAGTAGCCACAATGCGTCTATCAGACATGTAGGGGCGTCGAATGTGCATTCAGCACTGAGGCAGGTGTCGTGAGCGAAGAAGGAAGCACCACAAAGGGCCCGTCACGGGATGCCAAGGTGTCTCGGTGACCATAGAGTAGGTGGGAAGACTTGATATTGTATTTAAAAGTTTTGCATCAGAATATTACAATTGAAAACTTAAAAAATAAAGTTATTGGTTTATTTCTTGTCATATAAAAATAAATTTTAAATAAAGTTACGTTTATTTGGAGACACAACTTTGTTTAAACTTTTTATTCAAGTAAAATGAAAGTCAGATAAATAAGGTTAATTCGTGATAACATTCAACATGTACGACTAAAAGATGGGTGTCGTTACTTCTTGCGAGCGAGCGTGTTTGAAGTAATAAAAATAATACTTTATGTAAATGGCAATAAAGCACGAAACACGCGCTCGAAAAAAAGATATGTGTATTATGTAACCTAAGACAAAAAAAAAATTAAAATAAAATTATTTTTGTAATTTTTAAGTTGTACAAACAGCCAAAGCTGTGGAAGAGCGGAGTCTCCTAACACAGGCGTTATTATGCTTAAAAGGAGGCTCCAATCATAAACTAATATATAAACTATGTAGTTGGTACAGTAATAAATATTTTATTTATTTTATTTATTTATTAACTTCTTTTTACATGACTGAAAAAAATATTGACTTGAGAGACTTTATCTTTGTCAAAGTTGGCCGTTTTCTTAGAACTGACCTATCTGCACATTCATTGCTCTGTGAATACTTCAGTCTGTTAATGTACACCAAGAAGGCTGATTCTACAGCGAGTGCATCGGCCTTCAGCACGAAGGAGCATAAAGATATTGAGCGTGCATTGTTGAGCGCGCCATTGTGTGCGGCGCGAATCGTCCGCGATAACACACCGACCGCCACCGGCCGCTTTGTCTCCCTAATTGTTATATTCCGAACAAAGAGCTAGCAGAAACAAACGACGTCAGCGCTTGTTAGCTCCCAGGCTAAACGCTCCGTGTAATAACATGTCCTCAAACAATCGCACGACATTTTCAATACGTTAGGAAATTGGCTATACGCGATCGCAATGCGAGCTCGAATGCTTTTGTTGTGCAGTTCTGCAATATCGACTGCACTACGGACTACGAGTAAGTTTAAACGTGGAACCTAATCGTTCTGGCATGATTGACGTCAATAAAAAAGTGCAAAGAAAAAATGCGAATTCCATAGAGTAAATGAATCGGCGTGAATTCGCCGCGCCAACAGCGCTAATGATGTTCATTTTCAAATTTCGAACGGTTCGACGTTTATTCGTTTTAAAACCGCGCGGTGGCTTGCTTCCCCCGCTCCACGGCATCAATCATTTTTAGAGGGTTTCGCTTATCCAAGCTTTCTTCCTGCCTCCGTCCTCTGCTTCCAACTTTTACATCGAATGATCTCCACTGAACCAACAGAGCGTTCGCCGTAACCGCGTTTTGTATTATTTTTTGTGAATAAATAATATTATTTCTCGAGGGAAAGGGGGATTGGATTTCGTTAAATATGGCTTAGTAATTGAATTGAAATCTCTCAATGTCGACATTCAATTAAGCTTTAGATTTCGTTCTTGATGAAGGCATTTTCTTTGTTTCCAGATACCTATTTAATAAATTAATTTTCCAATAAGATTTTGGTTTTGATTCTTAGACATCCTTAATTAACATCCTTTATTAACTGTTAAATCACTTTTAAAACTACTTATTACAAAAATAACAGTCAAGCCGTACGTTATTTTTGTAATACTCCGTACTCGCTTTTACCTTCTATTATTATGATTTCGTCTAACTACTTAACTTTTATATGAATGCGCAATTTCATTTAAATTCTCTTTTTGTCGCACTTGCAATACAAAAGCCATCCACCCGGATTACCTTCATAAACCAATTATAAACTTTAAACACATTAATTACACTATCCATTACGGTGTCTGTCAAAAGTGATTAATGCTAATGTCGGACGCAAGATTTTTAACTAAGTTAAGATTAAAATAGCTTAGGGTATTATTTGTGAGCGCTCCGAGCGACGGATCACTCATCTCTCCCTTGCAAATTATAATGACACATCCGCCGGGAGGTTTTAAGCCAATTCAACTTTGAGGATTCCTGATACCGTGGGCAATGGTTTTTCCTTAAGAAATGCTGGCTGAATTTAAGGTAAAATATAAATTACGAGGTATTAGCTCGATGTCGGTTATTGTTATGAAATCTGAACTTGTGGAGTTTAAGTTCCTCCCTACTAGGTATTTGCTCGTGATGAGTTTTGAAGTTCATAAGCGCAGTCGAATATTTTGATGAAAAAGATACATCTGCACACCAAACATATTGTTTCTAGAAGTAGAAAAAAAAAATAGAAACGGCTCTATTTTACTAGTCACATAATTGCTGTTAACTAGAATTATGTATCTGGACAATTATAATGGGTTATATTCATTAATTGTAAAGTTTGTTTAAATTTTACTTTTAGTTTATGAGCAGCTGTCCAATGTCTTTTTTTTCTCTAAACGTTATGTACACCAACAATTTGTGTATACATTAGCAGTAAACCTTTCCTAAATACTCTCGTGAACCAATGTTGAATGTGTATGCTGTTGTGTTCTTTAATAAATAAATAAACTTCACAAAATAAGTTAATGCATAAATCAGAAGAAACAACAATAAACGTTTGTGTAGAACAAACCTCAACTCAAAAATTACAATACATTGACACGAGTGGATTGCGGGAGTGCGCGGAATGAGCCGTAATTTTATTTGTTTTTCTAAAGCGATACCAATAATAAGTTCCGAAGCTGCAGTTCCAATACAAACATCGATTCAAGAGGGTTCCCTACAGGAAACAATTTGCGGTAAAAATCCGCACTGATAGACGCGATATGAGCAACGGGAGATTTTTTTACTTATTTTTGCCGCACGGGGGAGATCGCGGGCGGCTGATCTTTGTTTTATGAGAACGATTAAGAAAAGCATATTTGAAGTGTGTACTTGGCTTTATTTGCGCTCCGAGAGGGAAGGCACGCTTCATTGATCTGTAATCGTTTTTCGCATTTTATTGCTGTAGTACCTCGAGAGTCGAGGGTCCTGAGTATACGTTGTACGTTTTATTATGTCGAAATTAGTCGTTGTTCGCGTAAAATTAAAATTAGAATCTTGTTCGCGACATAATTCAGTTGGTTCGCGTCGGGATCCTGTTATTTTCGCACTTAATTTCGCGGCGTTAAGCGTTGTATTGTGGCGCAAGGCGTCTGCTCGCGGTGATTAGAATGCTAAGTACGCACCCTGAAAGGGTTCCCTTAATTGTGCGGTGTTCCTTGTGGACCGCACCGCCAAACAGCGGCCGCGTATACAAAACGTTGAGGTTTGACTGTGCTTAACTAGAAATGAGGCTGAATTGTATAGTATGTCGGAAAATTAAGTCTGTGAGATGTATGGTAAAATGCTGCACGTTTTTAAAAGAAAGTGCAAGATTTAATCGTAGATTTTTCTTAATAGTTTCAAGTTTGTAATACAAGAGTTAATCGATTTACTTTACTCATGCTTATTTTCGTTAAAATCAACGAAAAAATCAATATAATGTAAGTTGAAACTAAATTTCTCAATTACATTTTATGTTCATGAGCTCACGTTCCCTGCAAGGCAATCACGACAGAGACGTTTTAATAGTCAAAAAATTAATTGCAAATGGCGTCGTTGTGATTTACATGACTCAAATGTGGTCGTTAGTGCGAATTGAACGAAAGGGTGGGCTTTGAGCTACCCCAATATAATTAAACTTTACTCTCGGCTATATTTTAAAAAGCAGAAAATAGCGAAGAGAAATCGCTATTCGAAAAATGAAACACTTTACCAAATTATCAAAAGATGTATTTGATGTTTTGAGTTCGCTTGCTGCTGTCAAAAATTAAGCATTTCAAATATGTATGAACAATTTCGTAAATTAATGCGCGGCGGTTCTTTTGTTTTGGTACGGGAGCATAACGCAAAATAAAGGCATATTAATTATTCAGCGCCACACTCGACGCAATCAGAATAAGTGCTGATGTTCCTGTCACCCGCTGCGGCTGCGGCGAGTGCGGCGCGGTGGCAGCCGCGCTGTGCATGATTAGAATTCTTAAGCTGTGCCGAAGGCTCTTGATTAGAGGAAATTAAAATCATTATACTCGGGCGCGCACCGCACCGCGCCACAATGCCGCCGCTCTACCCGACTGACGTAAAAATAAGCGGGAAACGCACATAAAGAAGGAGGCTCGCCGGAAACGGAAGCGGCACCATCTTGGAGCCGCCGGGCGGGAAAACAATGGATTCGTTAATTAACATTTTCTTACGCCTCGCGGCTGTCGAACGAACGGTTTATCGGACAAAATATTTATGACGTAGACGCAATGGAAATTCCACCATGAAATCGCACAAATGAAATTTCGTCCATAGGAGGTAGGGATTAAGAAATTACTGGAGTGTTTTCCTTAATCTTGCTTGAGGTGATTGAAATTATAACTTTTTCGTTTGGAGAATCTTTCTACTAATTAAAAACCAATATTTGACTTAACGAAAAGCTTCTTGTAAAGACTATTAATTTAAGCATAAACAACGTGTAACATTTGCTTAAAATAAATCACCACTCCAAAACGAGAGCCCCACTTATCACCACTACAAACAATGATATAGGTAAACGAATGAGTTGAACCGAATACTCATGTCGAACAAATAACTCAATGTGCGTACAAAACGTATCAGTGGTAGCTGTAATAGAGACGGAGTGCCGCCTGAGGCGAGCCGCGTGAAAAACGGGCGCCATCAATTACGCGCTATCGGTCAGAACAGACGTGTGCCTTTGCCTATCGATCTCTGATTGAATGTTTAGTTTGTGGTCATTTTTGCGTTATGTTGGTACGCTTGTTTATTCGAATATAATTTTATTTGAACATGTTAAGTATTCGCATGGCAATAAAACAAAACACACGATCTTATCTTAAGGGCCAATTTCACCAAACTGTTTATAATAGGACATTAGTAAATCAGCCATTAAAATAAACATCGATGTTAATGGTATTTACGTTTCACCGGAATTAAGACATTTAATCATGGATTAGCGCATGGTGAAACACTAAAGCTGTTTTCTTTTAGGGTTCCGTACCTCAAAAGGAAAAAACGGAACCCTTATAGGATCACTCGTGTGTCTGTCTGTCTGTCCGTCTGTCCGTCTGTCACAGCCAATTTGCTCCGAATCTAATGGACCGATTAAGTTAAAATTTGGTACACATATGTATTTCTGTGACCCAAACACGTACAGTTAAAATAAATATATGAATTTTGAATATGAGAGTCACTTTTAGGGGGAAAATAAGAAAATTAAAAAAAAAAAGTTTTGTAAACTGTACCGTGTGACATATCAAATGAAAGGGCTTACTATGAGGGTCTCAAACATATTTTTTTTATAATTTTAAAATATATTGTTTTAAAGTTATTTCAGAAAATTGACGAAAATTGACCATTCCCCCCCCCCCTTATCTCCGAAACTACTGAGCCTAAAATTTTGAAATACAGGAAAACCTATAAGAAGTCTGTGGTCTTAAAATAACATGGTAAATCTATATATATAAAAAAATCAAAGTCCTGACTGAGTCACTGACTAATATAGCAACGCAAAGCCCAAACCAATGGATCTAGAGACTTGAAATTTTGCACATAGATACCTTTATAGTGTAAACATCCACTATGGAAGGATTTTTGTAAATTCCCTCCCTAAGGTCGTAAAATAGGGGATGAAAGTTTGTATGAAAAATCCTATCCCTTGAGTTAATAGACTTGAAACTTAACACGAATATTCATCTAAGTAAATTATAAAGTTTATCTTTTTGAGTTTTCCTAAACTACCCCCTAAGGAGGGATTGGGGGTGTCAAATTTTGTATGGAAGAACTTTAACACGCGGTCCGATTAACTCAAAACTCAGTTTTTATACTTGAGACCAAAAATTAAGACTAACGTGTATCAGGGTTTTCCAAAAATCTACCCGTAAGGGGTGAAAAGTTAATTTTATAGCGGCGGCGGGTTTTTTTTTGTGGGCTTGATTAACTCTAAAATTGGTGTAAATAATGTTTGAGTCAAGTTATGGAAACATACCAGACGATTTTTGAAATTCTTTATCTGTGTTAGTGAAAACAGAGATAGTTTATATGAAAAATCTTATTAATTTGGTTAATGAACTTGAAACTTAGCACAAATACTTGCATAAGTAAGTAATAATGTTTGTCATTATTAGTTTTTCAAAACTACGCCTCAAATGAGGTTAGGGATGTTAAGGTTTGTATAGAAGAATTTTAAAGCGCTGTCCGATTAAAAAAATGGTGTTTTGAGTCAAGTTAGAAAACTTGCCAAACGAATTTTCACCGATTTTGACGACATATAGCTGATGTTTTAAGGAGTAACTTAGGCTATTTTTATTTTAGAAAAATAATTAGGGTTCCGCGCAAGAAAATTTAAATCCATGAAACCAGAAAACCACGTACAGTCCAGTACAAACTTACTAAACCTCTGCTGTCTATTCCGGCTATAACAACAAATAATAAAAATAAAGCAAAGTTAAAAATGTAAGGGGTCGATCCCCATACAATAAACTTTTCATTTTGAAAAAAAAATAAAAATTTTAATCTAGCATGTGGGGTGTCATCGTCTAGAACTCATTGAGTAGAGTACAAACATTTTTTTTTAAATCTTTTAAAATTAAGAAATAGGGGGCCGCAAAAGTTGTAAATTTTATACCATTTTTGTACGAGCTCTAGCGCAACAATTCAACAAATTAGGAATTTGAAACTTCTTTATACCATGTAGGTACCATGAATACTGTATTTAATCAACAATACTGAAAACGGCGATTCATAAGGTATTTTGTTTAAACATGGGTGATTTTCTGCAACTGCAAAAAATAACCTTGTAATTCACAGTATCATTATAAAATAAGTAAAAAGTTATCTTTGCGATTGTTAAACATATAATATGGTACGGAACCCTTCGTGCGCGAGTCCGACTCGCACTTGACCGGTTTTTAGTATTAATCTGTGTTTTTTTTAAATAAAATCTTTTGTAGCGTACTCATGCTTCTTTTTTATCCCGGTTTAGAATACAATTTACTTCTAGTCGAAAATGGATGAAAGTTAACCGCGTCAGCACCGTTTAACATCAGGGCAGAAAAAGGGTCAAAGTAAGTCTATAAAAATATCTAAACTGTCCTATCAATACGTTATCCACATATAATTCACAAACGAAAATCGCGAACCACCAATCATCACTAATAGCCCATCGGAGATTCATTCGATAAACATTGACCTCCTGACAGAGTGGCATCATTTATCAAAGTGAGCGGTGCACAAAATGCAATGTACTGCCCGACAAATAGTGACGTGAAATATGAATATTGACTGCGTTTTGCGGATATATCCGATATCTGATAAATGAGACAGGAATGTAAATTGAGTCACTATTTTACAGTCAATGAATGTGTAATTTTTTTCGAGTATCAAAATTTTTGATGTATCCAGCAGAAAAAAACCTATGTGTATGGAATTCAACTAATCCCAGGCGTATTATAGTTGTCACTTGTCTATGGAAAAATAGATAAGCTTACCTATGACGAACACAGTTATTCGTAGCTTATAGTGATTAAGATATTATCGTATTCTCCGATTATTTAACTTACTTGAAGAGACTTTATTTGGAACATTTTGAATAGCGTTGGACTTATGCTGCTGCGAGATGACGATGCCATGTTCACCCTTGCTATTACTCTCAATTGGTAATTTATTTCATTCAAATTCACTGACATGCACATTACAGTTTTAAGTCTTTAATTGTTTCTAGCAGTATTATAGCTATGAGTAGCTTTAGTCGGCAATAACAATGTAGTAAACCGCTCTTAGTGGTGGATTACCGCCATTAACCGCTGTGGCTGTAAAACGAGTGATCGATGCGCGCCCCGATGTTTATTGTCTATTACATGGACGGCGGGGGACACTAGTGCTAGTGATGTGGCTTATAGGATACTGATTTATGTCCGTTTAATTTTGAGATACGGTTTTTGATAGGCTTTTTATTTGTCATTACTAAGTTTGGTTTTGATAATTTTCAAGTTCACAATAACTTTTTGAAGCTTGAAAAATACTGACATGTGTTTACATTAATTAATTAATTAAATTTAATATATCTTTATATGGTAGGTCATTAAAAATTAATCAATTTAAATTAAAAATTAGGGTTGTCAAAATGGAATGCAGTTAAATACGCCACAAGTGGGCCACAACGGCAGCCGCAATCGCAATTGTCTCAATTATTAATTGTAATTTTTGACAGGCACCTGTCAATTTCGCAGCGTTCAACCCTTGCTTAATCCCCCACAAGACGCGAGGTGCTGGGACGTCTCCTTAGCCGCTCCCCCGGAATAAATTAGCTTTCTCCCGGCCACATCGGGATATAAAATTTTGAATATGAATGGAAAATTTTGCATTTGTAATAAACCGCTTTTCCCTGTAACGCTGCAGATGCGTACTCGAGCACTGGATAAAAATGGAATCTCGCCCAGTGTCGCTCCTCAGGTGGCCCGCCATAAATATTTATTAATTATTTTTTCAATAATCTCTCCTCTCTTGTATCCTCCGAGGATGGAGGGATATCTCCACCGTTAATTGCTTTTTGTTTCATTTGAATAAGTATTGTTTTTGACTGCTCGAGCGTCTCGTTGAGTTTTATAAAATCTCGACGATGAATAATTTTGTTGAAACAAAGTTAATTGAATCCATTATTGATTGTTTAAAATTTTGTTGGAAATATTTAGTATCATTAATTTTTACAACAAGAATAAAATTAGGTATCCCTGTAAATCACGTTAGACAGATAAGGTATCGCGCTATTATGATTTATGAACCTAATAAGCTGAAATCTTTTAGTCGCATATTATGTAGGTAGACCCTATATTTGGCCCCTCTTTCATTCTATCAACAAGAAAATTGTACACCAAATTATGTCGTCATGGCAGCAGGCAGCTTTAATAATGTCATGAAGCCGATTGAAAAAATCCATGCAACCGATGTCGACATCGCTTCGCCTAATTGATTTTATAATTCGAAGGAAATTCAAAAAGAGAACATTTATATTCGTAGCACGCCGACGACACGTAGCAGCAACCGATGCGCCGATTGCGGTTACCAAGTTGTTCCAATTGCCGGAGAAATACAAATCCTCAAGCATTGGATTAAAAGTACCAAGTCTTAAGGCATAAAATACAATTACACCAGCCGTACTAAAAAGAAAATAATATTTTGGTATGCAAGTACGTTCAGCCGCTTCACTTTTATTTTCATACGCTTGTATAATTTTATTGAAACGACTCAATCTGAGTAAAGATTTTTATTTTAAGAATAAACTTTGGAGTTTTTGTGGACTAATGGAAACTAAGTGCGACGTAAAACTTGATGTGTCTCTAAAGTGAATTAATTCAGGTATCGAGTATGAATCGCTTGTGGGAACATGACTAGTGATGTGTAACGTATGATTTCCCAACCGCGCGGTACCGGTGACTGATTGTATCAATTTGTACTCGTAACACGCGGTTGCCCTCGCGGCACGTTAATTTTTTATTTGATCAAGATTGTTATCGTGGGCGAATAGTTTGATAATGAAGCCAATTTTTTGATAATAAACGTAGGTTACGTTGGGGTGGATTTCGAGTGGTTTATTCCGTAAGTAAGGAGAAAATTACACACGTAGACGTGTCATTTCGTTGACAATTTGAAAGTCGTTTGATTCCATTTATCTCATTTTCTTGTTAAAGTGTATTATTTTTTTTTAGGCATCTACTGCAAGTTGCATGCTGAAGAATTTGATAAGGTCTTTTTGTTTGCGATTTTATAGGCATTCAATAAAGTTATTAAGTGCAGGCCACTGATGTATAAATTAGGAAGATATGGTACGTGGACTGCATAAATTGTGCTCACGGACACAATTGACCTTAGTCACAATCAAACTGGCATTTGTGTAGCACGTTAAGTTAAATTATCGTAATCCTCTAAATAAGCTGCAACAATGCCTACCAAAAACAAGTTCTACGGTATTACTTTTCACTCGTAAGTATAGAAAAAAATATTAATTTGTTGAAAATCATAATAATATTTAAATGTTTGTTTCGCAACGTTTGTGAGAGCGAGATATACATGCAATGTCATTCATAATCGTAAACATTCGGCCAACATTTGGCAGCTAACGCGACTTCGCTTGTACCACAGCGCCGGCTCCTATATCTGTCCTTGTCTATCGATACCTGTAAGTTTGCGACTGTGATCACAGATGTGTGAGTTTCGGTGCATGTAGTCGTGCGCCGAGTCCAGGTTTAGTGATTGCGATGTTAGCGCGTAACATATCTTACTCTAATATATGAATGGTGCAGGCATTTATTTTATGAATTAGTTAACTAATGAAGTCGGAATGATGCCTACTAGGTACTTTCCTTTAGAAAATAATCCTAGAAATTTGCCACAACCTTCACCGGACAAAGCCTCTATACAGGGTGTTCGGCGCATGGACCGACACAATTTTTTGGGGGATTGGGGGGGTCATTTGCTAGGTTTGACCTAAAGACCTCCATGTCCTAAGTGTGACGGTAATTGAGATATGTTTTTTTTGGTTCTTTCTTTGAATTACCCAAAATCTCGCCTTTGAATCGATATATTTTTTTTGTTTATGGTTGTAAAAGAATAAAATAATTTTTATTATAGTCTACAATGTATTATTATTCGAAATAAAATAAAAAAATATAATTACCGTAATAAGTCTTTTCTTAAAACACTCCATAACTGACTCTCTAACTAGTATTTTGACTACATTTGAATTGTTTTTCATAGCGTGTAGCATACCCTTAGAAAGGGTACAAGCTAAAGAACTTTTTGAGATAAAAATAAGGTCAAAATGGCTTCATTTAAAAAAAAATGAATTTAAGAGTAGTAATTTTTCATACATTTGAACATTTTTAAGACTTTGGAAGCACATAAGTCATTTTCTACTGATCAATTACATCAAATAATAATTTATTTAGAATAAAAATACATTGCAGACTATTATAAAATTTATTTTGTTCTATTGCAACCATAAACAAAAAAAATATATCGATTCAAAGGCGAGATTTTGGGTAATTCAAAGAAAGAACAAAAAAAAACATATCTCAATTACCGTCACACTTAGGACATGGAGGTCTTTAGGTGAAACCTAGCAAATGACCCCCCCAATCCCCCAAAAAATTGTGTCGGTCCATGCGCCGAACACCCTGTATACTAAAAGTAATAAATTATAATTAATGTAATGCAAACTTTAAGCTATAATTTATGAAGGAGTAGTTGTCCAGTCATCGTCCATTTCGGCTGGTGGGTACGTACCCGCAATTTGTCTCCCGGGCATTGTAATCCTTAAATTGATAATCGATGGGCGTCTACAATGGAACGTTAACGAGGAGCCAAGTTATCAATCTTGCCTAGCCAAGGTCACGTGTAGCAGAGATGTCCTATTAATGTCATTCGTGTTATTTATTGAAGATGACTGACGTGTTTCTTGCCGATGTCCTTTTGTTTTCAGTTTTGCTTATTTATCACTAATGGATTATTTATCACTTGAGATTGGCTAGACCGATTTGGCTATTTATTACGAACATGACATGTTTTTTTTTAAAACCTTATTTGGACGGATTCTTTCTATTCAATTTTTTTAAAGAAGGTAGGATATCGGCAAATTTTCAAATTCGGGAAAACTGAACGTCCTTTTTTATACGGGTTTTTTGTATGATTTATTGAAAATTAGACAGGACAACATTTATCGGATAAGCTACTTTAAAATAATATGACGATTTAAGCTAATTTGTAACTTTAGAAAAAGGGTTAACAAATACACAATACAACGAATAAAAAATGTGTGCCACATAATATTTTTTCCGATGCCTACACTGTACCAATCAAAACTATCAATGTCAAAAATACGATATTCAAAATTCGAATCATACGTCACATATACCAACAAATTGACAGACGTCAAAATTAAACGCTTCGTTCACTGTTTGTGTGGACAAATGCGTTCGGTTGTTTTCGATAAACATCGTTACAAATTAACCCTGCGAGTGCGATACTGTTCGGACCGACCGCCCGTATCGCGACATCTACGCACCATAACGACATTGATTAAACTGATTCCACTGAGCCGTGGGAAGGGTTACCTATACGGTTGTTTAAGCAATAATGTCGGGTTTGTAGGAAAAAATACTGAATTAAAAAAGGTTTTTGAGTTATTTAGAACATGGTAGCTCATGACATTGGCAATTTCGTATAGGCAAGAACTTAAAGTGAAAAGTCACTGATGATTTACCACGATCATTAATAAAAAAAAATAAAAACCTCTGTACCTACCTAGATTCAAATAATGAACAATACTTCAATGTTTCTACTTCTCTTTACTTCATTAATGTCCGGTTTTTGAAGAATTGATTTGACAAAATTATCTATTTAAGCGAATTATGCTTGGTTTTTGAGGTCCTCAGAAAAACCCTCGACAGTAATTCCCTAACGAAGTGTTCAGAAACACGACATCGATCCAATAATGACTATCGAATAAAATAAAAATAAAAAATAAAAACCTGAGAAACCGGGCATTAATCGTGCAATTTATAATTCTGAAAGCCCTTCTCTACAATTGAAGCCTACTTAGCAAACATTAGATCACTATCTAGGCACGCAGGTTAAATGAAAGTTGAAAACAATTTAAGCCACAATTGTTAGAAAAGGGTTACAATTCATTTACTCATGCGTACCTTTATTTATTGGAAAACTGATTAATTTTCTTCAGTCAGTAAGAAGAAATCGTGTTTTTAAGTATTTTGAAAATTACTTACAGCGAATAAGCTTAGGGTTACACATTTATAAAAGTTGACTGTGATATGAACTCAAGACGATTAAGATATTGTTTCCTCAATTAAAATGTATAAAATAAAAATCAATTGCCGAATGTAGGTATGTAAGCGCATAATTTCAGGAAGGTTGCACCTATTTGGCTAATTCTTTTTTGTTTTATTTGTAATTGTCAGGACAAGGTTTGTATGAAAGAAAATGTTTGAAAAGTTGCCGGGAAAATTGGAATATTCGGGAAAAGTGAAAGTGCATTTTCTATGGGAATTTTGTATGATTAATGAAATTTTGACAAGACAACGTTTGTCGGGTCAACTATAGTTAATAATAAAACTAACTGCTAACTATGTCAACGGCGTAGGTGTAAATATTTCGTCATCGTATCACCAACCTTTTAAAATAATCCATTTATTTTCACATTTTCCACTATTAACTCAAGCCGTGAAAAGATTACTTATTAGATGTATTACAAAGTAACATCGGCTTAGTAAAGATGTGGAGTGGCTCGATATTAAGGCGATGATAAACGTCTTCTGATGATTTTAAACTGAAGATCACGTCGAAACTAGTAGTGCTAATGATTTGGAATTTTTTTTATAATTTATTTATTTATTTATTTAAAACTCTTACACTATCATTACAGGTTATAAACCTAATGCGACAGCTAAGACTACTTGTAATAATTATTATTTATTTAAAATAACCTTACATTACTAACAATTACACACTAGTACATTAATACAAAATTACTGATAACTAAAAGGATACCAGTAACCTTATACAAAATTAACTTAAATATGTTTAACAGTCAAAAATTAAAAAGTAAACAATAAAAGAAACATTAAACACAAAATGAACAATAAACCTAAAATTACACTAATTAATGCTTATTATATTTAATGTTACCTTTGCAAGTTCACTAAAGCATAATAACTTAGTATGTGAATATTTCAGATTATGTTTATGTTAAATAAATAAATAGTGACATTAATTTGTAAAGTTATGTCTAACACGGATAAAAAGCTGAGAATCACGCAAAAACTATCAAGCGTATTTTTATGAAACCTTTACCCCATTTTAAAGATAATTTAATTATTTATCTTTTAGTATACGTATTTTAAAATAATAACTTTTGTTTTATGTGTAATAAATTAATAATGTGTATAATTTCGGACAGCGCTCCTTGACAGGCGAGTTCTATTGCTTGGTGGACGTACGACGCGTTGCGTGAACTCAGCACAGAACACGCAAACTATGCCGCCAACCACTCAAGGCCGATGGAATTTAACTGCGCAGAGCTCGTAAATCACAAGCCAGGCTCAGTGTCAATGTGGGACAGAGTTGTTAATTTGGTGTATTTATATTTAACGTTGGATTATTGGAATTCACTACCAAAATCGAATGAGACATTAGATTTAGGTTTCTAGAGAACATTAAGAGCTTGAAATAATTTTCTGGGACTAAATTATAAATAATGATCATCATAACTTTGATCTTTATTTAAATCTTTAGGACCAAAGCTCAGGCAAAATTTAAAACTGCAGAGTTGTAATAGGTACCTACTACTTTATTTTTTCTAAAATACATATTTAAACTTACTTTCTGTCAAATATAATAAGTGACACAAACTGATTCATTTATAATAGCATAAAAAGTAAACTGATGTTGACGAAATAAGGCAGTGAATTTAAGGGCTCACGTTACAAAACGAACGGGGACCGTCACCGAGGATACAGCGGTAATGTCCGGATCGCGTGAAATCGTACAATATCACCGACGATTGACTCGGCTCAAAGGAAATGAATAGATTTCATTTTAGTGTCATTTGTAGAGCTAATGGCGCCACCGGCTAATGCCGTGTTGAAAACGTGTAAACACGGGGGAAGCTCAGCTGTCAGCTACCTGACACGATAATGATACGATAAAGCAATATTATAATTATTTGTTTATTGATTCAACGATTGGTTGTAATAAAGTTGTGTTTAAAACAGTCATTTATCTTTATTATGCGTGTATTTTTGTTGTCATATAAAACAGATGTCACACTAACTAAAATGAAGTTTTCTTTTCCAATTTTTAAAATAAGAATACACACTGACCGAAACCAAAAGTTGAATGTTGAAAAAGAAAATAGTTTTAGCTTCTCTCCGTTCGTAATAAAAAGGTTGAAAAGACAATATATTTTTCTATTGTCGTAGAAAATTGCCGTTGAATTGTAGCGTGCCCCAATAATACGCAGCTCAATTACGTCACAATGTCTTCTTTGTATTTTCCCCGAAAAAACTGTTCGTAATAAATAATACCGTATGTCATTTCTCAGCACGTATGAAATTTATAACACGCGCAGCGTTTTCGAAGGGCAATTTATTTGTAATAGAGCTGTTCGATGGGGACCGAACCACCGGTTATAGTAGCTGAAATAAAAACCTAAGTCTTATGTGGAAAACAACGATTGGCATTGTTAACTTTTCAAAAGTCAAGTCTTTGGCTGCTTTAAATTTTGAAAAATATATTTCAGAAATAGATCGTTATTTATACAACATTTTTGACAGCTTAATTTTTTCATAAACTTTTTGTTTCGATTTGCACTAGTTACCCAATGGTTTCAATATTATGCATCGTGGAAAATGTCTTTACTTGTGTAATTGAGTCTGTTATTCTCCCGGTGTCTCAGTTTTCGATTTCATAGAGGGATTGAGGATTCAATTGGATGTTGACTGTGAACATCTTTAAGTTATTATCATAGATACAATTTTTTATCTGCTACATTGGAGGAGATTTGTTCCGATACCCATAAATTGTCTATAACCAATTTTACCTCATCCGAAAACAATCGATTCCATTCGAAACGTAAACATCAAATAGATAACAAAAATATATAAATTAAAAAGCAATTCCGCAAGCTCGGTGTCGGTATATCAGAGGGCCGGTAAAGAGGCGCCTCGCCACGATTTGTGACTTAATCACTTTATTGGCAGCGGGGGAGCCGGCCTTATCGGAAAGAAACGTCGACCCGACCCGCTGATATATGAGTAAACAAGCTTGCACTTTTCCTCGGTGACTTTTGGCGGTCACAGCGGCCATAAAGTCGTCGCTAAAGTTTGGATTGCGCTTGTGGGGAGTACTCCGCTTTAATGTTGTTTTTTTAGTTTTAAACGCTGTAACTATAGTAGTTAACGTTCTTATTTACCTTGTTTGCGTCGTCATCATCGTAGTCGTTTGCATCTGAAACAAATGAAAATCTTTATATAAAACTGTAAGGGGTTGTTGTGTACACTACGTCCATACTCCGGCCAGTGATTAGCCGGCGCACACTGCGCTATGTAACGGACCTAAATATGTTTGTATTTTGGCTTTGCCGGTACACACCCAATATCGGATCCCTCCTGAGGATCAGCCATTACGCAGCCTCTTAACGGCGGACGGTTTTAATTAAAAACTTCTTGCATTAGCATGTGTCCGCCCAATCATGATACTAATCCCTTCAAAATATTATTTAATTTCGGTCGAGAATCCTATCCGCTGCAAAGGAAAATAGAGATTCGGAATGTATTAAATATTATTTTAGGAGATTCAATTGAATATGAATTTGTGATGATTATTGAATATTGTTATTGTATTATAAGTGGGTCACGGTGGGTTGTTGATTGGCCTAAACAAACAATACTTCTCTTGCGGGGGTAGCGTGGTCTTAGCGGCGATAAACAAGCACAGGTGTAGCAGTACCCGCTTCAACCGCTGTCCGGAGCAACTTGGAAAGTATTTGTAAGCGTTCAAACATACCGGGCTCGTTATGCATGCCTCGCTGGGTTTAATCACGGAACAGCCACGCCCCGGGCGGAGCTAATGTTTTCACTATGTATTTTTTAAGTAACTTGTGCCGGGATTCAGAAACTCGCGGTTTGCTCTCAATATTTCAGAGTAAGTATTAATATTGTATAGATCGAATATTACGAGTATGTACTTGTTGTTCAAGTTGAATTTGATTTCATTTATAATTCACTGTTAGAGCTGGATTTTAACATAGCATAAGCCCTTGTTTTCTCCAAACCTATTAATTTGTCAGTTTTGTTTCGCAAATGAACGGTTGAAAACAATTGATACACAATCGTGAATTGTTTGTGTCGCAGTCCATTTAACTTCAAACAAGTACGTGAGGCTGCAGTATCAAGTCGAAGGTCCTCCGTCTATTAGCGGTTGTACTCGACACCTCGCCCACATCCAAATCTTGGTGTCTATTATGTGACGTGTCCAATATTGACACAGTGTCCCGCCGATTGTACGCATCTCACTGCGATCCCTCGTCACCTGCTTGAATATGGGTTTCGGATACGTCGCTTTGATGTGATCGGTTACTACGATAATATTCATTAAGTCAGTACATCTATACAGATTCATTTTTACAGTCTCGATAGAACTAGCAAGATAAATGAGCGATTATAATTAATCATTCGGCACCCAGCGTCGTAAGCTAACGCCCAATTTTGTTTGACTTGGCGAAAAGTTACGAGCACAGTCTTATTTATTTTTTATCAATTTCACCCGGGCGAGCCTTAAAAGCGTCGTCCCGTTTTATTATAGGGACGTGAATTAGCAAAAAGAGAATGGATTTTGGCTGTGATTATGTCAAAAATAATTAATTATTATCGATTCGATGGCGGGCGGGGGAGCAGATTGATGGGAGGCACTGAGCGTGGAGCCGCTCTTTAAAATTGGAAAGCTAATTACTCAGTTACGGAGGCCGCGGTGGGGATACTACAGAAATCACTGAGCTACTGGATTGCTTTGAATATATTTTCCAATTACATACTTCAATTTCAACCTGTATCTAGAAATTTTAATGAAAATCTCGGTTGGAAACAGTTGACATTTCGGTTAAATCACTGTTTTATTTCTGGAAGTTTACAATCTATGCGAGGGAGGTTAGAGCCGAGGGGCTCGTGTGAGGGGCTCTCCGGAATTTCTTCATTCATTAAGCCGCCGAAGCTCGTGATCGGCCTGCCCAAGTAGTCGCTACGTTGTACACATCGCCGATGAGCTAAACTTTAATTTAGGCCGCGGTACCTGAGACCACTCATTCATAATGAATCGCCTCACCCTCTGTTTAGTTTAGGATCGAGATCTCTAGTGTGTGTGACTGACATTTTATTTACGACCTTATTTAAACGTCAAAGAATAGGCCAGGATGGCTCGATGGTCGAGATGAAAGCCGGGTTTGTAGCGTCAATAAATCACGAGTCGAAAAGTTTGAGCGTCGAAAGAAAAATCACAGTCATCGGCCTCTTTTTAAATTAACGCCATTAGCTTCGAGATTTCCTCTTCGGAATAGAGTGCAAAAATTACCTTTCTTCGTTTGAGCAGCCCGAGTAATTAGTGACGCTTGGGTTTTATTTGTTGACGTTCATTATTCCTTGATTTTGGGAACGCGTGGAAATGGGACGGGGATAGTTTTTGTATGAATTAGAGAGGGAGGGCGATGTTCAATCGAGGAGCTGCACCTGCCACCGCACAAATTTGCAATTTAAATTCCTAACGAATATTCCGGAGGACCTCCTTAACACGACATCTGTTTAAATCGTCGACGATAGAGTGACTGTCGTGGTTCCAACTCTTTGTGATTGCGACTTAATTGAAATAAAACAAAACCCTTCTCATGACTTTGGGGGACTTAGAAATATAATCGTTCTAACTGTGATTTTCACTGGATTAATAATATTGAAATTAATTTAAAATAGAAATGCTGGTGGGTTTCGATTTTAAATAACAATAGCTTAGTTAAGATATTTGTTTTCATTTAGCAATTTGACCACATTTGATCAGAATTTCTAATCAAATCTGCTTAAAACAGAAATAATAACCCTAAATTAGTTGTACAAAAACAAAAGGGTAATATCATGTTATAATTTCCCAAATTGATTGATACGTTTCTGTCGGGATGATATATTGTGCCGCCAGTGTATCGGACGCGGTCGGCTAATAGGTGTTAGTGGGTAAATAAAGAAGTGTTTTGGCCGGGCGGAGCCGCGCGTCATTAATAACTATCGCCCCACGAAGAGGTTCATTAACAATCAATCACATGTGGCCGCCCTTGTGCGGGACAGGTTGTTGCGTTACATGACGATTTTTTGTTTGGTTTTTGATTAATATAAGGAGGGTTTAATCTTAACACAATTCTTTATCAATAAAATCTCACCTCTTGCTTGGTACTTTAACATACTTAGACTATTTGTGGGTTCTTAACACCTCTGACTACCCCTTATCAGACTAGATGTGATGTTCTTATTAATCGTTTAGTCTGTATTTAAAAGAAAAAAATACTGTTCATATATTTTTTCTTAATTTTTATAGAAAAGATTATGTCGTAGCAACATGCGTAGCAGCTGCGTAGCACCTGCTACGCAGCTACGAAAATACGTTTCAAGAAAGAATTGTTACATAATTATACTTATAACTAACTAGCGGTCCCGACAGACGTTGTCCTGTCTGAACGATCCTAGAACCCGACTGCAGCGCCACCTACCGGGTCCAATTGTGTTTTCAAACCACCCAGGAACCCATTCAAATATGCACACATCTATATAGGGTGACTGGTAATTAGTGACCGATACTTAAACACATGATTATACTCATGATAACAAATAACTTTTACTATGGGACCAAACCTGAAATCTCGAAAAAAAAATCAGCTGCCCCATACATTCATGTTCGCGTAACTCGTCAAAATGTAGGGAGCAGCTGATTTTTTTTTCGCGATTTCAGGTTTGGTCCCATAGTAAAAGTTGTTTGTTATCATGAGTATAATCATGTGTTTAAGTATCGGTCACTAGTTACCAGTCACGCTATATATATAAAATTCAAAGTCCTGACTGACTGATATATCACCGCACAGCCCAAACCACTGGACCTAGAGACTTGAAATTTTGCACATAGATACCGTTTATAGTGTAGGCATCGATTAAGGAAGGATTTTTGGAAATTCTATCCCTAAAAAGGACAAATGGGGGATGAAAGTTTGTATGAAAAATCTTATTCCTTGAGTTAATAGACTTGAAACTTGGCATGAATATTTATCTAAGTAAATTATAAAGTTTGTCATTTTTAGTTTTGGTAAACTACCCCCTCAGGAGGGATTGGGGGTTGTCAACGTTTGTATGGAGGAATTTTAACGCGCGTTCCGATTGACTTGAAACTTAGTATTTACACTCGAGACCAAAAATGAAGAATAGTATGTATCAGGGTTTTTCGAAAATCTACCCCTAAAGGGGTTGAAAGGGGTAGTAAATTTTACAGCGCAGGTTTTACTGCGGGACTTCGAAAATTAGTGTAAATAACTTTCAGTCAAGTTACGGAAATATCCCAAACGATTTTTTAAAATTCCATCTCTGTGGGGGTGAAAACAGGGAATATAGTTTAGATGAGAAATCTTATTCATTTGTTAAATTAACTTGAAACTTGGCACAAATACTTGCCTAAGCAAGTAATAGAGTTTGCCATTCATTTGTTTGTTTTCTCCCAGAGGGAAGGGTAGTGGGGAGTGGTGGTGAGGAGGGGAATAGGAGGGGTGGAAAGGAGAGAAAGGGGGAAGGGAAATGGGGTGGTGAGGAGGGAGAGGAGGGACGGGAGAGGGGGAGACGCATGAAAAAATATGAAAAAGCGTTTATTAGTGGTGACAAAAAGTTTTTACAAAAAGTTTTACTTCTGCCAAACTGCACAGCAGTTTGTTGGCAGATGTAGCCCCCATAAATTTTCTTTATTTTTACTTTATTTGATAGGGGGTGTAGTGAGGGGGAAGGTGTGGAGAAGGAAACAGGGGAAGGGGTGGAGTTGGTGAGGGTAGAGACGTAGGGGAAAGCGGTGAAGGGGGTGTGAGAGGGAGTGATATGGGGAGGGGGAGGTAAGCGGGAAGGGGATTGAGGGGTTAGATAGAGATAGAGGGGTTGGCAGGTTGAGGGGGTGAGAGGGGCGGTGAGGGGGATGATAGGGGAGAGTCAGAGGGGTAGAAGGGGAGGGGGTTAGACGGGGGTTAGAGTGAGAGGAGGAGTGGTATGAGGGAGAGGGGGGGGACGAGTGCCTTTACACCTTATAGTTGCTATTTGTATAGCACTAATTCATTAACCGACAGAAATGACCGAAAAATAGAAAGTCGGAAACTCGGAACAGCACAAAAACAGGAGTAAACTCCAGTCGTGCGTTGCTTGGAGCTGATACACACTTTTTTTTGTTTGTGTGAACGCGCTCATCTCTGGAACTACCAGTTAGCCTTTAGTAATTATTTTTGCATTTGATAAGCCCAATTGTCAAGGAAGGCTATAAGCTTAATTAACATCACTCTAGCTAGGACCATTAGGTGCCAAGCAAAAAGAATAAAAGTCGAAAGAACGCTATTAGTGCAGGCGCCAAAGGAAGTTGAGTATGCAAAATATGAGGACCGCATTCTGTAAATGGTTTTAAGCTCAGAAAAGCTTGCAGATTAAGATTCTGGATGTTGCCGGAAAGTTTATTAGTCCATTTTTTTTATACCCCATCCCCTAAGATATCAAGTAAATCGATTGAACAAATGCTTGGGAGCCAATAATCATTGTTTTAGTGTCAGTAATCCATTTTTTTCTCACGATTAAAGATTATTATTTATTCAACAAAAAAAAAAAAACAAAAAAAGTTAGAACAATAAACAAAAATTTTTGATAAAATAAATCGGGAGAACAAGTCGTAGGCAGAAGTTATCTCAATTTTAAAAAGAAAAGTCCTGACTGACTGACTCATCAACGCCCAACCCAGACCTAAAAAGCTGAAATTTTGCACAGAGGTTCCCTTTATAATGTAGACAAGAAATATGGAAGGATTTTTGTTCCCTTGGGATATTTTCCGGCACCCACGCGGGCGATGCCGCGTGCAAAAGCTAGTTTCATATAAATCGGTCCAGCCGTTGTTATACCACGTTTTATCCGTTTTTTTAAAGTATCCTATGTCCGTCTCCTGGTTCTAAGCTACCTCCCCACCAATTTTCAGCCAAATCGGTTCAGCCGTTCTTGATTTATAAATAGTGTAGCTAACACGACTTTCTTTTATGTAGGGTGACTTGTAATTAGTGACCGATACCTAAACACATGATTGTGCTCATGATAACAAACAACTTTTAGTATGGGACCAAATCTGAAATCGCGAAAAAAAAATCAGCTGCCCCATACATTCATGTTCGCATAACTTGTCAAAATGTAGGGAGCAGCTGATTTTTTTTCGCGATTTCAGATTTGGTCCCATAGTAAAAGTTGTTTGTTATCATGAGCACAATCATGTGTTTAGGTATCGGTCACTAATTAATTACCAGTCGCCAAACTCGAAAACTACAAAAAATCGTAGAACATACATGGGGGTTAAATCGATAGGTATGGTACTCTGATATCAGCTCGCACTGGCTTGACACCTTAAAAGAAACACCCTGCATAAAGATATTATCGTTTGCATTTACCCCAAATTTTCAAAACCTAATCCCATCTAATTAATAGTTACAAAGTTCTTAGGAAAATACCTTGTATATTCGCTAAAACCTGCGCGAGAAAGAATGACTTGTCGGAAGGAGTTAATAATCTTATTAATTTGTTCGTTACTCGCGGCGGACTGCCACCGACGTTCTTTGTAATTAATGGGAACACCTCATCTATTAAATTAGTACAAGGGCATGAAAATACACGTGTGTGCATATCGACCAGTTAACCAAGACCCATCACACTTCCAATCTCTCCATAAAGTTAGAAGAAATTCAGAGGTCTTAATAAAATGGGAGGTTGTCATATAGTCTTAACAGAATAAATAAATTGCCCGTGAAGAAAATGAAGTAAGAAATTTCATTTATCAAATGGTAACGAGTTTCCACGTTTTGAGTGATGGTTTTTAGATTGAAATGGGATTAATTTATTTACTAATTCATTTAATTCGTATTCCATTTATTAGGAAAAATATTTCGAATGTTTTTTTTAATTGATCCATTATATCCAAAAGAAGTTGGCTACTTAAGGTTGCACTGTCTTACTTTAACAACGACAAACATGGCACCTTCAGGTTGGTGGTGTTAGACAAAAATTGGTTGTTCCATCTGACAATTTGTTAGCTGACGTTATAACTTTAACTGTAACCTTAAGGCGAAAGCGCCAGGCTAGCCCGCGAAATTCAAAATTTCTTACGTTTTTTGCAATTTGTAGGTCAGTGTGAGCTTGTATGTTGATTAAAATATGATTCGCGGCCGTAGCTTATATGGCTTTACAGAATTATAATCATTAGAATCAGCAATACAACTCCATAAGTTAGCATTTACCTCAAACCTCATGATTTCATGAAATCGCTAGATTTGAGATAAATGCTAACTTATGGAGTTATATTGCTGATTCTAATGATTATAATTCTGTAAAGCCATGTTAGCTACGGCCGCGAATCATATTTTAATCAACATACAAGCTCACACTGACCTACAAATTGCAAAAAACGTAAGAAATTTTGAATTTCGCGGGCTACCCTGGCGCATCAACCTTAACCGCCCACACTTCGCTGGTTAATGTTATTGTTAATGTTAAATATCTGTCACTTCTGTAAGACGCGTACCTACCCTGATAACTTTAAGCTGATGAAAACAACATATTTCACAGTAACCGTTAAAGTCAGCGTTACAGTTATTGTCAAATTTGACATAAACCTTTACTTTGACTACTACTAGCTGACCCAACAGACGTTGCCCTCTCTAAATTTCATGTATGAGAAAATAAATTTTCTGTATATTTTTTTTTTTGTGAATTTTTCCTATGTTTTAATAATTATTCTGCAATTCGGGGCGGAGGCAAATCCAAAAAAATAAACATTGTAAAAATCGGTCCAGCCGTTTTTCAGATAGAAATGTTGTAAATAACCCGACTTTGTTTTATGTCTAATAGGTTATGGTACAACCCAGCCGTCATTTAGTTTTTGATGTTATTTTGTCTCACACAAGAAAATGACAAATCAAATACGGATCATAACTTTCGAGACAACAATCGGTCATAAGGACCAAATACAAAGGCACCTCAAGTGGTCCCACAAATTATACCCAACAAACTATATGCTTTGATCAATTAAATTTTATTACACGCGTTAATTAAACGGCCCTCTAAGTGAAAGATTTATTGGAGGTTTATCCTCATAACTGAAGCTTAAAGGGCGATCTCAATACGGCTAGGCCTTTCTTAGGGCAAGCCTGCTTAACCGTATAGTGCGATTAAGGGCCTATTCAGCAGAGGCCTTTACTGTGTAATTTGGTATGCAGAACTATTATGTTGCTGTGGGTAGGTGCGTCTCGTGTCAAATGTCAAAATGATAATAATAACTTCATAAAGATAAGTGTTTGGAAATAACTTCACTGTCTCAATACTCACTTGGCTTGCTCTTTATCAGTATTTAATTTATTACAGATTGCTTTTAACACAGTTTAGATTTGACATAAAGGTTAAGTGAAAGCTGCATAGATATGTCTCAGGGTTCAGATAAGCATTCAAACTGAAACTCAAAGCATTTATTTCAAATAAAACAATTACAGGCACTTTTGAATTGTCAAGGGGTCGGTCAGTCAGAAAGATGAAGCTAGTTGCCCATTCCAAAGCGTAGTAGATCCCTATCCCGTTGCTGGGACCTTATGAGTATCGATGGTTGGAGAAGGAGATAAATGAAATTCCGGTGTGCAAGATAAAGTCTATTCAGATAACCATGAATCTTAAGCACTATGACGCTTCTTACATTAGTTACACGGTACACAAGTTTTTGCCACGGCGGCGCTGCACCACTAGCATTATTGTTACGTGTAGTCGCTACAAGCAGGGTACAAATAGACAGATAAAAAGTCTTCATCCTGAGTTGAAGGCTTTTGTCATATTCTCCTGTAAGATGAGCTACGTTTTATAACGTAACATAAGTACGGTCAGCAACTGAAGTCGGTTAACACTGCTACTTTTTGACATCATCTAAATTAACTCAAAATGATTCGACAAACTGCTTTTTTTTCGTTTAATTGTTAAGAGTTAATTTTCTTAAAATATTAAGTACTTCTATTCCGATTTGAATTCAATATTTCGCTTAGTAATTAAGATTAAAAAAACTGTAAGTGTTAATCGACTTTTGTTGCTGACTGTACATAACACACAAATATTAAACAACTTAATACATTCTAAGACCTTTGTATAGACACGGTATTGCGATGCAAGCAGTAATATTAATCACGATGGAAGGCTTAGTACGCGATATTGCGGGTCCACTACATTCAGACTAATCTCACGCGCCATAAACATGGGTTCCGCATATGAATAGACGAACTTAATAGTTATATTATACATCGTATATCTTTGGGTTTTAGAGATGCTAGGCAATTTAAAGGTGACAATATCATTTGTTTTGAATTCGTTCTTAGGTATAGTTGGCACGACTTTGTGTGGTTTTGGAATCACCGTATAAAAGTCGGACAAAATAGTCGCAAACTAGAAGCAAAAGTTAATTACTGTGTAGCTGTTTACTTGGCAGACAATGGTGTAACAACACTTTGATATATGCGCCGTAAATTCTAATGCGATGTCGCCCCGCGAGGTGCCGCCGTAAAGCCGCCGAATACGGAATGATCATAATAAAGTATGATTTCTTGGTCGGGGACGCGACCTAACTCGGATAATCACTCCTCAGGCGTACCCATATAATTCCTTAGTGCATAATGAAAGTTGATTAACATTATACCCTATACGGCGTCGCGTGTGTGTGTGTCCGCCGCAGATTCCGAGTCCTAATTAAGAGCGAGGGAGGGTGGGTCGCGGCCGGCGGCGGGGGCGGGGTATCGATCATCACCCGCCAAGGAATCGACGCAGGGACCCGCAAAAAGGGGAAGCCCTCATCTGAAAATCAGCGTCCGCTAAGCCGGTCCGCTGCGAACACATGTGTTTTGATTTAAATGCGCTCTAAGGGTCAGTTTAATGCGCGAGTGCGGAAACGGAACGCTTCGGGCGAGATTTGCAAATCCGATGTGAATAATTATACGGCTTACGAGCGCTTACCTACTGCCTTACAGTCATTTGCATATTTTCTTGTGGCTTTAAGCTGGCTGCCCGCTGGTGTGGAAAGTAAATATGTCCGTGAACGCTTTGAACATTGACTGTATAAGCGTAACTTAACTATCATGGATAACCGCCATTAAAGATTGCGGGAAATCTTGAAGTTTACCTTAAGGCGCTGCCCTAACCGAAACACTGTAAAACGTCCAATTTTTCTTCGTTGTTACATATTACAAGCCTGAAAAAATACACTGTATAAAAAAAAGACTTATACAAAGATATCTTAAGAAACGATCTAGCATCTTGAAAAAAAAAAAGGAGACGAAAAAACTTTTTCGTCTCGATATGCTCAATATTTTGAGCAATAAACATTCGTTTTTTAGTAATTATAAAAAAGGAAATTTAATCAACTAGAGAACTATGTAAAAATGTTTTAACTTATTGGTGTATTTTTTTTAATTAAGAAAATTAAAACCGCGAAATAACTTTCACATTTGCGGACACGAGATTCAACTAAAATCAAACGGATCGCCATTTTCAACCGTATTTGTATACCTTTACGATTTATTACCTAACCTTGAAGATTTGCGTCTTACCGCGCTTTAAAGTTAATTACTATGGCATTTCTGTTATGCATTCTTAAAATGCTTCATATTTTATACTTGCTGCTTGCTTCTTGCTTGGTTTTTTATGCTTGTGCAGTCGTATTCGATTGATGAAGTTATGTTTTACTTGTTGAATTCAGTAAGATTTTAAATCGTAATATTATATTTTACTAGATAGGTACTTTACAGTTTACAGAACCCTGCGCTTGTTGGTGGAGCGTTAGTAATATTGTTGTAGGGTTCTGTTAAAAAAAACGAATGGATTTTTATCTTCCTTGTACGATTACGATTTTGTCAATTGGTGACTCTCCTATTATAAATACAAAAATAAAAGCGTCAAGAAAACAAGCAACGCTAACAAAGCCGTTTATGAAATAAAAAACGTTGGAAAAACACTTATCGCGCTCGAGTGCAAATCGTCGACTGTCACTTCAAATCCCGCCGGCGCCCGGACAAAATGGGAAAAGTAACAAAAATAACAATCAAATAGAGCATCCACGGAAATGAGATCTGAAGGAATGATCACGCCCGACCCCGGGGACCGGTTGCCTCTTCAAAAAAGACTTAATCTCTCAATTCACTAAGGAGTTAAGCTTTAAAAATATTTCGATAGGCTACAAAGAGCCCCTCGCTCGTCGCGTCGCGGTGTCTTTGACACGTCGCCGCCGGATTTTTTCGCGAGATCTCTTTAGAGACGGGATGTCACTCACTTTGTATCGGCTTTGTCGCGAGAGGTTAAGCGCCGGTTTATTAGGCTTTACTTCCGATTCGCAAACAGGGGGACGTTTGCAGATTCGTTTTCGATGTCGCATTCCGATTAAAAAAATTAAAACCTCTAGCCGATCGAGATTTATCGGTGCAATACCGCTGTGCGATGTTTAAAACGAGACCCTCTCGGAATCTATATGAAAATGTGACGAGTGGGGTTGTTCGCCAGCTGGCGGGCATTAATTAAGAATACGTGACAAAAGACGAGACATGCACACAAACACAAGTCGCGTTGAAAAAGGTCTGGATTACGTAACCCTTTTGCGCTTTTGATTTTAAACGTTGCGTGAAGTGCGAACCGGACCGTGGCTTCTAATTTGAAAGGAGACTTGACAAATCTGGCTTCGGGCCGCCCCTCGTTTAATCGAGCCGTCGTCACACGTGATGTCGATATGAATGTTGATACAATGAAATAATAGCGCGGTGTAGGCGGTCACTATGGTTACAGGGTGGGACCGAAGCCTTATTTGAATGGAGCCGTGAAAGGCTTTTAGCCTCGTTTGACCATTTAGAGCGGGTCAGCATTTTGGGTGCTGACTGCGCTCCAAACCGGGATAATTAGCAGGCAAACAAGGAGCAGGGTGCGGCATAACTTTTGCCGACCGTTCAGGTGCTCTGCAAACATCGCTGCAAGAAGTTTAACAGCAGTTTAATTGCGGAGCGAAAACAGAAGCGCACTGAAAACAGTTTAGTTCCAGTGAAAAGAACCTGGTGGGTTATTGAGGTGAACAAGCATAATCAAAGCTACGTTGGAGTTTGAAGTTTATTGAAAATGAGAAATGTCGTACTCGCTAGCTAAGAGGAGAAATAAATTAAAGTTTGGTTAATGAAGCGAGGTACGAAGCTACGTGAAGTTATTAGCTCAACATCATTTACACCTGTTTAGTAAATTGTTTTCTTATATTAAGACCTAATATGCCAATGATTCGACCCTTGGTCTGGTCGCTACGTGCATTTGTAGTTCCAAAAATTTTTTTTTTAAATATTCTTACAATCAAACTATCAATTTTGTCAACAATCAGTAATTTTTTCAGTTTTTCATTTGCAAAATAACAACAATAAAAGTCAGTAACAAATTAATTTCCCAGCTACCTAACTACTGGATATTTAGGTGCAGTTCACACAAGTCCATAAATCGAGCGTGTCAACACCAGAGCGGGGTAAAGGTGTGGACACACTGGCTATAAATTACCGCTACTGGCGAGTGCGTGCACCGCGACGCTAATCCCGCAGTACGTGACACGTGTGCCCCGGCCCTAATTGTTAGATTGTGGTCGTAGTTTCAATAGTCGGTAACTAGTAACAGTAGCTATAATATTAGTGTGGCTGAGATTAGGTGAGTATGTTCCCACATTCGCTAAAAGAGCCTTTCCTACTACCGTAGGAAAGGCTCTTTTAGCGAATTACGGTAAAGCAATAAAGATATTCGGTCTTATTACAAAACGAGGTTTTTCTTCTGTCATGGTTTTAAACCTTGATGGTTTAAAACCATGACAGAAAAAGCCAGCAGCCAGTTTTTGTAATAAGAACCTAGCTGTTATAGAAATACAGTTATTTATATAAAACTGACAACTTTGTCCGGTACTAAGTTGTCAGTTTTGTAAAACTGACATCTAAATGTGTCGGAATAAAGTTCGAAATTCAAAAAAAGGGTCCATGGTTTAACCCTGGGTTTGAAGATGAACCTTGTTTTGTAATAAGGCGGTTTGAGTATATTGAGCAATTAATTATTCCGTTTTCTAAATCAATCTGCCTGCCTTTTCCCAACTATGTTGGGGTCGGCTTCCAGTCTAATTGGATGCAGCTGAATACCAGTATTTTACATTGAGTGACTGCCTATGTGAACTCCACAACCCAGTAACTGGGTAAAACGATATCCCATGGTAAGACTGGTTTCTGGTTTCTGGTTTTCTAGACTTTCGGGCTTCTGACGACCCGTAATGTCTGTCAAAGGGCCACGAATGACAGCCGGGACCAAGGGCTTAACGTGCTTTCCGAGGCATGGAAGAGTCGGTATGTAAAGATGGTCACCATCTACGGACCAACCCCGGCAAGCGTTGCTTAACCTGATAGATCGACCCGTACGGCTATTATTACTTAGCCATGAGCTCCTCTATAATCTTCTAAATCTAAAATTCATAAATACAGGGGTACCTAAATACCTAAAACAGACCAAATAACGTAACAAAAAAACGTCTAAACTTAAAGGTTTGAGTTCAAGTGAGTTGTGCTGATCATTGTGGTGTACTTACCTGTTTGTTAAGCAAAGTCTTTGTAAAAACATACCTCTCAAGATATAATTTTTCTTTCCTTTCGATTTAACAACAACAAAAATTATTATTATAGTTTCATACATCTTCCCGTCACATCCACTACGTACACAACCGTCTCATAATCCCTAGTGGGATCGCATGCGTCGCTATACCAAGTTTTGCTAATACATAATTGGGACCAAATCCCTATTGGAGGTCGCCTATACAGGGACAGGTTTCTTAGTGCGTGTTCTGTACGAAATTAATGAAATTAACCGATCCGAGGTAAACGCAGGGAAGAAATGAGGGTGGCGTATTTATTTATTAAGCAACTCTAGTTTATTAAACGTCACTTCTAATAAGTATGAGATGTTACCTACGCGCGTGTGAGTGTAGCTTTCTTGTTCCAGGATCTTCGTGTTTTAAATACAAGAAAATAATAAAATAAATAAAAAAGCCTTTTATTTCATGCATTGAAAACATTTGAAAACATTTAATATTTTACATACATTTTACAAGAAAATAGTTACATAATAAAGATGATGCCAGGATGAAAAAAAAGAAATTCTACTTAGTCCGTCCGTCAGTTAGATACTTAATAAAAAAATATTAGACACGTATTTTTTGCTTTATCATAAAATATTAATAAAAAATGAATTAGATAAAACGAATTATAGTTGGGGGTGTGGGCTCGCTAGTCATAATTATAACAAACTAGCAAAGAGTGACGTCATGCCACATTTTAACTCAATGTAATGTTTTGTTTACGTAAAAAAAGAAAAAAATACATGGCCAATATTTTTTAATAATACAGATGATGAAGAAAAAAAAAATTTAGTCATCATCCCTATTAGCGAAAAGTGGGTGTTCTATAGGTACACCTCTGCCTAACCCTTCGGGAAAAGCAAGCATGATGTTATGTTATGTTAAGTATGTTATGTGAAAATAGTTGCAAACTTATTGTTACGATACTAAATTAAATAGTGGTTGTATCTGAATATTAAAATACTGCTCGTATTTAAATAAATACGACCAGTATTTGTTTGGATATTATGCCATAAGAAGTTTAGGACTTCTGTTGTATGCATCAGATGAAGCAATCTCAAACAAAGACTTTGTTTTGATCTTAATATTCGTGTCTTTGCTCATCTTCTTATTTCAAATTCTAAGAAACTGAGACAAGGCAAAATACAAATTCAATTTCAACAGAACTATTGAATTTGAAAAAAGAACAATTAAAAACAAAATTCGAACCAATCAAATGTTCCCGCCAGAAATTCAAACGTCTTTTCACGTCAAAAGACTAACAACTAGTGTTGCACCAAATGACATAATAACCCAAATTAAACAAGTGAACTAGCTGTTGTTACCATCATTACCCTGTGTAATTCCCGGAGCGAGCGCTATCGATCGCGGGGAGCGACAGAAAACTTTCTAGACAGCTTTTATATGCACCGACTCTTTACCCTGTAAGTATGGAGTACGTTCGATGAAATGTTCCACACTGGAGGAATGAACGTTTTCTATGTAGGTACCTTGA
The DNA here is from genome assembly GCA_905163495.3 of Cosmia trapezina. Lineage (NCBI taxonomy): Eukaryota > Metazoa > Arthropoda > Insecta > Lepidoptera > Noctuidae > Cosmia > Cosmia trapezina. The sequence continues at coordinate 8,377,154 of LR991028.1, forward strand.
TTGACGGGTTAAAATGCTAGTGTTGTTACCTGGTATTTATTAAAGGTATTTAATGTGAGCTGTTGATCGTTTGACGTGCGGTTTATGAAGTTTGATGTAAGTTTTATAATGGAAGATTGATTTGCACTTGCTTTCGAAATAGTGCTTGTCTAAATGTATTTTGGTTTTAATTTTAGCATGTTACTTGTAAAGTGTTTTGCAACTTTTAAAGTGGATAATCATAGCTAAGACAACAGAAATAAATACCTTACCTCATTACCTTCTATTGTTATTCTAAATAATGAAAGATCATCCCATACATATTTTTCTAAATACTTTTCGTATTCTTGAGCTAAAATGTTCAATGTCTAGGCATTTAAGAATTTTCCGAATTAATTCCTTAAACCAGAGAACAAATTTCTAACCAGTTATTTCGAATAATCCTAAACATTTTGACAGGGTAATTATCTAAAATGTGTGGGGAATGATTCGGGTGTTTGTTTTTCATCGGCAAGACGTCAGAGATGACGTCAGCGGTGACGTGGCGTGCATCAGACAGTTGATAGGGGTAGCATCACTGTGAGCTTCTACACTAGGTTGCGGAAATATTATGAAAATGTCTAGGAGTGTACACTTTGTTTGTAGACGATTCAGTTGGTTAGTTCTGTGTGTAGAATAGAATAGAATAGAATAAAATTACTAAACACTATTTAGGAATCTTGTATGAAATATGTAAATATAGATCTAATTATACAGGTAATTCTTTATAGTGGATAGGTGTTGCTTTACGGAAACTTCCTACAAGACTAAGTAAGTATTAAAATGGTACCACTTATAAATGATAATATTTTAACTAATGAAAGTAAGGTCACCTCTATATAGAGGTATTAACGCTCGCTACATTTAAGACCGTTTGTGTGTGTACGCGACAACGTTACAACCAAAAATACTATGAATTTTCTGTCAGACACAACAAAGTAGCACGCATCTTTTGTTTAGAACAGCGTGTAGTACCTACTTCAGTACACCTACATAGCTTTTTAATTACATCCAAAAAGCCCTTCCACATGTCACTCACATCAACGTAAACGATACAGCGAAACGTTAATTCGTTTACCGTTTCGTCTGAATAAGAACAGGACGTAATCGTGCGATCCCGTGTGGGGCAACTCTAATCAGCTATGAAAATTAGGTTCCGCTTCGTATCTGCTTTGTACCGTTAATGTGGAATTTAATTACTATTTCCAAATATCATATTAGAGTGATGGATGGGAGGAGACATTCTTGATGTTTAATTTACCGTTTCAAGTTATATGGGATGGATTATTTGATTATTTGTGTACGCCTAGTGGGGTATAAAAGGTAAAATGTGGAGTTATTTTGGTAATTAGGTATGTATTAGAAAAGGTTTGTTGTAACAGAAGTGGAATTACTTAAGTTATTTTCTACCACAGTCAAAATTGATTCGTCTTTCTTTAAGTTTATCATGATTTGTTTAATCGAATCCCAACCTTATGATACCTTATGCGATATATCGTAAGACAGAAATCATGAAAACCAAAAGACATGCTTTCCACGATTTCCTCTTACACTATTCCCAAGTCACTCAAACCAGGATAGGTTTGAGGGACTTGGGAAACCTATCCTGACACTCAAGATCTCAAGAATATCATCCAACTAGAGCCGTCACGCACCATAGACCCCACACACTGGAGCCATGCCCTCCCATCCATCATCCAATTAGTCATGTGATCAATCATCGTGCCGATCACTCCCTGGGACCCGATGATTTTTCCCACTCTTTTGTACAACCTCCCGGGACTTGTTAATCACTCGTGTGAAGGATGCGTGCTGTAAAACCTTGATAGATTATTATTTTTATGTATTTGGGGTGTTGTTTTCAAATGTGGGGAGCGATTTTTGTGGTACCTGTGTTATCAAATGTTTATTTTGTTATGGTTAAATTAAAGAGTAACAAAAGTTTCACCCAAACATTTTGGATCATTTTAATGATTACAAAAACCATTTCATAACGTTAGTTAAATGAGAAAATAAATAAGTCATTATTAATTTATTTCAAACGTAGGAATTAGCGTCCCTAACACAGTGAAACAGACTCAGTTAAACTGGCACTTCTTCAATCAGAATAATATAAAACTCAACAAAACGACACGTTATAAAAAGATGAACAATAATTCTTTTTTATTACGCGCCAAAGTGGGAATCTCATTGTCGGCGAGGAAATAAATAATATCAGGAAGGAAAAAGAAAAGGGAAATAACACAACATAAAATATTAAGATTCACCCTGGATTGGCATCATTCTGTGGTCGGCGCGGATTCCTTGTAGGGGTGGCGATACCTACGTCTTTGAATGTTAATGCTATTTGCATATCCGAAGTCATGAAATAAATCAGCCGAGACGGACAGTGGGGACGGCTATTCATTATGCTCCTCTTTGTCTACGCGACTACCAATTAATGAAAAAAAACCTTTATTATTGTTTCTTTGCGTCACCCTCATCTAAATTCAATTCATTCAAAATCACGTAATGCACTACCTACCCACTCAGGAGCTCTTTGAAATCTCCGAAATAAACTTTAAATCACAATATCCATTTGTGAAGCCGTGTGTGACGTGTGTGTCGCGAGGTGAGCCCTTGTGCGGATAATGTCAGGATCCTCCGTCAAATTGCGCCGTATTGTGAGTCAAACCCGAGAAAAACGGAGAAAGTGTTAGGGCAGCATTTACATAAGTTGAGACAGAGGGTCTCGTGCAATACATATGAAAATATTCAGGGCCGAGGTGATGAGGCCCTCCGGCGACTCTATGCATAGCCTTTATGATGGGGAAAATATTTACAGCCGGCGCGAAAACGCAATATTTATGGAGCAACTGAAAATAACGCGCGCGAGAGAAATCTGCCGGCATTCAGCGATGATGCGGTTTATTGTTTTACATTTGATGGCTAATAAATTGTGAGTTATAGCATCAAATTTTCTACTCTAGAGCTTTTAGTACGGGTTTAATATTGTTGTTTTTATATAAAAAATGGCAGACGCCTTGCAAGTCACACGTTTAGTAGAAAACGTGGCAGTAGTTCGTCGAGAGATAGCGTGGTTTTGTTTATTTACAAGCCGGTTGTAAGGTTATCGATTGCGGGCGGGAAAGTTTTTATGAATTAACCGTCAAACAAGTAAAGAAGAACAATGAAAAAACAAACTCTTCAAACAAAAATCGATGACAATCTGGGCCAAAAACTTCGGTGGAACTTCGCCGGCAAAAAGATTTATATACTTATAAAAAAGTGAACGGGAAAAGAAGTTTTGGAAAAACTTTAAATTGCGACCTTGAACCGCTTGAACTTTGTTTCAGATTACTATTAGTGAGTTGAAGGCTGAAGTTTTTAATGGCAAGGGGTTGATGTGCGGCGGACAGTTCGCGTCATTACGTTGGAGCTGAACTTACTGTACTTGATGGGGATATTTCGCTTTTGATTAGGGGGCTATCCCCTGATTTTGTTTAATATCTGGTACACGTTTTGTATTAGTGAGTAGAGTGCGATGAACCAGGGATCGATCGTGGATGGGTAGCGCGCCCAGCCGCGGTCGGCGTCAAACTTTTGGGTCGGTTTTAATGAAACAATTCCCCAACTTGAGTGAATTTGGGTCATTGTGTACAACACTTACGCGTAACGCTCGTGAGGCACGGATTTCATTTGATTGCTTTCAGATATTAGCGGAGATACAAGTAAACACTGTGAATACTAAGTGGAGGTCCCTATCTGTTGCCGCTTGCTTTGTTTCAGCTGGAGATTACAATGTTAATTTTAAAATATAGAATAATATTCCGGATTTAAGATAACAACTTCACTGTTACTCTTACATGTAGGTATACCCTGTTTTGACAAACACAAATCTAATTTAAGTACAGTGGGCTGCATCAATTGGGTACCCCAGTTGTATTAAAATTTTAAACCCAGTTGATGCAGCCCACTGTAACACTGAAGTTGTTATCTTAAAACCGGAATATTATTCTATATTTTAAAATACTTGTATTAAATAATAAAATAGTTGTATTAAAATTTTAATACAACGGGGGTACCCAATTGATGCAGCCCACTGTACTTAAATTAGATCTTAAAACCGGAATATTATTCTATATTGTAAAATAGCCCAGTACCAGGGTACCCCAGTTGTATTAAAATTTTAATACAACTGGGGTACCCAATTGATGCAGCCCACTTTACCTAGTAAGTAGTAAAAATTGCGCTATTGTTTACTTAAATAAATTCGGAATATTACCCTCTTCATTGCTCCAAGAAAAGAGTCTTGTAAAATAAAAATATACAATGAACATTTCCATCTAAAAGGCGTCTAAACGGCTCAGCCTCGTCAATTGCAACATCGCTTTCTTTATTAACTGTTAAGTAGAACCGGGTGTTTATGTAAATTGTTATTGCTTTTTTAAGAAAATCCTCGTTTGACACGTAGGCCCGCTCGTTATTAAGGCCTGCTTGGGACACAATGGGATTTTGAAGGTAAATAAGTCTTTAAAAGAGGAATAAGTAAATTAGAAGCGACAAGATAGGAATCTCCCCTATTTTTTTTTCCGAACGTTGGGGCGAGAAAAAAGGCGATCGCCTTAGAGTAAGTACCTTTAGGTTGGGTTAGTATGGAGACCTGCTTTGCAGATAATTTTACATTTGAAGAAGAACGCCCAAAGCTGGTCTTGGAACGTTTTTAGGGTTCCGTACCTCAAAAGGAAAAAACGGAACCCTTATAGGATCACTTGTTTGTCCGTCTGTCTGTCTGTCTGTCAGTCTGTCAAGACCGTTTTTCTCAGGAACGCGTGGAGGTATCAAGTTGAAATTAATATTAAATACGTAAGTCTGTGGTCTCTTGAAGTCCTAAAAAACTCAAGCTTCTAAGTCAATGCAATAAAAACATACGGCCATTTATGCGACATATTTTGATACTCGCAAGTAAATCAAAACCTATAGGGTACTTCCCGTTGTTCTAGAATCATGAAATTTGGTAAGAAGCAAGGTACACAAATAAAGGAAAAAGTCCGAAAATTGTTAATTTGTAATTGTATCACATCCAAACAATCAATCACTAACCATTAACTGGGGATGTCCTTTTCACAACATTATCACATGATATTGATGGGCGAGTCCTATTACTGGCTGGACGTACGACGCGTTGCGTGAGCTCAGCACAGAACACGCGAGCTAACCACTTTTGGCATAATCTGAGTCTTAATTTGTAGATTTAATAAACAGCACAACGTATTTTACTTAAACACGTCAACATAATATTTCATTCCAAAGCTTGTTTCGGGTATAAAATCTGAGATTTATTAGTTTCTAAAGTTGAGTCATAAACTTTACCTACGTAAAATAAGATGTTCATTTGAAGCTTATTTCTCTGGAACTAAGTAGTTACTACCCCTATTCAAGGTTAATGACAGCTGAAACAATCTTGAATCGTTAAATTTTAATAAAGTTAATCAAATCTTATAACTAGCAATATTGCTTTGATATTTTAAGAGGTCACGTAGAAAGTCCTTTCTTTATACGATACGTAACTTTCTACGTAATGTTGGCAAAATTGACGTTTAAAATTAAATAATCATAATTATGTCTCAAGTACCTAGTCCCTCCTGAACCTTAAATTAATAAGTTTCTAATATTTGACTCCGATTATCTCAAGAAGTATCAGAAATATTCGCCAAAATCCGCTTCCTCTCTATTCCTCTAAAAAAAATCTCTTTAAGGGTGAGTGCGGCGACACTCGGCCGGTATCATAACAGCTGCTTCTAGCGATACCTACTTATTAAGCCATCGACCGGCCGGCTACAGGCACCTCTACCTTGTCCTCTGCCATTACACCGCTCATGTTTTTAAATTATAATCTCAAGATGGATCTCGGAGCCATTTTGGAAGCCAATTAAGTTGTGTTTACACAGTGACATGCTGTAAATAGGGTTTTTATGAATAACGTTATGTATGTAGATAACATTGGATTTTAGTTGGTAGGTAAGTACTTAGTATTTTTTTTATACTATACTTTAGAAAAAAGAAAAATTGTGAAAAACTTGCGGCTTTGTGTTAACCTCTCGTTTGTGTCTCGCGTAGATCCACGTTTACAGCAGTCGATGAATTAGGGCCAAAACCATGAAACCGCATGATGTACCGAAAACCATTGAAAAATCTATTAGACGGTAATTTTGAAAGTATATCAAGGAAATGTAGACAGCTAGATTGAATTAAACAAAAAAATAGTAGGCTATTACGGAGCACTTTTCTAATAATGCTCTGCAAAGAAATATGTAATTATCTAAAGGCACATACGAAGGGCAATTCTCTAACAACGGTTCATCAAAAGGTCAGAACGGTTTCCTAAACGATGCCGTGATTACGTATGAGACGTAGTGGGGTTCCGATTAGCTTCGTTTGCCTAAGGGATGTCTGGATGTGGCAGCTGTCAAAATATTCTCATTTTGAATTAATTCTTCCAGTTTTAAGTAAAGCCGGGTCTCCTGCGTGTTTTTTTGCGAAACATTACACAAAAACATCGAAATAAAGAGGCGTGGCTGAAATATATTTGAACACGTAGGAGACAGCTTGCCTAAGAAAACAAATGATTAAGTGTAAGGTTTTTAGTGTAATGTTTCGCAAAAAAACGCGCAGGAGACCCAGCTTCATAAGGTTGTCTGTGTAGAAATTGTTATTATGTTCAGCAAGTATTCAAATTAAAGTCAAAGGCAAGGCTGATTTTTGATAATTCTGTCTCATTTAATTGAAAGAAAACAAGATAGTTCAGATCCGAAATTAAATCTGTCGTTAAATCAAAATCAATCAATCTGCCTAGCCTTTTCCCAACTATGTTGGGGTCGGCTTCCAGTCTAACCGGATACAGCTAAATACCAGTATTTTACATGGAGCGACTGCCTATCTGACCTCCACAACCCAGTTACTGGGTAATACGATACCCCTTGGTAAGACTGGTTGTCAGACTTTCGGGCTTCTGACGACCCGTAACGACTGTCAAAGATCCACGAATGACAGCCGGGACCAACGGCTTAACGTGTTTTCCGAGGCACGGAGGAATCTCGTTATGTAAAGATGGTCACCCATCCACTGACCAACCCCGGCAAGCGTAGCTTAACCTGACGGATCGACCTGTGCGGCTGTTATAATGTGAACGTATATAATTAACTACCTATATCATCGACATAACTAAGTATGCAATATTCACTAAACATAAAATAATAATGAAGAGATAATGTTTTGAGCCTTGTATTCACCCAGTTATATCTTAATTCCCAAAAGAACAAACTAAACACTGCAAACCCAATAAAATTATTCCTATGTGAAAGATAAGCATTCTTTGCCATTAAAGGTAATTTACAAATGACTTCCCTCCTTTTACGGTGCCCTGAAGACTGTAACAGAGTTCAGTAAAGTCTGAAAATGATCTTACAAAGTGTAGGCCGCCATCGCTCCCTGAAGTCGCCCGGAGGCTTCGAGGCGTGCTGTGCCGATAGAGAGTTTAAGAGTTATGCAAATGTTATGGACAACAAAAAAAGTTAATGTCAATGATAAGTGTGGGCCCAGGGGGACGATCACGCGCACTCCGACCTTTTTCTTGACGCTACTCATTGGACAGGGACTCTTATTCGCCTAGCTATTGTATAACCCTCTTTAATTTATTTTGTTATTTTGCAAGTCGTTTGCAGTGTGTATCAAATTTTATTTCCAGTAGAAATAAAGTAAACAAGGAACAAAAGGATATTCAAATAAGACATGTTTTTCTTTGAGAATGGGTCGTCACTGAAGTCATTAAGAAGTTAGTTAAGTTCAGTTCATTTTGCAAGGAAAAAACAGGACAAGCGTAAATAAGGAAAAGATACGAAACTAGTTATGTATCAGAACTGGCTGGCAGGCTGCAAACAATTTGTAAACAAAGCCTTGAAAAGTTTGTAGGTTATGTTTGTATTTTTAGGGTTCCGTACCAAAATAGTAAAAACATTACACCCCTTTGGGCAGTCGTGTAAAAAGGAACCCTTAAGTTGCGACTCAGTCTGTCTCTCTGTCTGTCTGTCCATCTTTTACAGCTGGATATCTCAAGAACTATGAATGCTATCAACTTGAAATTTGGAACTGTTTTAGATGACGTTTGCCTAACTATTTTGCAAAGAAGAAAGAAATATTTTTTCTTTTTTTTTGCAACAGGTACCTACTGAACGGGGTTCTTAAAAAATTGAAGTTGGGTACTAGGGAATGTGGGTTATCATATTAAAGAACGCTGTTTGCGTATTCTCAAAAAAAACGTTTTCGACTTTTGATGAAAAATTAAAAAAAAAAATTGTTCACCCGCCCTTATATCCGAAGTTTGCATAGAGAAAAATCTGAAATTATTCTATGTGATAGAAGTTTATGTAAATATTACATGAAAATTAAAACGATGTCTCTTAATAGCATACTTTTTGAAAAATCGGAACGAAACCTTTGGTGCGCGAGTCCGACTCTCTCTTGACCGGTTTTTTTTCTTTTCCTTTTTCCCATATTCACTTTCAACAACCCTTAAATGACATCAAATAAATTCCCACACAAATTGTAAAAATCTAACCCCAGTGCTTTCAATCGCCAAATCTCATTTAGCCGAATTCCCGTCACACTTTGCATCCGATTGTCCTCAAGAGAGTCGCGAGTGTCTGTAAAAAGTCCTTAACTGGAGTACGTGGAATTAGGAGCAGGTTCCCGAAGGGGCCCGGGATCCCATTAAGAGGAGCCGAGTAATGCAGGTGTCTAGCTGAGGTTTTAGTGGTAAAAGTCAACGAACTAAGCGGACTTAGTTGCAACTATCCTGAAAGTATGTGGGAAAGACGTCTGTTTGTTAGTTTGAAAGTAGTTTCGTTCATAATTCGAGCATACAGAGTGGACGAAAGGTTCGTTTTAAATGAATGTTTGGTACATGGAGGAGATGTTAGGTACAGGAAGAGAATGTACTTATAATATAAGTACATTCTCTTCTGTGGCTCTATTTCTAAAAAAAATATTTACATACCTTAATTGATTTTCTTAATTATTTTAGAATCCTAACTAATATTATAAATGCGAAAGTTAGTTTTTTTGCTTGTTTGTTACGGATTTGGATGAAATTTGGTAGACTTGATTTGGTGATTTGGTTTGGGTAGACCATGACCTGGAATAGGACATAGGATACTTTTTATCCCGGTAGTATGTTTCCGTGGGATAATATCTGAAATGAACGCGGGCGTAGCCGCTGGCGAAAGCTTGTAGCTTATAAAATCGCAACAATAAAAGCAAGTTAAGGTCCAGATTTCCTGAAAACGATCAAAAAGGTGGTTTTTTAAAGCTGTGTATCTCATAAACCGTAAATAATTTTGACATGTAAAAAAATATGATATTTTCAAGTCCTTTTCGCATACAGTGATGGAAGCCAAAACATAATTATACATATTTTAGTGCACCAAAAAAATCTTTAAACATACCTCCTTATAATCTTTAAAAGCAGTTTATCCCTTCATTAACAATTATAATTATAATTAAAAATATACCACGAAATGTCAAATTCCAAACTGCATCCAGTGATGGATTACTTTTTATTAAATAGTTAATTTCTAATTTTATACGATTTTATTTGCATTTTTACGACATGATTCCGGTGCGCTTGAGAATCTTCTATCTCGTACTAGACAGCCATAACGCCATTTCACTTACACACCGAGCTAAACCAATCTTGGAACCAGGGCCTTAAAATATAAAGACCGAATTCCTAGCATGTTACTAGGAATTTGGTCTCGTATCTTTTGAGTCAAAAATCAAAATTATCTGAGAAATAAACCTATTTCAAAGACAACAAATTTCCATATCTATCACATAATATCAGAACAAGCAAACCCTATATCGAGCCAGCATCTCATACCTAATCTTAAGTAGCGTGCCGTAGGTGAAGTTTTACATGCAAATGAATTAATTCTTCGCGTCAGAGTGTTCCCGGTGCATCGTAGGCGATGCCTCGTTGCATTTATAATGTGAGTTCATTACCTCGCCAAGCCTCGACTAGTCTACGAGCTCCCAGTAATGGGTTCGGAAGAACGTTCGCTTCAATTATGAGTGGGATATTAAATCGGTAGCTATCTATTGGTACATGTGTTGGTGCACTCGTTCGGGAAGATGTAACATGTGTGGTTTTATTTTAGCTAAATTAAGTTTCATACTCCTCATGTGGAAATTCTGGAATATATGCACGGGAATTAGCACTGGAACAGTTTGTTTTGTTGTCTAACAGAAGTTAAACTTCATCCAATTGTTAATTTTCTGTGCAAAAGCGTCAACAAAGCCTCGCAAAGTGAAACAAATTGAAATATTTACACTACAAACTCTAAACATTGTAAATTAAAATTTAAAAGAAAAAATCTTAAACAGGGCTTGTTAAAAGAAAAAAAGGACAGTGCTTTTAAAATTTCACGAAGCATTCGCCCGGTTTAACATATTTTCCTTGAGGCATTGCGGGCTCGTGTGCATTTTTAATTTTTATATCCACTCAGCCGCGGATGACGCGCTGAATTTTTACTGAAGCAGGTCTTTCGGTCTTATTAGTGGGGGCGGGTTAATTGTACTACAAGCTTAACTAACAATGTCGCTTGTACTGTTTTTGTGTAAGAATATATGAATTTTAAGAGCTGCTTAATATTTTTTGTCTTTTAAGGGTTGTCGGTTGCTTAGAAATAGTTTGGTCTTTTGGTACGGGAGTGAACACCAGTAGTGAACTATGAAATATTTCACGTAAATAACTTCATATCAAAACAAGAATAAATCACACTACTGATTCATAGAGACATACAAAAGAAATGCGGTACCAATTGTGATCTACATTCCGATAGCATTCACGACATTTGAAACCGCTAAAGTCTACCAAAAACTTGGCATCAAATAAAATCCTCTGTCATATGTAATAAAACAGAAAGGCGATGTTTATCGCGGGTAGGTGCAATGATTTAGCGGGACAGCCCTATTTCACGGGTACCACGGGCTCAAATTGAATTGATATGTTTCTGCTAACGGTGGCGCGCGTTTTTCTCCACATATCGCTTATGATGCGCGCCAAAGTGGCTGGAAAAATGGTGTAGGGTTAGGAAAAAGATATGCTCTGTTTTTGGGGTTAGTTGTTGAGGGTGGCTGAATATTGAATATGTTACAAAAGATGTGAAGTAATTCATTGTTTTTAGGGTTTCGTACCTCAAAAGGCAAAAACGGAACCCTTATAGGATCACTCTGTTGTCCGTCTGTCTGTCTGTCAGTCTGTCAAAACCCTTTTTCTCAGGAACGCGTGAAGATATCAAGTTGAAATTAATATCAAATACGTAAGTTTATGGTCCCTTAGAGTTCTAAAAATTTCATGCTTCTAAGTCAACGTAATAAAAAGATACGGCTATTTATGCGACATATTGTGATACTCGCAAGTAAATCAAAACCTATAGGGTACTTCCCGTTTACCTAGAATCATGAAATTTGCCAAGAAGCAAAGTCTCACAGCACAAGTAATGGAAAAAGTCCAAAAATTTACAATTTGTAATTTTGTCATACAAAAAATATGTTCAAGTATGTCAGTCTGTCAAGACCATTTTTCTCAGGGTCGCGTGGAGGTGTCAAGTTGAAATTAATATCAAATACGTAAGTCTATATACCTTTAGAGTTCTAAAAAAATCAAGCTTCTAAGTCAACGCAATAAAAAATACGGCCATTTATGTGACATATTTTGATACTCGCAAGTAAACCTATAGGGTATTTCCCGTTGACCCAGAATCATGAAATTTGGCAAGAAGCAAGGTCTCACAGCACAAGTAAAGGAAAAAGTCCAAAAATTGTTAACTTGTAATGTTACACGTAAGCAAATATTTTTTTGGGATTACAATGTTAGGTTTGTTTTTGGGATAAATTCTTTTCAGCTACGGAACCCTTCATTGTGCGTGTTCTGACACGCACTTGGCCGGTTTTTTATAGAAATTTAGGTACCATTTCAGGAGAATAATGAAAGAAAAAGCGCGGGTGCTTCAGTAGTGGAAGAAATGGAGGAAGGTTTTTCCCAGGACTGGAACAGATTGGCAAAATTTTAGCAAACAAATTAAAATTTGCCGAGTAAAAATAAAAAGCTAAGTTTTTTTTTAAAGCCAGTGCCAGTTGAATACAGTCACTTCAGCAACACATCTACTTAATTTTATGTTCAATAAGAAACTCACAAAATTGTCTTTCACAATTTTACAAAATACCCCTTTCACCATAAACCAAACACTTTATTTTGCACACCGTACGTGATATGAAGTGTGAGATAGGGGTGTAGTAAAGAGTGCAAACGACCGGGCCGCGGTGTCAGTCGCTCCAATGCACGCTAAGAACATTGCCAATTTTACATATTTCACACCCGACAAGCATTGGATCGCGAACACATACATCATTTTGATTTATCGACATTGATTTCAATACGAGTTATGATTGTGAGTTTGCCTAGTTCTATATCTGATTGGCTAGGATTTTCCGTTTTGGAAACTGAAATAAAGATGAGCTTTTTTTAAAAAAAATCATAACGAGCTTTAATTTTTTTTTCATTAGTGAACGCTCTCTAAATCTCGATCTCGTCAGGTGAAAGGCTATTGATGAGGTTTACGATGTAATGAGCGTACCTGGATGACGCTTACTCTCTCCTAGCAAATTTTTTAACTTGTGCAGTTCAAATAGGCATAGGGCTTATTTCAAGATGTCCGAATAGCCACTACTCACCGAATACATTCAAAAATGGAACAGAATTTGTACAAATTATCTTCTAAGTAAGTTAATAGGAACTTAATCATAGGTGGTGAAACAGGGCCTAAGTATTCATTTTCAGTTCTGTCACTAAACATCCTACCAACAATCCACGACGATCTTTAATGCATTCAATCTCAAAACACTTTAAACATCCAGCGATAAACCAAAGCATACAAAACTTGCTCACTTTGAAAAATGTATCAGTAAACCTCAGTAAACTCTGTCCCCTGCAGCGAACGTATCAAGTGAACTACCGCACCTTGGGCCAACTGTATCAAAATGATAAAAATGTTGAGTTCCAATAACCATTCATCCATCAAGTGTCAAGATATAATCTCTGGGCGGTGGTGCGAGCGACCTGCTTAGCCCTCTCCGACAGAATTCGCCGAATATAAAAATGCCCGAAAGATTTACAGGTTTCACTGAGATATCGCTTACAGATTTCGCTTGCATTGTGGCGGGGAAGCGGTATATTAACTCAAGGTAAGGAAATCTCTTTGGAAAATATATAGTGGTTTTGCTGGAAACGAATTATGTATATAGAGTTCCTTGGAATGATGCAGAATTGTGTGATAGTATCTGATTTTTATTATTAAATAAAAACATGTGTTTCCACGGTCACACTTCGTAATTTTATCTTCGTTTTTTATTTACCTAAGTGCAACTTAATAACAAGTGTAAATTGTGTTTAATTAGTAAGTGTAAAATAATATGCTTTCTATTACAAAATAAAAATTAAATCCTTTCTACAAGATAAGTCTCAAGGAGCAATAAAACATACAGATATGCGTTTATCTACCCCAAACTTTTGAGTACGCTCTCGTTCCAAGATATCATTTCTACAAACTCGGGGCAGTAAGAAATCTGTTTGTATCTGGCATTCCGGGCCAGCGAGCGATTTAAATCTCTTAAGCTCAGTGCGACCGGCCGCGGGCACCACTCCACCACTCACAAATCTTTCATAATCTCGCAAGATCCTGCGAGGGGCGTTTTTCATAGTGTACTTACAGCTTTAAAGGTCGAGGGCGCGCGAAAAACTATCCCGAAAAAGGTCACTTACATTTTGTCCGCCATTATACATTTTACACAATCGGCTCTCACATGATCCCTTTGTTGTTTTAATTTTATTTTCCCGTACGTGTCGTATATTTATATTTCACGATGTAGGGTCGTACAGGTACCGGTATTCATAAGCAAATACAAGGCGAGGGACCCCATAATTTTCGGTTTGCATTTTTCCATCGCGACCGCGAACTCGATTTTCACTCCCAAGGGCGAACGGACGGTCGGCCTCAAAAATATTAATGAAAATTTTTACATAAATTTATTCGACTGAGGGGCCCACGCGTCGTTCCGAGAGCCGATGGGGTCCGCTCCTGTTTTTTATTTATTAATTTAATGGTATTTTCGGTCTAATTACCTGACTGAGGTATAATTCATTGGCGTTGTATAACGAGTATTTGTGGATACCCGTGTGTGGATAATTTATATAATGAAATAAAAATGGCGCAAATTTTTCCAGGCTATCGCTACGTATGATATGTTTATTTTTGGTTATCTAATTCCTTGCCGTATTAATTTAAATATTCTGATTAAGTATTAAGAAACACCGACAAAGTGCGTGTCGGACCACGCACAATGAAGGGTTCCGTAGTTGAAAATAATTTATGCCAAAAACAAACTTAGCATTGTAATTCCAAAAAAATATTTTATTATGTAATAAAATTATAAATCAACAATTTTCGAACTTTTTTCTTTACTTGTGCTGTGAGACCTTGGTTCTTGCCATAGGTTTTGATTTACTTGCGAGTATCAAAATATGACGCATAAATGGCCATATTTTTTATTGCATTGACTTAGAAGCTTGATTTTTTAGAACTTCAACTTCGACAAATACAGCAACTTCAACAGACTGACAGATAGACGGATAACGAAGTGATCTTATAAGGTTTCCGTTTTTTCTTTTGAGGTTGGTACGGAACCCTAAAAATACGAAAAATTGCCCAAATTGTATGGTCCTTCAAGCCACATTTTTCCCAATGCAGTACCAATCCATATGAGTGTGAGTGTGTTGTGTACTTAAGTCATGGCTATACTCATATAAACGTATTACAACTTCAGCCCCCGGTTTATTGAGTTTACTATAAAAAGCAAAGCATTCTTGGCTTTAACCCTTCACCGGCGGCATCAAAAGAACAAACGCAATATATCGGGGGTTCAGCTTAATTTGCCCGCTACCTAACTTTAATGCGAGTAGCCCGACCGAATGCTCCAAATTACTCCGCGATATTTTTAACGTGCGGAATGCACCCGTTTTAGGTTACGCTTACGATATTAACTGGATTGTTCGGCGGAGCAAGGGTTAAGGAGCTCAATTTTCATAGAATAGTGAAATAATTTTGATTGGGTACATTTTTGGGATTTTTTACAAAACTTTCACGATTTTTTCGTCTCATTTAATTAAACCTGATTGAATGTTTCCAAGACTGAAATCAGTGCACTGATTTTAATTAAATTTCACCACTTTTTATGGTGCAAACAAGCAGGGGTCCGTGGATTCCTAATTCGCCGCGTTGTGCTAAGACAAGAAATTTTTTCTCCTAATGAATTTCCCATCTTAGGGGACATTGGCTTCTTGCCGTGTTTACAAAACTCCCGACAAGTCCCACTTTGTTGTTTAATGAAATTATCGGTTTACCGAGTAAATGAACAAAGCCAGATTTCGCTTTTGGTCGGTCAAAAAAGGGAGGGAGGCTTGTTTTTGTTTTGCTCAGTAGTACGAATGGACTCCTTTGTGGTATTCCTCAGCGCGCCGCTGTACTTAATCAATTATGATCGATTCGTTAATTTGAGATGCAAAGGGGATTAATGTAGATTTAAAATGGCTGCCGCAGAATATTTTTGATGAGTACATTTTGAATTTGTATTGTAATTTATAAGCTTGAAGCATTTTGTTTATTCACGTGTTATTAACGCTACTTCGTATAAATTAAGTTAGTATTAGCGAGCATGTTGTTTAGTTTAGAATTACTCCAAAACTGTTGAGAGAATTATGCAATTAGTACCTACAACACAACAATAGAATCATACGTGAACGATGCGAGGTTCTGTATTCATAACTCGAATGACCATGAATTAAGTAAGTTGTGTAGGTAACATAAAAGTTTGTAACAGAAGTAAGTACCTATCTTATGTTGGTATTAAAATTTTCATAAAATGAGAGCAATTTTAACGAATGATATTTAACGGTTTTGCTAGATGAACATATGAAATGTTATCTACTAATTTAAGTGACAAAACAGGGGCAAGGACATTTAAAAAAAAATACACTTCAGTTTTCAAAGGCGTATTTGTAGGTGCCTCTTCCCTAACCTTCGTCGAAATAAACCGACGTTCACACATGTCCACTAACTAACGCCCGCCCAACTAATAGGTGCAATTAGAGACAGCAATGAAAAGAATATGGCGACCCTCGTGACAGTAATGGCCGCTCCACTTAATTATATAAAGTGCTTAAGTAAATGATAGCTAATTCAGAAGCGTGCTCGACGTCCCGTAAACAAGAGGTGTGACTTTCCACCATTGTCGGCCATGACGGCGATCTGTCACTTCCACTTCCGCCGAGGTCCTTCCCGTAATTCTTTCTTTCATTGTTGCCCTTTCTTGAAAAGAATACTTTCTCTTTTTTCCATCCGGTGCGTGCAATTGTCACCCTCCCGTAGTGTTTGTTGTGGGCGTTGATTAAATACCGCTGTCAAATTTTGTTAATTTTTCCTTCCTGCAAAGTTTGAAGTTTTTTGTTAAAAATATATTTATTTCTTTATTCTGTGTAAAAAATAAGCTCTACTTATTAATATTACAAATGATTGTGATGTGCTGTCAAATAATTTAGATTCTAAATTATTTTTTTCATCCGTGTCGTCGGCGTGTCGGTGGAAAATTTACATTTAAATAGAACATCTGCGGGCAGGTCGACCCTCTTAAGGCTTCCTCCACGATTTTCTTACCCGCTAATTTGTAAATCGCTTCGTAATATAGAAAAATTAAAATGCTGATGTCATATTTTACTCGCTATTTATATGCTAATATTGACGTTTTGGAATCGACGAAGGGACCGACTTTTCATTAAAATATCAATGGGTAATCTGCGAAGGGACTATTTAAGACTGGTAAATCAAATTTAGAATATGTGTGTGGAATATTAAAACACAGATGCATCGGGAAAATTCGGAAACGTTTCTCGGAATGTGTAATGCCAGTCATTACAAATTCTAAATCTTATTCAGAGTAATTGTGATGAGGTTTAATCTTGACGCTTATCCCATCTCTCAAGGCGTAACATCGCTGCAATTATTTGTAAGACGGAAGGGTTGGGATGGGAGTAATGCCGCAATATTCGTAAATTAAGCACTTTCGCCGGCGCCGGGCTCAGTAAATATTATTTTTTTATGTTAATAACCACGCGATTGCGTTAATAAAGCCTTACATTTCGTAATTAGCCGCCATTGTCTGCGGAGGCGGTGGAGCGAGAGACGAGGAATGAATTGAAATAATTCGAGTGAAAGGCTTGTCCATCACCATGCCTGGCACAATTTGTACGTGGCTTGTATACCTTCATTTTTTGAGGGTCACTAGATTAGGAATTTTAACATTGTAGCTTTTGACGTTGATTTAATGTGTATAATATGAATAGGCTCTATGTCGTATGTAAAATAATTTTATAGCGTACAGTGTACTTCGTAGTACTTCGCATACTAAATATTGTAACTCAAACTGCACAAGTGCGCATGCACAGTAGAAAAATCACTTAGAAGACTGGATTTTTCTGTACTTTACACAAAATATTTATTTTAACCTTGTCTACTCATCTATAGACTAATCAGTTCCGCTCAGCAGTGTTGCCATCATCGTCTCCGCAACACTGGCTCCATTAATTAATAAATTAAACAAGGCTGTTCTTAATTCCTGAGTCGAAGCCGCTACCAAAATATTTGCCATGTATAAATTCACGCGGGCGATCATGAAGACGGCTTGTCTTCTACCCTTCATCGCCCGGGCTCCTTTATAGCTCTATTTGTGTATTTTAATTACTGTCATTATATGCTAATGACTACCATCCCTTTTTCTTATCCTCCCAAATGGGTTATTGCAGTCTTATATCTATAGAGCACAGTTTTGTCGAGTAATTTTGAAGATTTAAATAATAATAATGACTTAACTCCGTCTCGGAAGGATTATTCATTTTTTTCAACAACCCAATGTTTTGATTAATTGTTCTCTTGCTGCTAGGATATTCTGTTGGTAATTTGTTTTGTGTTATTAACTTGACGAGGCAGTCGTTTGTAGCCTGTGTATTTGATTCTTTTTATTTCGGTAATGACGAGGGATTATTAGTGTCTTTCTTTATTGAAATGTTGGCAGTTTGCAGTGTCCTGTTATAATTGAATCAGATTTAAGATGCACTGATAAAAATAAAGCAATAACAGAGATTAAAATCAAAACAAAAGCAGTGCGCTAACAAACAGCTGTCGTACGCGGCCCAGAATTAGTACGTCAACCTTCTCAATATAGTCATTGTTCCGAGCGTAAAACAAATCGGTCAGGGTATAAACCCTGACAGTCGGAAAAACCTTGTATTGTACCATTTGTAGCCATCTGAAATAGAGTAGTTCATCAATTATTTGCTAACTTGCTGCTCCGTTCGGCGAAACGTCGTTTCAAACTTGGTTAGGATTTTTATTTAGAATGGCTCTAATTGGGGGAATGGACAGCAGTTTTGTTAGTGAATATATGTCTGTTAATATTAGCAAGGTTTTATGTTTTTAGCCCTGCTGGTAAAAGTGCAGTAACTAAATATACAGTAATAATAATACAAATGCCCATGAATAGCAACAATGTCTGCTATCTGTAGATACTTAACATACATTGCATGACATCTTTAAGACTTACAAACACTCAGGAAAATCCACACATATACGTTGCTTCGACGTAACATTTAGCATTATCGTGAGAAAACACACCCCACAGAAGAGTGGTAAAGATGCAAATCTCGAGACCTCACGTCTTAACGACGCATCCTCCCCGTACGTAGAAATCTCGAATCTCGGAATTCTTTTACATAATCATGTGTTGAAAATATAACAGCTTTTTAGGGGCGTTTGATAAACTCTAGTTAGGTATGCGAACGTCGCATACGCAATAATACCAAGTATTTAGCATAATCCGTTGATTTAACCCCGTGTAAGAAATAAAGATTACGTATATTAGGTTTTATGGCTGCGGTACGTCTCGGCCTTAATTTATAGACTTAAGGAACATCTTTAAAGGGCGATAAACTTTGGCGATATATCAAAATAATTGTGATACATTTTTATGGTCTGATTTTCATTCATGCCGCTGGATATTAGCATTTTTGTTATATAAACGGATAAGATTTGAGCGAACTATGTAGATCCTTTTTTCTAGAGTTTGCGAAGAGAATTAACCTATTACTTGTATTATTTAATATTAATTTTCTGTACTTACGATACCCGATTAATTGATGCTGGAATTAGTAAGTTTAAGATTTAAAATATAACAATGTTTATATTTTCCCTAGTCAAGTGTTACAAAATATAACCATAAAAAATTAGCTTTGCACCCTCGGAGCAGTGGTGGGAGCATCTTCACAGTTTTTACCGACATTTTACCGTCGCAAAAACATCGCCTGTCCATATTTACCGCATCGTTCCTTTTTACGGAGTCTCATCCCGCCGTGTTTACGACCACGTCACAGTTTACTGTTATGTCACGGGAAAAGGGGTTAATGTCAATTTTTTGTATCGCTACAGGTGCACAAACCATCCCCCCACTTATAACTTAGAGCCCACTAACGTCAACAAATAAATTATCAACGATCACAAAAACATCCCTAATACGAAATCGATGCAACAAACGACAAATGAATTATGGAAGAGCATAATCTTCATATTTTCTCAAAAAGCAGGAGCTTGGCTCACTCACATATTTATTGCCATTGAAAATCCAGTTTCTGGGAATGTATTCGTGCGTGCGGGCGGGAAGCATGTTTCCTTGTCGCATTAGGCATAAGTAGTGCTCTCTCCGCACCCTATTAACTGTGATATATGCGACAATTCTTTTCGCAAATCCTCGAAACAGAAGGGAAGGCGCGTCATATCGCGCGCTCCACTTACCATCGACGATCGTGTGTGACGCGCTAATTCCGCGCTGATAAATGATTTCACCGGGAATTTGGAATTGGAAATTTTCTGGTGATTCGTCACCGCATTTGGGAGGATAAGAAATGCACGTGTAACCGTACCGATCATTATGGTTTGAATTATTGCCGTCAGATTGTTTGTCAGAATGTCAGCTGACATTTCCTGTTATTTTCCTTGACAATAATTTTGGTCCTTCGAGTCTTATAAATAAAAAGAGAAGTCCTGACTGACTGATTGACTGACACATCAACGCCCAGCCCAAACCCTTGAACCTAGAAAGCTGAAATTTTGCACAGAGGTTCCCTTTATAATGTAAATATAGAATAAGGAAGGAATTCAGGGTAGTACGTTCCCGTGGGATATTTTCCGACATCCAAGCGGGCGAAGCCGCTGGCAAAAGCTATTTTTCAAACAAAAATGTTAATGTCAACTTTTTATAGTTTTTAGGGTTCCGTACCTCAAAAGAAAAAAACGGAACCCTTATAGGATCACTCGTTTGTCCGTCTGTCTGTCTGTCTGTCAGTCTGTCAAGACCCTTTTTCTCAGAAACGCGTGAAGGTATCAAGTTGAAATTAATATCACATACGTGTCTGTAGTCCCTTGAAGTCCTAAAAAACTCAAGCTTCTAAGTCAATGCAATAAAAACATACGGCCATTTAGGTGACATATTTTGATACTCGCAAGTAAATCAAAACCTATAGGGTACTTGCCGTTGTTCTAGAATCATGAAATTTGGCATGAAGCAAGGTCGTACAACACAAATAAAGGAAAAAGTCCGAAAATTGTTAATTTGTAATTCTATCACATAAAAAAAATGTTCAAGTCTCTCAGTCTGTCAACACCCTTTTTCTCAACGACGCGTGAAGATATCAGGTTGAAATTTATATTAAATAGGTAAGTCTATGGTCCCTTAGAGTACTAAAAAAATCAAGCTTCTAAGTCAACGCAATAAAAAAATACGGCCATTTTGCGACACGTTTTGATACTCGCAACTGTCGCAAGTAAATCAAAACCTAAAGGGTACTTCCCGTTGACCTAGATAATGAAATTTGGCAAGAAGCAAGGTCTCCCAGCACAAGTAAAGGAAAAAGTCCGAAAATTGTGAATTTGTAATTTTATGACATAATTTTTTTTTTTGGGATCCAATGTTGTTTGTTTTTGGGATAAATTCTTTTCAACTACGGAACCCTTCATTGTGCGTGGGCCGACACACACTTGGCCGGTTTTTTTTTAAACTTGTCACATATAAAGGACAAGTGACCATGTTTTTATTATCTAATCCATATATATTAATACTTATGTGGGGATTTAAATTTTCAAATATTTTAATATCTTTACATGATGGGGGAAATGATAGACCATCTATATTTAAAACTTTTCAAAAATGTGGATATGAACTTGTTCTACAAACATTCATTTGGGTGGGGTATAATGCTGCGACAATACTCCACAAAAAGCAGTTGTTATCGCTGTTTTTATTAGGGTTCCGTACCAAAATGGTAAAAAGGAACCCTTATGGTGTGACAGACAGACAGACAGACAGACTGAGTCACTCAGTCTGCCTGTCTGTCTGTCTGTCTGTCTGTCACAGCTGGATATCTCAAGAACTACTAATGCTATCAACTTGAAATTTAGAATAGTTTTAGATGACGTTTACCCAACTATTTTGCAAATAAGAAAGAAGGGACTGAAAGGGGGTCTTAAAAATTTAAAGTGGAGCTACTAGGTCATGTGGGGTATCATATAAAAGAGCGCTGTTTGCACATTCTCAAACTATTTTTTATTTTTTTTAGGCCCCATAGTTTTTGACTTTTTATGAAAAATGTAAAAAAAAATACCGTTCCCCCCCATAACTCCGAAGTTTGCAAAGTGAAAAATCTGAAATTATTCTATTTGATAGAAGTTTATGTAAAGATTACAGGAAAAATAAAACAATGTCTCTAAGTAGCACACTTTTTCCGAAATCGGAACGGAACCCTCGGTGCACGAGTCCGACTCGCTCTTGACCGGTTTTTTAACCGACTTCCAAAAGGAGGAGGTTCTCAATTCGTTACTCGAAAATGGCTAGACCGATTTGGATTTTTCTTTTTTTGTTCGAAAGGGTATACGTCCCAAGTGGTCCCATGATCATCAAGTCAGGATCTGATGATGGGATCCCATGGAAATCGAGGGAAACCCTCAAATTTTATGGGCACACCTATATCGATTTCGGTATTTTTTATAGTAACTCGTGCATTTGCTCTCGGAAAGTACCATTCCGTGAGCTGGAACTGATGAAGACCACAGAGGGCCATCGGAAATACTCAATTATATCTAAGTATATAACAGGTTGCGATTCAATTACTTTAATATGGTTTATGCTCGTCAAAATAATGGTAATGGTGACTTCACCATGAGCTCCATTTCTCCTGGTTCTTACTAGGAGAACTCCTCAAAAATTAACGGCCCTGCATCGGGAAAAGCAACATTTTGTAAAACGTGATGAGCAGCTGACATTGGGTTATTGTAACTTAGATAAATTACAAACTGAACCACTAAAAAGTGAAAAATAAAAACTTTTTTACAAAAACAAAAACTGACTTCCAAAAATAACACTACAAAGTGAAAAATAACTTTAATTTCGGAAGTCGGTGGCAAAAAACTAAAATACAGATCCAAAGACACCGACTTCCGAAATTAAAGTTATTTTTCACTTTGTAGTGTTATTTTTGGAAGTCGGTTTTTGTTTTTGTAAAAAAGTTTTTTATTATATTCAAATCATGAAGCAATATACAATAATTCTACCGGACTAAAAGACTAACAAAGCCGTCTTACAACAGTAGGATACACCGTAAATTCTTTCCCCAAGCGATATAAGAAAAACCTTTATCCAATCCAGACTAATAAGAAGCGAACACGCGTCCCAAACGCGATTCACGTGTATAGACAAAACCCGCGATGTTCCCCTTCGAGGCGCCGTGTGTGATGTATGCAAAAAGGGAATTGAATAAGGTGATTTCGTTCCGCGGGGTCGCTAAGGGAAAAGAATCCACGGTAATGGCGAATACAATAAATTTTCATAAACAAATTGCGTTTTGATGGCGGCATATCGGCGCGTGTGCCAACTCCCAATAAGGATTGATAGGGAAACAATGTGGGTGTACACTGATTGAATGTCAATTTGCGGAGGCTGTGGACGACGGAATAATTTCATGTAATGGTGTACACGTCGCCTTAACGATGTGTCGAGTAACATGTGCGGAATGGATTTTGTCTTGTGTCAACTTCAATGGGAGTTGCATCGATTTATTTTGCTAGGGGGATATTGGATACGCTAAGAAAACTATACCTATAGGTAGAGTTTTACGTTTAAATTGTCTGAGATGCAGCTGCTTGCCTTGATGATACATATACATAAGTATATTATTGCACGTAGTCAGCAACAGAAGTCGGTTAACACTGCTATTTTTTGACTGATCTAAATTAACACAAAATGATACGCTAACCTGCTTTTTTATCAATTCATTTGTTAGATAAGAGTTAATTTTTTTTTTAAATTGACATCTGTTCCGATTTTAAAGAAGTATTTTTCTCAATAATTAAGATTTAAAAAACTCAAGTGATAATCGACTTTTGTTGCTGACTGTACCCACAGCAGTGTGACAGTCAGTTGATTGCTTCTTTGGTTTAGCGGTCGCAAGCGCTACTGCTAAGCATGAGGTCCTGGGGTCGATTCCCGGGTGGGGCAAAGCGTTATTGGGTTTTCTTATCTGGAATTTCTCAAAAGCATTCCGGAGTCTGGATTTCTGCCTGGTTAATGGCTCGCACATAATTGGCGAAATGTGTATGTCCTATAGGTAGGTACACCTCTGCCCAACCCTTCGGGGAAACAAGGCGTGATGTTATGATGATGAAGTACCTACAGCAGTCTAAGAAAAGTTCTATTTATAAGTTCTTTTTCTAAATTAATTTCAAACATTTACCCCAAAAAATAATATAGGTAATAAAAAATAAAAAATACCCCACATTAAAAGTGGAGAATTTCGTAGGCAATTTAAAAGTGTACGGTGTGCTAATTTCTAAGTTGAACAAGCACACCTGCTCTGGATGTGCCGACATTTGCGAACGTAAATCAGGCGTAGCCTGCGTAGCCCTGCCGCGACGTGTCATATCCAGAGATCATTACTGAACCCAAAGAGTGGAAAATATTTATGTATAAATTAATTTTTATTTAACTGGCCTTATTTTTGAGTGAGTATATTAATAGATAACAATTATTTAATTGCCTATCTTGAATTTGAGAGGCTGTGATAATAATATAGTAGAATTATTAAGAGTCTACCAAAATAGGGTAGGTTTTTGTTGTGTATTTTAATAAAACTACCAATTAGATACGATGGTTTTAAGCACTTCTTACTCGCCAAAAAGAAGTGGTAACTTTAAAACCAGCCTTAGAATTTTGGGTCAGTTTAAGTACTAGGTAGTTCATATTCAACACGTACAGAAACGTTATTATGATTATGTTCAATGTTTTAATATGACCGTATTTGATTCCCAGTTTAATGTTCGCCTACGTTAGAGCTTCGCATCCACGTGTGACCTTTAAAGTAAAATAGTGGCAACCTTGTGGCAACATAATTCCAATAAAGTTTTCTGAATTAATCCTTACCGGATGAAATCTTATTATTATTATAATTATTATTTTCCATTGATAATAATTATCATAATGAAAACTAGTTTCAATCTTTATTATGTAAAACAACTATCACATCGGCCCGTGGTCTCCGACTTCTGTCACTTATTTTCAAAAGTAATTCGATGTTTGAATGATAGAATGTTAGCCTGTAACATACTTAGGTTAACCAATGCAACAAACCTCTACAGTACCTACCAAATGTGTGTTATACAATAGCTAGCACTTACTCCACACATACATACGTACTCACCTACCCTTGTTTGAATCTTAAACATCGAGCCATTTAACACGTCACCTGTATCTGGAAGCTCAATATGAAAAATGTTCACACGCGCTCGGCAGCGGGTACCTACCGGGTGCGGGAGGAGCCAAGTGTACCCCAAGGAGTTTTGACTTGCAAAGCAGCCTCGCCGAGATTTTTCACGAGGGCCGTAATGACTGCTTGATGTGTTCGAGCCACGAGTATGGAGTCAGACGGGATGGAAATACTAAGAGAAAGTTTTCGTCCTTTTGGCATGTTGGTCTTTTGAAATACTGATACGACCAGTTTTCAATGTTGAATGAGGAACAGTCGGAAATGGAATTATAGGCAGCATTTCAGTCACATGAGAATAAAAATACGACATCAAAATTTCCGCTCTCGCAAAGCAGTACCTAAACGGATTCGCAAACAGAGTAACAAAATGCAAAAGCAGGCGTTCTAGGAATCCGCATTTGCGATACATGAACTGAGGCTTCTCATTAAACATTCGAATACCATTTCCTGTCGAGCGAAGGAAACAGGATTGTCACAATCCGTATTGTTTGAGATCTCATAACGCGTGTAGCCCTTTGACTCGTCATTTCCATACAGAATGCTAATACAAAACGTCGTTATATAAAGGCGTCTCCACACTTGGCTAGCTCGCAGGCGCGTCACCTTTGATGCGCGTATGATTGCCCGCGCCCGCGACACATTGGATCTATATTGTTGTCTTTTTCAAGTTTCGTAATAAGGGATGAGGGTGTATTAAAGCCTTTTATCCGGCTCGTCACGCCGGCACGTGGGGTCGGGAAGGGGTTTAAGGTGAGCAAACATTAGCTCTTTTACATTTTTGCAATTTCATCTACGACGCCTCACGGCTGTTTGCAGTAGCTTGAGTTTCAGGAGGCTCGAAGGTTTCGGGGCGTTACAACTTTAACTCTTTTCAAAAGGGTTCGAAAGTAAACGAGTTTTTAATGTTTGTTTACAGGCGCGCTTAGTTGTGTCGCTAAAGCGGGTTTGTAGTGAGACACATTGAGAAATCCCAAGTGAAGTTAAGCCGTGCATTAAGTGCGCTAGGCCCGGGGCCAAGACCTCGCCGCAGACTGCCTGCAAATCTTGGCTGCATTCTCGAACATTCCAGAAGATGTAGCTGGGATTAAACGACGTGGTATATTCAACAATTACACTATATCCAGGCAATTCCCGCAGGTAAGGCTGCATATTTTAGGGGTGAGACAATATTAGCTGCTGCGCTCGTGTGGAAAATGAGACTGTTTTTGGTCCTAATTTACAATGCTTGTAATTTGAGCGAACACGTTCCTTGTTCGGAGGTGTACACCGTTTTGTGTACGCTGCGAGCATTTTGAAACGTATTAGCTGAGTTCGCAAATATGCATACGGAACAATGCACAGCGGTGAGCAAATGTTGGCACTACCACTGTTATGTCTAATGTGGTGCACTATCATATATTAATGAATACTATTGTATTAATATTGCTGCTAATCTGAGCATGGAAATATGAAAGGAAGCTGTAAAAACAATTTTTCACCAGTTGTTTTTTTATATTTTGGTATGGCCGTTCTGTAAGTAACCTAGTATGGTGAAACACATCGGATCAGAAGAATGCGAACCCCAACATAGGCAAAACCTACTTGCATAAAAGGTTGACTCCGAAATATTAAGAAAACTGAACTAGGTTTTCTCCATGGGGGAAAACAATTTCTTACTGCGCCGCTAAAGTTACTTAAGATAACGTATCGCTGCAGGCGACAATTATTGCGGTGTGTTTAAAATAAAGGGCTAATTACTTAGAATGAAAGAAGCTACGAGACGGCGCGCACCGCACGACCCGCCGCGGGCGACCACAATTCAGAAATAGCTCATAACTCACGTGTAATCGCGACTGGCGCGCGACATTCTGCATCCTGCGGCTGATAGCG
The DNA here is from genome assembly GCA_905163495.3 of Cosmia trapezina. Lineage (NCBI taxonomy): Eukaryota > Metazoa > Arthropoda > Insecta > Lepidoptera > Noctuidae > Cosmia > Cosmia trapezina. The sequence goes on from LR991028.1 coordinate 8,404,050, forward strand.
CGATCGCGCCAGAAACGCTTTTGTGCGCCCGCTCTTAGATGCATTTTAGCTCAATAATTAACTGCTGTTGCTATTTATCAATGTGGCTCCCCAAAGGAAGGTACAATACAGTAACTATATCAACAAATAAGTTCTGACATTATATTAATACCAGTTACAAGGTTAGTAAGTTTGTACTTATTTACTTCAGCACCAAAGTTCGTGACAAGCACTACAAGATAAACGGCACCATTAAACGTACCAATTCATACAAGTGTAGTGTTGTCACGCTAAAATTAAAATTATTCAAATGTACAAGGATGCCATTGGAGCAAACAAACTTGAATCTATTGTCTAAGTTTATATGAAAGCAAACGCGAGCGTCATTACCGCCCGCTCCGTATTTAGCACATTATTCAAAAAGCACGTGAGCCAGGAAACCCTTAAAATTACACACGAAACAGTGCTCTTTACCAACTTTCCCATAAGAGCCCATTATTTACGGAGCCACCGTACCATTAAGATTCTCCACATATCTTCGAAAGGCGCGTTATGGTAATTATGGGTCGCCATTTTATCTCGCGACTCTCCGCGATTAGAAGTCGCGCGCTCGGCTGCACGTCGAAATAACAAGTGCGCGAACTTAGTTCGTTTCTGAGAAGGAGCGTTGTGAAATTAATTCGGATGGAAGATATCGGGCGGCGCGATAGCGGCTCCTTCCGCGCCATTTATTGCTCGTGTGGTGCGGGTATCGGTGAAGGGGTAAAGAATATCAAGATGTAACGAGCGCCAGCCGGAAGGCTCGCAAATGAGCTCGCACACTTATCTGTGTTAATGTGGGCGAGGGTTAATTTTGTCTTACATGAGCAATTTGGAGATACCACCCTCGTTTCCAACTTACATTTGTTGTTACTATATGAGATTTGGTGTGTTATGTGGCTGTTCTGTTCCTATCACTGCTATTGAAACGCCTAAAATGACAATTGTTATATTTTATATCCTCACGATTACCCATGGAGACTAATCGTTAGGGTATAAAAAATAACTTTGAACTGTTTCCTTTCAAAGCAAGAAAAACTTACAAACAGGAACCTTTCTTCAAAAATATGTCACTTATAAGAACGTGCTCACACACATCTCACGTTTAATTTATACTACTTAAATATTCGTTAAGATTTCGTCTAGACAAAAGGAAAATATAGCCACGTCTGTAGGGTAGAATGAACGACGCGCAAACATGGATGGATAGCAAATACGAGAGTGTATTAGGCAATGAAATTAAGTCGCAATGCAATCTCCTTGGATGTGGGAACTATTGTCCTAGCACAATGCTGCATTAACTAGTCGATAGCGGTATTGAATATTAGGTTTCGTCGTATCTGCTCTGAGGTTGGGGCGCTTTGTGGAAATGTACAGAATATTATTTGATGTTCGCTTTGTGTATTTTAATTTTGTTGAAACTTTAATTGGATTAAGAGGGCTGTCGCGTTTTGTCACCTCTCTCGCTCAAATTTTTAAGAAAGTTAAATGAAAAAACCGGCCTAGAGCGAGTCGGACTCGCGCACCGAGGGTTCCGTTCCGATTTCTGAAAAAGTGTGCTATTTAGAGACATCGTTTTATTTTTCCTGTAATTTTCACATAAACTTCTATCACATAGAATAATTTCAGATTTTTCGCTTTGCAAACTTCGGAGATAAGGGGGGGACGGACGGTATTTTTTTTTATATTTTTCATCAAAAGGCGAAAACTATGCGGCCTAAAAAAAAGAAAAAAAATGTTTGAGAATGTGCAAACAGTGTTCTTTCATATGATACCCCACATGCTCTAGTAGCCCCACTTTGAATTTTTAAGACCCCCCTTCAGTACCTGTTGCAAAAAAAATATAAATACTTTTATTTCTTTCTTATTTGCAAAATAGTTGGGTAAACGTCATCTAAAACTGATCCAAATTTCAAGGTGATAGCATTAGTAGTTCTTGAGATATCCAGCTGTGATAGACAGACAGACAGACAGACAGACAGACAGACAGACAGACAGACAGACAGACAGACAGGCAGACTGAGTCACACCATAAGGGTTCCTTTTTTACCATTTTGGTACGGAACCCTAAAAATGCTTTTTGAAAAATGTAATGAATTAAAGGAGTAGTAAATAATGATAATTTAATAAAGAAAAACATCAGAAAACCGCTAAGCTCATGTGGGACTGGGCCGGACATGTCTGCCGCATATCAGATAACAAATGGGCTAAGAGAACCACCGATTGGATCCCACTAAACGCACGACGACATCGCGGCAAGCCGAGACAAAGATGGCTGGACGATCTTGACTCCTACCGAAAGGACTGGCCGACACTAGCAAAAAACACAATTGTGTGGAAAAGGGATGGGGAGGCCTTTGCCCAGCAGTGGGGCAGTACGGACTAGTTAGATTAGATTAGATAATAGATTTTAAATAACTTGGGTCAGACGTTGTGCATGTGTCATAGTCAAAGGTCGATATCCAGTCTCTTCCCGGAATTACTGGTTCATCCTAGGTTTGACCTAAGCCTTCGGGCAAACCCCAAAATAAATTCCAATTTCGGCCTTTGACTAAAGTATTTTTAGTCAAACCTAGAAGTTCCTAACTTTTCAGTCAAACGTCGAAAGTAAAATAATCTGTTTCGGGATTTGCCTAGTCGATCCAAGAGGTGACTGGCAGACTCGGTCAAACGTCGACGTCAGGGGCACCCCGAGGTTCGGTTTTGTTAGGTTCCTTTAAACCCTGCAGACAGAAATAGGAAACCCGCACATCGGGGCTCCGTCGACCTGCTGACGAAAACCCTAACCCAAGCCTAACCTAGTAGGTGTTTTGAGGTTAGTTAGTTTGACTGGTCAAACCCCGATTTCATTAAATTGTATTTCGATGTTTGCTTGACCAAATAGTTTCTCCTAGGTTTGACTCAAATTCTTTAGTCAGAAGCCGAAAAACTTCATTTGTTTTGGCTTTGACTGAGACTTCAGGTCAGATCTGAAGATTGACTAGTCGAACCTAGGAGCGCCGGAGCTTTGAAGTTTGTGTGCGTAAACAATGTGTGTGTAAACAAGTTTCAACTTGGATTATTTCCATGCATTCTAAGCAGGTATATCATTTTCGTTCTGTTATTTATCAGAAACAACAAACAGGTATCAGATTAAAGTTACCTAGTCTTCCAGTCACGATCACATTCACCACAAAAGATAAAACTGACTTAACTTATTCAATTTCATATACAGCAAAGCAAAGGATTTTCCAGTGAAATATTGAAGGAATCGACAAAACTTGGTCTCATGTAATATGCAGGGAAGTAGGACCAGCGCACTGCATATTTTGTGTCTAAGAACCGCGGTTCTACGAGCGAACTTCCAAAGCCGCTTGCTTAGGCACTTAGGCTTTATATTATACTTTATGCTTTATCTGCTGAAAGACGATAATTTGATGAAATGAATTTGTGATTTTGAAATCTTAATACTGATAATGGAGAGTATTGGATTCTTGTCGATCTGGAGGCCAATTCTCGTACCTAAAAACGTTCACAATCTCATGCCAGCGTCTATCAAATGTCAAAAATGTAGGTAAACGCTATACAATTTTTGACAGATTGAGACTGAGATGAGATTGCGAACGTTGTTAAAAATACGAGAATTGCCCCTCTGATGTAAGTTCAAGTGGGTTTATGTAATGAAATTTGCTTGAAGAACGTGCTACTACTGAGTAAAGTGTTTCACTTAGACACTTTAGTCAGTAGTGCTAACTTGATTGGCAAATGTTACGCCTTATTGTATTCTATTCCTTAATTTTTTTGTGACGACGTGGTCGACGGAATAAAACACGTTTGCATAGAAGATGTTTTGAACCGATTGAACCTCATGAATTGAAGACTGCGAGAACAAAAATGTACTCGTGATAGAACTTCCACCCATATAAAGTACATAAAATACACGTAGAAGCGAAATCAATAAGGAAACTATAGTGTACAGACATAACATAGAGCCACCACACCTACAGAGTTCACCCAATCTTACCAAATTAATTCTCCATAAAGCTGAATACACAAAACGTTTGCGGTCGTAGGTGAGAGCTCAAAGGGTCAGTTCACACGACAGGTTAGCGTCAAAAGGATTGACCGAGACGTGTCGAGGTGGGCCGGGCCACCACAACCTAGTCGCTTCGCAACCACACTCGCTTTTTGGGTGAACTGTGGTTCAGTTCACCTTTGTGGTTAATTTTCGTATACTAGAACTTTGCAAGTCGTTGTTGCAAACTTTTGTTAAAGGAACTACTTTCGACCGATGTTTATTGGTTTACTGTTAAGTGTTGTATTTTGTGGGATTGTTTTATTTTTGTATACTTTAAATAGTTGGGTATATACCTTCCTACGCCGTGAACAAGACTTATTACGAAATAAGTCTTTTGAGTCCCATAAATTCACAATCTAAAAAAGGCTCACGTTATTTCAAGCTTATTATTATTTCGCCTTTTTAACTTAAGGCGCGGTATTAGCTCAATATTCACAAATATTGGTTTCTTGGATTGTCGAGTATGACGTAACGCAACTAAACAATCCGACGCAAAAAATACAGTGGACAGAGAAGGGTCTAAAGAAAAATTTTAACCGAATAGAATAGTAAAAAATAGTTTGATGTTCCCAATAAAAAATTTGGAAGTTGCTCCACAAAAATAAACTTTGGCGTCGAACATCTCTGTATTTTCAGCGATAACGACTTTCTTTTTTTTTAAGAATTTAATAGAATTTGCACTTCTTAGCGTTTCGTACCTCAAAAGGAACCCTTATAGGATCACTTCGTTGTCCGTCTGTCTGTCTGTCTGTCTGTCCATCTGTCTGTCTGTCAAGACCCTTTTTCTCAGGAACGCGTGGAGGTATCAAGTTGAAATTAATATCAAATACGTAAGTCTGTGGTCCCTTGAAGTTATGAAAAATCAAGCTTCTAAGTCAATGCAATAAAAAATATGGCCATTTATGCGACATATTTTGATGCTCGTAAGTAAATCAAAACCTATAGGGTACTTGCCGTTGACCTAGAATCATGAAATTTGGTAAGAAGCAAGGTCTTACAGCACAAGTAATGGGAAAAGTCCGAAAATTGGTAATTAATAATTTATCTCATAAAAAAATATTTTTAAGTATGTCATCTGTCAAGGCCTTTTTTCTCAGTAACGCGTGGAGGTATAAAGTTGAAATTAATATCAAACACGTACTATAGTCTCTTAGATTTCTAAAAAAATCAAGCTTCTACGACAACGTTATAAAAAAATACGGCCATTTATGCAACATATTTTGATGCTCGTAAGTAAATCAAAACCTATAGGGTACTTGCCGTTGACCTAGAATCATGAAATTTGGTAAGAAGCAAGGTCTTACAGCACAAGTAATGGGAAAAGTCCGAAAATTGGTCATTAATAATTTCATCTCATAAAAAAAAAATTAAGTATCTCATCTGTCAAGGCCTATTTTCTCAAGAACGAGTGGAGGTATCAAGTTGAAATTATTATCAAATACGTAAATCTGTGGTCCCTTTGGTTTCTAAAAAAATCAAGCTTCTAAGTCAACGCAATAAAAAAATACGGCCATTTATGCAACATATTTTGATACTCGCAAGTAAATCAAAACCTATAGGGAACTTGCCGTTGACCTAGAAACATGAAATTTGGTAAGAAGCCAGGTCTTACAGCACAAGTAAAGGAAAAAGTCTGAAAATTGATTATTTGTAGTTTTATCACATAAAAAAAAATAGTTTTTAGTTTTCTTTTTCTGCCAAAATGTGCGTGTACTATACAGGTACACCTCTGCCCAACGCTTCGAGGAAACAAGGCTTTAAGAATAGCTTTTTGGGAATACAAACTTAAATATGCAGTTGGAGAATTGTCCGTGACGTATATCAATGTATGGGAGAACATGTTTTTCAACTCAATGTTAAGTTTGTCATTGGGATAAATTCTTTTGAACTACGGAACCCTTCATTGTGCGTGGTCCGACACGCACTTGGCCGGTTTTTTTTTTAAACTTTAGCCGGACAATTATTTAATTTATTGTGTATATTCTGAATAATATAAAGAAATATCTCTAATCTGGAAAATAAATGCACATTCACAGCATAGTCACATCTCGGCAACACAAATATTATTTTGAATTTTCAACCTTATTTCAAGCCACAGACAGATAACGCGGTTGTATGCCGTTTAAAATCGTAGTCAGTCCGCGCCTTAATGTTTAACCAAAGAAGAGAATTAAAGAGCATAACACACAGAGAGCCATACCCAATAAGACGTACAAACAATAGTAACTCGTCTCAAAGTATCAGTCTGCCAGCAGAGCTCCGCAAAAGGAACTCAACGCCGAGCTGTTTACGTGAGGGCTGTTAGCAAACACCTGTAAACGCCTTTACCTTGCCTCTGTTTGTACTGGACGCTCACGATTGCCGTGTACAATTAGCCTTAGATGTCTCACCTGCAAACCAATTTATTACCTACAGTTGCCAAAGACATTCTCACTTCATTCTAAACTCTATCTTTTGAGCTTCAAGGGTGAGTTTCAGATGGTAGGTGAGATTTGAGATGAAACGGTTATGTGGCAACTTTGTGTGCCTGGATGTAGTGAAGTCTTTTGAGTGCCGTTGAGGTGTTACGTAGCTCATGTGGAAATGTTAAGTACGTGGACGTTTGCCCTGTGTTTATTTGGATAGTCACAAAAACAGATTTGGAACTAACGTAAATACGCGAAAATTTAAATGTAATGCAACAAACTTGACTGCATTTATCGATTTATTGTAAATCCAAGCTACATAGCTATACATTTTATAAAAATGTTACGAGAGTTCCAAGCAAAAAAAAAAACATTCCATTTCACTATTACAAAACATCCACTTAAAATAAAGCATTGCGATTCGGAAAAACAGCATCGTATTTCCATCCCCGAGCTGCCCCTTTCAAAAGTCCTCAATCATGTTCGCAATGTTGACTCCTGGATATGATACGACCTCTCGACTCGACATGATCATAATACCCTCCGCTGCATCCAACAACCCCTTCTACATCCATAAACCGGCTACAAATCTTAGCCGAGCGTTCGGCATCTTTATAACTGGAGGACGCGATCCCTTAACCCAACATAATGGGCAGGTTTACTGAGAGGACCGTCGTAAAGTGTCCCGTCCAGCGCGTACCCCAACTACGGGACCCTTCGAAATTTCACGAACTATTTGGCCCGCACTAGCCCTCACTCAGCTTTTTTGTCGAGGCTTTATTGTCCGGATTTTCTGCTCACCTTTATCGTTATTGTATCCGCTCGGCTTCATAAAGGACCCTGGTTCACTATTAGAACCTCATAACCGTGGGAAAATTGTTTGAATGCTTCGTAAAAATGGTTAAATGATACAAATATTGGGTAAAAAGGCGAGGTCAGTCAATAAATCGTTTGGTCAATTGAGCAGGATGCAATGGGCGTGTTAATTGGTCGGGTGCGGGACTGTATCGAGGGCTTGCTCGGAGCGATGAGTGGACACGGAGCAGTCATTGCGTGAATGATAATTGCCCGAACGTTGGGCGTCGCATAAATTCGGGCTATTGGTGTGGAATTAAATGGATGCATGGCTTAGTACGTGACACGCGGATTTAAACTGTGCTGGATGTTTCGGAATGGATTCGTGTTGTGTGTGGTTTAATATGTAAGTCTTTATTTTCAGTGGTTTAACAATTTACTGAATAAACATAGATACTTGATACTTTTGAGTTCTTTTACTATGGAGTACTATGGAAGATTTGGTATTTCAAGTTTATGTTTAATTTTAATTCAAATATCTTAAAATTTAGTTTGCTAACCTCCCAGAAAGCAGTGGTGGCCCAGTGGTAAAGGCCGCGACTTAGGAGTTGTAGGTCGTAGGTTCGAACCCAAGCAGGTACTTTACTTTGTGTAAATAATTTCATCACCACTGCTCTCAAAACGGTGAAGGAAAACATCGTGAGGAAACCGGCATATACTAGAACCAAAAATTCTAAGACATGTGACATCCACCAACCCTCACCGGGTCTGTGTGGTCGATTACGGCCCAGTCCCTTTCACAGAAAGAGGAGGCCTGTGTCCCAGCAGTGGGAACATTATAGGCTGATTATGATGAACATACCCACACTTTCTACACAATATAGGTAATTGTATTTCCAAAAATATTTCTTCTCTATATCTTTGCCATCAGATACGTCCTCGAAAAATCAACAAAAAATTACAGCAAACTCTTCAAATCCCGTCTTACATCTTTGTTGGTCCATCCGGACCCTAGGACCAGTGCATACGTTCCCGCAGAGATAAACGCATACGATTACACGTGCGAGCCACAGGTGGCGCATAACATTTTTCAGTCGGGACGCGCCATTGCCTTCGTCCGGCCCGTGAGCCCGCGGCTTAATTCGAGACCTTTCCAGCCATTTGCAATGGTTTGTTTTTATTGAAAACCGTGGGAATTTGCCAATTGCCTGTATTTTGTGATTTGGAAAGGGATTTTTGGATTTTGTATACGTGGGTTTCTGGATTTAATTTTATGATTTTACAGCGTGTTAAACGGTTTTATCTGATTAGCGATTAAGTATCGAAACAATTTATAAGTCCCTAATTTATATAAATAAAAATGAATGGCTAAATGTGTTGCTAAGGGTATCATAACACGAGAACGGCTGGACCATTTCGGCAATTTGTTTTAGAATATTCTTTGGAGTTCGAGGAAGGTTCTTATGAAGAGAAAAATTGGAAATGTTGCCGGGAAAATTCGAAAATTCGGGAAAACTGAAAGTGCATTTCCTATAGGAATTTAGTATGAATTATTGTTTGGACATGAGAACGTCTGTCGGGTCATCAAATCAATGAAATCAATGGTCAATGTAATCTTTGTAATCTATTTTAGTAATAAAGTTTTTATTTATTTTCTTATGTTGTTGATGTTAATTGTTTTTAGAGGAAAGTACGAAATCCACACGGACGAATTTGCAGGCACAGTGCTAGTTTCGAATAATAATCATTTTGGATACATGATTATCTTTCATTAAGGAAATAAGTCAATAAGTTTAATCTTCTAGAAATGTAACCGAAAAGCTAAAATTAACACATTTTCCGAACTCCCCAGCAATAAATAAACCAGAAATGACACGTCATAATGTTTTGCACAAATGACACGCTTTACGCCAGCCCATATTGTCAGCCATTCAGGCCGGGGGCTCCAAATAATTATTGCTCGCTTGACAAATTGCCGGCAAAGCCTACGTGTCGGTGGAACAATTTGATACAATTTTCACCGCCTTTCCCGTACGGGCCACGGATTTGCATACGTGCACCCCTAGATTATGCAAATATACTTTTTTAACGTACTGTTTACTTACCCCAGGAAAAGGAAACACTTCGGGCACGCATTTTAAAAAGATTTACGCGCTTTGTCGGATCATTAAGTGCGGAACTAATTTGCTTACCTTTGAAATGTTTTAAGCTTTGTCCCGTATAATTACTGTAGGGTTACCGTCCCCGTAACGTGATATGCAGATTTGCGCACGCTCAACTGTTGGTTTTTCTGCGCTTGGATATTTAGAGGTCGTGCAAATAAAAGATGGCTACTCGCAAATTAGTTACTTTACAATTAAAATCATATTAACAGGCTACTCCAGTGCATTCCTAAAATATAAATATATATCAGGGGGATATTTTTAATTTGCACGTTTCACGTTCAAGTGCGCAACTTCTCAACGATATTGAGCATGTGGGAATCGTCGAAATTAAATTTTCTTTGTTTTCTCTCGTGGGCTGTGGGCTCTTGGCGTTATTAAATTTCCTTGTGTTTTTTAACACAGCCATATCATTAGATTGAGGGCTTCCGTCAAGAGGAAATTGTGGCGGCGAGGGGAGCGAGCTGAGCACCTAAACATATTGAAAAAATAAAAATCCCGGCTACTTATTGCGTAGTACTGGGGAAAGTTGCTCTAGTCTGCATAAAAAATAAATATGCAAACACAAAATGATTATAAACAAAATATAAACAATAGCTGCTGTACAATCTGGTATTGAATATTTTTCAGGTGTTAACTTAACTATTCTTTTTAATCATGAGTAGGAAAAATATGAATTTGTGTTCAATGCAAACATTTATTAAGGTGATTGCAATGTATAGCCCGCGAAATTCTATTTTTTTTGGGTTTTCTGCAATTTGCAGCTCTGTGTCAGATTGTATCTTGATCAAATTATGATACGCGGCAATAAAACATACGTATTTAACATTATTTAAAATAGTAAAAATTGAATTTCGCGGGCTACCTCTGCGCATCATCCTTAAAACCAAAAGTTTGTTGTTTAGCTTCTATAATTACCTTTTAATTATTTATTTTTTATTTTTACCTGAACACAACAATAACTGGAATATGTTTTAATACTGTACATAGGTATCGTACAAACCCTATATATGATTCAACATGCTCAACACGGTCGTCATAAATTACCGAAACATTTTCTAAAATCAAGTTCAAGACAGAGCCACTTTCCCACTGGTATCACAGCCGAAGCCGACGCAGAAAGACGTTTGAAGTGGTTTCGTGTAATAAGTACGGCCGCGACAAAATTCCTGGCCGCGCTGCGTTTGGGAACCTCACCTTAAATATACATATTACATTACGTGAAATTGCCCATTTTTTCCACTCTCCACCCTAGCAATTAGGGTAGCTTGTGTATAAATATTGCACGGCCCTCATTAAAGTGCGTGTTCGTTTTAGTATATATTTTTATCGTACACTTTTTGGTTGGCGTCTGCAAGGAGTCGTGGGATGTAATGAATAATTAAGACATGTTGTACACGGGAAGTGCCAGGTTTTTTCTTCAAGGCTGCGGTAAATGACGGTGGCTTTGAGTGATGTGCTGTTCTTTTTTATAAGAAAATTCTAGTGGTTTTTTTAATAAACGATCATAAAACCTAAGGTGCTATGGCATTAGAAATTTAAAATAAACAATTTTTTTTTGAGCGTATCATATTTCATACTTAATCGTTTTTTATAAAAAATATAAATAGCAATACCTATACAAATACTTAATAACTTTCAATTAATAAAACATGAACTTTACCTTGATCGGAAGGGGAGGGCATCCGGTGTCGCAAGGACGCCTGAAACAAAAAAAATAATAACATCAAAAACAAAAAAGGGTTACACAATATCAATCAAAGTCTCCTCAAATTAAAATCCATCAATTAACTACGTCACAAAAATCAAAACATCAAAACTTCTAAATTAAAAATATGACGTTGAAATTGTTAAAAACTCCCTTCCGAGATTGCATTTCAACAATTAACGCATTAAGACTACTCTCGCCAATAAAGAGCAACTCTCTTAATTAACAGTCCCTGTTAAAAATTGAGTACAAATTCAAGTAGCAAATCTCCCCAGCTGGGGTGGGATCTAGTGAATGGCCTGTAATATTTTAGTTTGCTTGAAACAAAAAGTCCTGGCGTCGGTGAGGGTTCAGTCGCTGTCACGTAGACACAATAAGCCTTTTAATTCGATTCGTCAAGACGGACGCGAGACAAAGGGCCCGGAGTTATCATTCAATGGGGCACTTCCACCTTTTCTTATTACTTCGCTAAGGTTTTCTTGTGAGGTGGACTGGGCGCACGAGGGACGAAGACGCGAGATATATCCCGTGTCTCCGGTTTGATTTGGTGCAGTTATTTGGGTTTTAATTCTATTTGTAACTTTTGTTGGTCTTTTAAGACGCATGCCTCCATGAAAAGTTTTACTAAGCTGATAATATTGGTGGAAAACTATAAAAAATTAATGAAAATGTCTTAACCTATTACTTTGGCAAATTATGTCTGCTTAGGGAATTAGGTATTCATAATATTTTCACTATTGTCACATGGGCGATACTTAGTAACAGCCCGGAGTTTGGAACTTGGCGGTGTGATACCCCCCGTGCCTCGGAAAGCACTTAAAGCCATTGGCCCTGCGCCTGATCTCTCTCCGGTCGTGTCAGATTGCCGTCCCATCGCACTACTCACACACTTGTGCACTACAATATCTCCCGCACCGAAGGCTGGTCTCCGCTGAAATTGGTCGCCATGGCTGAAATTCTGTCTGGAGGACTATTAGCCGACGTTCGCACGGACGTAGAAATAACGGATCACTAGCATATCGCGCACTGGATTTTGAACTCTCGATGTTGAGCCGAGCATTGAGATTCCAACAGAGTGCATCTGTTGGATTTTCAACTCTCGGCGCCAAGCAAAGCGTTGAAAATCCAATGTGCGATTCAAAATCGCCACGATACTTTTAACGTCCGTGCGAACGTCGACTTACATGAGCAAACTCCACAAGTTTAATTATTTCTACAAATAATCTAGTTTTATCAACCTCATCGAAACGATCTCTTATCTTCAGACAATTTCTCGGTGTGTAGCGCGCTGTATAAGTGCACTTGATACCATGTGTCGCGTGACCGGACTGCCGATACACAGCTAACAGGTTTATTTGTTGCCATCGTATTAACTAACTCAATAACCCTGGAAATAACATCAGAAAAATGTTTAAGAAAAAGCTGCTGATTTTAAGTTGGTTGGTTGGTTGTTGGTTGGTTGGTTGGTTGGTTGGTTGGTTGAATTTAGCCGTTTAGTCAACCGCCTAGCTTTTTTCCGCTACGCCGTTCAACTAGGGTCCTGAATGATATTCAGTCATTCAATCAAACAGCTAGGCAAATTACTTGGATCGATAACGTTTAACTACTTGCCTAGCCCAGACATTTAAATTAAAATTTAGTTACATTTTCTGCCACCTGGCGTTGAAATCCACACTGTCAATATGGCTGCGACAAGCCACAATATTTCTGGTGTTTCTCACAGTTTAAATGCTTTTACACAAAACTGAATCGAGGCACCCCGACTCCACGTAGTCTTTTGGCTGCTACCCCTACAGTGTAGGTACGGTATGGAGCTCACATATATGCAATAAATTCTACCAGATACTTGATATCGCCTTTGCTGACAATATACAAAAAAATCGGTGCAGTAATTAGGTCAAAAAGTAGAGTTTTCATTTTGAGTAAATTTTGAGTCAGTTTAAATGAAATCAAATCAATTAGTCAGTGAGTGAATGAACTTGAATCCTTGAACATGCGTGCAAACAAAAAAAAAAAAACATGTTCGGCGAAGAATCGATTGGGCACTATGGTGCAACGCAGCTCGATTGTCTAAATAGAGTGATTTCTTTTACTGAATTTATTTTGATATTTATTTTGTTTGAAAAATTTACTTTTTTAATTTATGGTTTTTAATTTAATATTTAATTTTGCTATACTTCTGCGGACCAGTATTTGCTATGGTTTGATTTATTACACATGTTCCAGTTCCAAACTGTATAAAAAAATATATATTATATAAAAATCCAGAGGCACGAGAGGAGGGGAGGGCATCCGCCGCCCGCTACCCCATGCCTATGCTTTGTTACGTAATGGCTAAGGGAATGCACTTCCCGCAGCGCCGGAGACGTTGCAGAAGCAGATGGCCCTATTGTATAAATGGTCTAAGCATCAGCCATCAGCCAGTTCATTAAATGTTGTATTAAACGTATCGGCTGAATATCATTCAGGCCGCTAGTTGAATAGCACCGTTTAGTGAAAAGGCTAGGCGGTTGACTAAACGGCTAATTTACACCAGTTGGCTGCGACATTCCTTTCTAAAGCTATATAAGTTTTCTACTTGAATCTGCCATACCTACCATCTTCATGTTTTGTAATATTTTTCTAAGTAAGTTTATATAATGATACTTTTGGAACAAATCAATGTAAGGTATCAGTATCAATTTCTTACTAAATATATTAATCTAAATCCTCACATCCACACAGAAAATACTGACTCATTTTTTTTTTACAAAGAAGAAACTATCGCGTTATTTACTGACCAATACCGTAATATCCCTGTCTTAATATCTCTGACCTCGTGTGTACTTTGCAATGGAAGTGCATTTGATTCCTTGCGTCGTGACCCGACTACGGATTCGAAGCTAACAGCTTTATTTGTTGCCACCTCTTTAAACTCTCCCTAAATCAAAGGAATTGTATTTATTTTAGCTGGCTTTGAGATGTTTATTGATAAAGGCACCCAATGCCATTTTGTCAGAGGGTTTGCAGAATATTGTGAAAGCAACTTTTAAGTCTTGCGAAAATCATTTTAATGAAGGTTAAATAAAATTGTAATGTACCAGCGTAAATATTTTGAAAAGCGATTTTCTCAAAAGTGTTAATATCGTGTTACGAGCATAGTATTTTCAAAACCGTATGGTTTCGAAATTATTATTTCGAAAGTATTATGAAATACATCTTTTTCTCAAAGCAGTAATCGTTATTTCACGAGAAAATCGCTTACTTACGCAAAATTTAAGTGTAAGGTATTTATCCTCGTGACTGTACCTATCTAAATAAAATGTCTATTATGAAGTATTTGAAAATCAATCAACTCAGCCTATCGCAGTCCACTGTTGGACATAGGCCTCTCCCAGTCTGCGCCACAACACCCTGTCCTCCGCCTTCCGCATCCAGTCTGTCCCAGCCACTTTCTTCAGGTCGTCGGTCCATCTAGCTGGGGGGCGTTCCACACTACGCTTACCGATACGCGGTCTCCACTCCAGGACTCGTCTGCTCCACCGGCCATCGGTCCTTCGACAAACATGGCCAGCCCACTGCCACTTCAGTTTGCTTATTCTACTAGCTATGTCGGTTACTCCGGTTCTTTTCCGGATAACTTCATTTTATCCTTCAAAGAAACTCCGAGCATAGCCCGCTCCATAGCGCGCTGAGCGACCTTGAATTTGTGGACCAGCCCGAGTGTAAGTGTCCACGTTTCAGCACCGTATGTCATAACGGGCAGGATGCACTGGTTGAAAACCTTGGTTTTCAAACATTGCGGGATGGGTGACGAAAAGACTTGACGAAGTTTACCAAACGCTGCCCAACCCAATTGGATCCTTCTGTCGGCTTCTTTTTCAAAGTTGTGTCTACCGATTTGAATATAACGTTTCGATATTTACTATTTTAGTAATTTTATTTTATTCCTTCCAAGAATCAAGAATTATTTAGCAGAAAATACAGATGTAAGTACATCCAAATGATGTTCTGGAAGCCAATTTTACAAAATAGTTATAGATTCCTAACACGAAACAAGGTGTATCTCCATTTCACATTAAAACCCAGGCAGGGTAAATTAAACAATTTAATAATATAGGCACCTAAGGTACACATATATAAAGCACTAGCCGATATCAAGTAAAAAGGGGTTGGAATCCCACTGTCTGGCGGCATAATTACCAACCAGGCATTAAAGATAAAACCGAGCCCGGTAAATTGAAATGTGAGGTTAAAATTGAAGGTAGCCATCATGTTCATGTTGACAGACAAGCTTCTAGTTAATACACTGGTATTTTATTCAAAATTACTGTACGATCAAATAGCAGAATTATTAATTTGGTTGTTTTTCGTAAGGTTTTTTCGAAGGGTGCCATACGGAACCCTGTTACTAAGCCTCCACTGTCCGTCCATCCGTCTGTCTGTCAGCGGGCTGTATCTCATGTAGCGTAATAGGTAGACACTTGATTTTTTTACAGATTGTGTATTTCAATCGCCGCTATAATAAAAAATAATAAAAATTAAAGGCTCCCATAGGCTCCCACAGACTCACATACAAGAAAGGTGTTTTTACCCGACTGCGCCAGAAGGAGGGTTATGTTTTTCGAGAGTATGTATGTATGTATGTATGTATAATTGTTTGGCACGATTCGATTTTAGCTTGAGAGGTGTCGTTAGATTCGTATTTACTGTGAGAGTGACACTGGTACTTGTATCAAAATGAAAAAAAAAAAACAAAATGGCGGATTTTTGGCGCCAAACTAAGTCTTAGAATTTTTTTTTTTCTCTTAAAACCCGTCGAGTGGGGTATCAAAATAAAGGGTTTTAAAAGGTGATTACAAAAATATACACAACTTATATGGTTAAAAGTACCTCGAAGTGACAAATCTTAAAAAACACGTACAATAAAAACGTTTGCGAAATCTTTCACATATTTTGTAAACTAAAATTCTGGAAATAAAAAAAAGTAAAAAAAAAAAATTAAAAACCTGACTGCGGTAGAAGACTTACGAGTAAGTTTAAAAAACCTGAAAAGCTAAAAACAAGCCCATTTTAAATTAAATAAAAGTTGGAAGCAGGCGGGACCCATTCCATTTTTATATTTCCAAACACAAACGGGTTCACCTGCTTCCAACTTTTATTTAATTTAAAATGGGCTTGTTTTTAGCTTTTCAGGTTTTTAAACTTAAGTCTTTTACCGCAGTCAGGTTTTTTAATTTTTTTAATTACTTTTTTTAACATTAAGTATTTAAAAAAAAATATTGTATGGTGGTACGGAACACTTCGTGTGCTAGTCCGACTCGCACTTGGCTGGGTTTTTTATTTACTTATGATTTTTCTGGGAAGTGATTCTTGAACTTCATGATACTTTTTATTGTCAGTTGTAAAAATGACTTTGTTGTCTTTCTTTCTTTTCATGTGGTGAGTGACTAACCTGGTGTTAAGTTATAAAAGAGTTTTTATGCCGCCCATGGGCCTCTGACTAGAAGGACAAAAACAGGTAAAACTTAATTGGCTGGTATCTTAGTTATTTATGAAAGAATTTCATTAATAAAAAATAAATGATGTATTGTACTAAGTTTTCATTAGGTGGTGGAGAAAATAAACATTTTTATTATTTATTTATTATTAAAATATTATTGACACGATAATTCGAGCGTATAAAATTAATTTGATTATTTTTGGTCCTCAAAATTATTCCATAAAACCTGAAAATACAATTTTAAATATTTACAAACAAAATCAGTACAAGAATTTTATGGTCTCTAAGTCTTCGTCTATGGGTGCAGGAATTAACAGAAATTAAGGAAATCGTGGAGGGGGCGAACTAATAGCAGCCGTTTAATTAAATGAGCTTCGACCGAGATTGGGGCAGATGCTGATGCAAAAATTTGGAGGTCACAAATTGAAGGCAGTGGGTAGTACAGTCAGCCTCAAACTGAGGTATATACATCGGCAAGAATTCATTTGATTGTCTACAATTTGCGTACAATAATACTGTCTCAAAGTTTAGCTACAATTAAGGAAAGTTTTAACTATGAATGTAGATGGCTATACGAGTAGGGGAAGACCAAAGAACGATGGTTGTACTGTGTGTAAGATGACATGGCTAGAAAGGGAGTGACTACCGATATGACGACTTGTAGAGTATGTATGAAAAATACATCTTATGGTAAGGGCAGGAGAATGATGATGATAAGTACCCATTAAGTAATATGTTTTGTGGCTACATATACATTACAATATTATGGTTAAAATATTCCAGACAATCAAATGAATTCTTGTAGATGCATACATTTTTTTGAGGCTAACTGTACCTACAACTTTTTGAATTAAAATGTTATAATGTATGGTCTACATTTTTCTTGAATGAATGCACATACAATGCATTAATACTCCTTTTTTCGGGCAGTCGTTTGAAAGATGTCGCATGTCCTACTTCGTACACATTCGAGAATTGCATTAAGTATATTTTTACTCCATTTATTTTGTATTGTTAGCGATTTCGTTTGTAGGAGCTAATCTCGAGAACTTCTGAATGAACTTAGACCGTTTCCTGGGGAAGATCTTAGTCTATTAATTTTAAGTGGGAAATTCTGTTGCAGCTTATCTATACATTGGCAACAAGCCAGTGTAAAGATATAAGTAGATGTTTCAATAAAATGTTTCAATAAAATGGTTTTACCATGACCTGAATGCTTCGAATTTTTACATACTTAATTGTTTTTATTCATAGAACTAGCTATACTTACAAAGACTTACTTACTACTCAAAAGCAGTGGTGCCCCAGTGGTAACGGCTGCGATTTTCGAATTGTTGGTCGTGGGTTCGAAGTGTTTGAACCCAGGCAGGCGCTTTACTTTGTGTAAATTATTTCATCACCACTGCTCTCAAAACGGTGAAGGAAAACATCGTGAGGAAACCGACATATCCTAGAACTAAAAATTCAAAGACATGTGACATCTACCAACCCGTACTGGGCCCGCGTGGTGGATTACGGTCCACTCCCTCTCACCGAGAAGAGGCCTGTGTCCCAGCAGTGGGAACATTATAGGCTGATTATGCTATGCTCTATAACTTACATCGCAGTATTATGTCTTATCGTTTATAATTTAATCCAGTCCATTTCTCGTACATAAAAATAAAATCTAGTTTCTCTCTTATCATTATGTAGCTTTGTACTCCTAATTATAAATGATGTATCTATCTGATGTATATAATTATAGAATTATATTTTTCAGTATGTACATAAATTATAGTAAAATAAATAAATAAATATGTCGCTAACGTTAAATTAAGGTTTACATTAGGTCGAAACTGATTTGGAATATTTTTAGTACGATAATTGGCGTTCTGATTAATTAAATGCACTGTACATATTTCCTAATGTTTTCTATTTATCATTTAGCACTGAAGGCTCATTAACAAATACCATAAAAATAACTCAGATTTTACATAATGAATCGCAAGTAACGTTCATCATAATATGGAGAGTTTTGCTAAAAGAGATCGCTTTAATTAAGTAATGGCTCGAATGTTAATTACAAAGGCAGGGGTGACAACTGCACGGTAATCACTACTGATCTATGAGCTTTGTTTTTGATTCATTATGTTTTTGTATTATTTGTTTCTAGCAACCCTAGGAATAGTGTTTTGAGTTATAAAAAGCAATTAAATGTTACTGAACGAATAAGTACTTATGGTTTGATTTGTTTTTTTTTTTGTTGAATAAATGAATTTTTCTGGAAGTATTTTTGGACAGATTGTATTTTGCAGTAGGTATATGTTTTCTAAAATTGTTTAATACCGAGCACCTATAAGCAGAAACACCGTATCGTTTCGAAATGTTAAAGCTTGGCTCGGATTTCACAAGAGACTATTTTTCGAAATACATCATATTAAACAGTTCAAAGTGCAATATTTAAGTGACAATATGACGTCACTGCTACCTCATACGAAAACGAGCAAAACATGCTCACAAAAAATCATCAAACCAAAGTTGAAACAATAGAAAAAAGTCCCGAAAATAAGGAAACAACAACTTTCAAAATAAAAATAATCACATTAATTATAATCTAATGAAATGGCCGTTAAATCACGCTAATTGTTCTCCAGTTTTTATTTTGTTCCCCATTTTTTGTTGGCAAAAGCTGCTTGAATGGAATTCTTTTATTCCACAAATGGCCTGTTTACTAACAACCACAGACAAAAGACCAGAAATTATATACCGGCGATAAATTAAGGATGTAATGAAAAACATTTTGTAGATTAAAAATTGTGAAAGAGTTAAATTCTGTCTATTTTGATTTACGTGCCTAACATAATGTTTTGTAGTCGGTTTGTGAATTTGTAACGTGTCAGTTTTTTTTAAATATTTCTATTGGATTGCCTAAATGGTCTCGTATTTCTAGTTTTCGCAGTATTTTTTAAATAGAAAGCAATCAATTCTTAGGTAAGGTGTAGCTAATAATCTTGGCAAGAGGGTGTTTTGTATACAATGAGGAATTCTTTTCTAAATAAAACATTATCATCAAGTGTTCCTTTAATGTAAAAACACCACTGAAAAACCGTCCGTTTGATCGTCCCGGCGGATGTGGCTGTGTCCGGTGGCATTGTCCCGTCCCGGCTCATCTTCTTAATTGTTTTCTTTGCTGAAGCACTCACAGCACAATGGCTAATGATGCCGCAAGCCGCTTTGATCATCGCGTGATCGTGTGTACCAATTCTGGTCACATTACCTTAATAGGGCAGCCAAGTTTCGTTACTTTTGCCGAGTTTAGCCGAGTTTGTGGCCAAGTAGTGCTGAGTTTCAGTTCGAATATAATTCTATTTAGATCTATTGTTCGGAAGTCTTGCGTGACCAGCGATAGGATTACCTTTCAGATTCATCGCCCACATTCGCTTGGTCAACCTTCCTGCGTATGCGACCGCGACCGGTAGTGGCCATATTTCAGCCCTGATAACATTTCATGGTTGTCAAATTATTCCCATAATTTCTGTTTATCTAATTTGCGCATGTGAACCCTTTACAAAGATCCGTCCAGTCACGTAGGTCGAAGACACGTGACATTTCGAGAACAACGGGTACAAAACAGAATTACGACGCAAACGCGTTTGTGTGCGGCATCGAGCTGTTTGTGTGTGTGTGTGCGTGCGCCTGAATTAGACGCGAAACTTTCAAAGTTTTCCCAAATTTGTGCCGCCCGCGCCCCTCCGCCCCCTCCGCTCGTGGATCGATAGCGGGCGCCGAGCGAGCGACTCCCAGCCTCATGAAAATACCGGACAACACTTCGCCTCAGTATTTACCATGACGTGTTTTGTGGCGAGAACGCAGTTATCTCTACGAATTTTAGTGAGTCTTCGTGATTTGATAGCTCTCCAGTATTTTGTGTAGCTGGTATTCGAATGCTGCTGACCTATATTGTACACGTTTTGTAAGAGCAGGAAATTGGGGGCTTGTTTTTGTAATTTAATAAGGCTCTAAGGCTCTATAACAATGTGCGAATGAGGAAAAGGAGGGTAAATTTTTCGTAACCACTTATGTAATATAGTTTTAACCGAGTTGTAGTTACCAAGTTTATGTTACTTTAATAATGGTGCGTATTTCTTGGGCTTCTTACCTTCGCAAATTCCATAATTCCAGGGCCGCAGCACTGGGAATAAGACGGCGTCGCGTGAGTAGGCGACCCATGCCAACTGTCACCGAGCAAAACAAGAGCGACAACTGAAAATTGGGCGCGCGAGGCTTTTGCCATTGTTTGTCATTAATTGAGGGCTTTGCGATGATCTTCGTGCTGAAGGCCCTCCGCGCGGCCGAGGGTGCACTCCTGGGACATATCGGCCGCCAATCGCGATGACAGCGACCCTCCGGCCTCGAGTGGACACTCACTAACTCGAGGTGGGAAAAACTACCGGCTGACACTACTTAACGAACGGGGCACGCCCGGGAATTTTCTTGAGTGCTTGTTAATGTTTTATGGGCGGAACTTTTTCAAAGTAGTGCGTAGATTGACGCCCTAAGTACACCTACATAATTTAACACGTTTCCCCTCGGACGTGTGACTCGTTCATCGATTCCGTTATCGTTCATAAACAATGCGTTCATAAGTGGCTCGCTCGCCCAGCCCTTACATCTATGGTTAATTTTGTCGTAATAAAAATCCAATCTCGGAAATGGCTATAAAAAGCGGAACAGAAAACTTTTCTGATTTATAACAATTAATATTTGAAATATTGACAATATTAAGGGAAATGGCCGACAGCCGACAAATCATATGAAACCGCCCCGGAAGGAGGAAGCACTGGCCCGTTGCTCTGGGAGTTTATTTGGAAATGGAAAGTCTAAAAAATAAACGACAGCGAGTGCGGGGGAATGATTTATACCGAGCGGCTAGTGCGTTCGATTATCGAGATGATATTTCTCGATATTAAAGTGTTGCCAAGAGGACTGCGGACAATATGACCCGAAGAAGATTTATTGAGCAATTCAAAGTGACGTCGACGCCCGTTACGATTATTTCATTATATTGTCGGCGCCGTAAAAACGGTTAGCGTTTTATTTTATTGCTGGTTCGCGAACGAATTTTTATTTCAATATTTTATTGCGTTGTAAAAATGGAACTGCAGTCGATTTTGCTTTGACAATTTTGAGCGCAGCGCCTCTGGAGGCAAAAGTTGGTTGAAGTTGTAGCTTTATACGGTACACGAATTGTAAACATGTTTGAGCAGATATTTTGTGAAATATGTTTCATATGTGTACTGTATGTAGGTACCCATGTTCTGTAAAGAGCAAAGGTTCGACATGTCGCATGATTTGTGCGTCTCGCGGGTACCGAGGGTCGCACCCGTGTCAGGCACACGTGCTGTGCCTTACGCAACGAAAAAACTTACTCGAACAAATGAAGAAGAAATCGTATAACGTAAAATCGTATAAGAATCGTACAGAAGAAATTCTTGATGTTAAGTAAATGCATCCTCACAGGTTTCATAAACAGTTAAAAAGTTGTTACGAAACTTGTAAAGTTTCTCTGAACGGCTGTTAGCACCAGACCTTACAAAACCTCTACTCGGTTACTAACCAAAAATAACTTGTTTTATATAACAGAAACTTGAAGGTTTTTGAGCACCTTGGAAAAACAATAAAGTATTGTGTTGGTAATTTTTACACGGGAGGGTAGGTAAATTGCGTAAAACTTACAGATTGGGAAACGACATTTTTTTGAAGTGAAAACTTCTTTAGGCGCGTTGAGCGATTTTTGGTAGGAGGAAGTCTTGTACGGGTTCGTGTCACCACGTCACCGCTACACCGCGACACCCCAGATACGGTGACATGCTATGCATAGGTTTTTACTTTCTTCGGGAGTCCCATGCCTGCCAATAATGCAAATAACGCCTCAAGCATTAAGTCCGCCTTTGTACAGTATTTTTTACTTGTGCAAACACTTTTTTCGGTCTAGCTTTCATTCGCCTAGTGTGCATACTAGATCTTTCTTATATCTATGCTGCAGACACAACATAATAATCCCTTCAATCCACCAAATCCTATACAAAAATCGACCTAATTGTTACATCAATACACCATGTCTTTACCCCAGCTTATTGAATAACTGCATGAATCACGTGCCACGCTCCAGCGGGCCCCCCATACGTTTTGTTCGACTGTTTCCCGACTTCGGCTTTCCGCTATACGGTCGCGGGTTCGACGCTTTTTACTATAATATCGGTGACATGTCCGAAGTATCGATACGGTAGGTAGGTACTTTGTCATGATAAGTTCTGATAGCAAATGTTTGCTACGGTCTAGGGATCAGTTTTGGGTTGGGATTTATTGAATTAAGTAAGTAATAAATGTTAATAAATAGTATGTGTGAGCTTTCTCCTGAAAAACTTTAATTTATAGTTTATTAGGTACTAAAGTTTATTTATGTTTTACTAGCTTTTGCCAGCGGCTTTGCCCCACGGAAACTTATTACCCGGATAAAAAGCATAGCCTATATTCTATTCTAGACTATAATTTAATTCTGTGCCAAATTTCATCGAGGTCCTTTCCGCCGTTCTGGCGTGATTGAGTAACAGACATCTATCCAACTGTCGCATTTGTAATATTAGTAGGAAGTAGGATTTGCTTCAAATAGCAATAAAGCACAAATTAACATGACACCAGAATTATAAATCACATACCTACCTGTATTATTGAAATAGGTACGGTTCACAACGTGATGCTGGCAGAATAGTAATGTAAAAAAAAGGTATGTTCACAAAGCTTTTCTCCAACACCCATGCCAATTGAGACTACGTGGGCACCAGAGTATGGCGTACAAGAGTTGCAATATTGCACAAAATTATCTTAATTCCAATTTAAAATTACCCAACACGCTTACAACTCATTAAAACACCTATTCTTAAACTGCGCTGAAATTCTAAACCATACAAAATCAACTCACGATTGTCATTGTAGCGTTATCACTGCATTCAGGCGGGCGCACACTGTACCAAACTTATCCGTTGAATGGATCGTGTCAGAGCTGAATTTGTAAAGAGTAGACGTGTGTCGCATGCATCGCCACGCCTTATCTTCGCTCTTACTCAAGTTCTCAACGGCCACTGAATGGCGTGCGCTGCATAACGGAACTCAGATTAGACATAGAAACTGGGAAACGTCAAAAGTGAACGGTTTTTGTTTTTAGGTGAATGTGCGGAGCGTGTGCGCTACGGTTAAGAATAGGACCCTTGTGTTTTCATATGGGTGGCGTGGGAAGCGTACGAGATACGAGATATGGACACACATACAGCAGTTTCCATCAATACCAATCGGTTTGTCAAGTGTGATGTTTGAGCATAATTCTGCCGTCCGCTTACTAAAAGGCCGTTAAGTGATTAAACCTGATTTTGAGTTACGGCCTAAAAGGTGGAAAATACTGTCCCTTGAATTTGATTAGACATACAGCTATGTTTAATAGACCAAAATACTTGATAGCTGTTAAGCTTTCATTGTATGGGTTTTAATGCGTGCTAAGTGACATAATATTGTTTTAAATTAAGGTTTTGTGTTTTTGTCATGTTTTTCTATTCCATTATGGGACCTCTTACAATACTAAAAAACGGCTGGTTGTTATACAGCCGTCTTATAGGGTTGTAATGGAATTGTAACCGCCATACATTTACTTTGTACAAAGCTAAATAACAGTTAAATCACTTAACCTTCTTTTTAAATTGTAAATCAATTGAAACTCAGTGAACTGCTCTTGTGAAAAAACGTTATTAGACTTTAACTGTCTATGTTATTGTTTAGATAAACTAATAATATCCAGATATATGATCTAAAATACAGTTTCTGAATAATAATGTGCACAAAAACTGTCTTTTAGTGTAGGAATTACTGGCTAAAACATAATGCTCTAAAGTCAAATGGACAACTATGTGTAAGATTTTGGCCTAGTTTTTTGTGCCTTTAAATTTGTGTTTTTTAATATGTGTGCATGTAAAGTGTGACTGATAAGGTAGGTAATTAAAATAAAATATAAACAACCTTCTAGCGGATTTCGCCAAGGGAAAATCCTTTCTTTGCAGGGGGGGGGGGGGGGGGGTACTGAAGCATAATTAGTCGATTACTAAAGACGACTATTATCTATGGTATCTCGACTCTTATCTCATTCATCATAATTCTCCTGCCCTTATCCCAATCTATTTGGGGTTGGCGCAACATGTGCTTTTTTTCCATACTTCTCTATTAGTCGTCATCTCGGTATTCACCCCCTTTTAGCCATGTCATCTTTCACACAACAGTCCATCCATCGTTTATTTGGTCTTCCCCTACTCTTATAGCCATCGACATTCATACTCAAAACTTTCTTCCGCATCACATGCCCATTCCATGATAACCGATTTCCGCACAACTTTTCAGTTACTGCTGCCACTTTCAAACTTCCTCATACTCGAATGTACTCATTTCTAATTCTAACCATTCGTGTAACATCACACATACCTCTTAGAATTCTCATCTCAGCTGTATGCAATTGCTTTTCATTCATCCTCTTTGTGGCCCAGCATTCTGATCCATACAAGACAGCAGGTCTAACCATTGTTTTATATATCTTCCCTTTAAGTTTAAGGGGAATGCGGGAGTCGCAGATTGCTCCCGTGACCTGCCGCCATTTCATCCATCCAGTGTTAATCCTGTACTTAACCGTCCGATCTACTTCGCCATCGCTTTGCACGAGTAAACCGAGATACCGAAAGTTGAAGCAGACTGGGAGAAGCGCGCCATCAAGCGCTATGGCTCCAGCACTGGAGATACCGCTGAAATCGTAGAACATATATTCGGTATTGGTTCTGCTGATTTTCAAGCCAACATTCTCCAGCTTCTGTTGCCATTTCTCCAATCTGCTTCGAATCTCAGGTACATCTTCACCGACAATAACAATGTTATCGGCAAACAGCATGCACCAAGGTGAGGCCGCCTGGTGCATGCTGTAAATTCCTGTAGATTTGACGTCAGAGCATCCATAATCAACAGGAAGAGGTAAGGACTTAAAGCCCACCCTTGGTGCAAGCCAACAGCCACATTAAACTTGTCGATATTGCCAACAGTCGACCGGACGTAGGTACGAGATTGACTGTACATAGCACGAATTAACTCTACATACTTCCCGGGCAAACCTTTCTCTTTCAAGGCCCACCACAACACATACCGAAGTACCCTAGCATACACTTTCTCCAGATCAATGAACACCATGTGCAAGTTCTTGTGTGCCCGTCTGTATCAAATTATCTATGACATGTAATCTGTCACTTCACTACGGCGTTCCAAATGGCTATATAGGCCTCGGTAGAATCATGGCCTGCCCTTTTCTCGGCAGCGCCAACCTAAGTATGTTGAACCCCTCTGTTTAGGGGTTCTACGACACGTCGTCCTGACCCCGAACCTTGGGCATGACTGCCGAAACACTCGCGCCGCCGTTTTGACGGAGCCTGAGTTGGAATTGCGGGAACAACGGCGTTCCTGACCCCGAACTACAGCCCTGAGCCACGTGGCCGCGATTTGACGGAGCCTGGCCAAGCGTTGCGGTGCACAGGACGCAGCGTCTACTCTGTGGCCCTGTGCCACCTGGCCACTGCCATCTGCTGCCGTAGCCTGACGGCTGTGCCGCTACCTGTCGTCTTCCTGTGCCTGGTCTGTTACGGAGCCTGTGTAACTTGATGAAACATAAAACTTGCACTACTGCAACGGTGTTTATACGAAGCAAGCCATAGTTACTTCAATGTTATTGTATGCCACTGGCAAGAAACTTGCGTCGTGTAAATGTGGCTTTACAGACAGCAATGCAGATTGCTAAGGGGAAACTCCAGGTAGCCCGCGAAATTCAAATTTTCTTACGTTTTTTGCAGTTTGCAAGTATGTTTATTAAATTATGTTTTTCGACCATAAAATATAATTATGTATTTACAAAATTATAATCATTAAAATCAAAAAGTAAGTTTAATATAATACTAAATATCAAGATTTCATGATTCATTAGGATTCTATGAACTTAGAAAATTGTATTGATGATTTTAATGATTATAATTAAAAAATACAGATTTGTTACGGCCGCGAATCATAATCAGATCAACACAGTCCTCCCGGTCGTGTCCATTTTTGGCGGGAATTCACACAATCGCTCACAGACACGTCACTCCTCTGCGGAGTTACGGATAACCTGAAGTGTGCGAGGTGCGGGGCGGGAACACCGAGAAAGTACATAGACGTCTTTTAGCGTTGGAATGTCACTTAACCGTTTTTTGTATTGTATTCGTTTACATATTATTTGAAAAAATCACAACTAAATAACGGTCACTGTCTTTTAGAATTGTATATGCTCCAAAGTCACATTGGCTTACCAACGACTAGCCAGCTAAGTGTGAGTAACGGTTTTGTAGAGTGGTAATTGAAGAAAACTGTCTTTTAGATGTCGTAAATGCCAATGGGCCTTGTATTACTATAAATCATTAAAATGCTTCTAAAGTGATGTAACGGTCTAATACTATTGTAGTTTCATGTAACCGTTTTCTACGATTGTTTAATGGATTAATATCAATTTTCAATAGACGGTTACGAGCGGTTAGCCGTATTATAGTGTTATAAAGTGACATAACCGCATTTAAGTGTTGCACGATCTCAAAAATGATGTAGTTAGCCGTGTGAGTACTCTCCATATCTTTAGCGTAAATAAAGATAGAAAAATATGACCCAGACTGATTGATAGAGAAAAAGTTGCTCTTTTACGTAGTATATATAACTCAAATTTGACAAAATGTCACTTAACGGCCTTTTAGTAATCGGACGGCAGAATTGCTTTGCGGAGCTTTAGTAAATGCATCCATGAATAAAATTGATGGTGAATTTTTACCTTGAACATTCCATGTGAATAAAAATAGTTACTTACCTTTGATAAAGGTAAGTAACTATTTTTAGGCAGAACATTAAATATAAAAAAAAATATTACAGCCGCACTGGTCGATCGAAGGTTAAGCTACGCTTGCCGCGGTCGTTTTGTGGATGAGTGAACATCCATTAGATATTGAGACCTCTCCGTGCCTCGGAAAGCACGTTAAGCCGTTCATCCCAGCTGTCATTCGTAGATCTTTGACAGTCGTTACGGGTAGTGAGATGCCCAAATGTTTGACAACCAGTCTTACCAAGGGGTAGAGACATATCATGTTAGCCGGTAACTGGGTTGTGGAGGTTAGATAGGTCAGTTTCTCCATGTATTCCGCCGCATCCGCATTAGACTGCAATCCGACTCCAACATGGTAAAAGGCAGATTGATAATGAACTAACTAAAGCTATTGTAATAAGAAAAATACTAGGTGAGGATTAAAAGAAAACGGCTCACTATTAATAGGTATCTAGGTATATCGTAGTCGAACAAGCTTGGCATCTTAAAAAATAGATCCAAATTCCGTCTATTTCACGGCGAATACATATATTAAAGATACTAAACTTAAACGAAATGTGCTGTACCGTATTTCCGGAGGCCTCTGTTACTAATGTCCGTTAATTTGCAAAGCAACCAAACCGTGCACACGTCTACAAACTTTGGTGACACGACAAAAGGACGGATTTAAACCTCATTATTTAATTACCCGGCGGGAATCACACGAGGGCCCTAAGTCGCTGCTGACTCCTGAGCTAGGGTGGCCTGTCTGAAGGCTCGTCAAGGGGCAGCCTCCCGCCTTAGCCTCCGCCACGCACTCTATTAATTAGCCATACAGTCGCTGTAAAACGTATTACACTTCATACATACGCCTTAAGCTTGTGGACCTCTAAAGGACTAATTACTAAAATCAATACCAATCTCACACAAAAGAAGGACCGGTCCTACTTATAAGCTCACAATTCACAACACAAATGAACGCAAAAACAAGATGGCGAAATAATTTGAATACGTAACGAATCGGAGGGTAACGCACGCTCGAGCCATTCTTTAACTTACTCTCCTACGGATAAAGAGCTAAACTTGTTTTTAAAGGATGACCGATCGTGAAAATTTATGTATCGTGGACAGCGCCACCGGCCGGACCCCTGCGACACGAGCTCGCTGGGGAGATACAGGAAGATGGCAGATGGAACGAAGAATTATGTTCCCCGCAGGCTGATGAGGTAAATGTGATTGTGAACTTTTCGACGCTATGCAAATCCGACAAGCGAGACGATATACGTACCCACCGGATCCTGTCGCGCAGATATGTCGCTTTTATTTACAAAAAGTGTATTGGCGTGTCCACAAATGCGCGGACGGAACGAGGGAGCAAGTTATTGTAAGCCAGCCAGGGCGCCTTTTTTGTTTGCTTCGCCAAGGTATATTCATAGCGCCAACTTTATGTAAACTTCCGATGAATGTTCAATGTATTCAAATTGATTCATTGATGGATGACCGGCTTGCGAAAATACTCGACCCGAAAACATTGAAATAACAATGTAATATACTTTTCGTTGTTCTGAGTGTGGGCGCGATCGATATCCGAATCATAGCCTTGTTTAGATAGGGCTAGTGGTATTTTATTGAAATACAAATGAGTGTCGGAGGAGCTCGGCGACCCGTGTGGTGTGTGCCTCGAATAAAAGGGCCACATTAGAATAATTTGCCTACCGAACGAGTACAATTCTTCACATGGAGAGACCTTAAATTTCACTATTTTACATAGTGGGGATTATCATATCTGTTCGGGTGTGTCCGTGGGCCGGGCCCTACTTTTTGTTACCCGCACCCGACCTCTATCGGGCCGTCTCCGATATATTTAGTTGTTACTTTTTGTTGCGCCGCACGTGAGAGAATTCTTAATCATCATGAGCCTTCTATTTCGCTTTGTTGAGTGAGTTTTTCATGCGAATATCTGCTTTAACACTTGTGTTACATAAAAAACTGCAATATTGAATTTTTACAATAGAAATTTTCTTTACAAAAGGCGCTATATTAGATGGACACCCTATACCTAACAATATCCAGACAGTACCTCAAACTTTCAAACAAGGTATTTCAATACTACCCACGCGATTCCGCACCTAATAACAACAAAGCAACATAACACCAATTGATAGAGGCTCACTTAACCTCCGCGTTATTATTCTTGCTAACCGAGCTGCCAGACGAAGCCCCTCAACGTAGGGACCAGGGGAGCAGAACTGATCGAAGGTGGGCGAATTAGCCCAACTCTAAAACCTCAATTAAGTCTCGTCTAGCGCGTATTCAGAACGGCCACATCCAATTATCGCGG
Organism: Cosmia trapezina; assembly: GCA_905163495.3. NCBI lineage: Eukaryota > Metazoa > Arthropoda > Insecta > Lepidoptera > Noctuidae > Cosmia > Cosmia trapezina. The sequence goes on from LR991028.1 coordinate 8,433,951, forward strand.
TAGAAGCTTTGTTACGATTTTCAACTGAGTTTGCGATCGAATGTTGTTGGATCTGTTCCCGATACATTGTTTCGCCGAATGCTACGGTGAAGTTGGCAACTTCAGATTTACACCTTGGTTTATATAATTGGAGGTTGCTAGTTTGTTGGATTTAATAAGACTCACTGTTGACATTGTATTGGTTGGTACCTATAGGTATAAAGTAGTTGAAAAACTAAAAATCCCGAAAAACAATATTTTTAATGCGATAAAATTACAAATGAACAATTTTCGGACTTTTTCCTTTACTTGTGCTGTGAGATCTTGCTGCATGCCAAATTTCATGATTCTAGATCAACGGGAACTACGCTATAAGGTTTTGATTTATTTGCGAGTATCAAAATATGTCGCTTAAATGGCCGTATTTTTTTACTGCGTTGAGTTAGAAGCTTGATTTTCTTAGAGCTCCAACAGACTATAGTCCTACGTATTTGATATTAATTTCAAGTTGATGGATCTACGCGTTCCTGAGAAAAAGGGTCTTGATAGACTGACAGACTGATAGACAGACAGACTTACAGACGGAAACGAAGTGATCCAATTAGGGTTCCTTTTTTTTCCTTTTGAGGTACGGAACCCTAAAAAAGACGGGTGGTGTCGTGGGATATCTGGTTAGAACGAGGTTCCTTTCGCTGTATAGGTATTATGTGTTAAGACAGAGTCATCTTATATGGTCTCAAGTTTCAAGTGACAGCATAACGCTTTTTCGTTACGTGACTTTCTGGTAGTTTACTCCTACTGCAAGCCACGTTAAAGACCTTCGTTTCAAAAACTTTACTTCCCATTATGAATTTAAAGAAGGGAATATTGATACGTTATTTAGAGAAACATAATTGTTACGAGTTGAGTAAGCTATTCCCCGATACCGGTTCCGGTTGGGCCTATTTCCCGATGTCCGAATAGCCACTAAGTACTTACCGCATAAATTCAAAAATGGAACAGATTTTGTATGATAATTTATCTACCAAGTAACTTAATAAGAACTTTAATCGTAAATGATGAAACAGACCCTTACTGTAATTCACTGTCTCTCAAGATACAGGGTTACCTATTTTGAGAGGCAGGGTTTCCCATTTTGTGTTCAGATGTAGCTTATTTAAATTGTCTTTCTATATATAAACATGTTCATCTGTATTTTTTATGAAATAAAGTTTTTATTTATTTATTTTATTTATTATTTAATTATGTGCATGTAACAGATGTCGAAAATCCCTCTAAAACAGAACAACAAGGACCCACCACTCTCGTAACTCAAAAACGTAACACTGTAGAATCAATGACACTTAACTTCCATACAAAACAGCTACTCATGCTCTCACAATAAGTCACCCCTTTACTTCACAGGATGATCTTCAAATTAGACGTCATAAAGACGTGTCTGCCGGCGATGACGGATGGCGGCGCGACAGTCATCGTCAAATTAACACCAGGCTAAGTGCCGAAATGTGTACACAATGCGACAAGACGGGATCGGCGGAAATAATACACCCTGTAGCAGTGGCGGATGGTGTAATTAATTGCATATATTATTATTATTGATGTCGATTTAAATATCAAAGAACTTTCAAGGCAAATATTGGTAGCACTTAATTTTGTTTCAGACCTCATTTTGAAATACAATGTAAAATGTGAATGTGTTTTGTATAATATGTTTTAATAATCGTTATAAAAATTATATTTTCAAGTGCCCGTCTAAAACCCTTCCGATGCTTGTTCAAATAAATACCAGAACATTGCACATTAAACTGAATCATTTATACAATATTAGGGCACAGCTCATAAATTCTCATAATCTATAAGAAATGACGTAATTGCGATATAAATTAGACAGAACAATAAGGCATAACGAGAAATAAGGCAGCAAAATACTCGCAACAATTGTGTCTTAATTTACTCCTTTCAAGCGCCGGCCGTCTAGTGAACCAATTATCTGGCCTATAATAATATTGTGTATTAAATATCGCTAAATTGCCTTCGTATAAATCAGGTTTGTGTTGGAATTCGGAGGATGTTTTTTACATGATGAGGTAATTTTAGGAGTTCGGAATTTTTCTAATAACGTACAGACGTCTAAAAAATTTAATTCTATCGCAGGCCACTGCTGGACATAGGCCTCCCCCAGGCTGCGCCACAACACCCCGTCCTCCGCCTTCCGCATCCAGTCTGTCCCAGCCACCTTTCACTTTACCTTTTAGTCTAAAATTTTTCACTTTACAATTAAAATTATATGGAGTGAATAGTGTACCTTGTAAGGTGGAAAATCGACTTTCCTACTGATAACTTAGCTGATGTGAAAGTCAGACAGCGGTCAGTAATTTGTTGTCATAAATTAAGTGTAATTTACGTTAGAAGTAGGTACTTTAGTAAATTGGTCTGTGGCAAAAAATAACTTCAGTAAGTACGTAAATCTATTAAACGCAGGTGCCAAGGGATTATTTTTAATCATTAATAAAAATAAAAGCTAAACTTTATGAAAGAAAATGTGCGTATGAAATTACTTGCTCTTTTAGCTTAAGTTCTAGCAGTTAATCTTGAGAAAATCATTAATTAATAACCTATTGTCTTCTCGTCTCGTATACGCTACTATATTATTTTTTATTTTTTTAAAACAATTAATTCAATGTACGAGACAATACGGCTTTATAAATAATTAGTTTTATTATATTTATTTATTTTAGTTTAAAGAAGGCTTACAGACTAACAAACCAATGACATAACATTTTGAATGAATAATATAAATAAATAACGATTGTAATATTAAAAAATTGCTAATAACAAGCCTCAACAGTCAAGCCAAGCCTCAAGTCTTTAAAAGGTTTTAAGTAGAAATCTGATTAAAATATTAAATACTAGGTTTTGCCCGCGAATTCGCTCGCGTTAATTTAGAATTTATCAATCAATTCGAGTTGTACTCTGCTTGTATCTGCTGTTGTAATAATATAATTCAATCATGATTCGAAAGACACGTGGCACCATCTATTATCATAAGAAAGTTATTGTTGTTTTCCTCGGGAACAGTACTTTTTTTCGGGATGAAAGGTACCCTATGTCCGTTTCTGTACACCTACAACGTATACGCATAATTTCAGGATGATCAGTTCAGTGGTTTAGGCGTGAAAAGATAACAAACAAACTTACTTTCGCATTTATAATATTAGTTAGGATTAGGATTTAATCACCTAATGTTAAGCTCGAAAGCACCTATTGCCTGCCAGTCTATGTAGCATGTAATTAATTTTATTTTATTTCCCGCGTTCCCTCGGTGTTGCCATCGCGAAATTCTCCCAGTAATTGGAAAATTTATTGCAAGGTGTGCACCACGCGCCGCCATGATGTTTCACTTTCCCGCCAATGATTTATTGTCTTCCGAAACAATTTTAATTGCTACAAGTGACACAATGTAAACAACTATTCGATTAACTTAATTCAATTATTTGGAACGCTGGCAATTAATTTAAAAGCCAGCTAAGTACGGTTTAAACTTCGTATTATTGGAGAGTTTTAGCCAAATTGTGTACCTTTTGTTGGTTAAGAATCAAGTGATTGGTATCGTACAAGTTACAACACAGTTTATATATATGATATTTTAATAATAACAATGAGAAAAAAGTATTTCTTTTTTCTCTTTAGCTTTAAAACATGGGTTGTTAGGGTTCCGTACCCAAATGGTAAAAAGGAACCCTTATGGTGCGAATCAGTCTGTCTGTCTGTCTGTCACAGCTGGGTATCTCAAGAACTACTAATGCAATCAACTTGTTTGGAACAGTTTTAGATGTCGTTTACCCAACTATTTTGCAAATAAGAAAGACATTTTTTTTTGCAACTGGGACTAAAAGGTGGTCTTAAAAATTCAAAGTGGGGCTAATAGGGCATGTGGGGTGTCATATGAAACATTCCCAAACTTTTTTTTATTTTTTTTAGGCTGCATAGTTTTTGACTTTTCATGAAAAATGTAAAAAAAATTAAATATACCGGGGGGGGTATATTTTATTTTTTTTACATTTTTCTCCGAAGTTTGCATAGAGAACAATCTGAAATTATTATATGTGTTAGAAGTTTATGTAAAGATTACAGGAAAAATAAAACGATGTCTCTAAATAGCACGCTTTTTCAGAAATCGGAACGGAATCCTCGGTGCGCGAGTCCGACTCGCTCTTGACCGTTTTTTTTTTATTTCACTTCGTTTTCGGTTCTCGACTTATATCGTTGTTTTTCATGTCAAGAAACGTCAAAAATACATCTAATTTTTCCTCTCATTACCACAAAAACAACCCCGCTTACAGCGAACTACCTTCATTACGGACACTGACCTACCGTCAAAGCATTATCTAATAAGCTGAAACGACTCAAAAACGACTTTGAGCATACGAGCATCAGTAATTATAATTAGACCGCCCACCGACCGCAGGCGATAAGATGTGCCTCGAAGCATGAAATAAGGCTCTCTACACACGTCCTGTGAACGTGTGCTTAAGGGGGATGCTCTAGGGTAGCCCGTGAATTTTTTTTTCTTTGCTATTTGTAGCTGAGTATCAGGTTGTTTGTTGACCAAAATATGATTCGCGACCAATAAGAAACTCAATCGACAGTACATCTCTCTTTATACAAATTGGCCGAAAATATGATTATTTCATAAAAACAGCACCTTATCTATCAATTATGACTTAGAGAGTTCTATTGATGATTTTAAAGATTATTATTATTCTGTTAATATTAGGTCTTTACCTATGAAATTGCCGTTTTGCAGTACTGGCCATTTCAAATCAAAATAATTTTTGTTTGGCTAAGAATTCTAATTTCAAATTAATTTTATTTTAAAAACATGTATTTTTTTTTCCAAAAGTAGTCATTTGTTTATTGATTACTGTTACATTTTCATCGCATTTCAATCTTTTTTGTCATCATGGATACGTTAAAAATTCGAGTAATTATGGAATATGAGTACCGTCGTGGCAGCAACGCGGCACAAGCGGCACGCAACATCAACGACGTTTACGGAGCTAACACTACAAACCAACGCACCACCTGTTATTGGTTTGCTCGCTTCCGTTCTGGAAATTTCGACCTGAAAATGAACCTCGCGGTCGTCCGAAGACTTTGGTCGACAATTACGAATTAAAGGCGATTGTGGAAGCTGATGATACACAATCTACGGCTGAATTAGCAGCAGCTTTCGACGTTAGCGTCAAAACAATATTGGTCCATTTGCGTCAAATTGGCAAGGTAAAAAAGCTTGACAAATGGGTGCCCCACGAACTCAATGATCGCCAGCGCGAAGTACGCGTCGAGACGTGCCTTGCACTGCTCAACAGACACACAAATGAAGGAATTTTGAACCGCATTGTTACCTGCGATGAAAAATGGATTCTGTTTGATAACCGCAAGCGCTCAGCAAGTTGGTTGGATCCTGGTTCAGCATCTAAACAATGCCATAAACGAAAACTTACCCCTAGAAAAGTGATGGTCACTGTTTGGTGGTCTAGCGCCGGTGTGATTCATCACAGCTTCTTACCAAACGGGGTAAGCATTACTGCAGATGTGTACTGTGAAGAACTGAACACAATGATGGAGAAGCTGGCACATCTCCAACCAGCATTGGTCAATCGCTCGTCTCCGCTGCTCCTGCTCGACAACGCGCGACCTCATACTGCACAGCAGACGGTCTCCAAGTTGCAAGAACTGGGGTTGGAAGCTCTCCGTCATCCGCCCTACTCACCAGACCTTGCGCCTACAGACTACTACTTTTTCCAGAATTTGGATAACTTCTTGGCGGGAAAAAAATTCAATACCCGAGAGGCAGCACAAAATGCCTTTGAAGAATTTGTTGCCTCCCGACCACTTGATTTCTTTAAGAAGGGCATCAATAAACTGCCACTGCGTTGGCAAAAATGCATTGATTGCATGGGTGATTACTTCGATTAATACAAATAAAAAATACATGAAAAAAATTCGTTTAAATTTTTTCATACAAAACGGCAATTTCATAGGTAAAGACCTATTATATACAGGGTCAAATTAAATTAGGTAGCGAAACTCTGCAGACTTGATGGGTTTGGATAGATGGATTAATAAAAAGATTTGGTGATTTTTTTGGGGTCAATGCTCGCTTGTATATTGTTACTGAATAAACAAATTGAATTGAATTGAATTGAATTGTAGTGTTGTTATTTGAAGTTGATAAAATCTGTTTCATCGTGTTGACATATCGATACCCATCACGGCTATGAAGTTTTAAAAAAAAAAAAACTGATATTTAGGGTTCCGTACCTGACTACACTGCTAAAAAAATCATCAAATTGATTTGTTAGTGTTCCGTACCAAAATGGTAAAAAAGGAACCCTTATGGTGCCACTCAGCTCAGTCTGTCTGTCTGTATGTCTGTAACAGCTGGATATCTCAAGAACTACTAATGCTATCAACTTGAAATTTGGAAAGATTTAGATGACGTTGTCATGATTTCCAAATAATAATAAATTTTGTTGATTTAAAATACTGAATTTAGAGTTGAAAGTATGTGATTTGACTCAGATGATTTTGTATCTGTGTTTTCGAGTAGTTAAAAAGTATCTCATTTGACATTTACCGCCAAAAAGTATGGCTGAAAGTTGGTAAAAAAAACGTGATGTTTGGAGCGTCACCTAGTTTCTAAGTTAATTCTCTTGGATCTTCGAAACCTAAAGGTTGTCTAGAAATCTAGTCTATACTGATACTTATTGACTGCCTAGTTAAATAGTTTGTTCAATATTGTTACCCTGTACCAAGTTTGTATGTGTGCAAGAAGATAAAATATAAATATACCAATGAAAAGGTTTTTCATTACAACGTTTACCCAACTATTTTGCAAATAAGAAAGAAATATTTTTTTTTTTTTGTAACAAGTGCTGAAGGGGTCTTAAAAATTCAAAGTGACGCTGGCATGTGGGGTATCATATGAAAGAGCGCTGTTTGCACATTCTCAAAAATTTTGTTTATTATTTTTTAAGGCCGCATATTTTTCGACTAATGAAAAAGTAAAGAAAAATACCGTTCCGCCGCCTTATCTCCGAAGTTTGCATAGAGAAAAATCTGAAATTATTCTATGTGATAGAAGTTTATGTGCAGATTACAGGAAAAATAAAACGATGTCTCACATGTGAAATAGCACACTTTTTCAGAAATCGGAACAGAACCCTCGGTGCGCGAGTCCGACTCGCTCTTGACAGGTTTTTTTTGTTTTATCATGTGATCTCAATACCCATCACTCTGTCACATTTTGATAAGTATAAAATGTGATACTGAGCTGCAAATTGCAAAAAAACGTAAGAAAACAAGAATATCGCGGGCACGCCTTCGCCTTAATATGATGGTCCATGAAAAGTCAGTGATGCGTCTCGTGTAGCTTGCCTTTGCCTTGCAGAGATATTCGAGTGGATACTTAGAGGGTTTTTATGATGGAGGGTAGTCTAATGTTTGTGATATGAAATGGTATCTCTGAATTAGAAGGACGAGTATGGGTCAGTGGATTTGTGGCTACGTTTTTTAGTGGTTAATTAGTAAAGGGTGGTGTTCTTTAAATGATTTCGTTAATTGGAATGTTTTTAATGTTTGCATGATATTGCTGAGCAGGGTTATAATTGAAAGTATTTTTCACCTCTGTCATCTTATCTGACTATTGAATGAGCTTTAATTTTGTGTTTACTCTAACCTTAGCAGCCATATCAGACATTAAGAGCTGATAGCATTTTCTCATGTCTGACGGCTGTAGCCGCTTTATTAAGGCTGCTCCTTCCTAAAATAAGGCGAAACTAAGCAACTTTGTAACCATCTTTTACAGTAACTATAGCATCTTTCTGATAGGAAAAAATGCACAGTAATCTACAATACATAAGAAGTGATTTCATGTGTCCTGAAATCTATTTTAGTTTTTAGAACTAAGGAAAAAAAACCTAAATCCAGGTCTATTTCGGTCTATTTTTTCGAGTTGTTACCATATTACTCTTACAGTTTTCATTAAGTGTTGATAAATTTATACAGTTCTTTACAAGCTAATAAGGAATGATTTCTTGTCATTACTTTTTTTGTTTAATCAACAGATTTTTTGTATATCGATAATTACTTCATATTTTGCAAGCGTTGTGTCATCGCGCTTCTCTTTCTTTTCTATGCAGTCCGACAGTGACCGCGCTTTTTGCGACGGCCTTTTGCGGAAGCCTTAACACGCAGATATATGCCAACGGCCTTGAGTGGTTGGGCGGCATGTGCTGAGCTCACGCAACGCGTCGTACGTCCACCCCGTAATAGGACTCGCCCATCAAGGAGCGCTATCTCAAATTAGACGCATTATTATACATAAAAAAAAAGTTATTATATTAAAACACTTATACTAAAAGATAAATAATTAAATTGTCTTTAAAATGGTGAAGGTTTTATAAAAATACGCTTGATAGTTTTTGTTTGATCTCAGTTTGTTTATCCGCGATAGACATAACTTTAGAAATTAATTACACTAAGGTCCTATTTCACGATGTCCGAATAGCCACTTCTCACCGAATAAATTAAAAAATGCAACAGAATTTGTATGAAATTATCTGTCAAGTAAGTTAATAGGAACTCAATCGTTGGTGGTGAAACAGGCCCTATGAACATAATCAAAAATATTCACATATTCAGTTATTAAAAAAATGCTCTAATTTAACATACTTACATGTTTGCAAATCATTAACACTCGTTTAGATGTGATTTTCAGTTTAAAATCATTAAAAGTCGGTTATCAGCGCCTTAAGTGCATCATCATCATCTTTTCAGCCGAAAGACGTCCACTGCTGGAAATAGGCCTTCCACAAGCGTCACCACATCGCTTATTATTGCAACCTACCATGTCGCGTTTTTGCTTAGCGTTCTTTCTGACTTTTTTTTTTCGTTTTGCTCGGCTCCTAAGGGTACGAGCGAGATGTTAAATAGCCTATAGTCTTCCTCAAGGATTGGGCTATCAAATGCAATGAGAATTTCTCAAATCCAACTGATAGTCCCAAAGATTAGTCCGTTCAAACATACAAACAAACAAAAAAAAACAAACTTCAGCTTTATTATGAGTAAGTTATAGACATTATCTTTGTAATTGTTCTTTAACCGAATTTTCCACAACACTGCACGTACCTACACATACACGCATACGTACAGTGAGGTACAAAGTCGGGCACTGACAAACTATCTCATATCCGGGGAAGATGCATTAGAGCATCGTTCTCGGCTTCACCTAAATTGCTCCGCGCCGTACTTACACTGGCGCTAATCATAGTTTTTACTGGGTTTTATGTTTTACTACCGTACTGTCTTGGGGTGATGATAAACGTTGTTTATAGTGTGTAGCTTCTTTCTTTGTTTAGTTTGGTATCGTTGTTTTTGAATGCAATTGATTGGGTTTTCTTGGGTTGTCTTTAAGGTTGTAGTTTAACCTATAAACACCTTTGCCTTTTATTTATCTTTGTTTGACTTTTAACTTTAGTCTACCACTGCTTGCTCAACCTATGTCTATGTATTAGACTAGCTTTTGCCCGCGGCTTCGCCCGCGTGGATGTCGAAAAATATCCCAAGGGAACCTGCTACCGGGAATTCCTTCCTTATTCCTTGTCTACATTATATAGGGAACCTGTGTGCAAAATTTCAGCTTTCTAGGTCCAAGGGTTTGGGCTGGGCGTTGATGAGTCAGTCAATCAGTCAGTCAGGACTTCTCTTTTTATTTATACAGATTATAAACATCAATCTTTTCCTTTATTTCATTAAGATTTTTAAATATTTTTTTAAAAACAAAAAAAAAAAAAAAACATTTAAAAATACATATAAAAATAGTAGCCCACCGATACCGGGAACAGGGTCCAAGCTACCGGTGGTCAGGGCTCTAGAGAGAGGAACCTCCTCACTATGCGTGCCGTGTCCAGGAGTACTGCTTTCTGAATCAAGCCCTTGACCCAGCCACGCAATGAGAGCCTCCAGAGGTGTTGGTCGAGGCTGTGCTATTAGGCCATTAACTCTAACGATTATCGGTACAATGATTGCAGAGTCCACGTCCCACATGTCGACAACCTCGTGTGCTCACGTCAAGATACTTGATTTTTCTATCTTTCTCAGCTTTCACGAGATTCTCGTCATGAGGAACAGCGATATCAACAACAATTGCACGGCGCTCTCGTTGATTTATCACCACAATATCAGGCTTATTGGCTATACCTAGTGCTGTCAGTGATGATAGATCGATCCCAGTACAATGTGGCGTGGCCATTCTCGAGAACTGGGTTGGACACATAACTGTAATATGGCACTTTGGACTCCACAAGGTTGTAATGCAAGGCAAGTTGCTTGTGGATAATCCTAGCCACTAGATTGTGTCCGTGCAAGTACTCGCCGTTAGCAAGACGAGAACAACCGGAAACAATATGTCGGATTGATTCACCGGGACGGTGGCATGCCCGACAGATGTCAACCGTACCGTCCTTGACAATAAACATTATTATTATTATTATACTTTATTTAATTTACATACACTTATCATTTACATTTTTAATTATTTTTATAAAAACATAAAAAATAAGCAAAACAAAAATCATTTAAAAATATAAAAAATAGTAGCCCACCGGTATCGGGAACAGGGTCCAAGCTACCGCTGGTCAGGGCTCTAGAGAGAAGAACCTCCTCACTATGCGTGCCTTGTCCAGGAGTACTTATTATTGTTATTTACTATTAGTTTCTTAAATGACTTCATCTATTGTGTTTATATCCTTATTTCAATTATATTTTATTTTTAATACGTTTTAAAATTGTGTTCATTTCACTCTACAGTCCGGCCGTCAAGAGAATGCATTCTTGACACCTGTCAGACTGACGAATATGAGTTTTGTGAATTTGATCTTTATAGTTACTAGAAGTTGTCCAACTGACAGGTATCAGGAACGCATTCTCTCAACGGCCAGACTGTAAGAAGCAATTATGCCATGGTACTTCCACTTTCCACTGTCTTTAAAATCCATATCATTTAAAGAATCTAGTTACATGAGAATCCTTATTAAAATCTGCCTAGCCTTTTCCCAACTATGTCGGCTTCCAGTCTAACCGGACGCATCTGAATACCAGTATTTTACATGGAGCGACTGCCTATCTGACCTCCACAACCCAGTTACTGGGTAATACGATACCCCTTGGTAAGAGTGGTTGTCAGACTTTCAGGCTTCTGACGACCCGTAACGACTGTCAAAGATCCACGAATGACAGCCGGGACCAACGGCTTAACGTGCTTTCCGAGGCACGGAGGATTCTCGGTATGTAAAGATGGTCACCCATCCACTGACCAACCCCGGCAAGCGTAGCATAACCTGACGGATCGACCCGTGCGGCTGTTATTACTTAGGCTCGAGCTCCTCCTTAACAATAAACTAAACCCATTCTCATCAATAGGTACAGATTTCAACCTTCACATAAATATTAAACTTAGCACAATAATAGTAGGTTCCTATAGCACTACTCATTACACGCTATAGAGAATGGAATTAATTCCCAAGCCGGCCGCAGACTACAGCTTTTCATGTTTCACGAAGCATCTTACGTTGTTACCCGACAGACTATTGTTAAAGTATCGATTATTATTTGGTTTCGTTTCAACAGAGCTATTTCTGATAGTTTGAAGATGCCGATTATCCTGCGGTCGGATTTCAGAGGGGCACTTTGTGAATTTTCGTTGTACAACTATTTAATTTGGACGTGTACTTAATTGCGCTTCTTAGATGAGTGTGTTTTTAGCAAATTAGTTTTAAAGTTTATTTTGCGAGTGGGCAATATAATAAAAATCTATATATTATAAGAAGAACTTTTTATGTCCCGACTCCTAAGCAATTCTACACAATACAACAAAGAAATATCTAAGTTTCTGTATTTTAGTGTCTAGCCAAAGATGACTCAGTCATCCATCCATTGTTGGCCGAATCCGAAAAAAAAATGTTTTTCCGGTGATCGCAAAAAGGTTCAATAAGTCGGAAAATTTCTTACAATCTTGTCGCACCGTATTAGATTCTGATTTATTCGCGTTCGAGCCTCGTAGGGTGGACGAGGCCTTTCCGTTTCGGCTATCCTACCACCAGCTTAACTTGACCTTCCCTGCGTCTTGATAGCTGAACTTCGAGAATAAAAAACGGGGCCTTTTAATAGAGCTATAGGGGTCATAGTAGATTGGTTGTGTTACATGGCCTTAGGAAACAAAGATTGTTCCATTCGGCCGATTGAGCGCACCTCCCTGTACTAACTTCCCGTTCATTTAACGCGTATCCATGCAACAAAAGGATCTCCCGCGCGAAATAACAAAACTACCAATCCTGTGTGTATGTGTTGAATTCTAAATTTTATTGTAGTGATTCGGCTTTATATCCATCCATACGAAGCTGAAGTCTATTTTATTCTTCAACAAAGAATAGGCATGTAATATTTTAGTTTCCTCAGAATTTTGGTTATGCATATCCTTGATTACCTACCACAACACTCATATTATGTTCCCACTGCTGGGACACAGGCCTCCTCTCCGTTAGAGGGAGCGATAATTCTTAAAAAGTAAAGTTCCTGCATGCTTGGGATCGAACTCACGACCTCCAACTCGTAAGTCCATTAACCGACACAACACGCAAAATATTTTAAAAATTTTGTACCTTCTAAAGATTTATCAGTCCAGTTGCAACGTAAAACTACTATAAACTTCTTACTACTACTATTCTCTATATTATTTAAAACGGACACATAGGCACCATTGACCGTATCTCCTATATCTCAAATCATTGTCCGTTTTTCCTCCTCCAGTAATATTTACATAAACACTCGAAAAGTCTAATAAAATTGCTCAATGCCCTCTATTTGCAGTATTCTTAATAATTACTTCTTCCGTTTTGTACGAGGGGCCGAGGGGCGCAGTGAAAAGTGAATCCCGGTTTATTTTCCGGTCAGAGTCAATAAATAATAATACTAAATGCCCGATGGGTGACCAGAGGTCGATACGGTGAGATACTGTCTCGGGTAATGGTAGTTTGAATGTATATTTGGATGGCTGTTTTGTGAAGACTTTTTACGATTTCGGTAATGATTTATGATTCAAAATGTGATTTTAGTATTGACTGAAGGGATACAATAATAGAGCCTCCTCGAGTGACGATATTTCAGTGCTCCTGGGGCACTCATGGGCAAAAGCCGTTACTACTGATGTGTTGACTTACTCATATTTTGTACGTACCACGACCCGAGCTATCTTTGTGCAACTCAAGATTAAATTAGATTTTACTCGTGAAACTACTCGTCTGTAGTAAGAATGTTGCTGGTTTCATATTTGTAACATGAACATGATTCCATTGCAGATGTAAGGACGACTCAAAATTAGGTTTATTGACCGAGCGAGCGAAGCGTTTCTGCTTCAAGTCTGGCAAAATTTGCTTTCGTCTGTCAGTTTGTTACTGTTACTATAATGTTTTATTATAATGTTACTACTCCTCCCATACAGGTCGTATTTTACAACCGATTTAGACGAAACTTGGTATACAGGTTCTACTATTTTATAGATTTTTTGTTTGGGCCTTAAGAGATCCGATTTATATGGTTCTTTTTAGGGTTCTGTACAAAAATGGTAAAAAGGAATCCTTAAGGTGCGACTCAGTCTGTCTGTCTGTCTATCTGTCACAGCTGGATATCTCAAGAACTACTTATGCTATCAACTTGAAATTTGGAACAGTTTTAGATGACGTTTACCCAACTATTTTGCAAATAATAAAGAAATATTTTTTTGTTTTGCAACAGGTCTGAAAGGGGGTCTTAAAAATTCAAAGTGGGGTTACTAGCGCATGTGGGGTATCATATGAAAGAACGCTGTTTGCACTTTCTCAAAACAATTTTTTTTAAGCCGCATAGTTTTCGACTTTGATGAAAAATGTCCCTTATCTCTGAAGTTTTCTTGAGGAAAAATCTTAAATTATTATGTGACAGAAGTTTATGTAAAGATTACAGAAAAAATAAAACGATGTCTCTAAATAGCACACTTTTTTAGAAATCGGAACGGAAACCTCGGTGCGCGAGTCCGACTCGCTCTTGATCGGTTTTTTTTTATTTGAAAGGTAGGTAGTGACTTTAAGTTGGTCTCATAAAAGTTTGGTGAAGACCTGATGAAAAAAAAAATAATTAAAAAGAAACATGGTAAATATCCCGTTTTAAATAGTGGTCTGTACTAATTGTTGCAAAAAAGTTTTTGCTCGCGAGGTCTACTGTTCGCAGAACTACAGCTCGTAAATGAAAACACAGTTACTCCGAAAATGCCATTTTGTAAAAAACGCGGTTAAAGTTTAATTGTTAAATCGTTTTGTTATAAACAAACCATTTAAGTTAGGTTGAAAATTATATTTTTATATGTTGTAAAATGGACAAATCTTGAATTCAGAGTATAAAGAACTAATATTTTATTGTTTTTTATTTAATAAAATCAATTAATGTGTTATAAAATAGGAACATAATTCATAAAGTTTATTTTTTTTAAGCTAAAACCTGTAAATGGTTACTGTGGTCTAGGTTAGTTTTACACGTTACTGTGTATTAGCCATTTAAAGACAGGAACTCTAGTGATAATACAACACAGTAATTGTATACATACTGGGTTGAAACCTAATAACAGTAGGCTTCGATTACTTAACTGAATACATAGTTTAAGACTAATGTATGATTATAAAATCTAAAATGCAATAATAAGTATCTAAATATACTATGTTCTATGTTAACCTTTTTCATTTGTGTATAATTCCTCAAAATAATACTTACCCTAGTTTTTGTCATAAAAGATATGAAATTAAACCACTTTATGTTAATATTGAATCTACTAAAAGTAAAATCACGTTCTTAATATTATCTAGCACTTCCCGCGCGGCTTCGCCCGTGTGGATGTCGGAAAGTATCACACGGGAACGAAAATCCTTCCTTATTTGTTGTCTACATTATAAAGGAAACCTCTGTGCAAAATTTCAGCTTTCTAGGTTCAAGGGTTTGGGCTGGCCGTTGATGAGTCAGTCAATTTCAGCTTTCTAGGTTCGAGGGTTTGGGCTGGGCGTTGATGAGTCAGTCAATTTCAGCTTTCTAGGTTCAAGGGTTTGGGCTGGCCGTTGATGAGTCAGTCAATTTCAGCTTTCTAGGTTCGAGGGTTTGAGCTGGGCGTTGATGAGTCAGTCAATTTCAGCTTTCTAGGTTCAAGGGTTTGGGCTGGCCGTTGATGAGTCAGTCAATTTCAGCTTTCTAGGTTCAAGGGTTTGGGCTGGCCGTTGATGAGTCAGTCAATTTCAGCTTTCTAGGTTCGAGGGTTTGGGCTGGGCGTTGATGAGTCAGTCAATTTCAGCTTTCTAGGTTTAAGGGTTTGGGCTGGCCGTTGATGAGTCAGTCAATTTCAGCTTTCTAGGTTCAAGGGTTTGGGCTGGCCGTTGATGAGTCAGTCAATTTCAGCTTTCTAAGTTCAAGGGTTTGGGCTGAGCGTTGATGAGTCAGTGAGTCAGTCAGTCAGTGTCAGGACTTCTCTTTTTATTATATAGATTTTAATTGCTAAATTCGAGATCAGTTTCTTATAATCAGTCTGTTTTTAACTCTTCATTAATTTTATTTATCTATGTGGGACGACAAGATGAGGAGATAGTGATATCAAATATTCTAAGTAATTATTATAATTATAATTTGCCCTTTGCCAGTCATCATTTCATAATTACTTTTTAACAAACTAAAAATATTGAAAACAGCATATAAAAGAAACTTCTTCACTTATATAAATGCAACAAATGAAATCAAAATAATCATATTATGCCCTAGTCACAACCATCAATAATCAATATTATTGGTACGTAAATCGACGGTCAAATTATTCTCAGGCAGTGCTTGCCAAAACAAGAGTTTTGAAGGCATGAAAGGTTCTAGTTTCATAATTATATCAGATTTTCTTTGCTTACAATAATAGGTACCTACCTCGTGCTGTAGTTTTTGGAATAGGCTCAGCAGGCATTCCGTTATTTTCCTGTTTCGTTTTCAAAAAATAAATTGCAATAAATAATGATTTTCTCTGAATGATTTCTATAAATGTAATTTTAAAAACTCTCGCCTAACTTGAACCTCTTTAAGATTTCACGCAAGTAAATTCTGGTCGGTGTGCAGAATGAACACAGTCCTGGTAATCATAAAAATCTACAACGACCATTACTTTTACGTCAACTTTTCCAGATCATGCAGACTGCACAGTATTGTGAAAATCATCAGTCGTAAATTTTTGGTTTGCTTACTCCACTTGTTGATGAAAGCTATCGGCTGACATGAAGCTGTGTCCAGGCTCAAAGTACTTTATTGTTATTACACCGCTACACGCAAAAGGTTAGATTAAAAGCCAGTAAATCAATAATTACTGTTGTTAAGCTAAGTATTTTTGAAATAAATATTAAAACTGCAGGCATCTTAAGCACAGTAACTAAGATACTGTGATTAATTTAAGTATAACAAATGATAAATTTTACATAAAACCACAGTATTTGAAAAAGCCGTGTTATAGCCAAGTAAAACACATTTATAAAAATTCATGAACACATTTACAGCACAGTAAATAGTAATTTACTGTGTTCAAACCTAAAAATTATAACGCACTGTGTTTTTTATTAAAAATGTCTTGATTTTTAGCAAAATACTGTGTTTTTAATTATCGTATCTCTTTAACGGTGGTAGATACAGACAAACCGAAAATTTTCCCAGATAGCGCTCGGTCTCGTTATTACAATAACCAATACAAGCATAAACACAGTAACTGGAGTTGAATGAAAACACAGTAACTGAAGTTACCGTGTTTTTCATTTACGAGGGCAGTTAACTATGGTCTGACTTTTAATTAGCTGCAGTAAACTGACACTTCTAATGTCATTTTTACTGTCATTTCGCTATCAAATGGGAACATTTTTTAACGAAATGACAGATAAGAAGCGTCATTTTACGGCAACTAATTAAAACTCCGAGCATAGTTTAAAATTCATTAAGTGTATTCTTCAAGGACCAAAGGATAATGGTTCAATAGGCATTTGCGTGGCTAATTATTTGGGGTTTATTTTGTTAGGACAAAGCACCCTCGCTCGTATGTTTGGGTCAACTCGGCTCTGCTTCATTGGCTCTCATCACAATGTTTTACCTACCTAATGGCCGGTAATCATGTTGTCATTGACAATGGACTTTGTCCTTTATTTTATAGTCCATTGAAATTAGACTCGTTGAAATTCTGCTTATTCAAACTTATGAGTTTTAATTTATAATTCTTGACCAGCAATTATTTGATTTTCGTTGACTAACATCCGGTTTCTGAATTGAAAATTTTAAGTAGGTAGTTTGACAAATTCGCAACTTTAAAATATGAATTCAAAAATCGGGTGTATTTAAATCCCATTTTGCGCTCTTTCATTGCGTAATGTGAATGTGTCATATATAATATGATATTGTATATTTATTTGTTACGTTATCTATGTGTGTATTTATTGAAAGTTGTATGTGGATTTACATCTGGAAATAAAAGATTTCATTTCGTTTAATCTGTATAAATAAAAAGAGAAGTAATGACTGACTGACAGACTGATTGATTGACTGACTCATCAACGCCTAACCCAAAATCCTTGGACCTAGAAAGCTGAAATTTTGCACAGACGTTCTCTTTATATTGTTAGACAAGGATTATGGAAGGAATTCCCAGTAGTACGTTCCCGTGGGATATTCTCCGACATCCACGCGGGCGAAGCCGCGGGCAAAAGCTAGTTACGTATAAATGTAGAGTTTATGCGAAACAACACCATGGCATAATTTCTCAGAAATTAGATGCCTGTTTTAGATGAGATTATTGTTTGAATTATATTTAGCTCGAAGTCTTAATAGAAACGGCTGGATAAAGCATTGAATCGAGGAGCAACGAACTTTAGGTCTTTGGCCTATAATATAATAGAATGACCTCAGGAGTTTACTAAACTCTATATATTTACCTATTGCATTCCACAATCTTTCATCTTAGATGGTAGGTTTTTACAATGACATGATTATTGTGGTACCTGTCGGGTACAGCAAAGTAGGTATATATAGAATAGCTTCTGTCCTAACGGTCCTAGCGTGATGGTAAATAGCATAATAGCCTTCGTCAAAATTTGAGCTATCAAACGCAAAAGAGTTTTTAAAATCCGACTGGTAGTTCCAGAGATTAGCGCGTTCAAACATACAACAAAAAACTCCTCAGCTTTATTATTAATAGAGATAAACACGTTAATAACATTCATACATCTAATTGTTAGTATCGAATTAATTCAGTTCAGTCAAGATTGATGACAAAAACCACCCCATTCTCTTAAAATCAAATGAATAAATAACTAGATATCCTTCCAACTGCGAGAGGGACCACGAAGGTCCGATGTCAAAATCGTTCCTGTCTGTGAATCGGACCCCAGTGGTCCTATCGGCTCCCGACGTTATTTTGACTGTTTTTAGGGTTCCGTATCTCAAAAGGAAAAAACGGAACCCTTATCACTTGTTTG